>JBANSL010000007.1:50552037-51162037 GCA_037127255.1 Persicaria tinctoria | reverse complement strand
GGAGCATTCGACTGAGATTAAATTAGTGGGTAGCACTTGTTGAATTGAATAAGATGTTCTTGCTCAAGTTGAATCAGTTGAATTAGGGAAGGTGGGATCCTATCTTTAGGAAAAGAAAGGGTGGTCGTAGATCAGGAAAGTGCAACAGATGATTCAAGAACAACCTACTTTTTTACGGATTGCATGGCATACTTTCCTTTCAAAAGAAAATTGGCCTATCCCTATTCTTTCACAAGGCATTCTTGCAAAGAGTCGAGCCTAAGCGGTTCAAGCCTATGTGACCAATGCTAGCATAGCCCTTTTAACCTTAGGGGATTCAGCTCTATCAATTTCAATCTATATATATATATATATATATATATATATATATATATATATATATATATATATATATATATATAGGGTGGGGTTAAAGTGAAAATGGGCTTAAAATGAAAATAATGCTTAAAGTGAAAACGGACATGATTTTAAAAAAATAAAAAATTTCATCTGTTCGCTCGTCTTTTCGCCCTCTCTCCTCCCAATCAGATTCGCTCTCCTCTCTGTTCGCTCCGTTCCCTCATCTCTTCCAATCAAATCCGCTCTTCTCTCTTCGATTTGTTCTAGAGGATTCGCTGCCGCACCGGTCATCCCCTCGCCGGTTGTCCCCGTCTCTGCTCATCGCTGTCGGGGGATCTCGCCACCGCCGCCACTATCTCCGGCCACACCCACACCGTTGCCTCCATCTACCACTACTGGGTGTACGCTCGCGTTTCCCCGTCTGCTAATTGCTCGACCAGTGTCGCCGACCAGCAATACTCCACCAGGTATTTGACCTCTTCCCTCTCCTTCCACTTTTGTCAGAATAGGGTTTTTGCGAGTGTGCTGACTGTAGTTCCTGAGTCCAAATTTTGTTCTCGTATCTGCTATGTTTGTGAAGTTTTGGTTGAAATTTCATTGAATTTATTGCATTGTGATGTGAATTTGGTCACATAACCGAATTTTGTTAGATTTGTAAGGTTTCATTGAAGGTCTTGGATGATAAAGACACTAATTTGTCGGATTACTCGCCAATTGTGGTAGATTAGGTTTCAGATTGAAGACACTAATTTGTCGGATTACTCGCCAATTGTGGTAGATGAGCTGCTCAAGTTTGACAGAAGTGAGCAGCTCATGTTTTCTAGAGGGATTCATCTGTTCGGATTAGAAACTGTTGGTGGATTCATGTTTTTGCTGGATTTATTACTTTCAATAGGTTTCCTCAGATCTGAATTTTTGCTTGATTTGTTGAATTTTTGTTACATTTGTTCATAGTCCACCACTCTACTCCTTGATTTGTTGATTTTTTCTTTCTTCTTTGTTAAATTTCAGTTCTAATTCGACTATTTTCGCCTCCTAATACTTCTGATTTCTCTAGTGCTTATTGAATTAGTGGTTTGTCATAGTTGATTGATCAGCAGGATCTATTTGAGTGTCTACTCCCTTGTTGAGTTTTAGGATGGATTCCAAATCCAGGTTCAATCCAGTTTAGCTCCGTCATCTACTGATCCTCGTGGCGAATGGCATGAATGCAAGCTGAACCATGCACGTTGTTCTACATCACAGATCCAGTTTTTGCAAGGTAACTTGATCTTTCACTGAAATAAAGTTATATTGCCTTTTTTCATTCTTTGTAGAGTGTTTACACTTGTGTGAATACTGAATAACAGGATTGTGAATAACAGGATTAATGTTGAATTCTGCAACGAACTTTTTAAGCTCAAATCAAAATGGCCTCTTTCTCAGTTCATGTCTTGCTCACTGCCAGTCGGAGAGGCAAGATGCTTGGCTGCATTTTGGCTTGAACAGTTTGAAGGCAAACCTTTTATTAGAGCTTTAGTTGGCTATTTTTCATTCTTGTTCCTTCTTGCTTTTCATTCTTGTTCCTTTTGCTGAAAGAGCATTGACTGACCTTCTTTCTTCCCCAATAGTTTTAAAAGCCTATTAGTTCAATGGTAGAGCAATGTGCTTATGCACAGAGATGTGGGTTCGACTCCTACATAGGCTAAATTGCTTAATTTTAATAGTTTGTAATATTTTCTATTAAAAGTGCAATTCATAATCTTAAGTATGCACTTTATAATCTTATTCTTGCACCTTGTCATTTTATTTATGCACTTTATAATCTTAATTGCACACTTCATAATCTAATTCATACACTTCATCATTTTGTTCTTGCACTTTATCATTTTATTTATGCACTCTTAGAATCTTAATTGTGCATTTCACAATCTTATTCATGCACTCCATATTTTTATTCATACACTATCATTTTATCCTTGCACTTTATCTATTTATTTATGCACTTTATCATTTTATTTTTGCACTTTATAATCTTAATTGTGCACTCCATAATCTTATTCATGCACTCAATGATTTTATTCTTGCACTTTATAATTTTATTTATTCACTTTATAATCTTAATTGTGCACATCATAATCTTATTCATGCACTTATATTATTATTCATACACTTCATCACTTTATTCTCGCACTTTATCACCTAATTCATGCACTTCGTCATTTTATTCTTGCGCTTTATAATCTTAATTGTGTACTTCATAATCTTATTCATGCACTTCATATTTTTATTTATACACTTCATTATTTTATTCTTGCACTTCATCATTTTATTTATGCACTTTATAATCTTAATTGTGCACTTCATAATCTTATTCATGCACTTCATATTATTATTCATACACTTCATCATTTTATTCTTGTACTTTATCATCTTATTCATGCACTTCGTCATTTTATTCTTGCACTTTATAATCTTAATTGTGTACTTCATAATCATATTCATGCACTTCATGATTTTATTCTTGCACTTTATTATTTTATTTATGCACTTTATAATCTTAATTGTGCATTTCAAAATATTATTCATACACTTCATATTATTATTCATACACCATCATTTTATCCTTGCACTTTATCTACTTATTTATGCACTTTATCATTTTATTCTTGCACTTTATAATTTTAACTGTGCACTCTATAATCTTATTCACGCACTTCATATTATTATTTATGCACTTTATCATTTCATTATCGCACTTTATAAACTTATTCATAAACGAAAATAAAAAGACGCTTGATTAGATTCAGTTAACTACTTTATCAATTTCTAATGTCTTTCTTGTGCTTGTATTTACTTTAAAACATTATTAGACTTTTGATTTGAAAATTAACTTTCTAATAAGGCTATTTTGGTTTGTGATGACTCAACAGGGAAAGGAGTGAAAAGGCAAAAACTAGCTGATTTACTATAATAGCATTTTCTGGTGTTGACGGTTAAAGAAAATAGGAATAATACTGTTTTTTCATCTAGATTTGAGTAATGAAGATCCCATCCAACGTATTCAATAATAGAGAACTTGCCCAAAGGCAAGAACATCACAGATGGTATTTCTTCAACACGTTCTCACTTGGATCAACTGAATTCAACTACATACAGTTTGCTGAAAAATGTACAAATCTGATTACAAAAATTGTAGAAGGAAACTTCTAGAGTATGAAATGAGAGTGTGTCTCTGCCTAGGTCGCACTAGGCAAGTCATAATGTGGACCAAAAATTGTACCTAATACATATTTAAAACCTGCTTACCCAGTAGACGAGTTCATGAAAAAAATATGCACTTCTCATTGAAATAATGTATTACCAGTACTCCCCACAAGAACAAGACCCCTTTTTGAAATGATGCAAACACTTTGAATCATTCAAGACTATTTCACAAGCATATGATACAGAGACAGATTTGAATGTATTATGGCAATCAGCACACATTCTGAAGTTCTTCATGCTTCTTATAGGCTGGCCTTGGATGGGGCTGCTAACAAGAGCAAAGGCAAGTGCAAGTTTCTCACTATGAACGTACACCACATGCTTCTTCCCTCTCTTCTTCCTCAATGCATGTTGCATTGTTAAAATCGTAGGGTTTAATGTCTGCAACTATGTTGTTCAATAGAGCATGAACTGGTGGGAAGCCAATGGTAGACTTGTCGCCTGTGACAAAACAATGCACCATGTTTTTTACTTCAATCAAGCTGCATCCGGTGAGTTTTTGTTGTGTTGTTTCTCATGGATCTCCATTCTTCCAAGGAATGCACCATGTTTTTCCTTTCCACCTTAAATATAAACATTCAGGTACTTATATATACATCATACTTCATGACATGCATACTATCATAAAATTGGAAATGGATCAAGGAAATCAAGACAGTAAATAAATGTTTAGATGCTGGATAAAAAGCGTTCAAATCTCATATTGTTTCATCCATCACCACTTACCCATTCTAATGCTCTTAGGTGAAAGATAATGCTCAATACACGATTGAACTTGCACAAACGAGCAATTCACACAAATTTCCTTAATAAACAAGCTGCTCAGTCAACTATATTTAAACAAGTAGAGCAATTCATATTCAGTTTGAACTTTAAATGAATGCCATCCCTAGCTTCATTCAAAATCTTAACCCTTTCCAGAGAAAGAAGAAGAGCGACAAGAGAAAGAGGAAGTACCTTGCCCATTGAGGATCGTAGATTCATTGAATCAAAATGGGTCTGCACATCTGCAACCGTCTCTTCCTGAAAATCAGAGATACAATATAGAATGAAACAATGAACATAGAGTAAGAAACTCTTACAAAATCAGAGATAAAATATAGAATAATTCAACTAAACAACTGTTACTTGAAGCATAAAAGTCAATATAAGGAAAACACATAAGCAAACAAAATTAATAATTTAAATACACATACTTATCACTGGGCCGAAGCCTGAAGGCGGTTTACCTCGCTGCGGCACTTAAGCCGTATCTGACCATGTAAACAATCGATTATGTGCTCACTGATCACAATCAACATGTACAAACATTGAGAATACGCGAAAACATGAGGTATAAACCGAAAAGCAAAAAACTGCTCAAGGTAGTTTCTGGTCCATTTAAGGAAGGAAACTCGTCAAATTCATGAAAAAAAAACGCTCAAGGTAGTTTCTGATGTGCACAACATCTCAACTTCAAAAAGCTACTCCCTCCGTTCGGCAAAACTTGTCGTTTTAGAGTTTTGTTTTTGTTCGGAAAAACTTGTCATTTTAGGTATTTTTACTTCTACTTTACTAAAATGCCCGTAATTTGATTGATATGTTGTGAGTTGTAGATTTTGATAAAGTAAAAAGTAGAGTAATAAATGAGGGTAAATTAGTAAAAAATGAGTGTAATTATTAGCTTTATTAAAAGTTGTGTGAAGAGTTAAAATGATAAGTTTTGTCGAACGGAGGGAGTATCATCTATTTGGAAGTAAAAAGGAATTTCAAGTTCTTAATTCCCACCCACCTCAATGCAATCACCTTCCTTCCAAATTTGTATAGGACTACTAGCAGACCCCAAGAGCTTCCCATTGTCAACAAACGCACCTATACAATGTACCATAAGTAAATTGATTAAAATCCTAAACAAAGAACAACCCCAAATAAAGTCGTTAGCATTTATGTTGCTTTGAAAAAAAAATCTGCGAACTACTGTCACAGCTTGAGAGAACACCAAATAACACATGATAATGTTGCACAAGTTTTGAGCTCAATAGGTTTTAATTTAAATTCATGTAAAGCCTTCGATATGTGCATTCGCAATGCCTCAGAGTAAGATGATCAAATTGAATCGAATGAGTAACATACTAACATCACAATGGACTAGTGGGAGCTGATCCTTTCCACCCAAGCTCAGCTTTATTCCTCAAAAGATCCTCCGGAGGTACAAAGGGTCCTTTTGCAGCAAATGCAACAGTAACAGAGGTCGGCAGACCACAAGATGATGAAGAAATAACACTCTGAAGCAGTAATAAATGGAAGAAATGCAGTTGTTGCAAAGTTAACTTGATCATGGCAATAAAGCAACAAAAGAGTAGAAGTGAGAGCGAGAAGCAATTGATATTGGTATATAAAGCACAAACTCAATTCAGCACAACCCAATCCAAAATTTTCAGCATCAAAGTATCAAACTTCATCAATCTTATAAACATAGAGACATGAAATTGACAAATTCAACAAGGAAGCAAAGGAGATACAAACATGCTCATACCTATATATATCAAGCAGGCCTACAAAATCGAAGGCGGAGAGAAAAATTTCACAAACACCTTGTGTGCACCAAGGTTTCTCCGACAATCAAAAGAATTTATTCTTAAATCAGCCCAACTAGAGACTCTTAGCTAATCTAATTTCCATCAATTCAATTAAAAAACCTAACCAATTTAGCTAAATTCTTGACTGCAACATCAAAGATCACAACATCACATTAATTGGGATTTACCTCCAACAGATGACGAGCAACGACCAAGGGATTGTTCGAATCTCATATCCAAGGGGCTTTGGCGACAAACGACGAGCTCCGACCTTCATTTACTGCTAATAGTTCTCGGCTGAAGAAGCGTAGAGGGAGGAGAGAAGAGAGACGGTAGTGCTGAGAAAGGACTTAGGGTTTGAAAATGGAGGTGATGAGTGAGGGCAAGAGAGGAAGCGAACGAGGGTGAGTCAAAACTGAAGACGACGAGGGGCGAGGAGGAGCAGCAAGGAGCAACGAGAGGATGCCGATGAGGAGGGAGGGGGGAGATGAGAGATTGAGAGAGAAGGACTGCCATGGGAGCAAGGAGGGAGCACGGACAATGGTCTGACAAGTGAGAAACGGGTATTACTCATAAACGCGTACAAAATCCGCGCTTTATTACCCATTTTCACTTTAAGAGCTTTATTCACTGTAAGCCCCATTTTCATTTGAATATTTACCTCTATATATATAGAATGGGTAACTTGTGCACAAGGTTTAGGGTGTACCTTGTGCACAATTGTGAGTCATTGATCGGGTGGTGATGGATGGATGAGATTAAAAGGGGATTTTTTTTTTTAATTAAAAGCAGGTGGGCTCACAAACAAGTGATGGAAATAGGCTCAACTCTCTTCCGTGGCGCGTGTGAATTTATGAGATATTGGATTTGTGATCTTTAAAGATATGGAGCCCACCACTACTTTGGATCTTTCCATCGAGTACCGTGGCTTTTTATTTGGATATATATAAAATTATTTGGCAACTACTTTATATATTTTATATTAATTGACAATAACTCATATCTTAGTCAATCCATATGTTTTGTATATGTAAAGATTTTGTGTTAGATCAAAATAATCCATTAAGTTGATAACTTTTAAGATTAAAGTACACACTCTACCGTATTAGGGAAATTAAGTTGATAACTTTTTTAATTAACAAGGTAGTTTATCTATATCTTTTTTATTTGTAAAGATTTCGATTTAGATCAAATTAAACCATTAATTTGATGGATATTATGTTAACCCATAAAAGCGACATCAATTGTATTCAAGCTTCGAGCAGAGTCTCCTAAAAACCGACTTAAATTTTCAGAATTATTCGGTTGAATCGGTCGATTTAATGCATACATTAAACGATAATTAAGAGATTATTCTTTGGAATTCTTATTTTTATGAGGTACACAAAAGCGATGAATAATTGCATAACCATTATCAATAAGTAATTATTCGGTTGAATCGGTCGATTTAATGCATACATTAAACGATAATTAAGCGATTATTCTGTGGAATTCTTATTTTTATGAGGTACACAGAAATGATGAATAATTGCATAACCATTATAAATAAGTAATTTTTATAATTATTCGGTTGAATCGATCGATTGAACGCGTATATTCAATGATAATTGGGATATTATTCAGCGGAATTCTTACTTTTACTAAGTACACATAAGAGATGAATAATTGCATAATCATTGTGAATAAGTAAAATTTTAAAATTATTTGGTTGAATCGGTCGATTTAATGCGTACAGTGAACGATAATTGATAGATTATTCAATGAAATTCTTATTTTTACGAGGTAAAAAAAAACCCAAATCAAAAGAACCCCGATCCAGCCAAATAAATTGCGCATAATTCATGAATAATGAAAAAAAATTCCAGAAAATACAAACCTAATCCTATATTGAGTATATTCAGCTAAAAATAATTGAATCTCTCTCACACAAAAAACCCAGTCCATACCCAACCAAAAGATCACCCAAAATATCCAAAAAGCTTGATGCTTATTCATTAATGGTGCCCCCATGGTCGACTCTTGAACCAATCGGAGAGAGAAGAGACCTCCTTCGCTCTTCGCCATTCTTCGATTCAATTTGCCGTCGGTTTCGATTTGATTCGATTCGAGTCTGTGCATAACCGATCGATTAGCCTTCACTCTTCTTTGATTCGATTCGATTCGCTGTCAGGTTTGCCAAGAAGAAGTGCCCTTGCCGCCATTGAAGAAACCAATTTGCAAGGATGCGAAGCACGATCGTCAAAGCTTGGGGGAGGACCTTACCAATGGCTGAGACGTGGAGAAGAAAGGTTTTTAATGCTCCCACAAATTACACGTGCTTCACTTTCTATGGATTGTGTTGAAGATTGGGTTTTTTATTTTTTTTATTTTTTTTACCCACACAATGGCGGAATCTAGGCCATCCGATCCATTAAGATCTATGGCTATTAATTGTGCACAAGGTACACTATAAGAGGTGTGCACTCTTGAACCACTCCATATATATATATGAGAGGTTCGGATAAGAACACCCCAATCCGATGAGAACAAAAGAAACATTTTTATTGGTTGAAACGCATCTAATTTTTAATTAAAAAAAAGTCCTCACGCGCTAACTTTTCGAGCTTGCTTTGAGCCCAAAACGCAAGATTAGACCCATCCATCAGGCCACATGGGCCCAAGGAAAAGCCGGATAATGTCATCCCTGCAACAAAGCAAGGGCGAGCCAATACTCATGCCGTCGCCAGCCAAACTGAGAGGAGGGGAGTAAACGATCGGGGTTGGCTACGGTGCAAAGACAAAGCCATAACGTCTGCAGTGGGCCGGACGGGACCGCGATATCCAAGAGTAGCCGAACACTGGCGAGATCCGGGAGTCTAACAAAGTGGACTCAAATCTGTGGGGTTGATGTACAAACCGTACTCGAGAAGAGTCGAGGGCTTTGTCGATGGTGATATGTCGGAGATGTGAAAGAATTCGGAGAGCCACCGAGTTGAGAGAAGAGTTTCGATCTGCTGCTCAATTTGGACAGGGGATTGATGCAAACAAGAAGAACCCATATGGACATCAAAACCCCAAAATTGGATTCGGACAACAGGGGAACGAAAAGGAGAGGATGTGACCGGACCAAATTCGCCCAAATCGGAGCACAACGAGGCAGCCTCCAAGGGGGGAGGAAGTGGGATGGGAAGGTGGGTGACAATGGCAGCTCCGAGGATACCGGATGTACCAAATTCGCCCAAATCGGAGCACCATGAGGTGGAACCTAGGAGGGAGAGGAGCGGCTTTTTTTCCCGAGCTCTCCAAAGAGAGCTCCCCCCCCCCCCCCCCCCCCCCCCCCCCGCGGAAACTACTCCTGGTCCATTCATGTTAAAATGAGATTTTCCTGAAATTAATCTACCAATGCACCTTATCAACAATCTTGTAGATGAGCCCATCTTGCCCCAAAATGACATTAGGTCGGCTATCGGTAAGTCGAAAATGGCTGATCTAGCCACTAGTTGGTGGGCTATTTGGTTTTTCAGAAATCAATTATCCTTCAACCATGTAAACTCGATATGTGCGAAAACTTCAAAACAATCATGGGCGGAAGCTAGGCGTCTGGATTCTTCCGAATCTTTTTCGTCTTCTCACAATCTGGCATTTTGATCTAATAAAAACAGAACTAGATCCAGTTTTTGGGTTAAACCTCCCACTGACCGCGTCAAACTCAATTTTGATGGATTTGTTAGTTCGGATGGTCGAGCGGCCTATGGTTTTGCTATCCATAACTCTTTGGGGTCCTTGATTTCTTCGAACAACGATTTGTGCACTAGCACGTCGGTTGTCTATACAGAGACCTTTTCCCTTAAAATGGGTATTGTTAAGGTCAAAAAACTTCAAATTAGGAATTTATTAATCGAATGGAACAACCTTGTGATTGTAAAGGCTCTTCTGGGTGACTGGAAGTGTCCTTGGAACACCGAGCTTTTACAATCAAATATTTTGTTAGACCTTTCCTCTTTTTTCTAATGTTGTTATTCGTCATATTTTCAGGGAATCTAATGTTGTTGCGGATCGTATTGCTCGTCTTGCCCGAAGGTTTGGAAGAGGATCCAGAACTGCTTGTTCTCATCCGCAACGATGCGCTAGGAAGAAATTCGTCTACGGGCGGCCCCTCCTTAATTTTATCTTGCGTCAGGAAAGAATAAAAAAAGAAAGATTTTCCATTCAATCTGGTACCTAGTTTGGCAACGGATTGAAGTTCAAAAATGAGTTTATCATTTTCTCAAGAACATAGATAAAGCCTACAATACCCTTGAAGTTATGGCAAACAAAAATACCAAGCAAACTAGCCGAGCTTCACACTCCATAGATCAAGCCGGAGATGGGAACAAGGATTAACAATAACCCATCAATCACATATTCAAAGACAAACCTTCCGCCAACCAGTAATACACAATATATGAACCTTCAAACCCCTCAGACCAAAACAAGTGCCAGAGGCTTCATGTTTAAATTGGCTTCCCATCATACTACATTTTTCTAGTCACTTTCCAAAACTATATAACAGTTCCTAAGCTCCAACAGTGTGTGGCATACGGAAGTCAAGGCCACGGTTCATGTTTTGGTTCGTGCTTTGGGTCCATGGTAAGCATAAAGGCTCTAGCATCATCGACTGACATGTCACTGTTAAAATAAAAACCAAAGAGCATGTGAACAATGATTCGACACAGAATGTAGAGGAATCAACTGTGTAGTAATAAATAATAATCAATGAGGCAGTGCCATGTAGATGGACAAACCTGTCTTCGGCTTCTTCCTTTGCAATTGGTGTTACCTCCTTTGACATGAGTAATTCACAGAAATCTCCAAGGCCGTGTTCCCTACAGAAATTGCTTATATACCGAAGAAACTCATTGAACTGTTTAGGTTCCTACACAGGAGAAGTAACTTATGATTAGCAGTCATCATCAAAAAGGCAACTTTATGACAGCCACAGAGATGACCATGATTTAGATGGAAATGTATTTCCGAGTACGACCATCCAAGAGCAAATTAAAAGTCAGAAAAACTCTTCATAGCAAGTAGAAATGCATCGGTAATTAATAATTATCTAGCAAGATGGAAGTCAAACCTGTTCAACAACACAACCCTTGCGAAGGGCAAGAAAACAATCCAGCGCTTTATTATAGTTGTCGCCCTGACAAGAATCTTCCAGCAGGTCATGAATTTTGTTCCTCATTTCCCGGATGGCTTTATTAACCCAATCTGCTCCGTCCCTACATGATAACATGGCTTCAAAATCTTGAATGGTTGTCAAATCCCCAATCTTGGATGGCTTGACATCAACAGCACCTTCCCGTTCATCTCTCTCTTCATCAGACCCTGATGGCTTTTCTCTCAGCCGTTTACGCGACTTCTTCATCTGTCACAGAATATGTAGGGAACTCGGTGATGATTCATATTAAGAAAGATCAACCAAACAATAAGATAATTCATCTTCAGAGGTCAAGCAACAGAAGCAGTACCTTGGGATTCTCCTTAAGTTCAAAGCACTTGCGGAATTTATCAATCAGAGACTTGTTCTCAGAAAGGAGCTCAGGGTTCGGTTCAGTTATACTCTTTAAGGTATCATCAAGTGGAGGTACAGCTGCACCAGGGTCCTTTGATTTTAAATCCAGAAAATGGTAGAAATGCTGGAAAATTAAAGAATACAAAAGCCCTGCTTAGCAACAACAACAACCCAATATATCAACATGTGCAAAACAAATCCACATCTTCATGATTCAAGAGAGAACCAAATGTTTCTGCTTACATGTATAAATGGTCCAAAAGCACTACATCTTCTGTTCTACAACAAGCATCATGTATCAGGGCGCGCAAAATAAGTACCTGAAGAACAGGGTTTGGTGTAAGTTCAGGTTGTAGCGCCTCTTCCTTGCCTGGTGGTGCAAGGTCAAGTGCTTTTACGAGGTTTTCTGTAGCGTCCAGCTGCTCCTCAGTTGGCTGGAGAGTTGAGGGTAAGTTTCCAAAGGAAGGAAACTGAAATTCTCGAACATCTTCAGCAAAGGGAAGCACATTGAAATAGAATGAATCAGGCTGCCCATAGAGAACCCACGAGCCAATGATGAGAATGAAAACACAGGATAATAGGCTAAGAGCTGTACAATGAGAGCAGCGATAACAAACGCACAAGGAAACAAGAAATGAGAAAGTTGAACTTACGATATTCTCATTCGCAGACACATTTGGTGTCAAGACCCCAATAACAACATTTGACTGTCCTTGTCTAAAAACACATCGCACAATGGCAACCTTATTCATTTCCTTCATAGCTCTTGCAAAAGCAGAAACTGCTACACCTGCATTTCTATTGCCTGGCTCGGCAATAAATACATTGACATCTTTCATGTAATAGTGACTTCAGAAGAGAAAAAAATATGAGAAATCAGTCAATCAAATGTCTCATTTATATATTGCACTCGGATAAGCTTAACGCATTCATAAATCCAAACAAAATTACCGCACTATGTTTGAAGCATCAGTAAATCCTAAGAGCTTCACCCCCTTTGCTGGCTGGAATTTTACAGCTTCCAATTCAGCGGCTGAAATAGGGATTACTTGTGGTCCATAGCGAAAGCCTTTGATCCTTTGCTCCGGAGGAATAACTCTTTCAGGGTCTAGAACACTCTTGTACTCAAAGTCTACCTTAACTTCATGAGTGGCAAACTTATCACTTGGGGGTGCTTGATCTGAATACTTCTTTAAGACAGGAAACCTCTCCTTTGAAGTTTTCTTGTACACCCAAACCTACAACATCACACAAATAATGATGCACCCCTTTCTTCATTCTTGATAATTGATATAAAGGATGCACCGTTGGAAATAAATCACTCACCTTGATCTTCAACCTGGAGCTGATTTCGAGATCACCCCTAAACAGTGTAACAGGCATTATGTTCCGGGTCTTGATAGCTCCCAGCATTGAAGCTGGACTCTCAACATAAACTGCCTTTGCGCGACATTTCTTCGTGAAGAGAGTCATTAGTTCTTCATTTTCATCCCTAGCATTCTTCTTCACAACAGTCCTAAGGTCCCCTCTCACAACAATACATTCCAATTTCATTTCTTGCTTATTCATTTGATAGGCAATGGCAGAGACTTGATCACCCTTTGTACCTTCAAAGGGTTCTTTTATAGGAGAAAGTAAATCAGTGATCAAACAAATACGTTTCTTCCCCTTGTTGGTTTCCGCAAACTTCTTGATCAACAAATCCATGCCAACAACGATGGCATCGAGAACTATAATGAAAGTCAAGAAACTGACATGGTGAAATAATGCTTATATTCAAGAGTACTTGCCAAGGTTGTTATTGCAATAGACCTTAAAAAATCAGTATAAAATTCTATCTGGCAGAGGCTTACAATAAATGAGCAGCATGTTATACCAAATTAATCTTATGTGAGGATAAGCGAATATCATCATCACTTTTATGTAACCACGCTGATATATGAAGCTATATGCAACATTTGTAGCACATTTGCAACATTTGTAGCATTATAATAAACTATGTAGCATTAAAATTAATAAACTATGTAGCATTATAATAAACTATGTTGTGGATACCGTGCCTAAAACCTCCTATATCTTAATATGTAAACCTTTAGCAAACTAAACCCCTGATGTTCCTTTAAGATGGTGTATGCTTTATAGCATGCAAGTAAAAGCAGAGATGAGAAACATATAGAAACAATTACTTCTGCAAACAATCATATAAATATGCTAATTAGTTCTAGATTATGATACACGGATCCACTTTCAACGCCTAAAGATGCATAACTTCTCAGAAAGGTCCAGAAAAATGCTATAGCATAGGATACAATCACCAGCAGTAGTCCCTCGAGGAAGTTTCTGTACATCATCAACAAGCTCTCCATCAATTACTTTGAATCTCTGCAGAATCACCACATGCTCGTATCCACCCACCTCTTTTGTCAAGTCATTATCCGTCTCTGAAGAATCAAATTTCATGCACATCATAGTAAGGAAAGAAAAGTAAACTGTCTACAGGAAAACACCATCTAGCAATCAATGATATGCTGAACCTAACACAAAGAGGAGCTTATTCACATGATCATTATAATATAAATAATCCTCATTAACTATTCTTCTGCAATTAAAGTACTGAATATGGACAGATAAGAATTCTTATTATTAAAATGTTCCTGAAATTTGAGACCCAAAAAATTGCTAGATATCTGAAGAACATGCCACAAGGTGCCAAATAGATCGAATTGCTTTCCTTTCCATCATCAGATATAGTGGCTTAGGGTGATAGTTCAGACACTGACACTTCTTAAGGCTCCTAAGAACTACAATCATATGAATTATTATAAAACTTAACAAGTGACCAAAAAAATACCTTCCGTACCAAACAGGACAACAGCCACTTCATCATATTTGCTATAGATAAGCTGCAAAAACAGTAAGGAACTGTCAGCTCTAATCATCGTGGCTAACCTTTTATATAAATATATTATTTACATATCAATAATGAAACTAGTACACATGAAAACTGAAAGCAATAAGAGGGCAGACACAAATATGGTTTCATATCTGAATCGCAAGCAGACAGAGATTTTGTTTCAAACTATGTCCAACCAAGAAGAGAGATAAAGTGACATGAACAAAACCTTTTTCTCCATAAGCAATGCACAAACTTTCTCAACCTCAGGCAGAATCTTGTGCATTGTAGGACCAACATCGATCAACAAAACCAGTGCTTCCTGTAGGCAAAATATCACATGATATTTAGTGATTTAACAATTGAACAGACCCCCTATATATCATTGAATGTCTAAGGCATGTATCAAACCCCAAAATGAACGAAGCAACAATACTAGCATGCCCTAAATCCCAAATTCGCCACAAATAGTGATTCCAACTTTAATTAAGCAAATTTGAATGAAAGCGTAGCTCTGGTAAACAATTTAAACGAAAATAAATGAATGAGCAATACAAGAACAAAATTGGCATCAAAGAAATGAACTAGGTCATCGAGAAACTTAACTCAAGAAGATGAAACAACGGAATTTCAAAACGAAGGAACGAAAAACGATGAGAAGCTAGTAAAATACACATGAAATAATACCTTATTGCGAGCCATTTTCAGGGGGTAAGCTTCGAATTTGAATCGGACGATGTTCTTCAGTGGTTAAATACCGTCACCTCCAAAAGAAAGAGAGCAAACAGTGAAGCTTCCCGGAGAAGCCAGCACGTCGTTTGAGTTTCTCTATGCGAAGCGGACGGAACCCCAAGGAAAACCCCTACTCGTATACTCGTTTGAGTCGTTTCAATAAACTAGAGCCTGAGCAACGTGGGTTTTGCTCACCATACGAAAAGGTGGCATTGGTGGGTTTTACCTTCTTTTTTTTCGGACGAGAACGAGAAAGTCGTGATCAGCCAGCAAATCCTCGTAGGCAGGGATGTCGTACGCAGGTGCACGACCCGATCAGCAACAACATTTCACTCCCTGAAAATATGACGAATAAAAATAGAATTAAAAAACATAAAAAGAGACCTAGTGTCTGATTGCAATAGTTCAATACTCCAACGGCAGCAATAATCTATCAAAAGGGAGTTAACCACAATCAGGTTGTCACCCTCGATAAGCAAGTTAGCGATACCCAACTCCTTTGCCCGAAGAACCCCATTCTGAAGCGCAAGTTCCTCAACGTAGAGGGCAGAAGTGGTGTTACAACGGCCCGAGCCAGCCGAAATCACATAAGCATCCGAGTCTCTAATAATGAATCTGTAAGAGCCGTCGCTAGATTGCCAATATGAGCCGTCAAAGTTAAGTTTCAAAGCCAATGGTGGTGGCCTATGCCAATGGTGTTTTATATCATAGTTCTGTACTCGGCATTTACTCGAGCCGATGGTGATTGCAGGGTGGGCCCTAGTGGAGAGAAATGTGTCAGAAGCGAGATCGAGGCGAGAAGCCTGGGCCCAACTTTGTTTGGTAGAAAGCAATTGAATCTGAATTCTGAATATGAGGTAATGTAACTGTAGTGGCAGAACCAAAGACCAATTTATTCCGGTAGAACCAAATAGCCCATCAACAATAAAAAAAAAGGTCAGCCAGGGTTGATTTGTTAGTTGCAGAGAAGAGGTACTGTAAAACCTGAGTGTGGCGATGGTCATCAAAATTGGCTAGGCCCCCATTCGGTATTGTACAGATGATAGTCCTGAGAACCCGCTTGGTCATCGGGGAGTAAAATAGTAGATGCTGAGTCGACTCATACGTGTAGTCACATAAAACACAATGCATAGGGACACTAACATGCGACCTTTGGAGGCGTCCTTTGGATGGTAGAGAGTCAGTAGCAATTTTCCATATGAAGTGCTTTAACTTAGGCGGAATGTTTAAATTCCAAATCCACTGGCACTGGAATTGGGTATTTTGAGCACCATTAGGCACCAAAGATACCGCGGACTTGGTAGTAAACCAACCTGAAGGGTTCGGGCCCCAGTATAGTCGGTCCGAAAGATTGGTAATAGTAAGAGGTAGTGTACTGATATGTGTGATAATATGCGTGGGTAATAGACCTGACAGATCATAATGTAAGAGAGGGAGATTCCAAGATTTATTGCTAGTAATGAACATACTAACCTTCCTCCAAAAAAAATGAAAAAATTTGTCAAATAGACACTTTTTGTGGACAAATTGATGAATTGTTCACTATATATATATATATATTAATTCAATCAGATCTCCAATTACATATCAAAACAAACAATTACATGATTCATGAAGGCCTGATCCCCATTCAGCTTTTGTGGGTTAATTTGCTCTGAAATTTGTTTTAAATATCAGTTAGTGATCCAACTCATCCATTGTGTACTGCTTGATGCAGAAAGTTCTGTTTGATGTACCTCTGGTCCTTTCCATTCTATTTAATGCACGTAACAAAACAAGGTTAAATCTGATCTAACTCATCTAACTCATCCACTACTGGTCCTTTCAAGCAGTACAATGATATTTGGAAACTTCCTGTTTTTTAGATGACGATTAGATTGCTTAAACTTGTTCCATTATTGTGCAGCAATCCCCAATGTGGTGACAATTGTTGAGATTCTAAAGGATAATGGTGTTGCTATAGAGAAAAGTAAGCTACATGAACTTCTAAACTAATTCAAAATCAGTTTTATTAATCCTAAACATCGTCATGACTAACCTCTCCTTCTGGTAATTGTTCGAAACAGAAGATCTTACCTCCACTGTTGGATCAAAAGATGAGACCAAAGGGCATTTAGTTCAGAAAGTAAGGCTACCAAGTGCGGCTACCAAGTTGAACTTGGTTCTGTTGTATTGTTTGCCTTTTTTTTTTCTTAAAGCCAAATATAGTAGTAAGGTCAAATTGGCTACTTGATCTTGTTGTATTGTGTGCAACTTGTTGATGTAATCCAACACCAGTAGTGGCTTATACATATATGCAAAAAGACATGTTTTGTTTGATTTCAATTCTTGATTTTGTGACACTCTTCAACTTCTTGCGATCACCATTGCTCGATGTGAGCCAACAGACCATAACTGTTTACCATGAACACACCACTGGCAACATGGTTATCAGTATTTTGGTTGAAGCACTATGACTAATTCTCACTAACAGACCATAATTTTTACCGTGTTTGATTATGAACAAATTAGGTTTAAATGCAGTATTCAGTTGATTTGCAAATCATGGTGAATTGTTGTCAGCATGATTGTAATTATTCATCTTGTCATCTTTAATATCATTAACGACGTCATGATTTTACAATTGTACAACTTTAGTTTAGAGTTGCACAACTATAGTTTAGAGTTGCACAACCGTGTTTTACAATTGCACAACTGTGTTTTACAATTTCACAACTTACGGTTAAATTTGCACAACGTACTCTTATATTTCCACGACAAAAAATAAAAAAAAAATTAGACTTGGATCATATTTGCACAACTTACTGTTAAATTTGCACAGCGTACTCTTATATTTGCACGACAAAATGTTTTAAAAAAAATTATAAAAAAACTGGAGTTGGGTCATATTTGCACAACTTACGGTTATTTTTGCATAACGTACTCTTATATTTGCATAACAGATTGTTATATGTGCACAACATAATGTTATATTTGCACAACAAAAAGTATTGAAACGAAAAAAAAGCGGAAAAAAATATTATATTTGCACAACAAATAAAACTTAAAAGTGCAGTTGTGCAATTTATAAAATACAATTGTGCAATTGTAAAATACAATTGTTCAAATTTTCAAATTTGTGACGTGATGGAAAAAAGAAATAAAACTCAAAAAGTGCGATTTTATAACTCAAATATAAATCTGAAAAGTGCAATTTTATAAACTAATATTTGCACAACATAAACTTATATGCACAACACAATATTATATTTGTACAACGTAAACTTATATTTGCACACCAACATAAAATTTCAAAAAGTGCTGACACAGGAAAAAAAAAGCAATTTTAGTTTGAATGTTGCTCAACCTAATCTTATTTTTGCGCAACAATAGATTATATTTGCACAACAATCGAGACTTGTGAAATTGTGCTCAACATGATCTTATTTTTTTTCCTCAATATTATTTTATAGTTGCTCAATAGATTATTGCACAACATGGTCCTATTTTTACTCATCAATACTCTATAATTGCACAACATGGGGGATTTGTAGAAATTTTCTCAACATGATCTTATTTTTGCTCAACAATATATTATATTTGCACAACAATTGAAACTTGTGAAATTATATTCAAAATGATCTTATTTTTTCTCAATATTATTTTATACTTGCTCAATAGATTATTACACAACATGGTCTTATTTTTGCTCATTAATAGACTATAATTGCACAACATGGTGGATTGGTGGAAATTTGCTCAACATGATCTTATTTTTGCTCAACAATAGATTATATTTGCACAACAATTGAGACTTGTGAAATTGTGCTCAAAATGATTTTTCTCAATATTATTTTATAGTTGCTCAATAGATTATTGCACAATATGGTCTTATTTTTGCTCATCAATAGACTATAATTGCACAACATGGTGGATTGGTGGAAATTTGTTCAACGTGATCTTATTTTTTCTCAACAATAGATTATCTTTGCAAAACAATTGAGACTCATGAAATTGTGCTCAACATGATCTTATTTTTTCTCAATACTATTTTATAGTTCCTCAATAGATTATTGCACAACATGGTCTTATTTTTGCTCATCAATAGACTATAATTGCACAACATGGGGGATTGGTGAAAATTTGCTCAACATGATCTTATTTTTGCTCAACAATAGATTATATTTGCACAACAATTGAGACTTGTGAAATTGTGCTCAACATGATCTTATTTTTTCTCAATATTATTTTAACTTGCTCAATAGATTATTGCACAACATGGTTTTATTTTGGCTCATCAATAGACTATAATTGCAAAACATGGGGGATTGGTGGAAATTTGCTCAACATAATCTTATTTTTGCTCAACAATAGATTATATTTGCACAACAATGGAGACTTGTGAAATTGTGTTCAACATGATCTTATTTTTTCTCAATATTATTTTACAGCTGCTTAATAGAGTATTGCACAACATGGTCTTATTTTTGCTCATCAATAGATGATGTCTCCAAAGTAGCCATGTCTTTATGCATATTTTAGTTCCATATTCTTTACATTTTGCATATTTCGGGTTGGGAATATGTCGGATTTATGTAGTATAAGCTTATTTGTCAGAAATGGAGATCTACATAAGTTTCTGTTTAATATTGTAGAATATGGAAACATTTCAGGAGAAAACCAAGAAGCAAGAACCGGAGCTCAAAGCTACTCGACATCGACTAGCCTTAGTCGATCTCGACAAGCCATGCCTAGACACCTGCCAGGATCGAGGAGCCTATGTCGAGAAACTGAAGACGAAGAACCCGGCTCCACACCCTCTTCGAGATCGAGTGCCACAACTCGAGATCGAAAAGACCTCGGAGAACAACCCGGAGTCGAGGAAAGCCTGCTCGAGGAGACCGAGGAATAGAGTACCCGACCTGGCGCCCAGACACATTACTCGATGTCGAGGACCCAACTCGATGTCGACGAAGCAGCTGAAGACCATGTCCGAGCATGTCGAGAAGGGTTCCTCGACAACACCAGAAAGCCAGTCGATGACCCAACTCTACTCGATGTCGACAAGGGGTCCTCGAGATCGACGAACGCCAGGAGTCATGTCCGAGCCTGTCGAGGACCAGCTAGCCGAGACGACGAGCCAAGCCCAGTCGACCAACAATTCTACTCGATCTCGACTAGCCTCACTCGAGATCGAGGAGGACTACAGAAACCGCGTAACACGTTTTTGGGAGTTCTACTCGGATTGGGATTCCTTGAGCTCGAAGATTGCCAAGTTCTATCCGATCTATCAACATCTATCATGGAAGGAGAAGATTTATCCACTTGAGACACTTTAGATATTATTTCCCTATTTTAGATTTAATTTCATTATAGCTTTTATTTATCTTTAATGTTTTTAGATATAGTTTTAGATATAGATAAAGATTTCTATCCTTGAGTAGCAAGGTTTAGAAGCCTATAAATAAAGCCCATGGGGCTGATTTCTAGTCATTAAATTTTTCAGAGAGAAGTAAGTAGGAGAAGAGAGAGAGAGTGAGCGGCCGATTGGAGTTGTGAAGCGAGAGCGGAATTGGCTTCAAGCGGTTGTAAACTTTGGTTTATTTTAATGCAATTAGTTTTCCTTCAATCGATGATGTCTGAGTTTGCGATGAAGCGCGAGTAGTCCACCCACTTCTAGGGTTGGGGCGAGCCCGACGATAGCCATGCACGCTTGAGGTAAAGATCTGACTTTTATCATATTTTGAGCATCTACTACTTGTTTATGTGTTTATTACCCACCTAATGGAGATCCATGCTAACAACTTGGATTGTAAACATAAAATCAGTAGAGACAATTAGGGTTTCTTGAAAGAGTTGTCTAATTGTTGGAAAAGGCGAAAGCTTGTCCTTTGATGCAATCCACATGATTATCTGTTTATCTCTGCCTTATGCATGCTTGGTTATTGTTGTTGCAAACCCCAATCTTGGAAGCCTTTTATATTAAGTTTAGTTCGAAATCCCAAAGCAATTGTTTTTACTTTCGTTTTATTCTCTGGCTCCTCGATATCGAATAGCACTCGTCGATATCGAGTACTGATTCTCGATCTAGCATCGTTGTAGCTTCTGTGTGCAGGTGCTCGACAAAGCCCAACTCGACGTCGACGAAGCCTACTCGATATCGAGTAGCCTCTAGTCGAGATCGACGAGCCCCAGTGCCTGTGTCTGCTACTCTGCTCGACTGGTCCGATCTTCTGTCGACTAACTCTAGTCGAGATCGAGGACATCTGTGGTCGACTTTCTTGAGATTTCTCCGCTGCCTAGGATCCGCTGACCCGCTTTCTTGTGGATCGATCCTGACTTCCCGCTGCTACATCAGGAGGAGGTCTTGTAATTATTTGTAAGGGACGGAATCTGGTTTGCTGTGATTTATTTATATTTTATATTTGCATTCTCGATTTCCTCCTATCAACAATAGACTATAATTGCACAACATGGTCTTATTTCCACAACACAATATTATATTTGCTCAACATAAACTTATATTTCCACACCAATATAAAAATTCAAAAAGTGTTGACACTGGAAAAAAAGAGTGTAATTTTAGTTTGAATGTGCAATTTTAGAACTCATTGAATTGAACATAATCAATTTTGACTAAATGTGCAATTTTAAATTGGCTAAAAGCTATCCTTATTTGACCTATGGAGCCAACTGCATTGATTTTCTTAAGTGTTCATGTGTCTCTGTACCTTGATAGGTTAATTTGCAGGAGCCAAAGTGATTAGAGGATACAATTCATTAACCAAAGTGAGAAAAAGACTAAATCTTTATTTGAGAGAACTCATTGAATTGAACATAATCAAGTGACAAAGTGGTCATTTTGATTGATCTCAGATTTCCTGAGCAACCATTTTTTACACACAAGAAAAAAAAGACATGGATAAATCACTCCCCTATCCCTCTCTAAAGATCAAGCATTTTTTCCAAGTCCTGAAATGTGTACTAGCCAGAGCTCATCTCCCACCAGTCATCGCCATCGCCTCTCTGTTCATAGATGTATCAAGTATCAACCAGTCAATCATATCCCAACTTCTTTAATTGCCTTTCTACTGCCCTAAGTAAACTTCAAAAAAAAAAATCTCCACACAAGCAGCACTTCTTCAACGCCCTAGGATATATGTTCAAACACATATTTATAATTAAACACACATCTCACTCCTGTGCTATGTTCATAAAAAAGGACCTTCGGCCTCTCAATCTCTTCCCTCACAAGTTTGGAAGACATCTCATAATTACTCGGGCACGTATTCCTGGCCAGTTTAAGAAAAACAAGATGGATTTACAATCAGATTAGGAAAGATCCTTGTTGATTAGTTCAAACAAATTTAGGATTCTTTTTGGTTACCTCAAGCTTTCTGAACAATTCCTCAGCGTTAGGGGCATACACGATGATATGGTTAGTAGGTGGTAGGATAAAGCCTTCTTCAAAGGTCTTGCCTATGAATGATAACAAGCAGTCGAAGTATCCATCAACGTTCTAGAGCCCCACCTGCATTAGCCATAAAAGTTCGAAAAAAGGTTACAATAACATCCAAATATGAAGAAGTGCCTTCTTGTGTGATTATGTTGTGACTTGTGAACTAGAACTTGAAGGCTAAGGTACTGGGAAGTTAACAAACAAGGCACATTACCCCTTAAATATGCTATATTGCATATAACCATCATTTATATACTAAATTACAACAAAGTGACCATTAAAGGCCGGTTGTGTAGAACACGGATACATAACGAGAGTTAATCTTGCAAGAGAAAAAATTACGTAGGTATGTACCGTCAATAGTGCACTAAATATCTATATAATTAGGTTCCTACCCTTAAAAAGTTCATGGTGACAGAACTAACATAAAGAATCATATGAATTAAGCAATTTAACCTATCATGTGAGCCAAATCAAGATCCAAAACCATAATATGCAAATATATCTCAGCAACCACACCTGAGGGTCAATCATATCCTCTGAATAGTAACAATCAAAATAGAAAGAGTAATATGAATTAAGCAATTTAACCCAACGACGGCATGGTGCATCATGGTGAAACTATATTTGCATAAACTATAATCCAAGTTGTCCAACCAGTAAGGCATATATATCAAAATGATATTATATTGTATTAAAAAAAAGACCAACAATGAAGTTTACAAAATAGTGCTTACTTGCACATCACTAGCATCAGCCTCATGAATTGTTTTATAACCATGACAAATAAAAATGATGAACGGCAATTGTTTTGATCTTTACTTGAGCAAGTAAGGTATTTGACAAACAGCACAGTAATTACTCAATTGCATTATCAAACAATACAAGTAGAAGACAACTTACATCACTTGACCAGCTGATTCAGGGGATAAGCTACTGATTTTGAGCCGCTTGGTGAATCCCTATAACGAACAACATACATTTTTAAGCTCCTGCAGCTTCTGCAGCTTCTCCAATGGAATCATCCTCCGCTATCACTTCTGGATAACGAACAACATACATTTTTAAGCTCCTCATATCTACAAATTTAAGCTCCTCAAGGATATCAACTTTAGAGCTTAGAAGCCGCATAATCACCATTTTGGGTCAATACAAGTTGTATTATACAACCCTCAACGTAAGGCAAAGACTCAGCATAGTGGCTTTAATTCGTTCGCTGGATACTAACTAATGTCATCAATATATCAATTGAAGTTCCGATTCAGGAAACTAAAATTACCTGCGCCAGTGAGGAATAGAAGCCCGAATCCATGAACGGGAAGCAAAGCAGGGCGGTCCTCACTAGTTTCGCCATGAAAGAAGTAATAAATAGAATGGTCACTCCAATTCCATCTAGAAAACTTGTCTCTGATCTCTCTAGCCTCCAATTGGAGACCCTAGTAGGGGCCCGTAATCGCGAGAGAAACAAAGGAAAATAACATATATTAGTGGATCAATTTTAGTCGAGAAGATCAATTTTAGTTGATCTCAATTAGTAGATCGTATCACCAAAGTTGTGTCAGCACCAAAGAAAGAAAGAAAAGGCGGGAGGTATACCTTGGCTCTGACGAGCGGGTTCAAGCACAAGATGTTGGGGCCTTCTTCAAGAACGATGAGCCATGGCCACGGATATAAGTTTATGTTGTACATTCAAACTACATTGACATAAGTAGAGGATCAAATAAGGTTCAAAGATAACGAGATAGAGCAAAGAATTACTCACCTGGATTCCGGGCATTGTTGACAGCTTGAGGCGGAGAATGGCGTTTCCTTTTATTACCACTATTCTCTGTGCTATCAGAGGAACGGGATGGCCTCTCATGTCCTTTTATTACCACTAAGCTCATATGAAGCTTCTTGTTGCCTGTTCTGACTGAAATCCATAGGACACTTTGCATGTTTACCAGCCTGGTATAGCTTCTCATCCCCTGCTGCAAGTAATTTCTTCCCACCATAGAGAGCTCCATTAGCTTTACCCTCTCTTTTCTTCTCCTTCTTTTCCTTCTTCTCCCTTTTTCTGTCTTTCTTCTTTTCCGACTTGACCTTTTTGCTCTCTCGCTGGAGCTTTTAAAGCACCATAATAGCGATTTTAGAACAGATAGCCAAAATGAAAGCACTGCCAAACTTATGGTGTAGCCATTTTGCATTATAACTCAACAATAGACTATAAATGAACTCAAACACTACTATACTTGACATCAAGTCAGGTTATATGTGACTGTATGCATACAAGTTTCATCTAAAATACAGCAACAAAAAATCAGAACATGGATAGCATTGAACAAAACTCATGAACCCAAAATCACTGATGCACTTAGCATAAACAAATTTTGAGGTTCAAGAAACAAATACAGGCATGTTTGATAATTAAAAAAGCATTCTCAACCAGGAAAAGAGGCTTACACAGCCCAAACAAATCAATTTTAGTTTTAAAAAAAACAGAAGTATGCTAGAAATCCATGAATAAACTATCAGTCAGCTGCATGTCTCTGTGCTGATCATGAATATAAGCCATTCCAAATAATACAGATGGTTTGAGGACCATGACATCCCAGGAAAATGGAAATAAACTATCAGTCAGCTACAACTAAATATGTAATGCTACTAAAGAGGGACTTGATTCGCCTAAAACTCAAATACAATGGTCAAGGCATGAGACCAAAAATTTAGCACTAGCTTAATTCGTGGTCTAAAGGTTGTGCAACTCTAAACTCCAGTTGCGCAACTCTAAACTACATTGTGCAAATCTGATCAGCAGCAGCCCACTCATTCTCTTTTGTCTTCAATGCATTAAGACACACATAATTTGCATTTTGAGCATAAGAAAAAGGACTTTCAGAAATGCTATATTTTGTGCAATATTATATGGTCAATCAACAAAGATGGAATCTGAAATCCCTAGCCAACAGAAATTGCAAATCGAAATCTCTAAAAAGTCTCCTATTTTGGGTGAAAAGTCTTTATCTTAAAGTATGTTGCTTGCTTTGATGTCTCCGTGTACAATGTGTGGCACGATTTCTTCATGAAGAAACATAAGGCTTCTAGTAGTACCTAAGCATATAGCAGAACGCTTTCCCTAGTCTAGTTTACTCCGGTCACTCGTGAAGGGAAAAATACCAGATCCACCATCTTGATGAGGCCTTGGAGCCCGGAATCGTGCCTGATGTTGATCCGATGGAACTGGAGAGAGAGCGCGTAGGAGAGAGAGGACGTATAACAAAGGGAGGGAGTTTAGGGCTTGTTTGGTATGAGTATATAGATATATGCTATGGGTATAGGATGCCCTATATCTATATCTCCTGTTTGGTATATCTGAACAAATTAGTATATAGATATCAATCCTATATCTCTATATATTGATTGTAGGTTTTTTTTATAGTTTTGGATATCTGGGAAAATTTGGGGATATAGGAAACGCTTTTCATACAAGCTCCTCAATTGAAAGAGAGCAAACGAGCAAAAGAACCTCCCATCTCCATTGAAAGGGTTCTTATTCTCCATTGAAGAGCTTCCTTCCTCCATTGGACAACAAACGAGCGAAATTGGGTGATGGTGTTTGTTGGTAGTCTCGTTTTTTTGAATATGCGATTATCCCCTGCTCCATTGAAGGGATTCTTCTTCTCCTCCATTGAAGGGGTTCCCTCCTCCATTGAACAGCAAACGAGCAAATTTGGGGTTTATAGGGTTTGCTGGTAGTGATTTTCGAATCTGAGATTATCACTTCTTCTACTGTGTTAGATTTGAATCTGCGATTAGGGTTTTTCGAAAATCCTTTTTCAAAAATCAGATTCTTTAGCCTTTTTGAATCTATCAGAGGTGTGATATTATGTGTGTTGGTGTGATTTTGTTCAAAATCAGAATTATGAGTGATTTTTTTTTTGACTTGCTATTGGTTTCTTATGCGTTAAAAATTTCTTCAGCCTTTCTTCATCCAATTTTTGGTTCATTATCTAAGCAATTTCTCTTTTTTTTTTATAAAAAAAAAAAATCTCATACCCTATATGATATCTATATACCCTTTCCAAACAAGGATATAAGATATTAGATATAAATCTCATACCCATAGCCAATACCTATATCTTGATATCTATATCTCAATCCCATACCCTATATCCTATATCTATATACCCTTTTCAAACGGGCCCTTATATTGTGGACATTTCACCATTTTGCCCCAAAATATGGACATTTCACCCATTAGGAGATATTTTTGGGATACTTCACAAATTTCCCAAAAAATTAGATTAGGATGCACCATTCTCCTAATAGAGTATTAGGGGTCAATGGTTACGATTGACTATTGATCGGTCAATGGTCACCGTTGACCGATCAACGTTGACCGACTTATTCGGATTTTTTTAAATGATGACACTTTTGTGATTTCGTTTACCACTGATGCCACTTTTTTATGTCATTATTTTTGCCGTTATGCTATTTTTTCAAAATAGTGTTTTGATGTCATTTTTTTAGTGACATTTTTACTTTAATGTGATGCCACTTTTTCGAAGTAATATTTTGATGCCGTTTTTCTAATGTAATTATTTGATGCCGCTTTTTTATGACACTTTTTTGATGTCATTTTTTTTTATTGTGAAGCCATTTTTTGAAAGTAGTGTTTTGATACCATTTTTCAAAGTAGTGTTTTGATGTCATTTTCAAAGTAGTGTTTTGATGTCATTTTTAATGCCATTTTTTTCTTTAATGTGATGCCACTTTTTCAAAGTAGTGTTTCGATGTCCTTATTCCAATGTAATTATTTGATGCCACTTTTTAATCAAATCGTTTGATGCCACTTTTTTTAATTAATCAATTGTATAACGATATATTTTCATCGATTACACTTTTATTCACTGATGATACATTTGTGATTACACTTTATTGATGCAATCATTTGTGTTGACAATTTTATACAATTGATGACACAAGAGCACAAAATGTGATTAAACTTCATTGATGTCATCTTTTAATGATAATTTTTATTCATTGATGACATTTATGATTACATCTCATTGATCTTTATCATTTGTGATGACATTGTATATTGATGACATTTTTATTGATAAATTTTTTATACAATTGATAACCTATGAAATACTACAAAACATGTCTCCCCTTCTCTTCTCATTTTTTCCCGAACTTGGGGCCGGTTGTGTATCAAAACACAAGCGTAGTTAAAAACATGTTATCATCTAGCTAACAAGCAATAAACAAAGAGCAAGACACCAATTGTTATTAATGAAAATAAAAATTACATATCCATTTAAGTGTCCAAAATGAGAGTGTAATCTTGAAAGTTTAGGTTGTTTTCCACAAGTATACTAAAAGTTGGGGTTATAAGCTGTTAATACAAAACCTAACCCTTCAACACAAAATGTGCAGCCCTTCTACTTTGCTTGATCTTCCTTATGATAGTATAGCTAACAAAACAAAACAAAAATACTGAATAATACACAATTGTCACAATTATATAGAAGTCTTCCTTGCGACAGTACTAGCATTTTAGGTAGCAAAATCATAATGAAGACTTCAAATTGGATCCCAAAATGGCGCTCCACTTTTGCCACTTCCCAAGAAAGTTGCTCACAATGTTTATTGTACAACCCTGGACACCCATGATTACCTGATGTGATCCGGACTCTTCCGATGCATGCTCAATGTTTCAGTCATAAAATGGGCTATATTAGTCCGATGGAGGTCCATGAGCACTTTTTGGAAAGCTGATTCGAAGGGCTGCATCTTTTATGAATACTAAAGTACCTAAATCATCCAAGAGGAGGTCCGAAATTGGCAATAATTCAACAGTCCGAAATCTGGAAAGTTTTCCTGGTGCATTGAATGAAGTCGTAATAGATGAGATGTATCGAAAGGTCTTCATTCAATGGAACTTGATGGTTTTCTACACATTATGAGAAACACCAACCCTTCATTTTCCACCATGAGGCTGGCCAACTTTCTCCATCAATTTCCAAGAAACTTTTCATCTTTTCCGTCTTTAATTCGTCATTTTGATTGTTGTTGTTTTATGGCTATAATATGGCTAGTTCTTTGTCATGACAAATAGGATTTGAGTTGATAATATTTGGAAAAAAGTGTGTGCGTTTGGTTGATTTGGTGAGATGCCATTTTGACACCCCATTCCGGAGTGAGAGGCCGAGGAATGGTCCCGTTTGTCTAACTCTTTCCGGTGAGATGCTTGTTAGATTTGTTCAAACAAAGGCTTGATTGCTCGGGAGTGAGATGCCGACGAGTGACAGGACGAGTTTGGTAAGTGGATGGGTGAGATGCTAATAGATTTAGCCATCCATATCTTGTTTTTATCTTTCCATAAATCTAGAAAAAAAATCCAAATAAAAGAGTTGCATGTCTCAAATTTTGTTCTCGTGCTCAGTTGGTGCTTTGAAACTTGTTGGTTAGATCCTTCGAGTCCTATCATTTGGTATCAGAGCTAATCTATCAAGTTCAAAAAGCTTTATGTGATTCAATCACTTTCATCCACATCCCTCTTCAGAGCCGTCGCGGTTGCAAACATTAAAGTGCACTACGCAGATCCAACATACATGGGCGTATCGTACCGTTTTGGAAAAGCAACGTAGATTTGAGAGTCTTCGCGGGATCAACCATCGAGATATTTTACGCAGATTCAACATAAAGGGGCGTAATGTTTCTTTTTGGAAGGGCAACGAAAAATTCGAGGACGAATCTTTTCCAAGGGAAGGGAGGATGATGATCATGATGTGATCCGGGCTCTTTCGACGCATGCTCAATGTTTTAGTCATAAAATGGGCTATATTAGTCCGATGGAGGTCCATGAGCACTTGTTGGAAAGATAATTCAAAGGGATACATCTTTTAAAAAGACTAAAGTACCAAAATCATCCAAGAACATGTCCGAAATTGGCAATAATTCAGCAGTCTGAAATCTGGACAGTTTTCTTGGTGCATTAAATGAAGTCGGAATAAATGAGATGCATCGAAGGGTCTTCATTCAATGGAACTTGATGGTTTTCTACACATTATGAGGAAAACCAACCCTTCATTTTCCACCATGAGGCTGGCCAACTTTCTCCATCAATTTCCGAGAAACTTTTTATCTTTTCCATCTTTAATTCGTCATTTTGATTGTTGTTGTTTTATGGCTATAAAATGGCTAGATCTTTGTCATGAGAAATAGGATTTGAGTTGATAATTATTGGAAAAAAGTGTAAGTGTATGTGTTTGGTTGATTTGGTGAGATGCCATTTGGACACCCCATTCTGGAGAGTGAGAGGCTGGGGAATGTGTTGTGAGCTGAATCTGCCATGTTCTACATTTACTTTTATATCAATTTCTACATACATTTCATTCATTTGGACTAAGATAGTACAAAACCTATGTAGTTTATGTTTATTTGCCAAATTATGGAATCTACACCAGTTTCTGTTTAAATCGCAGAATTCGAGGCGTTTTACAGCAATTCTAAGGAAAGTCGGAAAAGCTCGGAAATCCACTACAGGAGTTCAAGGTCAAAGAAGCAGCGGAACCAGTCGAATCGAGCTGAGAACCCAGGCTACTCGATCTCGAGTAGACCTTACTCGATCTCGACGAGCATGTCCGAGCACCGCCTTGTCGACTAGGAGCACTGTCGAGAGCCAGACCAACCCAGCTCCGGAAGTCTACTCGATCTCGACAAGCCCTAGTCGAGATCGACGAAGCCCAGTGCCACACCCGGAGTCGACGAGGAGAAGAGCTGATCGAGAAGCCGAGGACGAGAAGCCGAGCACAATCCTAGTCGACCTCGACGAGCCCTTGTCGAGATCGACGAGCCAACCAGTGCCTTCGAGTCCGTGCCAAAGAGAAGTTGCTCGAACAAGAAGTCCACACCCCAACTCGACGAACCCTTGTCGAGATCGACGAACCCTTGTCGAGATCGACCAAGCCCAGAGACCAGACCCAGGCTTGTCGAGCACACCTACCCGAGAGGACCTAGTCGACGGATCAATTCTACTCGAGGTCGACTAGGGTTACTCGAGGTCGACGAGCGCCAGGAGCCAAGTCCGAGCCACATCGAGCACCAGTTAGCCGAGACGACGAATCCTACTCGAGGTCGACGAAGCCTTTGTCAATGTCGAGTAGCCCAGTTTCCGCAGACGAGTCGACTTGAGGAGTCCGAGTAGACTTGGAATCCTTGGGCATGAAGAAATCCGAGAATGGCCGAAGATCTATCCAAATTTGATCAATTCTATCCATGGAAGACAAGATCTATCAAGACATGAAGACTTACCACTTTAGAATTATCTTTTCCTTATTGATTTATTTCCATGAAGCATTTTGTTTATCTTTTAGCAAAGGAGATATAGATTTAGATATAGATAGATGATTATTTCCTTGATTAGCGGGGTTTGATCACTATAAATAAAGCCCATGGGGCTCAGTTTTATTCATTCAATTTCAGAGAGAAACAAGTAGTTCCACAGATACAGTTTGAGTTATTTTTATGCAATTTAGTTCTTTCATCAATCAATGTCTGCGATTGCGATGAGGCGTGAGTAGTCTACCCACTTCTGGGGCTGGGGTGAGCCCGACGGTGGCCATGTGAGGCGATGCGGTAAAGGTCAGATCTTTTTGTGCAATTCATCTTTTATCCCTATAAGCATGATTCTTTTTCTAGAGTTGAAGGTGATCCTTGTTTGTGTTATTGAAGCGAAAGTGATCTTAATGCAAATTGGATTAATTATGTGAAAAAGGGTTGGTAACAATTAGGGTTTATGCGAAAGCCTCTATATGCCTATTTGTTAATAACGAAAGTTATTTGATGGAAAACATGATCTTTTATGCCTTTACGTGTTACTTTGCATGGTTATTGTTGTGGTGTTGATACCCTGGCTTTGAAAGTCTTTTATATATTGATTTATTTCTGTCGAAAATCTGAGTTTGTGTTCAAAAATTTGCATTTTAAAGTTTCTGTGTCCAGTCGACATAGAGTAGTTCTCGTCGATCTCGAGTAGGACCTTGTCGAGATCGAGTAGGTCTTGTCTTGGTCGAGTTGAGTTTTCTGTTCCTGTTGTCGACTTTCAAGTTTTTGTCGATTTGTTGGTAGTCGATCTCGAGGAGCTTGTGGTCGAGATCGAGTACGCCTTTTTGCTTTGCTTTAGTTTCTGCTTTGCTTTGTCTTTTCTATCTTCGTTTAGTTCATTGCTTTTGTTTGTTATTTTCTGCTTTTATTTCTGTTTCTTTCCTTGCTTCTGTGTTTCTGTCTTTCTGCTACTTTTCTGTGAGAATTTACAGCTACCTAAGAACTGCTGACGTGCTTCCTCGTGGATTCGATCCTGACTTTCTCTTACTACAACGGGAGGAAGTCTTGTATTTATTTACTGAGACAGGGAAGTCAGTTTGAACTTTATTTTATATTTATTTCATACTTGACCATCCTCCTGCAACAACAAATTGGCGTCGTTGCCGGGGAAGCTATCATTCGCGCCTTAGGTAGTCAATTCTCACTTTTCTTTTGAGTTACTTCGCAGGTGTATGCGCCGTTCTGGTCAACCACCTGAGTTCGACACCTTAGATGATCCGGAACATCTCCTACACATCCATTCTAAACTGAAAAGAGCCATGGCGGCCGCAGAAACACCAGAACAGCTGATACAGAGGCTTAGGACAAAACTAGCCACCAAGGATACTGCTCTCGCCGCTGAGAGAGCAGGAAGGGAACAGGCAGAAGCTAAGCTTGTGTTGCGTAGATGGGAACATGGCGCTAAATCGCCCAAATCAACAATAACAAATTGGTTCCACAATGTCCCCTTCTATGAGCCAGTCGACAACGACTACCTGGACTCGAGATATACACATTCTGGAGGAACTGGTCCAGAAACACTAGCCGAATCGACTGTATCACATAAATCCAGGTGAAGGCTATCCCTGACGATTTTGAGCAACCGATGTTCATATTCAAGTATGGGGTCCTCGCAAAGTGGCATGAAGTTCCGCATGATGAGGTGGAAATATCTCTTCCCACTCCACCGTTTTGTTGTGGGGGAGACGCACAAACAAATCAACCAATGAAGCGGAAGAGGTATGATGATGAGGTATGCAAATTTCCTTTATATATTCCTTTATGCATGCCAGCTGGAGCCCAGGAAGATAGATGGGTGAAGCCATGGAGCATTCGCTCGGGGAGATTTAAGCTTCTTCACATGATGCGAGCGGATGACATCCCACGCTTCCCACCACCGGAGGAACCACCAGATCCACCTATACCTCCGGGCAAAGATGAGCCAGACTAATGCTTAATGGAGAAAGTCGGCCTAGCGACTATAAAATCTAGAGCTTGTACATAGACTTTTTGGGACTTTTTGGACATTGTTTTGTTTGTTTTTAGTTTTGAACATTTTTACTTTTTCTATTGTGGGTATATGTCTTCTGCACTTTTCAGGTCCATGGATAGAACCAAGCAATACTCGCCCCAGGAGGTGCTTCTATTCGACATTTTGAGGCCCTGCACACCTGTCTAGTGAGTTTCTTTCTTTACCCTTGTTTTTATACAGTGAGGACACTGTAATATTTAAGTATGGGGTGGGGGAAGGGCTTACTTTGTGCATATTTTGATTTATTTGACATTATTTGTGCATTATTTCTTTGAATTGCTACATGGCTATTTTGGAATGCATTATTGATTTATGTGTTTATATGCATGTTTTCCGAAGTTTGAAAAAATGACCCCCATTTGAAATTTTTGGTTAATGTCATGGAAGCTTTATTGAACTCAACGATGCAAAATTAGATTCATTAGAGATATAACATGAAATTGCCTAGTAAAGGGAAGTCACAATGAAGTGCATTATTTCTTGAAAACCATGAAAGGAGGTAAAATTTGAAATTGCTTTTGACATGTTGCATGATAAGATGATGGAGGACTTTATATTTCCATATAATGCTCATTGTTTATAATCCTAGCCTTACCTATGCTTATGCATTACACAAAAGCCATAATATGCCTTATTTCATATATTGCTCCACATGATCTAAATATTTGTCATTCTTTACCTTATTCGGGGATTATGTTGAGAATGATGTTACATTATGGAGATTATTATATGGTGTTTGTGTTGTGATGATTATCATTATTGGAGTTTGGAAGGAAATTGTTTGAAATATATGGTAAATTTAATGAGTGAAAGAAAATCCAATCACCTCAGGAGATAAAGGTAGATTGACCCTGCTCTCTCAGATAATAGTTTGGAGAGATGGGACACATTGTGAGGAGTCCAAAGCACTAAGTATCCGGGGCCATTCATGACACCCATGTTTGCGACTTGCGAGAAGGCAGTGCTGAGGTTAGAGAGGTAAAAGCATTATTGTTGATAAAAGCATTATGAAAGGTGATGAATCTTATGAGAAAGAATGCGGTATGAAATTCAGTTTGGAAATACTCCATTTCCCCGGATCATTAGCACCATATTGCCAAAAATTGCCCACCTTTACCCTTTTACCAATCTACTCCTTATTTGAGCTTAAATTGAAGTCCTCTTGATTATTAATGTTTTGTCATGAATGAAGGTTTTGCATAACCCTCATTTGATGAGTAGATGTTGCTTTTATATATTTGCACATGCATGAATCTATGACACTAGTACCTTTTCAATGATGGTAATTGACTGCATGGTTATATGAGAATGAATCTGATATGTTGAGAGTTTTGAATTCTTCCCCTGAATGACAATTAAAAGTATTGCTTGAGGACAAGCAAGCTTAAGTATGGGGTGTTTGTTGTGAGCCTAATTCGCCATGTTTTACACTAACTTTTATATCGATTTCTGCATACATTGCATGCATTTGGGTTGGAATAATACAGAATCTGTGTATTTTACACTTATTTGCAATATATGGAGGTCTACACAAGTTTTGGTTATATTTCGCAGAAATCGGACGCACTTTGGAGCTTAAAGGAAACTCATGGAGAAGCTAAGAATGGTGCAGCTGGATAAAAGGACATTTTTCACCATTCATCAGTCTGAATCAAGCTTAGTTGTATGCATGAGAGTTGTAGCCCTCGGAAAGAGCTTTCCAACGCATGGTCATATGCGTCAATCCGACGAACGAGGACTCGGGAAAGTGCGTTTCAAGAACAGAGCAGAAAGCTCAGAGAACTCTACTCGATCTCGAGTACACCGTACTCGATCTCGACGAGTGCTGGTCGAGCACACCTGGTCGAGAAGAGCTGATCGAGGACACTGAGTCAGAGACAACCCGACTTCGGAACCTTACTCGATCTCGAGTACCTCTAGTCGAGATCGACCACACTTCGGAGCCATGTCCGGAGTCGACGAGCTGTGCCAAGCCAAGAAGCCGAGGACGAAGACGCAGACCACCTCTACTCGATACAGAGTAGCCGTGGTCGATCTCGACCAGACCTCCGAGCCTTGTCGAGCAGAGTCACCCAGCCAGACCAAGTCGATGAACCCTGGTACTCGATATCGAGTAGCCGTGGTCGATATCGAGTAGACATGTCGAGCCGCGTTACTCGGTTTGAGTAGTCCGAGTAGAGTTGGGATTCCTTGGGCACGAAGGAGGTCGAGTAGGCCGAGATCTATCATCATCTATCCATGGAAGGGAGATTTATCAACATGAAGACATATTACCTAGTTTAGATTTATCTTTTCCTTTTAGATTTAATTTCTTTATTGCTTTTATTTATGTTTTAAGCCTTTAGATATAGAGATAGATGATTCTATCCTTGAATAGCAAGGATTAGAAGGCTATAAATAAAGCCCTAGGGGCTGGTTTTTCATTCATTCCAATTCACACACAATTCAATTCCAGCAGAGATAGTTTAGGAGTTCTAAAGTTTTTAGGGTTTTGGCATTCAGCGAAAGTTGGATTGCCGGGATTGTAAAGGCTTTGAATTTAGTTTTAATGCAATTTAGTTCTTTTCATACATCAATGTCTGCGATTGCGATGAGGCGTGAGTAGTCCACCTACTTCTGGGGCTGGGGTGAGTCCGACGGTGGCTATGTGAGGTGATGCGGTAAAGGTCAGATCTTTTTGTGCAATTCATCTTCTATCCCTATGAACATGATTCTTTTGCGAGAGTTGACTGTGATCCTTGTTTGTATTATTGAAGCGAAAGTGATCTTAATACAACTTGGATTAATTATGTGAAAAGGGTTAGTAACAATTAGGGTTTATGCGAAAGCCTCTATATGCCTATTTGCTAATAACGAAAGTTGTTTGATGGAAAGCATGATCTTTTATGCCTTTATGTATTACTTTGCATGGTTATCGTTGTGGTGTTGATACCCTGGCCTTGGAAGTCTTTTAGCATATTGAGTTTATTTCTGTCAAATTTCTAAGTTTGGGTTCGAATTTGTGATTTACAGTTTTGTCTTGCTAGTCAATACAGAGGAGTTTTTGGTCGATACAGAGTAGCCTCTACTCGATATCGAGTACGAACTGGTCTAGGTCGAGTAGAGTTTCTGCTTGTGTCGTCGATTATGAAGTTTCTGTCTTTGCTGTTGGTAGTCGATCTCGAGTAGGTTGTGGTCGAGATCCAGTACGCCTGTTGTCTTGCTTTATTTTCTGTTTTGCTTTGTCTTTCTTCTTTGTTTCTTGTGTCTGTCTTTTCTGCTTTTCTGTGAGAATTTACAGCTACCTAAGAACTGCTGACGTGCTTCCTCGTGGATTCGATCCTGACTTCCCATTACTGCATTGGAGGAGTCTTGTATTTATTTGCGTGGGCCTGAATCTGGTTTGATCTATTTTGTTATATTTCATACTCGATTTCCTCCTCACAACAAATTGGCGCCGCTGCCGGGGAACCAGAATGCCTTTTTCACATCAGAGCTAGACTACAAAGAGCCATGGCAGATGCGGAGACACAAGAACAGCTGATCGCTAGGCTTACAAGGGAATTAGCCGCTAAGGATACTACTATCGCCAATGAGAGGACGGCAAGGGAGCAAGCAAATGAGCGTGCAAGGCAAGCACAGGCTGAGCTTGCCCAATATCCAACCACGGCAGAGGACTACATGCACCCAACTCTCGTCGTGCCTGAATCGGCGATTCTAATCCCTGATAACTCTTTTGAAATTCGCACTCAATTTCTTTTAGAGCTTAAAAATAATGCCTTTTATGGTAGATTTAATGAGTGTCCTCTTGAACATATTACAAACTTTTCTGACATGTGCCGTACTCTTGCTGAAGGTACAACCCTGGAATATGTCAAGATGAAATCTTTTCGCTGGTCTTTCGCTGGGCCTGCACTGAAATGGCTTGAAGGGCTGAAAGCAAGATCACTCACAACCTGGGCCCAAGTAGAGCAAGAGTTTCTGAACAAATTCTTCCCACCCGCCAAAACAGCACATCTTCGCCAGAGAATCACCGCCTTCAAACAAAAGCAAGGGGAACCGCTGGCAAAGGCACGGGAGCGCTACAAGGAGAGTCAGAAGATCACTTATGGTTTAGCTGTCCGCAAGTGAAGGAAGTACAGTCCAGGGTGATGCAGTGGGTGGGGGTAGGCTGTAGCTTTCCTACTCTTGAGGCGTGGCTCCACTGGTTTGCCAGCGAGAGTACTGCAGTGCAGAAATCTTTGGTTTTCCAGGCTAAGCTTATGGTGTTGGAAGCCTTGGTGTACTTCACTTGGATGGGCAGGAACAAGGTAGTGTTTTGTGATGAGTCATTTGACCCTAGGAGATGTGCTATTCAGATTATCGAGTCATGTAAATCTAGGATCTCCGCTAAGTGGAAATGCAAATCACTAGCGGAGACAACCTGGATGAGAGGGGTAGTGGGATTACACTGACTTCTTGTGTCGGTTGGTACAGGGGTGTCGTTATGATTGGTTGGTCGATAGTGATGGTTGTTTTTTGGAGTTTCTGGTGGGTATAGAGGGGCCATTTTGGGTATACGGTTCCCATTTTGTATGAGACTCTTTGTTTGGTCTCATTTTTTGTATTCTGGTGTTACCACCTATCTATATAGTTACCTTTTCAAGCGCTAGAAGGAACTTCTGCGATCTTGCCCTACTAATGGACAGCCACCCTACGTCATTCAGGAGATCTTCTTCAACTCTCTTGATCAAGTCACTAAGGATAGAATCAACCATTATACTCGCTATGAGTATCTGACAATACCGCCAAGTGACGCATGGGGTGTGCTAGAGAAGCTCACTAACTACGACAACAAGTATGGGTCTACTGCAACCCATGAAGAGAACCCATACGCTAGACCAGCACCATCCATGCCCCTCTATGAGCCACCTAATGAGATTGATCCTGATGTTAGGGAGCAGTACTACAGAGACCAGAATAAGAAGCTCATCAAGCAAGTAAAGTATCTCTCTGTCAACAAGCCTTGCATTGAATGCGGATCGCATCGGCACACCACTACTGAGTGCCCACACACCGAGCAAGTCAGGCTGGCAGAGCACCATGAGGAGGCAGCTTACGCAGGGGGTCCCAATCGCTACATGGGGGACCAAGGTTTCAGCAACCACAATGGAACCAAGGTGTCCCCAGGAACCCCCCGCCCTACAGAGCTCCAGGATATCCGGAAAGGGACCAGAAGAAGGATGATATACAGACAGTCCTGGAGGAAATACAGAGGAACCACTCAGAAACTAGGCAATCTTTCAACTCCGTCTATACTCAGATGCAAGGTGACAACTCTAGGCTTGGGGAAATTGATATATGGCGAAAATCAGTTGATACACAGATTAGTCAGCTAGCAGCAGGAATCCCCAGACAGTCAGGTTCGCTCCCTGGATCTTCAGAACCAAATCCTAAGGGAAAGACTGGACATATTGCTGCTGTAAAACTCAGAAGCGGCCATCAATTGCAAGAGCCAGAGGTCGGAAAGCAGCAGAACAACGGAGAACAGCTGGCCGACCAGAGCCTAGTCGATCTCGAGGACGGTCTACTCGATGTCGAGGAGAACATGCAGAAACCTTCGTCTGGACCACACAGCAACTCGACAGCACCAAATCTAGTCGAGATCGACAAGATTGTAGTCGATGTCGAGGAGCCCCTAGTCGACATAGAGCAGCCTGCAGCACCTCCGATGTCTGTTCTGGTTCCGAATCAGAAAAAGTAGATGCCTTTCCCCACAAAATCTCTAAAGGACCCGACAGAGAAGAAATTTCAGCGCTTCATCAAGATGCTTCAGAAACTCAACGTCACCATCCCCTTCACTGAAGCTCTCAATGAAATGCCATCTTATGTCAAGTTCCTGAAGGAGATTTTGAGCAAAAAGCGATCAATGGCGGAAATCACAGAGGAGTGCAGCCACTTGGACATACTGGAGAAGAGGCCGGATCCAGGTAAGTTTACTATAACTATTGGGTTTGGTCCATACAAAATTAATGCTTTATGTGATCTTGGAGCTAGTGTGAGTATAATGCCTTTAACGATTTGGTCCAAGATTAAGATAGGTGCCCTAGAGCCTGTGGATGCTAGACTTTACATGGCCAACAACACGGTGGTCATTCCAACAGGCATGGTGGACAATGTGTCAGTACAAGTAGGTAAATTCTTTGTTCCTGCTGATTTCCTAGTTGTTGATATGCAAGAAGATCCTGCTTGTCCAATTATTCTAGGAAGACCATTCTTGGCGACGGTGGATGCCAACATAAGCGTAAGGAAAGGAGTGCTCACCTTCAACATCAGCGATGAGGTAATTGAGTATTCCTTTAATAAAACTGAAAGGCATACAGGTCCAATCGAAGAGGTCCAATTGAGTATTCCATTATGGAAGGTGATGAATCAAAGGAAGAAAGAGTGTGGTATGAAATTCAATTTGGAAATACTCCATTTCCCCGGATCATTAGCACCACATTGTCAAAAATTGCCCACCTTTAGCTTTTTACCAATCTACTCCTTATTTGAGGTTAAATTAAAGTCCTCTTGATTATTAATGCTTTGTCATATGAAATGTTTTTGCATAACCCTCCTTTGATGAGTAGATGTTGCTTTTATATATTTGCACATGCATGAATCTGTGACACTAGTACCTTTTCGAGGATGGTAATTGATTGCAGGGTTATATGAGAATGAATCTGATATGTTGAGAGTTTTGAATTCTTCCCCTGAATGACAAATAAAAGGATTGCTTGAGGACAAGCAAGCTTAAGTATGGGGTGTTTGTTGTGAGCTGAATCTGCCATGTTCTACATTTACTTTTATATCAATTTCTGCATACATTTCATTCATTTGGGCTAAGATAGTACATAACCTATGTAGTTTATGTTTATTTGCCAAATTATGGAATCTACACCAGTTTCTGTTTAAATCGCAGAATTCGAGGCGTTTTACAGCAATTCTAAGGAAAGTCGGAAAAGCTCGGAAATCCACTACAGGAGTCCAAGGTCAAAGAAGCAGCGGAACTAGTCGAATCGAGCTGAGAACCCAGGCTACTCGATCTCGAGTAGACCTTACTCGATCTCGACGAGCATGTCCGAGCACCGCCTTGTCGACTACGAGCAGTGTCTAGAGCCAGACCAACCCAGCTCCGGAAGTCTACTCGATCTCGACAAGCCCTAGTCGAGATCGACGAAGCCCAGTGCCACACCCGGAGTCGAGGAGGAGAAGAGCTGATCGAGAAGCCGAGGACGAGAAGCCGAGCACAATCCTATTCGACCTCGACGAGCCCTTGTCGAGATTGACGAGCCAACCAGTGCCTCCGAGTCTGTGCCGAAGAGAAGTTGCTTGACCAAGAAGTCCACACCCCAACTCGACGAACCCTTGTCGAGATCGACGAACCCTTGTCGAGATCGACCAAGCCCAGAGACCAGACCCAGGCTTGTCGAGCACACCTACCCGAGAGGACCTAGTCAACAGATCAATTCTACTTGACGTCGAATAGGGTTACTCGAGGTCGACAAGCGCCAGGAGCCAAGTCCGAGCTACATCGAGCACCAGTTAGCCGAGACGACGAATCCTACTCGAGGTCGACGAAGCCTTTGTCGATGTCGAGTAGCCCAGTTTCCGCAGACGAGTCGACTTGAGCAGTCCGAGCAGACTTGGAATCCTTGGGCATGAAGGAATCCGAGAATGGCCGAAGATCTATCCAAAGTTGATCAATTCTATCCATGGCAGACAAGATCTATCAAGACATGAAGACTTACCACTTTAGAGTTATCTTTTCCTTATTGATTTATTTCCATGAAGCATTTTATTTATCTTTTAGCAAAGGAGATATAGATTTAGATATAGATAGATGATTATTTCCTTGATTAGCGGGGTTTGATCACTATAAATAAAGCCCATGGGGCTCAGTTTTATTCATTCAATTTCAGAGAGAAACAAGTAGTTCCACAGATACAGTTTGAGTTATTTTTATGCAATTTAGTTCTTTCGTCAATCAATGTCTGCGATTGCGATGAGGCGTGAGTAGTCTACCCACTTCTGGGGCTGGGGTGAGCCCGACGGTGGCCATGTGAGGCGATGCGGTAAAGGTCAGATCTTTTTGTGCAATTCATCTTCTATCCCTATAACCATGATTCTTTTGCGAGAGTTGAAGGTGATCCTTGTTTGTGTTATTGAAGCGAAAGTGATCTTAATGCAACTTGGATTAATTATGTGAAAAAGGGTTAGTAACAATTAGGGTTTATGCGAAAGCCTCTATATGCCTATTTGTTAATAACGAAAGTTATTTGATGGAAAGCATGATCTTTTATGCCTTTACGTGTTACTTTGCATAGTTATCGTTGTGGTGTTGATACCCTGGCTTTGGAAGTCTTTTATATATTGATTTATTTTTGTCGAAAATCTGAGTTTGTGTTCGAAAATTTGCATTTTAAAGTTTCTGTTTCCAATCGACATAGAGTAGTTCTCGTCGATCTCGAGTAGGACCTTGTCGAGATCGAGTAGGTCTTGTCTTGGTCGAGTTGAGTTTTCTGTTCCTGTTGTCGACTTTCAAGTTTCTGTCGATTTGTTGGTAGTCGATCTCGAGGAGCTTGTGGTCGAGATCGAGTACGCCTTTTTGCTTTGCTTTAGTTTCTGCTTTGCTTTGTCTTTTCGATCTTCGTTTAGTTCATTGCTTTTGTTTGTTATTTTCTGCTTTTATTTCTGTTTCTTTCCTTGTTTCTGTGTTTCTGTCTTTCTGCTGCTTTTCTGTGAGAATTTACAGCTACCTAAGAAATGCTGACGTCCTTCCTCGTGGATTCGATCCTGACTTTCTCTTACTACAACGGGAGGAAGTCTTGTATTTATTTGCTGAGACAGAGAAGTCAGTCTGAACTTTATTTTATATTTATTTCATACTTGACCATCCTCCTGCAACAACAAAATGGTCCCGTTTGTCTAACTCTTTTCGGTGAGATGTTTGTTAGAGTTGTTCAAACAAAGGCTTGATTGCTTGGGAGTGAGACGCCGACGAGTGAGAGGGCGAGTTTGGTAAGTCGATGGGTGAGATGCTCATAGATTTAGCCATCCATATCTTGTTTTTATCTTTCCATAAATCTAGGGAAAATCCAAATAAAAGAGTCGCATGTGTCAAATTTTGTTCTCATTCTTAGTTGAAGCTTTGAAACTTGTTGTTTAAATCCTTTGAGTCGTATCATTTGGTATCAGAGCTAATCGATCAAGCTTTGAAACTTGTTCTCGTGCTCCGGATTACATCATTACCGCACCTAAAATGTCAATGGAAAGTTAAATAGAGCACACCATATGTCTGAAGTCGGGAAGCTCTTTCAGTATCCAAAGATGCCTTACTTTAAAAACCTTGCAGCAGATAGCTGCGTGAAGCATGAAACTGAAAACATGAACAAATAATAGATAAATTGAGGAATATGAAACTAAAAATAAAACTTTGGCAAGCAACAAATAAATGAAAAGGAGTAAATAAATTGTAGTAGATAAACTTAGGCAAGCAATATAAATTGCAGCACATCTAAAGATGCCTTATTTTTATTAGTTAGAAGATGAAATATGAAACCAAAAACAAAATTTTCGGTTATAATCAAAAGGGAAAAACATGAACAAGCAAAAGATTCACAAAAGTCTGGATCTAAGAATTCTTTAAAATTTTCGTTGTTGTCATCTAAAGATGCCTTAATTTTATTATTCCGAAGAAGCCATTTTCACCATACCCAATAGAAACCATTTGGACATTGCTTGCTATCAACATTCAACTAAAAAAACTTCAAAAACATATGTCAGCATCATTAAAGAAAAAACAACAGCTTCAATGAACACTAAAAAACATCTTCAATTTAGCAACAAATGAAAAAACAGCATTAGAAGCTCAATGACATCAATTTCTTGTTCCTAAAAAGGAAGGAATAATAAGAAATCAAGCATCACAAGGAACACAACATAATATACACATCAAAGGAAGCAAGTCGAAGAAGGGTTAGTAAGAGTGCCAAACAAACCAATCACACATAGATAGGAACTATAGAGAACAAGAACAAGAATGACATCAACAACTGCTAGGATGATAGTTAATACAACAACAAGATACCTAAACAAATTTCACTCAAAATCAGCTGTAACATGGAGAATTGTCCGAGCCCTTAGAAATTTTAAACAAATAACAACAAAGAAGAACCACCAAAAGACCCAATCAGTTGATTACAAGAATTTGCATAGGAGAAATGAAATCAACATCCTCATCATCACGCTAAACAAATCTAATAAAAATTTCGATTTTGAAAATGAAATAATCTCTAATGACTTATGATACGTTTGGAATCCCCGATCCTTCGCCTGTGGGCTCAAAATTAAGAACCACGCTGTACATTTGCCTGATCTTGCAATGCTCTTTGATAACTCCTGATTAGAACAATTTTAAACAAGTGATTAATATTCTGATATAGCGACAGAATATCACTTAGAATAATTACAGCAAATTCAAACTCATAAATAGCGACAGAATTGAAAACCAAGGGAAGCGAGGGAGAGAGATCCGAGGACGCACGAGACTGAAGACACACGGATGCGCCTGGTGCGCGCAAGACCAGTGCCGAGTGCCTGGACGCCGACGCTCACGAGTGAGCACCGCTCGCTGTTAGCAAGCTTGGGTGCTACTGGCGCCAAGGCCTTCATTCCTTCTTCTTGCGACGGTTCTAAGTTTAGGGTTGTGTTTGGGATGGTTTGTCACGATTGCCGATTGATGGGTGTGAGATCTTTGTGTTTGCCGATTATAACCAAAGCATGAGAGTATGAAAGCCTTTGGATTGAGGAATTGTAGAAACCTTTATTCCTATAAAGGTTCCACAATATAATTCCAATCTAATTCAAATTGAAAGGCTACATGAGTTTAAATAGAAAACTTGAACCAATTATGACGCAGTGCAATTATCGATGACTCCTGGTGACATGGAGGACAACATGAAGGTTCCGTTCGATGGTCCTGTCACTCGTGCAAGAGCCAAGAAGATTCAAATTGCAACTGAAGCCTTTCTTGTCCGTCACCATGGAACTTTAGAGCAAGGGTTCAGGCCACCCTGGATCACTTGGCTCAAGGTTACACCACTAGCACAAGAAGTGAGCTTGCGTCCACATACGGAGCTCATGAAGACTCGTCAACACCCTCCTTGATCGACACACACATGTCACTCGGTCCAAACCCATGTCGAGTGGCCCATACCCATGTCGAGTGGATTGTTGGGCTTGGCCGAGTTCCCTCTTGTGGGCCGAGTTCTCTTAGTTATCTACTTATGTTATTATTTTATGCAAATTAGATTAATAAGGTGGAATTAATTATATCTCTTCTAGATATAATCCTTGGCCACCAAGTTATGAAACATTTATCTTATTAGGAAATATTTATCTTAGGGTTATTTCATTTATCTCTAGATATAGTAGATCTATCCAAACCCCTTTCCTTTGCAAGGAAGGATTGGTTAGATCTCCCATAGTTTTTCTATATATTCATGTTTATGCACTTTGAATTAATCAGACTGAATTAGAATTGAGAACCCCTTTATGGATTAAAGGGTTCTTGGTTATCAATCCAAAACACTATCATTGTTCTTGTGTTCTTGAGATCTTCGGCAATCACCATCGCAACCATCACCTCTCCTTGGTTCATCGACATCGAGCAAACCAAGCCCTAAACCCTAACCTTGAAGCTGTCAAGGAACCTAGCGCTTGGCGTCGTCCGCAAGCAGAGCCGCTCCAAGCTAGCGTGGCACGCCCAGCATCGCCAGCGCCAGTGCCTCGCTCTCGCATCCTCGACCTCGACTTCGCTCCGGCGCATGCGCTCGCCAGCATGCCCGCTTCCAGCGAGAGAAGTCTAGCATCCGGACATCCCCGCGCTCACTCCCGCGCGCACACCCTGATGCCTAGAGCCTATGTGCCCAGCAACCTACGTGCGCCCTGTCCCTCGCTTCTCTCTCACCTTCCGTTACCAATTTATGTCGCTATTTCTGTGTTCAAATTGCTGGAATTTTCATTAAGTGTAAACTGTCGCTATTCCAGAATTTTAATCACTTGTTTAAATTGTTCCCAATTAGGAGATATCAAAGAGCATTGCAAGATCGGGCAAAAATACGGCGTGGTTCTTGATCTTGAGCCCACAGGCGAAGGATCGGGTATCCCAAACGTATCAAGTGGTATCGGATTTCAGGTTAATGCAAGTTCTTTACTCTCTTGATTTCTTAATTGAGTGATTTATTTTTCGTGCCTATTTTTCACCATAGCCGCTGCATAAAAGTTAAATCTTTATTCTTCACCCATAAAAATTGGCACTTTATTTTTGTTATTCTTTGTTTGGATCTTTAATTTCGAAGATATTGAGTTCTTGACTGCAAGTTTTGATCTTTTATTCCTAGTTGCTGCATATCATGCCTATGACTGTGATTCTTGGATTAAAAGCATTATATAAACTTGTACCACTAAAGAACCCAAATTTTTCCAGTTTCTAGCCTATTTCCCTTATTTCTTTAATTTTGCTTACTTTTAGATCATCGTAGCTTTGTTATTTTATTGTTTATATTTTTCTTTGCTCTTTATTTCAGCACTTTCCAGCCTATACAGTAGCTATTTCTTAGCCAAAATAAAATAAAATATAGAGCATTCTTTCAGCTTACATTATTGAGTTAGTAACTCTTCCTTGTTATTTCTTTCTTGCTACATGTTAGATGATCTGATCGGTTTTAAGCATTATAAAAGAACCCTACTTTGTGTGATTTTGTGCTGTGCCGACACTGGAGCCTTGGTCACACCCCTCTTTTTCTGAACTGTGTTGCAACCGTCAGATAATAGTTGATGGAGTGTGTGCACTTGATTTCCCTTGTGATTGCTATTGTCGATTATTACGCATTCATATTATTCAAGCATCAAATTGTAGTTCTTATTCTTTACACATTAAGCCGCTTGTTTATACTTGCTATCCTTGATATCCGACTTGTGTCTGATTTAATTTGCAATTTTGATTATTACTTGCTGTTTTCAATATTGCAAAATTCTATGTCCAAGGGAATTGCTTGAATATAGTGCCTTGTTTTCTCGCTCTTTGATTTCTAAAACCTGAATCACTCTTAGGAATCACGAGAGCTTGCATTACTTGGTTTCTGGTCTTTGCTTCGGTTACTTGTTGCTCTTCTGATATTGTAGGAACATGGCAACCGAATGTACCCCCTACTACCTCTAGCCCTATTTCTGATGAGACCTTGGAGCGTATTATTCAGGCCACTACTAAAGCTTCTATGGCCGAACATAGAGAACTCCTCGAAGCTGCTGAGGAGCGTTGGAACAAGCGCTTCCACGATCAATTGGCCCAACAAGCTAGCCTGGTTACTACTCGGGCTATAAGTGGTGTTCTGCGACATCTTGAAGAGCTGAGAGAACAGGAGGCTTCTGGTTCTACACCCCGGGTGGTATGCCGCCTCCTATAGACACTACACCTCCGACAGATCCTCCTCCACCTACAGGTAATACGCCCTCTTCAGGTAACACTTATTCGGTTAAACCTCCCCCTTCTGGTCAATTACATTTTAAGCTTAAGTCTGCTACTCCTAACCATTTCAATGGAGAGAATGACAACGATCATCTGGCGGGCTTCAATGGTAACCAAGATCGCCATGAGCACACACCCCTACGACATCAACAGCAAGGGAGGACAAATCAGCGTCATCAGCAGCCGCTGCACACCCGTTCTAACTGGAATGACAGCCGCAACAATAATGATCTTTATGAGACGCCGCATTTGGAGGATGCTTACCATGAGGTAAATCCTAACTTTGATGATTTACCCCCTCCTAATTTTGGTCATCCTAGATTTGATATTGCTTAAGCTATACAGAGGCGTGATGTTAAGCTTAAGTTAGAAACCTTTGATGGTAACACTGATCCTGAAGCTTATCTTGTTTGGGAAAATCATACTGACTATCTGCTTGAACATTTACGCTATGAGGAAACGGAGAAGTTGAAAGTTGTTATATTGCATTTAGTAGGTAAAGCTCGCACCTGGTGGTTCCGCACTCGTGAAATGCGCCGTCGTCAGGATAAGCAGCCTATTGAAACCTGGCCACAACTTCGCTATCTCCTGAAGAAGAGACATGTGCCTGAGGAATATACGGAGTCCATGAGGATGCAGCTCGCGTCCTGCCGTCAAGGGACTCGCTCTCCTAACGATTACAGAGATGAGCTGGAATGGCTCTCCTATCAGGCTAATGTTTATCTTACTGAACGTGCTTTGTGCACTCAATTCCTTGCTGGTCTTAATATTCCTATTAAAAATCCTTTATCTATCCATTCCATTAGAGATATTAACACTTTGTCTCATAAAGCACAACTTCTGTATGAACAACAGCAACAGCAGCTACGCCAGAGGACCAGATTCGACCAGACCTCTCAAGGTCGCAGGTTTGTTCCCTTTAACCCTTCTAGTGAATCTAAACCTTCTACTTCTAACTCTTCCATGCAACAAAAGGGAGTTTCCAACTCACCTCAACAGGGTTATCAGGTTGAAACTAGGAGAGTTGATGCAACCTCTACAGATCGCAACAAAGATATCAATTGCTTCACTTGTGGTGGTTCTGGGCATGTCTCTCGCAATTGCCCTCAGAAAAAGAAGGTTCTTCTCAATGATTTGGGAGACCATTACTATGAGGAAGAGACTGTTGAGGACCATGTAATTTCGAGTGAAGTGGAGGAGGACCAGTCGTCTGTGTCTATTGAGGAGATCGATACTTCAGAATACGACAACTTACTTTGCATTATCAATCGGCGGGTCCTACACATTCAGGAATCTCCTATGGCTGATCAAAGGGAGAAGATCTTCCACACTAGGTGTGTGGTTCGCGAGGCTACCTTAAGCGTCATCATCGACGGTGGGAGTTGCTGCAATCTCATCAGTGAAAAGGTAGTGGATTTCCTCCATTTAACTACTACTCCTAGAGCTACTCACTATGGATTAAATGGCATTACTGATGATGGATCTGATATAATGGTCACCAAACAATGTTTAGTTTCACTTTCTATTGGATCATATCATGATAAAGTATTATGTGATGTTGCTCGCATGGATTGTAGTCATATATTGTTAGGTCGTCCTTGGTTATATGATCGTTCTGTTCTTCATGATGGTCGTGCGAATACATATGCCTTCACTTTTTATGGGAGTAGAGTTACTCTCCTACCCCTTTCGCCTCAAACTATTCTGAAGGACCAGGTTCGCAAGAAGCAACAACAGGACGCTCAGAAAGAGGCACAAAGGAAGGAGAAGCTTAAGGAGAGCTCAGCACAGCAGGCCGCACCCGCATCCCAGACTGCCGCGCCCGCGACCTCCACTACTGCACCTACGACCCCCTCGGCATCAACTCCTTCCCACTCGGTGTCCCCTCAACCCTCTTCTGCATCACTTAAGGGCTCTGTAGAACGTCGATCAGTGGTCTCTCAACCTTAGAAAGAGACCATCATATGGAATGCTCATCGACCTCATATTCTCCTGGTAATGAAACAGGTATTGCTTAATGTTGAATTGAGTCATATTCCTGCACCTATTGCTGCTCTTCTGCAGGATTATTTAGATGTGCTTCCAGCTGAACTACCCCAAGGCTTGCCTCCTATTAGAGGTATTGAGCACCAGATTGACTTCGTGTCTGGGGCAGCCTTGCCTAATCGCGCCGCTTATAGAGCTAGTCCCGAGGAGACAAAGGAGCTTCAACGCCAAGTCACGGAGTTGATGGATAAGGACTTTGTACGAGAAAGCCTGTCTCCCTGTGCCGTGCCTGTCATTTTGGTTCCAAAGAAGGATGGCTCCTGGCGCATGTGTGTTGATTGTCGCGCAATCAACCAAATAATGGTTAAGTATCACCACCCTATTCCTCGTTTAGATGATATGCTTGATGAACTTCATGGTGCTTGTATTTTTTCTAAAATTGACCTTAGAAGTGGATATCATCAAATTAGGATGAAACAGGGTGATGAATGGAAAACGGCTTTTAAAACTAAGTATGGCTTATATGAATGGTTAGTAATGCCTTTTGGATTAATAAATGCACCTTCTACCTTTATGAGGCTTATGAACCATGTGCTTAGAAGACACTTAGGAAAATTTGTCTTTGTCTATTTTGACGATATCTTAATCTATAGCAAGAATATGCATGATCACTTAAGTCACTTAAAATTGGTTTTTGATTGTCTTAGGAAAGAAAAATTATATGCCAATTTAAAGAAGTGTTCTTTTGCATCTGAGTCTACCATTTTTCTTGGTTTTGTAGTGACTGCATCTGGATTGAAGGTGGATGAGGAGAAGATTCGTGCTATTCAGGAGTGGGCTCAGCCGCATACACCCACTCATGTCCGCTCATTCTTGGGCCTTGCTGGATTCTATCAACGATTTGTCAAAGATTTCAGCCTCATTGCCGCCCCCTACATGAGCTGACTAAGAAGGATGTGACATTTCGCTGGACAGACTCACATCAAAAGGCTTTCGACGCCCTCAAGGATCGCCTTACCCATGCCCCAGTGCTGCAGTTACCTGACTTTGCTCAACCTTTTGAGCTCGAGTGTGACGCTTTTGGCACTGGGATTGGTGGGGTTCTGCTTCAAAAGAAGCGTCCCATCGCCTACTTCAGCGAAAAGTTAGGCACCGCAGAGCTCAACTATTCTACCTACGACAAGGAGCTATTTGCACTGGTTCGCTGCTTACATACTTGGCAACATTATCTATGGCCTAAGGAGTTTGTGATTCATTCGGATCTTGAAGCTCTAAAGTACGTCAAAGGACAAGCAGTGCTCAGCAGGCGACTTGCTCGATGGGTGGAGTTTATAGAGACCTTTTCCTATGTGGTTCACCACAAGAAGGGAAAGGATAATGTGGTAGCTGACGTGCTATCACGCAGGTATGTCCTCCTTAACCATATGGATGCACATGTTTTAGGTTTGCTTTAATAAAGGAATTGTATGCTTCTGACAGTTTCTTTAAATCTATATATGCTCATTGTGTATCTAAAGGTGAAGTTGATTCATTTTTTCTTGATAATGGTTATTTGTTTAAGATGGGCAAGCTTTGTATCCCATCTTTTTCTATTCGCCGATTGTTAACTCAAGAAATTCATGAATCTAGAGGACATGGAGGTTTCGAAAAAACTTTAGCAGGACTTAAGGAACATTACTTTTGGCCTAAAATGTCTAATTATATGTTGAGATTTGTCAAAAGTTGTGTTACATGTGCTAAGGCCAAATCAAAATCTAATGCTAATGGTCTATATTAACCTTTGCCTATCGCTAATGCACCATGGGAAGATGTTTCTATGGATTTTTTTGTAGGATTGCCTCGAACTTCTAAGGGTCATGATTCTATCTTTGTTGTTGTAGACAGATTTTCTAAAATGGCTCATTTTATTCCATGTCACAAAACTGATGATGCTATTCATGTTGCTAATTTGTTCTTCAAAGATGTTGTTCGCTTACATGGATTGCCATTATCTATAGTTTCTGACCGTGATCCTAAATTCTTAAGCTCTTTTTGGAAAACTCTATGGTCTAAATTGGGTACAAAATTGCTATTTTCTACTTCTTGTCACCCACAAACTGATGGCCAAACTGAGGTCACAAATAGAACTCTTGGGGCTCTCCTTAGAGTCATGCTGCGAACTAACCTCCGGAGGTGGGAAGACTGCCTACCATTTGTAGAATTTGCATATAACAGGTCTAGACACTCTGCAACAAAGCTAACCCCCTTCGAAGTGGTGTATGGCCGAAATCCACTCACTCCTGTGGACATGATGCCTCGGCCATATAAGGAAAATGAGAGCGTGGATGCAGCTAAGCAAGTGGACTTCATCAAGCGCTTGCTTGAGCGTACCAAGGCAGAGAGGAAGATTGCACAATACAAGGCCGCGAAGGACAAGCATCGCAAGGATGTGCAGTTCAACGTTGGTGATCTGGTCTGGCTGCATCTCAGGAAGGAAAGGTTTCCGCAACAACGAAAATCTAAGTTGGACCCCAGGGGAGATGGACCATTCAAAGTGGTTCAGAAGATGGGTCCTAATGCTTACAAGCTGGATCTCCCTGCCGATAAGTACAACGTCCATTCTACATTCAACGTCGCCGATCTATCCTTGTTCGTGCTTGACGATGACTCTGACGACGATTTGAGGACAAATCGAAGTCAAGTGGAGGAGAATGATGCAGTGCAATTATCGATGACTCCTGGTGACATTGAGGACAACATGAAGGTTCCGTTCGATGGTCCTGTCACTCGTGCAAGGGCCAAGAAGATTCAAATTGCAACTAAAGCCTTTCTTTTCCGTCACCATGGATCTTTAGAGCAAGGGTTTAGGCCACCCTGGATCACTTGGCTCAAGGTTACACCACCAGCACAAGAAGTGAGCTTGCGTCCACACACGGAGCTCATAAAGACTCGTCGACATCCTCCTTGATCGACACACACATGTCACTCGGCCCAAACCCATGTCGAGTGGCCCATACCCATGTCGAGTGGATTGTTGGGCTTGGCCGAGTTCCCTCTTGTGGGCCGAGTTCTCTTAGTTATCTACTTATGTTATTATTTTATGCAAATTAGATTAATAAGGTGGAATTAATTATATCTCTTCTAGATATAATCCTTGGCCACCAAGTTATGAAACATTTATCTTATTAGGAAATATTTATCTTAGGGTTATTTCATTTATCTCTAGATATAATAGATCTATCCAAACCCCTTTCCTTTGCAAGGAAGGATTGGTTAGATCTCCCATAGTTTTTCTATATATTCATGTTTATGCACTTTGAATTAATCAGATTGAATTAGAATTGAGAACCCCTTTATGGATTAAAGGGTTCTTGGTTATCAATCCAAAACACTATCATTGTTCTTGTGTTCTTGAGATCTTCAGCAATCACCATCGCAACCATCACCTCTCCTTGGTTCATCGACATCGAGCAAACCAAGCCCCAAACCCTAACCTTGAAGCTGTCAAGGAACCCAGCGCTTGGCGCGCCCTGCATCGCCAGCGCCTCGCTCTCGCATCCTCGACCTCGACTTCGCTCCAGCGCCTGCGCTCGCCAGCACGCCCGCTTCCAGCGAGAGAAGTCTAGCATCTGGACATCCCCGCGCTCGCTCCCGCGCGCACACCCTGAGGCCTAGAGCCTGTGTGCCCAGCAACCTACGCGCGCCTTGTCCCTCGCTTCTCTCTCACCTTCCGTTACTAATTTCTGTCGCTATTTCTGTGTTCAAATTGCTGGAATTTTCATTAAGTGTAAACTGTCGCTATTCCAGAATCTTAATCACTTGTTTAAATTGTTCCCAATCAGGAGATATCAAAGAGCATTGCAAGATCGGGCAAAAATACGGCGTGGTTTTTGATCTTGAGCCCACAGGCGAAGGATCGGGTATCCCAAACGTATCAAATTCTATCTTGCAAAGATAGAGCTTTGGTTAACTAAAGATAGATTAAATAATCTAAAGATATGTAAATCTTTCTTAAGATAAGTCAAACCTAATAAGGATAGAAAACTAACAACTTGGTGGACAAGAATTATATCTAGGAGAGATATAATTACTTCCACACTTTATTTCCTAAATGCATAAAATATAACTAATTTAATTTAATTAAAATAAACCCGGCCCACACAATGGAGAGGACTCGACATGGCTTCCTTCACTCGGCACTTGCTCCACCTCACTCGATACATGGGTGTGTTGAGTGGACATGCTTGTGTCGAGTGAGTGTCTCATCAAGGAGGGTGTTGTCGAGTCTTCACGAGCTCTGTTTTTGGGTGCAAGCTCAATTCATGCGCAGGTGGTCTACTCTTGAGCAAAGTGATCCAGGGTGGCCTGAACCCTTGCTCCGTCATTCCTTGGTAACGGACAAGAAGTGCTCTAGTTGCATCTTGAATCTTCTTGGCCCTTGCCGAAGTGAGAGAACCGTCAAATGGCACCTTCATATTGTCCTCAATGTCACCAGGAGTCATCGATATTTGTACTACGTGTGTTGGAGATTACACGCTTAAAGGGTCAGATCAGGGAGCTTGAACTTGAGTTGGAAACCGCCCGTGAAGAGCTTGATGGTGTAAGAGGACAAATGGAGCGTTTTACTTCAGGTGAGGATGTCGTTCTTACCAAGAGTTCACTTCACGAGTTCATGTTAAGCGATGAGGGCCAATGGGCACTCGTCCGGAGCGCCTAGAGAACTGATATTCTGGGCGCTAAGTAATTTAAGCTTGTGTCTAAACTGAAGAACGTCAAGGACGCTCTTAAGCCGTGGGGCAAAGCGAGATTTCCAGGTGCACTTCACGAGCTGCAACTGAGCCTACAGCAGGACAAGGAAAATGTTGGCCTATTCAGAAGGGCTAAAGAAGGTGAAGAGCAGTTGAAGGCTAATGTGGCAAGACTGATCAGCTTAACAGAACATCAAACTAAAGTTCAATGGCTAACGATGGGGGAGGAAACTTCCTCAATGTTCTATCCAAGTGAAAAGAACAAAGAGCAAGGAATGCTATAGTGGCTATGAGGGTTGCAAGGGGAGACTACATAGAGAGTGAGGATGACATCAGGGCTCACATCCTGGGTTTCTTTATTGAATTGCTCGCCACGAGCCCTCCCCTGGACATACGAATCAGCTTGCCACTCGGAGCTGTTATTGAACTTCATGATGCTGAAATAATGGACCAACTCCTGTCAGATGGTGTAATCAAGAAAGCAATGTGGGCTAATGGAAACAATAAGTCTCTGGGGCCAGATGGGTTCAATAGCCTCTTCTTCAAGAACTGCTGAAGCATTGTGGGTAATGACGTCTGTGAGGCTGTGAAAGAAGTGTTCCGGAATGGTAAATTGCTGAGACAAATGAACACTACATTCATCTCGCTTATCCCGAAGGTGGTCAACCCAACGTTTGTAAAGGACCTCAGATCGATTTCATGTCGTAATACTGTCATGAAGGTCATTAGAAAATTCTTGTGGAGAAGATAAAAAGTACTCTACTAGGGATAATATTGCATAGTTAGGGGGCGTTTGTTCATGGGTGTTCTTTAGCACACAATAGCGTTGTTGCACTCGAGATTGTGAGAGGATATGGAACCAAGCGAGTCTCCCCTAGTTGCACTATTAAGGTGGACCTCGAGAAAGCCTATGATTACTTGAGGTGTGATTTTATTGCCTATGATTTGAGACAATTTAGTTACCCAGAAAAATTAATCGGCATTATTATGGAGTATGTAACGTCCACTGCATTCTCTATTCTGATAAATGGGGCGCCCAAAGGATTCTTTAAAGGAAGAAGGGGAGTGCGGCCAGGGGATCCCTTCTCCCCTTACCTATTTGTCATCTGTTTAGAGGTGCTGAGCAGAATGCTCAAGGAGGCAACATGGGTCACAGGTTTCAAATTTCACCCTCGATATAAAGAACTCCAGCTTATCCATTTAGCTTTTGCCGATGATTTGCTACTATTTTGTAAAGCTGATTTGGTATCGGTAAGCATCATTAAGGAGTGTTTGGACAAATTTCTGATTGCTTTTGGGCTCAGAGCAAATTCGGATAAAAGTGAAATTTTTATAGCGGGTGTATCAGACAGAAATGCTGAAGCTATTGCCAACCAGTTGGGGTTTGCTGTGGGTGAGTTTCTAGTTAAATATTTGAGAACTCCTCTTCAGTCCAAGCGCATAAAAGTCCATAAATACATGCCTTTGATGGACAAAATAAAAGGTTTGATGGCGAGCTGGACAGTGAGGAAACTCTCTTTTGCTGGCAGAATGCAACTGCTGAAGTCGGTGGTAGGAGGAGTAATCCAATTCTGGAGCCAGATTTTGTTAATGCCTAAAGGGGTGATCGAGGAAGTTGACAGATTGTGCAAGCGTAACCTATAGAGTGGAAACGTGGATAGCTCTAAATGTTTGGTGGCGTGGCGTGAAGTGACTCGGCCTTATGGAGAAGGGGGCCTAAATGTTCGGGAAGTCCTGTTATGGAACAAATGTGTTCTTGCCAAGCTGCTGGGGGAAATCATTTTCCAAATACCAAGTATTTGGCTGGACTGGGTTACTAAGAACATAGTTCGGGGAGGCAATATATGACAGATTGAGGGGAAGATTGATCACTCATGGGTGTGGAGAAACTTGATCCAGCTTAAGGATGATCTGAGGCTGCTGCTTCCGCACGAGGGCAAGTCTGAGTATAGTTTGGATCTGATCATTGAATTGGATGGACAACTCTCTTGCTCTAAAATCTATCATCTGATCCGAGAGCGAGGGGAGGAGGTACCTTGGGGGGAGATGATATGGCATGGTGCTCAAAGCAAGAAGTGGTCATTCATCGTTTGGTTAGCGGCTAAGAATAGGCTATAGATAGGTTCTCGTGTGAAGCATTGGTGAGGCCCTGATGCGGCCTGGTGCCCGTTGTGCTGGGTTGCAGTAGAGACCGAGGCTCACTTATGGTTCGAATGTGCCCAGATCCGTGAAAACCAGCGTGTGGTGTGGAATTGGATTGTCATCACGCTTGATGAAAGGGAGATTGATGGCTGGCTAACTTGGTTTGCAAAGGAGCCCCAACGGGTGAAAGCTTCGCCACCCTTCCAAGGCAAGTTACTTGCATTTACAGGCCTCGTGTATCACACTTGGCTTGCTCGCAACAAGCTAGTGTTTCAGAAGGAGCGGTTTAATCCGACGGAATGTGCAGGTAGAATTATAGAAGCTTGTAGGAGTAGGATATCGATCAAGTGCACAAGTAAGACTCCAAGAGAAAAGAAGTGGAAGAAACATATCCTTAAAACGTAGGCTGTTTTGGGAGGTTAGTGGAAGATTGGGAGTACTTAGAGGGATAGTTAATGTTTTGGGTATACTTTTGGGTAGAAGGCCCTGCGTGGTTGTTATCTTTTAATTTTACACTAGACCCTGTGTATGGTCTACGTCTTTTGTAACTTGTTACAACCTTTGAAATATATTTACCACTTCAGGATGAGGGCCAAGGGTCGTTGACCAGCTTCATGGTGGAGAATGGCCAAGGTTGGTTGGGTCATTTCCTCAAGACAGATGGGCAAGATGTCTTTTATGACAAGGTGACCGATGCTTTCATGGAAGGAGTGGATGGTGGGGTCACTCAGAGCGTTAACAACTTTGCCCACCTTGGGGACTCAGTGAGGATGTTTCCTCCCAGTTACGATACCGACGATATGATATTCAATAACCCTCAACGTGGTCTGCCTCCTCCATTCAATGCTTCTATCGATGATCTTGCCACCCTCAATCCTCCTCCTGTTGGTGAGAACCATCCTGAGCCTGCTCGTGATGACAACAACGATCATCCTGCCAATGTGTAACAAACTTTTCTTCCACTCTATCTTATGTTTTGAATTTGCGATGGGGAAAACAATTGAAAACATTTTTTTCCCGTGGTATGGGCTTTATGCTGTTCCGTTATTCATATATTTTTGGATGCGAAACATTTGGGCCCATGTCAAGCGGTATGTTTTGTCATGGTGTTTTGACGTTGGTGAATATTTTATCCTTAGCCGTAATATATTTCAGTTTATGCTCTTTTTTCTTCTTAGAGTTTAATCTGTCATTATCACTCTTGTCTTTTCGCGACTAGAGATTATGATGTGACTCTCGACGGAGCTAGTTTTGCTGACGATCGAGTTGGTGATCTAGATGCTAGGGATGGAGCTCCGATGGATGCGATTGAAGATGCTAACGATGAGGAGATGGAAGAGGAGCCACTTTTACCTCGAGCTACCCCACTGCTGACAAGAGCTCGAGCTCGCCTACTTGGTCAGTCGGTTCTAGCCTTTGAAAGGTCACCCGCTTACATGATTACATTGCTACAAGTGACTTCCGAATCGACAACATTTGAGGCTAGTGTGGAGACACATTAAGACCGAATGAAGGCTGATTTATTCCACCAATTTTTATGCATTTTTTATGGGTTTTTTTTTTCATGCATTTGCTTGCTACAATGGGCTAAATGTTTGGCTATGTGGGCTAGCCCCAAAGTTTTCTACTAGTCGATCTTTGGTCTAGCTTTTTTTTTTAATTTCTTTTCTTTATTTATTTATTGGTTCTTTTAAGAGGTCTTGTGACCAAGTAGCTTATATATACATTTGTAAGCCTCATTTGAGGGATAAGTTGAATTTGGAGAAAAAAGTGAGCCTTTTAGCTTCCAGTGATTCGGGTCAAGAATCTCGTTCTCAGGTGAGAGGCCAAGAACAAAACCTTCGGTGAGAGGCTGAAGGAGATTCCTTAGTGAGAGATGACGGAATCAAAGGGTCGGAAACACTCGGAGTGCGAAACCGAGAGTGTGGAAGATCGAGTGTTGGAGAGAGCTCAGAGTGCGAGGCCGAGAGCGATCTTACATCACATATCCCTCAACCCCCATCTCATACTTTACCACCGGTCTAAGGCCTTCCAAAACCCCATCATCACCCTCCATTCACCCCCAAAACGTCACCCCAAAGCAGCTCTTCAATCCCTCTCAAACAAGCCCCGTTTGGACTCGCCTCTACACAAGCGACGTCTCGGTAAAACGCGATTTGCCGCTTCGTCTGAAATCTGATTGACGAGATCTACCCCAATCCGCGATCGTGACTTCAAGATCTACAAAATTATTACTTCCACGTCCCCAGAAGCCGAGGTAATCGATAGGAAATCGGAAATATTTGAAGACTGATCTGTTGCCTCAGAAGCTGTCCACGATTTCCCGACTTCTCGAAACTCTCATCGTCGGTCCTTTTCTTCGAGCTCGGGTCCGAGCACGTCAAGTGGTATCTGAGCCAAGACCAGGGTTCCTCAAGCTTTCGGGGTACGAATTATTATCTCTTCGCTTAATCTTTAGTTTTTGCAAAACTTGTTTGATTAGGCCCGAGAGATTGTAATTTGTCGATCTATCTCTACCATCCTCTCATCCTTGAAAGCCAGTCACTTCTATCTACTCATCTTCTATAGATTGAATTTGTCTTGCGCTTGTCTCTGTCCCCACCAAGCCGGTTGATCGGTGTTGTTGTCTCTATGCACACCGAACCTGTTGGTCGATCGATGTGTCTTTGCCGCTTCATTTCCCTTGCTGTTTCAGGAACTTCAGTAGCTTGCCCTCTTTAATTTAATTCAGTTTTATTTAGTTTTTTTTATTAGTAGCTTAATAATCAAGGGCCTTCTTTGCTTTGAAGGAGGAAAGAAAAACTGAAAAAGTTTAACAAAAATCTTGCAAGCCTGCAACCGTAGCTAGATAACTATAAAAAAAAATTAATAATAAAAAGCAGCTTGTTCACAAAAAAAAGCAGCTTGTTCAAAAAAAAAAGAAAGAAGAAGAAACGAATTTTGCAAGCACTGATTTTATTTTATTTTTCCTTAATTTTTTTTCTATTTCTCGTATTTGTGAATTAGCGTTTGTCTTGTCTTCCGGGATTCATAGATATTACTCTTTTTGCATTGCCTAAGGACCATAGAGGGTTTTGGTAAATACTCGTCTAAAGGCCCTTGTTAGTGCTCGAAGGTTGCTCATTCAGCTTATTTGTGCTTGCTATTGTGTTGGTGTTTCGTTGGTTGCTATTGTTGGTGCTAGTTGCCGCTAGCGATTATTCAGGTTCCTGAGCGTCGTGCCCTTGCACTGGGAAAAGGAGAGTTGAGAGTGTTGTCTGCTGCAACAGAAAAAGGAGAGGTGGGAGCAACATTGAGTAGTGTTGGAAAAGGTGAGTGAGAGGAGAGAACCATCTAGAGTAAGGAGTGGAGAGCCAAACACCAAGGAGATCTATTGCTAGTAACTGCTATTATGTCTGTTGTTTGCTCATTTTGCAGGTTCTGGAGTCTCTTTCTTTTCTAGAATACATTATAGTAAGGCAAACACTGTAAACACACGAGCGGAGTGTGTGAGAGAGTGTGAGCGTCCACTAAAGCGAGAGAGAGGTTTCTGTTTTGCTAACTTGACAAGATTTTGTTTGTTTGTCTACGGTGATGTCACAACATTCGGTGAACAGGGAAGGAGGCAGAGTTGATCCAGTTGTCCAGGAGCTGACTCACCGTATGGACAAAAGGAAGCTAAGCATTGCAGAGATACTACGACGATTACCGCCAGTCTAGAGAGATGTACCGAGTGATCATGGTAGAAATGACGGACAACAACACCGCTAGAGGAACCAACATGGCGGAATAGGACACAGGGACGGACATCGCCATCATCGCAACAATCCACGGTCAGATGATGAGAGATCAGATGCATCCATATTTTCAGAGCGAAGTCAAGCTAGAAAGGACCGCCATGCTAGGCGTTGCCAAGAGGATAGCCGTCAACATCGGACCCATGGGGTCAAGGTAAGCATTCCTATTTTTACTGGTCGTCAACGCCAAGAGGATGGCCGTCAACGCCAGAGGCGTACCGGGATTGGAAATAACAGGTCTTCCGTTTCCATTGATATCCAGAGGAGGAGCAAGTGGAACTCGCTGTCATCCACTTTACTGATTATGCCCTCTCTTGGTGGCAAGGAGTACTAGCAAATCGGGCCTGCACTCGAGCTCCACTAGTGACGACTTGGGGAGAGCTGACACGTTTGATGCGAGCTCGCTTTATTCCGGCGGATCATAGGTAATAACTGTTGCTGAGGATAGAGAAACTGAAACAAGGTCCTCGATCCCCAGATGATTACTATAAGGAGTTACGCGCCCTTTTGCAGCGATCGGGCACAAGGTATGAGGAGTCTTATATTCTTGCTAAGTTTCTTGCAGGTCTGAACTCTGATGTGGCTGAGATTGTGTTGCAACTGCGATACACCCATGTGATTGATGCTCTCCATCATGCCACACATGTCTATGAAAACTTCCTCAAAAGGAGGTCTGCAGGGTCCCCAACATGGCGTTGGACGGGAACCGAATCACCTTCAGAACCACCTTGAAGTTACCTGCCCCAACCGCCTAACCCTAGTCCTACATCCCCCTCCACCGTTAGACCTTCAGCTAACCCAAGCCCTAGTTCTGTCATCCCTAACCCCACACCTACACCTCCTAGACCAAAGTCCAGCAGGTCTCGAGAGGTCAAGTGTTACAAGTGCTATGAGATTGGGCATTATGCTAGAGAATGCCCCAACCCACAAAAGGTTCTCCTTAACTTGTTTGGAGAAGCGGTGAGTGAGGTGGAAGACCTCGATGACCATTATGAGCTGCCAGTTGTGGATGAGGATGAGGAGCTTGTTGCCAGAGCACCAGTTGGTGAGAACTTCGTGGTTAAGAGGACTTTGAGCGCTAGTGAGAAGGTGGAGATTGACACCTCTCAGCGGGAGAACTTGGTCAACACCCGTTGCACAATCGGAGGTAAGATTTGCACTGTTATTATTGATGGTGGTTTCCGCTGTAATATTATTAGCCAGGATGTCGTGGATCGTTTTTCTCTGACCACTTAAGTACAACCGAGACCCTATATTCTGCAATGGCTTTACTCAGGATCACCGTTGAAGGTGAAGGACCAAGTTGAGGTGTCATTTTCTATTGGACCTTATGTCAATACTATCTTATGTGGTATACTACCTATTACCGCTTGCCATTTACTTCTCGGTAGGCCATGGCAGTATGATCGGCGCATGATGCATGACGGTTACAGCAACGAGTATTTCTTCGCATTTGGAGGCAAGCGGGTAAGACTCCTACCTCTCACCCCTCAGAGGTTGTCACTGACTATATTGCTAGGGAATATCGCCGCCAATCTCACGAGAAGATCGGAAAGGATGCTAAAAAGCAGAAGTTGAAGCAAGGATTGCCCAAGGAACCCCAGAGCTTGTTGGTCACTCGGGTTTAAGATGTACGACATGCTATTTAGGGGGGTGATGTTTGTTTTCTGCTTGTCTGTACTTCTACTAGTTCTATCCTACATGTTAGTTCTAGTTCATCTTCTGCTACTGCTGTTGAGTTCCCTTATGTCATTTCAGGTATACTCGAGGAGTTTCATGATATGCTACCAGATGAGATGCCAACAGGATTGCCTCCTCTTAGGGGCATAGAGCATCAGATTGACTTTGTGTCGGGTGCTGTTATTCCTAACCGGCCAACTTACAGGACTAACCCCATGGAGACCAAAGAGTTCCAGTCACAGGTGGAGGATTTGCTTAGCAAGGGGTACATTAGGGAGAGTCTGAGTATTTGTGCCGTACCAGTTTTGTTGGTACCAAAGAAGGATGGGACTTGGCAGATGTGTGTTGATTGTCGAGCCATCAACCAGATTATAGTTAAGTACTGTCATCCCATTCCTCGCTTATATGACATGTTAGAGGAGTTGCATGGTGCTTGCTTGTTTTCTAAGATTGATTTGAGGAGCGGGTACCATCAGATTAGGATGAAGGAAGGTGATGAGTGGAAAACCACTTTTAAGACCAAATATGGTCTTTACGAGTGGTTGGTCATGCCCTTCGGGCTAACTAATGCTCCTATTACTTTTATGCGCCTGATGAACCATGTTTTGCGTGCATTCTTGGGTCGATTTGTTGTCGTATACTTTGATGATATCCTTGTTTATAGCAAGTCCTTAGAAGAGCATGCTGAGCACTTGCGCGCTGTTTTTCTTGTTCTTAGGAAGGAGCACTTGTTTGTCAACTTGAAGAAGTGTCAGTTTTGCTCCGATACTATCGTCTTTCTTGGTTTTGTTGTAGGTAAAGATGGCTTGCAAGTGGATACATAGAAGATTCGAGCTATTCGGAAGTGGCCCCAACCAACATCCGTCACTCAGATACGGAGCTTTCTAGGCTTAGCAGGATTTTATCGTAGGTTCATCAAGGGCTTCAGCAACATTGCGGCCCCTCTTACAGAACTAACAAAGAAAGGGATGTCATTCAAATGGGGTACGACACAAGAAGAGGCATTTGCTACACTTCGAGAGCGGTTGACGAATGCTCCGTTACTGGCACTTCCAGATTTCTCAAAGAATTTTGAGATTGAGTGTGAGGCATCTGGGGTGGGTATTGGTGGTGTTTTGATGCAGGATGGTCGGCCTATTGCTTACTTTAGCGAGAAGCTAGGAGGATCTATAGAGAATTACTCTAACACTACCTACGGCAAGGAGTTGTATGCCTTGGTTCGTGTTTTACAAACTTGGGCTCATTACTTGTTACCCCGTGATTTCGTGATACATACTGACCATGAGGCCTTGAAGTATCTATGAAGCCAAACCACCCTTAGCGCTCGCTATGCTAAGTGGATTGAGTTCATCGAGGCTTTTCCTTATGTGGTCAAGTACAAGAAGGGGAAGGACAACATCGTCGTTGGCGCCCTCTCTCATAGGTATTCTCTTCGCTCTACTCTTGAAGCTCGTGTTCTTGGCTTTTCTATGCTACTTGATCTCTACTCTACTGATGCTGATTTTGGGGATATATTCTGTCAATGTGTGCAATCCACTGGTTCCCCTAGTGTTGGTAGTTATTTTGTGCAAGATGGTTACTTATTTAGGGTCTTCCGCCTTTGTGTGCATCGTTGTTCGGTTCGATCATTGCCGATTTTAAAGGGACATAGAGGTGGATTGATGGGGCATTTTGGGGTTGCTAAGACCTTAGACATTTTGAAGGATAATTTTTACTGGCCTAGGATGTGATCTGACGTTGAGAAATATTGTGCTAGTTGTGTTGTGCTAAAGCTAAGTCTAGATTGAACCCGAATGGCCTGTACCTCCCCCTACCTCTAGCTAGTGCCCCATGGGAGGACATTTCTATGGATGTTGTGCTAGGCTTGCCTAAGACTAGGAAAGGCCATGATTCTGTATTTGTTGTGGTTGATCGGTTTTCTAAGATGGCTCATTTTATAGCTTGCTCTAGGACTGATGATGCTTCTCATGTTGCTAATTTATTTTTTGATCATATTGTGAAGCTACATGGGGTGCCTAAATCTATTGTTTTTGATAGGGACTCTAAGTTCCTTAGCTACTTCTGGAAGACCTTGTGGGCTAAACTAGGTACCAAGCTGTGATTTTATACTTCTACCCACCCTCAAACAGATGGTCAGACTGAGGTAGTTAATAGGACGTTAGGGGTTTTATTGCATACTATGCTTGCTACTAACTTGCGTAGGTGGGAGGATTGTTTATCCTATGTCGAGTTTGCTTACAATCGGGCAGTGCATTCCGCAACCAAGATGTCTTTTTTTGAGGTGGTTTATGGTCGAAATCCCCACACACCATTGGATTTGGCACCAAAGCCCCTATCGACTCCCGAGGACCTTGTTGGTATGTCCCGGGCTGAGTTAGTGAAGTCTTTGCATGAGCGAGTTCGGCTACAGTTGGAGTGTTGAACTCAACAGTATGTGAACCAGGCCAACAAGCATCGCAAGGAGCTATTATTGGAGGTTGGAGACTTGGTTTGGATTCACCTCCGGAAGGATCGATTTCCCACTTTGCGACAATCTATGTTGTGGTCAAGAGCTGATGGGCCGTTCATGGTGCTAGAGAAGATTAACGACAACGCTTACCGAATTGATCTCCCAAGTAAGTATGGTGTTCATAATGTTTTTAACGTCTGTGACTTAGCTCCATTTCTTGCAGGGGATGGGCTACTCGAGGAGCCGACGGATTCGGGGTCGAATCATTTTCAAGGGGGGGAGGATGATGTGACCCTCGACGGAGCTAGTTTTGCTGACGACCGGGTTGGTGTTCTAGATGCTAGGAATGGAGCTCCGATGGATGAGATTGAAGATGCTAACGCTGAGGAGATGGAAGAGGAGCCACTTTTACCTCGAGCTACCCCACCGTTGACAAGAGCTCAAGCTAAAAGTGACTTCCGAATCGACAATATTTGAGGCTAGTGTGGAGACAAATTAAGACCGAATGAAGGCTGATTTATTCCACAAATTTTTATGCATTTTTTATGCGGTTTTTTCATGCATTTTCTTGCTACAATGGGCTAAAGGTTTGACTCTGTGGGCTAGCCCCAAAGTTTTCAACTAGTCGATCTTTGGTCTAGCTTTTTTTATAAATTTCTTTTCTTTATTTATTTATTGGTTGTTTTAAGAGGTCTTGTGACCTAGTAGCTTATATATACATTTGTAAGCCTCATTTGAGGGATAAGTTGAATTTGGAGAAAAAAGTGAGCCTTTTAGGTTCTAGTGATTCGGGTAAAGAATCTCGTTCTCAGGTGAGAGGCCGAGAACAAAACCTTCGGTGAGAGGCTGAAGGAGATTCCTTAGTGAGAGACGACGGAATCAAAGGGTCGGAAACACTCGGAGTGCGAGGCCGAGAGTGTGGAAGATCGAGTGTTAGAGAGAGCTCGGAGTGCGAGGCCGAGAGAGATCTTGCATCACATATCCCTCAACCCCCATCCCCTACTTTACCACCATTCTAAGGCCTTCCGCAACCCCATCATCACCCTCCATTCACCCCCAAAACGTCACCCCAAGGCAGATCTTCAATCCCTCTCAAACAAGCCCCGTTTGGACTCGCCTCTACACAAGCGACGTCTTGGTAAAACGCGATTTCTCGCTTCGTCTGACATCCGATTGACAAGATCTGCCTCAATCCGCGACTATGACTTCAAGATCTACAAACGTAGTACTTTCACGTCCCTAGAAGCTGAGCCAATCAACGAGAAATCAGAAATCTTTGAAGACTGATATGTTGCCTCAGAAGCTGTCCACAGTTTCCCGACTTCTCGGAACTCTCGTTGCCGGTCCTTTTGCTCGAGCCCCGGTCCGAGCACGTCAGTTTAACCTACTATCGTTAATACTCTTGTTTGAAGGGTAAATTCGTGATACCCTTATCCATCTCCTGTCATTGAGCGTTTTATAAAATGAATCATGAGATGACAAAAAGTAGGGTTCGTGGATGTATTATAGATATTTAGCGATGAAATAAAGTAGAGAGTGATGTGCGTCTTCTATAGTTATATTTCTTCGTAACATAGGTAGTCAGGCAAGACGTCTTCATTTTTTTTAAAGGTTAATATATAAGATATTTGGTTAAATGTCCATTTTAACAAACCTCTTTTACTAAAGTCCACTTAAAACTCTCTTTTGCTAAATGTCCAAAAACATTTCTTAATACCAATATTACCCTCGTTTAATTTATCTCACCCTCCCCGTTCTTTCACTTCTACCTCCCCGTTCTTTCTAATGGAGATTTCACAGAGAGGAGAGGGACGCTGCTCCAAGTCGAGAGGAGGAAATGAGTGCTAGTGGGAGGAGTCTCGACGTCGGGGAGGCGAGGAGTTCTCTAGGGATCTCTCCCAATCACCTTTGCCCGCCCCATCGTCTCCACCTGCGACCTTAAGAGTCCCAATGCTGCCCAGGCGAGGAGTCCCGAGGCTGCCTCATCCACCTCAAACGATCTCAGATCGAAGAGATCGTCGATCTTCCTCATCCTCGCCGGTCTTCATAGTCTCGATCTGGCGGCTTCCCCACGTGCATACGTCGTTCGAAGGGCGCTAGTCTTCATGGTTGTTTGAAGAAGCGGAGAGTTAGATTTGTTAGGGTTAGGGTTTCTGATTTCCACGATCTAGAGGTGGGTAGGGACGAGCATCAGCCGGATTCGGTTACAAGAGCTCGGAGTCGGTTTTTTCTTTTGGTGACAATAGGGTAGCGATATTTAAAAAAAAACTTTAAAAACTATTGGTATGGTGATGACAGCGATACGGGTGGTGATAACGATAAGGGTGGTGACAGTGACCTTGTAAAAAAAAATTGTCACCACTAATAAAGGTGGTTGGTGGTGACAACAATAAGGGTGGTGACAACAATATGGGCGGGGGTGGTAGTGATAGGGGTGGTGGTGACAGCGATACGAGTGGTGGTGACAGCGATACGAGTGGTGACAACGATAGGGCGGTGACAATGATAGAGGTGGTGACAGCAATAAGGGTGCTGACAACGATATGGGTGGTGGTGACATCGATAGGGATGGTGGTGACAGCGATAGGAGTGGTGGTGACAGCGATATGAGTGGTGACAACGATAGGGCGGTGACAGCGATAGAGGTGGTGACAACAATAAGGGTGGTGACAACAATATAGGTGGTGGAGACAGTGATAGGGGTGGTGGTGATACTAATAGGGTGGTGGTGACAATGATATGGGTGGTGGTGACATCAGTAGGGGTGGTGGTGACAACGATAGGGGCGATGGTGACATCGAAAGGGGTGATGGTGACAGCGATAGGAGTGGTGGTACCAGCGATATGCGTGGTGACAACGATAGGGCGGTGACAGCGATAGAGGTGGTGACAACAATAAGGGTGGTGACAACAATATAGGTGGTGGAGACAGTGATAGGGGTGGTGATGATACTAATAGGGTGGTGGTGACAATGATATGGGTGGTGGTGACAGCAATAGGGGTGGCGGTGACAACGATATGGGCGATGGTGACAACGATAGGGGTGATGGTGACAGCGATAGGAGTGGTGGTGCGAGCGATATGAGTGGTGACAACGATAAAGAGGTGACAACAATAAGGATGGTGATAGCAATATGGGTGGTGGTGACAGCGATAGGAATTCCCAAGGATCTAAAAGGGAAAGAGCCCTGAGTGGAACCAGATTTGGCAGCTAGAAAAATCTTGTCTTCATGCTTAGGCCCTGCAAGAAAGTAGGATGATTTCTGCGGACTGATTTCTAAACCTGACACCATAGAAAAATGAGTTAGAGCATCTAGTGAAATAGCCATTGAACTCTTATCACCTCTAAACATTAATATTATATCATCAACATAAGGAAGGTGTGTAATCTGTAACCTTTCACATTTTGGGTGAAATAACCCACAAAGAGTACGAAGATGAGAGGGTAGATAGGATCCCCTTGTCTCAACCCTCTCTTTCCATAAAAATAACCCTACATTGACCCATTTAAGCTAATAGAGAAGGTAGTGGAACAAAAACATTCAAGTATCCAATGAATGAATTGTGAAGGGAAATTCAAATGATTGAGCATTTGTTTTATGAATTTCCAAGATATAGTGTCATAAGCTTTCTTAAGATCAAGATTTAATATGCATCTTGGACTGATTCTCTTTCTAGAGTACCTTCTAATTAGCTCTTGAAGAAGAAAGATATTTTCAGTCATGCTTCTGTCTTCTATAAAGCCAATTTGGGAAGGTGAAATGATACATTTCAAGATGGGAGACAGTCTAGTAGCTAATATTTTAGTGATGATTTTGTAAGAAATGTTGCAACAGGATATGGGCCTAAAATCACCCACATGTTTAGCATCAAAGGGAGATTCTCCGTTTTCTTCTAGGCCTGGTTGGTCTATTGTTACATCAAAGTGAGATTCTCCTTGTTATTCGAAAGTAAGGCAGCTCCCTATTCTTAGGTTGTTAGCACTCGCGAAAGATCTCCAACCTTCTGAAAGAGAGAACTAATCCCCTTCGTCTCTTTCGACTATTACCATGAATTCTTGGTTCAAGGGAGAGTATAGGATGATTTGGTCTAGTATCTCATCTCCGAACTCTACAAAGATGTATGGTACGGGGAGCCTGTGTAGTTGGCTTTCCCTAAGGATTATCCTGATGAATTTAGGATTTGGGAAAATCATTGTATTTGTGATGAAGGTTGGTGGAGAGATTTCTCATGAAGCCATGTCAAAACTTGGCATTATGCTTTAAGTAAATTCATTTGTGCGTTACCTAATCTCAGTGTTGTCTTTATTTATACTAGTGCTGCGCATTGTGGATATGGATGTTGTTTTGCAGAGTTATCTTTGAATTGTTCTAAAGCATGGAGGTGCGTGTCATTAGCTAGTTTTTCATGATGCTCAGTGTATCGAATTTGCTTGTAGCCTTCTTTGCCGCTCAGAAGGAAGTTGCACTTATCAAGTGTTATTTGTTCTATTATTTGATATTTGTTGACCTCGTGGTGAAATTGGATGGTTTGTGGTGTCTTTTGTTGTTTTTCTTTGTAGAGATTAGTATAAAAAGGTAAGAAAACCCAAGGTTGTTATTGCAGTTCATTTTTGATAATGACGTCCACGTCGCCAGTTGATATTGCCGTGGAGGGGCATTTATATAGACTGGTAATTTTTATAATGTGATTTATTTCATAATAAGTATTTTGAGCTCTTCTGATGTGCTTGTTGTCATCGCAGCCTTTGCCATACCTATACCGTGATTATAGTGATGAAGTACTTGGCCATGTGCACTTATGAATGCGAGCTGATGAGGAATTCGTGGTGAGGGTGGAGCCCTTAGTACCTAATCACTATTGGTTTACTTTAGGGTGGCGCGAGTTTGCTGTTTCAAATGAACTACGAATGGGGACACACCTGATCTTTGAGTATAACAGACACTCTTGTTTTGATGTTGTTGTTATAAATCACGGTCCTGATCAAAATGGTGACTTGGATTTTACAATTTGGCGTTGAATTTTCCGTTTTTGCAACCTTGTGTGCGGTTAAATCGCTACCTTTGTTGGATGGTTTTGTCTGGTGTAAAATAAATAAACCAACATGTTTATACGACGCTTATTTTTGAATTTGTTGCGATGAATGTATCATTGGAGTTTAGTAGTTTAGCTATTGATACTCGCAACATATATCAAATACAATCTCTAGTGTTTCATAGCCGCAAAGGAGATTGAAGTTGAATATTAGGTAATCTATAGCGTATTCTACGCGAAAAAGAAACCTACTAATAGACGATCTCGAGCGTTCTCGGACGTTTAAGGAGATCGAATTGAGAATTAGGTAATCTTCAGCGTAATCTACGTGAAGGAGAAACCTATTAATAGATCGACGATCTCCAGTGCTCTCGGACATTTAAGGAGATGGAATTGAGAATTAGGTAATCTCCACCGTACTCTAAGGGAAGGAGAAACCTATTAATAAACGATCTCCAGGGCTCTTGGACGTTTAAGGAGATTGAATTGAGAATTAGGTAATCTTCAGCGTACTCTATGCGAAGGAGAAACCTATTAATAGATGATCTTCAGCACTCTCAGACGTTTAAGGAGATCGAATTGAGAATTAGGTAATCTCTATCGTACTCTACACGAAGGAAAAACCTATTAATAAACGATCTCCAGCGCTCTTGGACGTTTAAGGAGATTGAATTGAGAATTAGGTAATCTTCAGTGTAATCTATGCGAAGGAGAAACCTATTAATAAACGATCATTATCGTTCTTGTACGCTAAAGACTTTATTTGTCAATATCATTATAAAGGGAAACATGGGTTTTTTTATTGATAGCTCGAACTACATTAGAGTGTATAAAAATAAAAACACTACTTATCGAACTATCGGTGAGACTTAGTGGAAACCATTTGATGCTGGTCCATCACATCCATTGTCATAAATCTCTTCCTCGATGTCATAGCCCTCCTTGTCTAAAAAAGGGACTTCAAACCTTGCTTCGCCCAGGTGGGTGAAAACTATTGAAGTTTCCAACTCGAGGCCGTGCATCTCGACAAAGTCTCTACACCCGCGCGCAACCTAGTGAGATCCGTAAGCGCCCCATGTGATATGAACAGGGAAATCTTTGACAATGCAGGTACCTGGGGTTGGAAGTGTTCACCGAAGCAGTACGGTAATATCATGCGTATGTATTGCTCGTCCCCTACTTGGTAGATATCGAAAATAAGGGGATTGTTTGGATTTTGATCTATGGTGTTAGTTGCCATTTTTCTTGTTTCGCAAGCGTTTGTTTTTTGTAGAAGAGGTCGTGATTTTCATTTTTAGGGAATGACCTTTTATAGTGGCATAGGGCGGTTTGGTCTGAATATTCTTGTGATAAATGACTGTTTTCGGATTGGAAATGATCCAATATATGGACTTGGTCGGGTTTTGAAAAGATTCTTGCCATGTGTAGTCCATGCAGAGTATCCTGGGAAATCTCAATTTCAGACTTCCTTCCTAGTTCAACGCATACAATAAATTCGTTTGTCGATTTTCGAGGTTTGTACGGCTTTATTCTTGATATAACAAGGTGTGGTGTTTATAGCAATCTGCTCATCTATCTGTTTTGTTCATCATTATTGCTCGGTAGAGGGATGGTGCCTCCTAACTCTGAGATGCGAGATTTTTACCGCTGTGTTAATGTAGAGGAAAGGCTCCATTGTTTGGTAAGATTTCCATGTTTGTGGTGCTTTATATCTATTTGGGTTTGAATCTTTATGAAGAAATGCTTCCTTGTTTTGCAGCCTCTCCCTTGTGCTTTCGAAAGGATGTACGGTCATGTCGTATCCGACCGGGTTTGTTTGGTTTCTTCGATGGGTCAAAACTTTCGCATTGGGGTTTTTAAGGATAGATAAAAACGCTTGTGGTTGTCTGAAGGGTGGGGAAGATTTGCGATTAATAGTGATATTCGAGTTAGAGCATCAATGGTGTTCATGCAGTATGTGGGAGGGCATCGCTTCAAGACTCTTGTTCGCGTGGATGAGTAAGGCTTATAAGGTTGCGATGGTTGTGTAATAGGATGGGTATTCTTATGTCTTACTTTTGTTAATTCTATATGCGAAATTAGTTTGTGTAATTGCAAGGATTTATGTAATGATCTTTTTATTTAATAATTTTTAAATATGGCTTTGATCCTTGCATTATGTTTTATTTCTGACCCAGATGTGACCTTTTCTGATATGACATGGGTGGCGTGGGCGGCAGAGGGATACTTTGAGATCTCGCCACTTGCTTTACATGCAGTTGATCTTGGAAAGATTTTTGGATGGATGCGCATTTCTTCTACGACGAGATGACGTAATTGAAATACATGATTTGTTTTATTTGCCGATAAATACTATATCTTTAGATAAAGCCTGGGCAATTGTCCTTGTGTTCTGCTTCTGTTTTTGTAATACGAAGTGAGGAATTATGACTTCTCCCCATCCTCGTCGTCATGACTTTTTTCTTTCCAATGATTCTGAAGAGAAGCTGGAATATCTGGTAGCTCTTTTAGTCATTCCTTCGTAATTCTTGTTTTTCTTGTTTAATCTTTACCTTTGGTGTTTCGCAGCGTTTGCCTGCATCTTTTGGTGCTCAATATGGTCGCGAGGGATTGACTCATGTTTGCTTGGTTTCTCCCACTGGGCAAGAATATCAAGTAAGGGTGTTCCGAGATAGCCAGGACCATTATATTCTTACTGAAGGTTTGCGTGCTTTTTCCGTGGATAGCAGTTTGGGCGTTGGGGGGACTCTTTTTATTTTAAAATACGAGGGGAGTAGTCGTTTTACGATAATTTTTCTAGAAGCGAATGAGTGAATTCGTGAGGTTGGGCTGAAGTTTGATTTTTAATTACTTTCTTGCTCGCTATTCCGCTGTTTGTTGTGCGAACCCTGTTATGTTAATCGTTCATGTAGCCTATTTTGGAAGTGTTATAGTAATCACGTTGTGTATATACTTTGGGATTTTGTTTCCATACCGGTCATCAAAAGATGCATTTTGACGAACTTGCTTTTGCCAAGCCAGTTAAGCTCGGACTAAAATAGTTTGCATGGCTTATCGCATTGTGCTATATTTCTAATAACCACTTGGTCGTGATTGATGGGAATTCAGAAATTATAATATTATAATAGAACAAACCCATATTGCAAACTAGAAGGAATAGAGTAGAAAATATCGCTTTTATTAAATTTCCAGATAATATGGAAGCTTGCTTATATATTTGTGCTCAGAAGGCATACGATTTGCTACATTTATACTCCTTGGAGGCTCGTTTGCACATCCGTGTTTGAAAGACACGCGATTGCTAAATTTAGCCTCTTTGGAGGCTTACTTGCATATCCGTGTTTGAAAGAAACGCGATTGCTAAATTTATTCTCCTTAGAGGCTTACTTGCACATCCGTGTTTGAAAGACACGCGATTGCTAAATTTATTCTCCTTGGAGGCTTACTTGAACATCCGTGTTCGAAAGACACGGGATTGCTAAATTTATTCTCCTTGGAGGCTCACTTGCACATCCGTGGTCGAAAGACACGCGATTGCTAAATTTATTCTCCTTGGAGGCTTACTTGCACATCCGTGTTCGAAAGACACGTGATTGCTAAATTAATTCTCCTTGGAGGCTTACTTGCACATCCGTGTTCGAAAGACACGGGATCGCTAAATTTATTCTCTTTGGAGGCTTACTTGCACATCCGGGTTCGAAAGATACGCGATTGCTAAATTTATTGTCCTTGGAGGCTTGCTTGGACATCCGTGTTCGAAAGACATGCGATTGCGAAATTTATTCTCCTTGGAGGCTTACTTGCATATCCGTGTTCGAAAGACACGCGCTTGCTAAATTTATTCTCCTTGGAGGCTTACTTGCACATCCGTGTTCGAAAGACACACGATTGCTAAATTTATGCTTATCGACAATTACTGCTGGGTTTGAAACTTTCCTCTATATGTATGATGTGGTATACCCAATTGAGAACCCTAGTGACCCCTATAAATGGAAAATCTAAGTCACCAGACTTCTAATATGCCTAACCTATTTGCTTTGAGCCAAGCTGTGTCCATTCTTTCTTTGCGCAAGTGGAGTTCCAATTCAAGGGCTTCGTCGTTGGTGTCTTTGGAGAAATCGACAATTCTAGCTAAGGAAATTAGTAATTCCATTGGGATGATTGCATCGACTCCAAATGCCATCTCGAATGGCGTTTCTCCATATGGACTCTTAGCTGAGGTTCTATATAACCATAGCACCAGGGGCCAGATCTCAACCCACCCTTCTTTTGTTGTTCCTAACCTTTTCTTAAGGGCGACAAGAGTTTGGCGATTTGTGGTTTCAACCTGTCCATTAGCTTGTGGGTAAGCTATTGACAAGAATCGGAAGTCGACGTGGAGGTCGGCGCAGAAGTCATGAATTCCCTCACAGTCAAACTGGGGACAATGATCGGTAATGATAGCTCGAGGGACCCCAAATTGGAAAATCATGTTTTCCAAAGGAATTTGCGCACTTATTCTACCGTGATGGTGGCCATAGCTTCGACGTCTATCCACTTTGTAAAGTAATCGACTATCACGATGATGAAGCGCAACTAGCCCGGTGTCGTTGGGAAAGGGCCCAAAATATCCATTCCCCACATCGCGAATGGACATGGTGCGAATATGCACTTTAATGGATGAGGGGAGTGATGATTGAGAGACGCATGCCGCTGGCAAGGATCGCATATGTGAATAATCATTTCAGCATCCGCTCTGAGGAAGGGCCAGTAGTAACCCAGACGGGTAATTTTAGACGCCACAACTCTCCACCCTTCGGAAGTCGACGTGGAGGTCGGCGCAGAAGTCACGAATTCCCTCACAGTCAAACTGGGGACAATGATCGGTAATGATAGCTTGAGGGACCCCAAATTGGCAAATCATGTTTTCTAGAGGAATTTGCGCACTTATTCTACCATGATGGTGGCCATAGCTTCGACGTCTATCCACTTTGTAAAGTAATCGACTATCACGATGATGAAGCACAACTAGCCCAGTGTCATTGGGAAAGGGCCCAAAATATCCATTCCCTACATCGCGAATGGACATGGTGCGAATATGCACTTTAATGGATGAGGGAGGTGATGATTGAGAGACGCATGCCGCTGGCAAGGATCGCATATGTGAATAATCATTTCAGCATCCGCTCTGAGGAAGGGCCAGTAGTAACCCAGACGGGTAATTTTAGACGCCACAGCTCTCCACCCTTGGTGGTTGCCACAGAGACCCGTGTGAACCTCTTGCACAAGATTAAGGCCCTTCTGATTTGAGACACAGAAGAGATCCAGGAGGTTAACACCCCTTTTGTATAATCGTCCATCTCTTATCCGAAAGCGGGCCGCTCTTCTTCTGATGCTCTGGTTGTCTTGTAATTCGCCTGTTAAGGCCCCTTCAGTTATCTACTCTAGGAGGGGTATTCGCCAGTCCCCCGAGGTTGGATATTTTGAAGACTCCCTAGTGGATTCCTCGGCCATACTTCTGTTCAATTACCATGCGATCGCTTAACCCTAGGGGTAGGGTGGCCCCCATTCTGGCTAAAGTATCGGCGCGTTCATTCTGATCGCGAGGGATGGACGAAATGGAACACTTCCTGAAGGCGTCAGTGAGTGTTTGTTCGCGGGCCAAATATTCAGGCGGCATTCTTGTCTTTGCTTCGTATTTTCCTTCAACTTGTAGAGCGACCACCTCTGAATCCTTGAAAATCCGGACTTGTCGAGCCCCGTTAATCAGTGTCTTCTCAATACCCAAAATTAAAGATTCACACTATGCTTCGTTGTTGGTCGCTTTGAAAAATAGCTGGAAAGATAGGTCGGTTATCTCCCCACTTGGGCTAGTGATGGTAACTCCGGCTCCACAGCCTCCTACTGATATCGATCCATGGACGTTAATGACCCAGTTCTCTCCATCACGAACCTGGGAGTTTGTAAAGACAGCTTCGACAATAAAATCGGCCAAGGCCTGGGCCAGACAGGATTTTCTAGGTTTGAAATGGACATCAAATTCGGAAAGCTCCACTGCCCACTTAACCATTCTTCCTAAAAGGGATGGTGAGTGCATGATCTGATGGAGGGGCAAGTCGGAGAGCACTTTAATGGTTTGAGCCTTAAAATAAGGCTTCAATCTCCTCGCTGTAAAAACCACTGATAGAGCCATCTTCTCTATCGGGGTGTATCTGGATTCAGCTGACTGTAAGACCTTTTTGGCGAAATAGATAGGAAGCTTAGATTCCCTAGTGAGCACAGTGCTGATAGTTGTGGACCCGACGGCGAGGTATAGCTGTAGAGTTTCATGCTCGCGTGGATAATGAAGAATCGGCAAGGTGGCCAAGTATCCCTTCATACTTTTGAAAGCTTTATCGAAAGCGACAGTCCATTCGACTGGACCTTTCTTTTTCAACTGCTCAAAGAAGGGCAAGGAGTGGTCAGCTAATCGCGAACAGAATCTGCTCAAACAGTTGACCGATCCGTTTAATTTCTTAATGTCATTCAACGCCCTTGGAGAAGCCATGTCGAGAATGGTCTGTACTTTTGAAGGGTTAACATCTATCCTGCGGTTGCTTATCATGAAACCTAAGAATTTTCCGGAATCTTCTCCAAAAACACACTTTTCTGGATTCAGGCAAACACGATTTCTCCTTAGAGTGTCGAGGGTTTGCTATAGATCCTTGCAGTGGTCCTCCTTTGTAAGGCTTTTGATCATGATGTCATTGACGTAAACTGCAAGGCTTCTTCCAATCTACGATACAAATACTTTCTCTATCATGCGTTGGAAGGTGGCACCCGCATTCTTGAGCCCAAATGGCATTACCTTATAGCAAAAAGTCCCCTGGTTGGTGATGAAGGCAGTGCTTTTCTCTTCGTGAGGGCTTATTTTGATATGATTGTAGTCAGAATAGGCATTCATAAAACTTAGCGTGGAGTGCCCTGCTGTGGTGTCTACTAGCTCATTGATAGATGGAAAATGGTAGCTATATTTTAAGCAAGCTTTGTTTAGATCTTGAAAATCTACACACATTCTCCATTTTCCCCTGCTCTTTCCGACTAGCCCCACATTTGATAACCAAGTCGAATCATTGATCTCGCAAATAAATCCGGCTTGTAGAAATTTGTGTACCTCGATCTTGCTTTGTTGCTTCTGATTTTTCGGCTGCCATTTTTCTCTTTCTTTGGCACACGGGCTTTGCATCGCGATTGAGTCTCAAGGAATGCTTCGCAGTTTCTCGCGGGAGCCCTTTCAAGTCTTGCGGCGACCATGAAAAGACATCACGCGATTCTTTCAACATACTCTTGGGGCGCTCTAAAGCATGACCAGTCAAACTGTGACCGTGGTATAGGGCTTCGGTCTTGTTTGGGAAGGGAAAGAAAGCAATCTTTTCTTCCACTATCTTTTCAGCCACTTTTTCGGGTCGAACTTCCAGCTCCACTTGCTTTTGTTCGGATGTGGCCTCATACTCGCGCTCATTAGTTGTTTCTTCTTTTAAAGACCCTCAACCGCTTCCATTAATCGTGAATATTCGGCTGTGGCCCTTTTCAGTGATGACAAGTAGCAAATTCTACTTTAAGCTGTTCCCCTCGTGCTTCGCCCACCTTTCCGTCGGCACATGGGAATTTGACGCTAAAATTATAGATGCAGCATGATAATATGAATTTGAATAGAGTCACCCGACCCATGATAGCATTGTAGATGGATGGCAGTAGAAACACTGTGAATTCAATCATGTGGGTTCTTCTATTTCGAGCGGTCCCTAATGTCAAGGCCAATTCGATTGTTCCAGCAACCTCAACTTTGTCTCCAGAGAAAGAGACTAGTTTTCCCAAGTAGCACCGCAAAGTGCTTTCAACGATCCCTAGTTGCTCAAAGGTGTCCCAGTAAAGGACGTCCACAGATGAACCTGTGTCTATCATCACTCGCTTGACCGTTTTGGTTCCTATCTGCACGTGGATGACCATAGGATTTGAGTGTGGCATCCTGAGGTCGCGAGCGTCCCGGGTGTCAAAAACAGAGAAACTCAGTATCACGTGCGCAGTGGATGCTTGTTTGACTCTGGCTTCGGATGGGGGGCGTATGGCCTCTCTCTCATAGTTTTTTCTCTCCTATTTACTAGTACCAGATTTCGTGGGTCCTCCCGCGATAGTGCTAATTGATGCATCTTGAGAAGGAGGTTTCTGGCGATCCTGGTTGGAGTGCTCATGTCAGTTTGATGAGGACCTTGCTTCAGGGGCATTTCTTGTGTCCCTCGGGGGAGGTCGGTATCCCCCTCCCTTGTTCCCATTTCTTCCTCCCCTATTCTTGGGACAAGTTCCTCTACCTCTTCCTCTAGCTGCATATTAGGGAATGTAGGCCCGTGGTGGAGCGTTAGGTGGTCTATATTGCCGGGGAGGTCCCACGAGAGGATGGTGTTGTTGTGGTGTCGTGACTGGATTACTAGGAGTCGTTGGTGGGGCACAAATCTAAAGGGGCACTTCCTGTTGAGGGAAAGCCCGCGGAATCCCATAGACAAGAGATGAAATATGGTCGGGATGAGTCATCATCACATTTTCTGGGGCATCATGTGGATATGGTCTCGTTCGTTGGTTGTATTGGACTTCTTAGACATGAGGTCGCGGTGGGGCGACCGTGTATTAGTAGGATGGTGGCTTGGATTCGACGGGTAACGAGCTAGAGCTCGCAGCCTCCATGACGTGGATTTGTTTGGGTACGAGCTCGTGCAGAACATTATAATTCTCTGGCTCTTTTCAGAATAGGCAGATCATGAAGTCTTTCTCAGCCAAATTGCCCATTAATATTGTGCTTGCGGACTCTTGATTGAATCTTGGGATCTGTACTACCATATTGGTGAATCTGCTGAAGAATCTTCCCAATGAGTCAGCCGTCCCTTGCTTGATGGAGTTGAGGTCCAACATGGTTCTCTTCCTTGTGTGAGCACTGGCAAAATGTGCGACGAATGTGCCTGATAGATGTGTGAAGTTGTTGATGGATGATTGAGCCAGATTGGTGAACCACGTCAATGCCAACCCGCATAGCGTAGATGGAAACGAGTGACAGTACATAGCATTGTTGTCCTCGTTCATTCCCATCGATGTTGTAAATCGGTTGAGGTGATCGTTGGGATCAGTATCTCCTTTATACTTGGCGATAGAGATGTCCTTCCATTTTTTGGGAACATGCGCCTCGCGTATTTCTTTGCAAAAAGTAGATGGAAAAGTTGTTTCACTTCTACGAGTTTGCCCGGGTGCCTCGGGGGAATTTGAGCACGATGATATGTCTCGGGGATTGAAACCACATGCAATCTTGTTGGCGTTCTCGTCGGGTTCCGAACGAGAATTAAGAGGGCCACTAGAAGGGTTGGGGAAGTGATTGACCATTGTAGGTACATGGCCCTGTTGTTGATAGTAGACATGAGGGCCGCACTGGGTAGCCACCCCACATTCCGTAGGGAGCAAATGGGTGAGGTTGCGCAGTGTCCCAGGGAGGTTGTTGAGGGGCGTTCTCATTGCCGTTGTGTAGAGCTTCCTTGTTAGGGGGAACATTGAGGTTGAGACCGTTGGTTTCTTCGGCCTCATGATGCTGGTTTCCGAACTCTTCCCCGAATAGTGTAAAATTCATTATTCCTACAAAATTTGTCAGTGTTAGAAAGGGAAACAAGCAATGTTATTTATCATTTTACGTAAGGTCTATGAAGAATAAAAAGAGTGAAGAAATAAAAAATAATGTAATAAAAGAAATTGAAGGAAAGTAATGTAAATAAGCGTATCGCTACGTGGAACCTCTCGTCGCGAAAGGTTCCCACAGACAGCACCAACGACTACATCATGGAATTTCACCTACACTTATTACCTCATCATGACGACAAAATGTCTTCAAATAGCTGCAAGCCTTACCTAGTAAAGGTGTTGATCACATTATACACTTATTAGTCCAAGCGATGAGGGTGGTACGTTCGGCTCGCGATGAATTAGGTTGTTCAGTCGTCGTCTTTAGAGGAAGTCAAGTGATGTTCTTATTCCAAGAACATTCTTCTCCGATCAAAGACCTTAAGACTCAACTCCGGGGGTTTTAGTTCATGTAGATAATCAGAGCTCTTCTACTTCTCTCTTCAATCGGATCCTTGTCTTTGGGGTCGGAGGGGGGTATTTATAAGGAGGCTGTTGTAGGAGGAAATCGAGTTTAAAATATAAGAATATAAATCAAACCGGATTATGCCCACGCAAATGATTACAAGACCTCCTCCTGATGTAGCAGCGGGAAGTCAGGATCGATCCTCGAGGAAGCACGTCAGCGGATCTCAGGTAGCGGCAAATCTCACAGACAGAGAATTTGACAGACAGACAGAAATGACAAGGAAAAGCGGAAAATAAAACAAAGCACAGAAACTGGTTGATATCGACTAATATTACTCGATATCGACTAGAAATATCAACCAACAGTAACCAAAATCGACCAACAGAAAAAGAAATCAGCAAAAGCAACTCAAATTCGACAACTTTTACTCGATGTTGAAGAGATACCTCGATGTTGACTAATATTCCCCGATATCAACAAAAAGACAGAAACTTAAATTGCAATCTTTTCGAACATAGAACACAGATTTCGACGAAATAAATCAATAAACTAAAGACTTCCAAGATCAAGGTATCAACACCACAACGATAACCATGCAAAATAACACATAAAAGCATAAAAGATCATGCTTTTCATCAAATAACTTTCGTTATTAACAAATAGGAAGATAGAGGCTTTTGCATAAACCCTAATTGTTACTAACCCTTTTCACATAATTAATCCAAGTTGTATTAAGATCACTTTCGCTTCAATAACACAAATAAGGATCACCTTCAACTTTCGTAAAAGAATCATGCTTTCAGGGATAGAAGACGAATTTGCAAAAAAAAAGATCAAACCTTTACCGCATCACCTCACATGGCTATTGACGAGAGGGTTTCTCAACCAAATAAATTTATAGTCAAGACCCCGCTATAGGATAGTGGAGTCAGGTTCGTCCTCAGGAGAGAAGTCAGCGGTTCTAGGTTTAGTATGTTTTGGGGTTCAGGGATAGCAGGAAAAGGTGATGAGGGTGGCTGTCGACAAAGAATAGAGGGGTTGATGTCGAGGGATGGAGAGAGAATGGTGGTTTGATATCGAGTAGAATATGTGCCGAATAAAAATAATAAAATAAAACAAATAAAGATGCAAACTTCCAAGGTTAGGGATCACCACAACAATAAACATATGTGCAGATCATAAATCACATAAAGATGCATACTTTATATAAAAAAATCGACTTTCGCAAATTCCAACATTTTAGGTGATAGAGGCTCTCGCATAAAAACCTAATTGGTTTCTACCTTTTCTTAATTAGGATTGGTCGGCTCTCACAAATAAACTCTAATTACTATCCAATTCATAATAAGATCACTTTCGTTTCAATATCATGAATTAGGAATTTCCTCAACTTTCGCAAAGAATTAAGCACATAGGTAGATGATGATAAAGACATATAAATTCATGGATTTATAAATCAAACACACATATCTATGTTGGGATCACCCCATCCCTAGAAGAAGGAAATTAGAAACAAAACATAATGAAAGGAATTAACTTTAACATAAAATAAACTAAAAGTTACAACCGTTTGTCTCCTTCCTCCTCCTTCTCTCTCTCTCTCTCTCTCTCTCTCTCTCTCTCTCTCTCTCTCTCTCTCTCTCTCTCTCTCTCTCTCTCTCGCCTTCTCTCTCGCCTTCTCTCTCCTTGCGCCCTATGTTGACTTGACTTAAATTAATGAAAATCAACCCCCTAAGGCTTTATTTATAGCCTTCATTCCAAGCTAATCTAGGAAAGAAAACTATATCTATATCTAATTCTATCTATCTTTTATCTAAAGATTAAATAATGGAAATAAATAATTAAGTCAACTAGGACTATATCTAATGAGGATAAAATATCTTCTCCCTTGACTTGATAGCACTTGATAGATCTTGCTAGAATATCATCTCGAAAATATCACCATTGGCTTCGGGATAGAAACTTAACAAGAATCCCGGACTGCTCGACGTCGGCTCCCGGGATTTACTCGATATCGACTAGGACTCCTCGATATCGAGTAGCGCTTTCTCGTCTTGTGCTCAGCAACTCGATTCCGGATTCTGGACGCAAAGTCGACTTGGGTTTTCCTTGATATCGAGTAATTTCCTCGATATCGAGTAACATGTGCTCGGCTTCCCAGTGCTCAACTTCGTCGATCTCGGCTCCGGACATGGAAATCGACTTGAGGTTTACTCGATATTGACCAAATCTTGTCGATATCGACTAACCTGCTCCAGCTCCCTGCTTCCGTTGTCGATTTCTGGTGCTCCTGCTCGATATGGGTTACTCGATATCGAGTAGTTTTACTCGATGTCGAGTAATTCTCTCAACTTTCTACTCTGTTCTTGAAACGCACTTTCCCGATTCCTCGTTCGTCGGATTGACGCATATGAGCATGCGTTGGAAAGCTCTTTTCGAGATCTACAACTCTCATAAAGACATCAAAACTTGATTCAAAATGATGAATGCCGAAAAATGGCCTTTTCTCCAGCTGCACCATTCTTAGCTTCCTCATGAGTTTCCTTTAAGCTCCAAAGTGCGTCCGATTTCTGCAAAATATAACAAAAACTTATGTAGACCTCCATATATTGCAAATAAACATATACTACACATATTTTATATTATTCTAACCCAAATGCATGAAATGCATGCAGAAAACGATATAAAAGTAAGTGTAAAACATGGCGAATTAGGCTCACAACAAACACCCCATACTTAGGCTTGCTTGTCCTCAAGCAATACTTTTATTTGTCATACAGGGGAAGAAATCAAAACTCTCAACATCTTAGATTCATTCTTATATGACCCTACAATCAATTACCATCCTCGAAAAGGTAATAGTGTCACAAATCCATGCACGTGCAACAAAAAGCAACATCTACTCACAAAAGGAGGGTTATGCAAAAACAATTTATGTGACAAAGCATTGATAATCAAGAGGACTTTAATTTAAGATCATGGTGAAGAAAAGGTAAAAGGTAAAGTGGTGGGTTATATTTGGGCAATGTGGTGCTAAATCCGGGGTGAATTTCTTCAAACTTTGCTTTGATGCACTTTCCCCCTTTAATAATTTCCACATCACTCATCCTTTCATAAATCATTCTTTGCTTTTTTACTACAATGCTTTTACCTCTCTAACCTCAGCACTGGCTTCTCGCGAGTCGCAAACATGGGTGTCATGAATGGCCCCGGATGCTTAGTGCTTTGGACTCCTCACATGTGTGTCCCATCTCGCCAAACTATTATCTTAGCGAGCAGGGTCGATCTACCTTTATCTCCCGAGGTTATCGGATTTTCTTTCTGAAGGTTCGATAATATAAAACAATGTAATATAGAAATACTCTAGAAGGGGGGTTGAATAGAGTATGCCCGTTTTTCGCAGAAACTCTCAAAACTTTTGAAGCTTGTACCAAAACCTTTGAAATTAAACCTGAATCACAAAGTTAGACAATCGAACCAAGTGCGGAAATAAGGTAAAGCAATAAAGTAAATAACACGAGTAATTGTTTACGAGGTTCAGCACAACTGGCCTACGTCCCCGCCTAGGGTTCTTCCACAACCCTAGGATTCAAAGGCTTTATTGATTGCTTAGCTTAGGATCCTAATAGCTCACCGAGAAGCCTCTCTCCTATACAATTGCAATCTAGTCAACTCACGTTCCCTTGGAGTCCTAGACCAATCTAGAAGAGCCCCACCTCTCTCAGCTATCTAGTACAATCCTCTAACTCTTGCAAATCAATAGCCTAGTGCAACTTCCCGAGTTATAAACTCTCGAGTAACACTTGAAATAAATATATCCTATAAGCTCACAGTGACTCTCAAAGGCTTTGAAATAAACAACAAACTATTTGAGCGCTTTTGCAGAGAGACACTTGGAAGACAGATCGCTTGAATGAATGAAGCTCGTGTGTAGCACTTGTATCTTCTGTATTCTCCTTCCTTTCCTTTATATAATAGAATGGAGCGTGAGGATCTTCATCACCAGATCTCCAACGGCTCTTTGGAATCAGTTCGATCTTGCAATCTTCTATATATGGATACTTTGAAACTCCATGATCTATTTTGAACTGATCTCTTCAACATGTATAAGGAAGGATGTAATCTCGATTTATACTTCCTGAAATGGTTAGTCATTCATATATATATAATATAATGGAAGTATATAATAAGATAAAATAATATACGAATAATAAGATAGGTTTTGTATTTCATCAACTATTAATGCTCCAAGGCCTTTGACACAAACATCCTGTCAAAGCCTTTGAAACATCCATTCCGATTTTCATCAAGGGACGGAGTTATCAATCTCCCCCTTGATGAAAGACAAAACCTGTGCATCCCTGCAACTTAGTCAAACGAATATAACATAATCAAAATCAGACTAAGTACCTGCAAGGGTTAGACAAATGTTGGATCAAATAATTTTAAAGTAAGAAAACATCCAACCGAAAACCATAAATCAAAAAGCAAGGTCTTCCAAGACCTTTAAGCAGAGGTTTTCAAAGTCTAACGATCATCTCCCCCTTTTTGTCTTTCAACAAAGGGCGGAGGTAAAACAGTTACCAAAAGTTACCAAAAGTTTTGAAAATGTTTCCAAAAACCAGCAAAGTAACAAGTTTCAGGGGTGGGATAGGGTGGGATAAGGTTTAGGTTAAGTCATTCCAGAGCATCATCAGTGAGCCTCGTCCACAGTCCTTCCAGCATCGTTGAAATCCCGCTCATCTCCGTCATCAACTCCTTCTGCAACTCCTTAATATCCAGGCGAACCTCCTCCAAGCCCAACTCTAGGTTGTCCATGCGTTCATCGAAGGCTGGAGTAGTGGGAAAGGCTTTTGAAGGAGTGGCAAGACTCAAGGTCCCTTAGGGAGACCGAGTGATGCCAATCTTTTCAAGGCCTTTAGAGTCGAACTTACCCGTATGACACAACTGTTCTTCATTTTTGACATTAATTCCAGAAGCTTTGAAGATAGGGGTCAAAAGGGTAGCAAAGGGGAGGGGAGAGCCTTTTCGAGCTTTTCTGGCATGGGCCATGGTTCCAAGGATGGTGTTGGCCAGATCAGGATCAAGGCCATTTAGAATGCGGTAGAGCAGGACCATGGCATTGTCGGTAAAGAGTGAGCCAGAGTTAAGACGGGGTAGGAGGCATCTAACAATGATGTTAAAGATTATTTTTGCCTCAAGGGTTAGGGATGAGTGGGTGAGTTGCTTTGAGGTGTTGTTGGATGCTTCAGGTAGGAGATATTTGGCTCGGGCGAGGATGATGCAATTTTCTTTTGAGGGGTTTACTTGAGCAGGTGGAACAGGGGAAGGTAAGCCTAGAGAATCTGCAAAGTCATTGGAGTTGAGAGATATTCTAACCCCTTTGACGACAGATTCCAAAGACCAACCATCAGTGTCGTTTTTGGCTTTTAGGTATATGTAGAAAAGTCGGGTAAGCTCAGGGTAGTAAACAGTCTCAAGGTTAATAATGTTCCAGGCAGGGGAATTTTTGAGAAGCTCAATGCAAGGTAACTTTAAGGCTTCAAAGAACTCAACATCTAAAAAATCAGAACAACTAATCTTACGAGTTCTAAACTCATCTACCCACTTACCAGCAGTCTCAGCATCTTGAAACCAAGAGGAGGGCAAGGATTGATTTACCTGGATATAGGCCGGGGGGTCTGCGTTCTTTCTGCGCGCGACTGTTGGAGCAGCTCTCTTGACAGGCGCGACAAGACTCTTGACAGGGCCCTTCCGGGTGCGCTTGGGGGATGGAGGCTTGACTGGAGCAGGGGCTTTCCGCTTCTTCGGAGACGGGGGAGGAGGAGGAGAAGGAGAGGGAGATTCTTCCTCCTCTTCCTCAGACCCCGAGTCCTCACCGGACCCCGCTTCATCACCTTCAGGTTCCTCGTCCTCTCCGGATCCCTCGTGCTCTTCCTCTTCCTCTTCTTCTTCCTCAGGCTCCACCTCGGATGGAACCTCTCTGGCTTCGGCATCCTTCCGAATTCGCTCGGCTTCCTCTTCGGCCAGTCTCTTAGCAAGCTCGGCCTCCTCATCGGCCTTTTTCTGCCTCAAGACCTCCTCCTCGGCTTCCTTGGCAGCATCTCACTCTAGGGCGGCATCAAGGTCGTCTTCCTCTTCTTCCTCGTCCTCTTCCTCGGCCAAGATCTTTCTCTTCCCCTTTTGTTTAGCACTCAGGGGTTTCTTAGCAGCGCGCTTCTGAGAGCTTTTGGGAGTCGTGGCCGTGCTCGCCTTAATGGTGCTCTGGACAACTGCTGGGATGATGGCTTGAGTAGCAGGTTCGGGTGTGGGAGAGGTAGCAGTGGCCTGGCGTCCCTTGGGGGTGGCGCCAAGTCTTTTGGGAGTGACAACTTTCTTGGTTTTGGGTGCCATGGAAGTAGTCGGTTAGGGTTCCTTGAGAGGCAATTGAGAGGTTGAAGATGAGGGAGTGGAAAGGGTTTGGAAAAATCTGAGTGTGGGTTGTAATCGGGTACAGGATTTGGTTTAAGTAGAGAGAGAGAGGGTGACGGATTGATGGGATGGGTTTAGGGTTTCAAGGAAAGAAATCATTACATTGCTAAGATTTGAAAGGTTTTCAATTTCAAATTCAAATTCAATTAACCATTAAAATCGGACAAGGTAACTAAAAAATATATTTCCAAAAATAAAATATCTTAACAGTTAAGGAAATCATAGAAATAGGCAATTTTTGAAATCCGATTAAAACAAATATAATTGATTAAATATCTAAAAAGATATTAACCAAAAATATATGATCCGATATATGTACTCCACTGTTCAGTTTGCAGACCTTGACATAACTCTCAAAGGTCTTGACACTGAGTGGAGTTTATCTTTCGTAAAGGGAAAACTCCCCCTACGAAAGTGCATTCTTGTCAAGCATCCCAATCTCTCGTCTAATGAAGGTGAACCTGTCATCTGCCAAAGGCTTAGTAAAAATGTCAGCCCATTGATAATCAGTAGAAATAAAAGATATGGACACATCACCTTTTTCAACATGATCTCTAATGAAATGATGCCTTACATCAATATGCTTGGTCCTTGAATGCTGCACAGGATTCTTAGTGATTGATATGGCACTTGTATTGTCACACTTAATTGGGATACCCTTGAGGTTGATGCCAAGATCTCGCATTTGTTGAGCTATCCAAAGGATTTGGGAGCAACAAGCTCCAACTGCAATGTATTCGGCTTCTCCAGTGGATAGAGCAACTGAGTTTTGCTTCTTTGAGTGCCAACTGATCAAAGATGCTCCTAAGAATTGGCAACATCCTGATGTGCTCTTTCTATCCACCTTGTAGCCTGCAAAATCTGCATCAGAATATCCAATTAAAGTGAAATCCTTTTGCTTTGGGTACCATAGTCCAAGTTCCTTAGTGCCATTGAGATATCGAAAGATCCTCTTCACAGCCACGATGTGTGATTCTTTGGGATCAGCTTGAAACCTAGCACACATGCAAACACTAAACATGATGTCAGGTCTACTAGCCGTGAGATATAATAAAGATCCAATCATTCCTCGATACTCCTTTTGATTGACACTTGTTCCAGTCTTGTCTTGATCTAGAGACAATGTTGAGCTCATGGGAGTCTTGGCTCCTTTGGATTGATCCATCTTGAACTTCTTCAAGAGATCCTTAGTGTACTTGCTTTGGTTGACGAAGATCCCTTTCTTGGATTGATGAACTTGTAACCCCAAAAAGAAGTTGAGTTCACCCATTAAGCTCATCTCAAATTCACTGCACATCATGTCAGAAAATTCCTTCCACAAAGATGTGTTAGTAGCACCAAATAATATATCATCAACATAAATTTTAATAACCAAAATGTCCTTTCCTTTGGTCTTGATAAAAAGAGTCTTGTCGATCAACCCTCTTTTAAAATCATTTTCTAAAAGATATTTTGACAAGCGCTCGTACCAAGCTCTTGGGGCTTGTTTCAAACCATAAAGCGCCTTGTCAAGTTTGTAAACATGATTGGGAAATTCTGAGCTTTCAAAACCTGGGGGTTGAGCAACATAAACTTCTTCTTCTAAGAAACCATTAAGAAAAGCACACTTGACATCCATTTGATATAACTTTATGCTCATAAAAGATGCAAATGCTAATAAAATGCGAATGGCTTCAAGCCTGGCTACGGGAGCAAAGGTCTCCTCGTAGTCAATACCTTCCTCTTGATTGTAGCCTTGAGCAACAAGCCGTGCCTTGTTCCTCACAATCTTGCCATTCTCATCTAACTTGTTTCGAAACACCCATCGAGTGCCAATGACTGATGTATGCTTTGGTCTAGGCTTCAAAGTCCAGACTTTGTTCCTCTCAAATTCATTAAGTTCACTTTGCATAGCTATAATCCAGTCTGGCTCCTGAACTGCCTCATTTACCTTCTTTGGCTCAATAAGGGAAACAAACGCGTTAAAAGCACAAAGATCTTTAAGTTTAGAACGAGTTTGAACACTAGAAGTAGGGTCAGAAATGATATCCTTTAATGAGTGTGATGAGGAGTATTTGAATTTCCTTTTGCTAGTCTCAGCTCCTTGATTCTTCACACCATCAGGATCGATTTGTGGTACATCTGACTCTGTGGTCCTGTTAGGTTCAGTTACAGCAGTCTCTGACATCTCAACACTGTTGGATTGGACACCAAGGGCTTTGGACGCATCTTCAACACCTTGGGCCAATTCTTCAGTGTTAAGAATCGGTTCCTGCATGTTCCTTTTCTCTGTGTTCATGGTAGCAGCATCATCACCTTCCTCGTTCTCTTCATGGATATTAAGATCTATATCTGCAACACTTTCACTCAAAGCACCATCATTGCATTCATCAAAAATAACATGTATACTTTCTTCAACTACCTGGGTCCTTTTATTGAAGATTCTATAAGCTTTGCTACTCGTGAAATAGCCAAGAAATATACCTTCATCACTACGCGCATCAAATTTCCCAAGGTTATCTTTTCCATTGTTATGAACAAAACAAGTACAACCAAAGGGTTTAAAATAAGATATAAGTGGTTTGCGGCCTTTGAAAAGTTCATAAGGAGTTTTCTTTAAGATGGAACGAATAAGACAACGATTTAAAATGTAGTTAGCTGTGTTAACAGCTTCAACCCAATAGGTTTTAGGTAATGCATTTTCTAAAAGCATAGTCCTGGCCATATCCTCTAAGGTGCGGTTCTTGCGTTCCACAACCCCGTTTTGTTGAGGTGTCCTAGGAGCAGAAAAGTTATGGGAGATGCCATATTTAGCACAAAACAAATCAAATTGAAGTTGATCAAACTCCCTACCATGATCACTTCGAATAGACACTATGGGCTCATTCCTTAAAGCTTGCAACTCCTTACAAAGTTTTGAAAACTCAAATAAGGCCTCTGATTTTTCTTTAAAAAATGCAACCCAAGTATATCTTGAGAAATCATCGACAACAAATAGCATGTACTTTTTACCATTGGGAGATTTGACTCGCATAGGACCACATAAATCCATATGTAAAAGTTCAAGGGGTCTAGAAGAACTTAGAACCTTTTTGGGTTTGAAGGAGCTACGTGTTTGTTTACCTCGTGTGCATGCATTGCACATGTCAATACCTTTGAAGTCCATCTCAAGTAGCCCTCTTACAAGCCCTTTGGACACAAGCTTCTGTAGTGTATGTGGACTCACATGACCGAGTCTCCTGTGCCAAAGCTTTGGATCGTCCGTCAAGGCCTTTAAACAGGTTAAGCTTCCTTGTGCCACTTGATCAGCATTTACAACGTATATGTTGTTGTAACGATATGCAGTCAGAATAACTTCTCCTGTATCATCTCTGCACACTATACATCTTTTCTTGTTAAATCTGACATTGTTACCACTATCACATAATTGAGAAACGCTAAGCAGATTATACTTTAAACCATTAACAAGATAGACATTTTTAATACTATGGCTGGAATCACTTCCAACACTACCAATACCAACAATGTCGCATTTCCCTTTGTCACAAAGAGTGATTGTTCCCGTGGATTGCTCCTTTAGATCATGAAAGAGATAACTCTTCCCACTCATATGCCTCGAGCAACCACTATCAATAATCCATTTGTGTTCTTTCACCTTGGTGATCTCCTGCAAAACAAACATCAACCTTTGTGGCTAGACCAATAAGCAAATTTGGATCCATTGTTGGGGTAAACCATATTTGGTAAAATAGTGCCGTTTGGGACCCAAACTTGTGTTATCCGTTCTTTTCTCAAATTAACAGGAAATATATTGCGAATAATATAAGGATCATTTCTTCTATAAGGGCAGGTCTCTTTTACATGTCCCTTTCTAGCACAATTGTGACATATAGGAGAGGTTCTGCTTCCTTTAGCCTTTACAAAAGTGGTAATGTGTTGCTTCTTTAAAAACTTTGGATTGTAACCAATACCACTTTTGTTTAGAGAGCTTTGTTGCTCACCCAACATCTTATCGAGAGTGCCTTTGGATTTGGTAAAACTTATGAGGGCTGTCTGTTGGTCTAGAATCTTATTATTCAGGGAGATCTTCTCGTTCTCTAAGTCATGATGCACATTTCTTAGAGAGGAGAGATCTGGCTTGAGTTCAGATTTCTCCGAATCAAGCGTCTTGACTTTAATGTCAAGACCTGAATAAGAAGCTTCAAGACCTTTGACCCCCATAGACAGATCCTCAATAGTTCTTTCCTAGTCCACAATTCTCTTAATAAGAATGTTAGTTTGGGCAATAAGCTTCTCTTCATTGGCAATCATATTAGAAAGGAATTCCGATAATACCTCTTTTGGACTTTCCATAAGTTCTCTTACAGTAGCTTCAAGCTTTTTTATCGTGGGATTCATCTTCTGAGGCCATAAGACAAATGTTGGCCTTCTCATCGTCGGAATCAGAGTCGGAATCACTCAAAGTAGCCACCATAGCTTTCTTCTTCCATTTGTCACCTTTCTTGGGCTGGCTCTTTGTCTTTTGAGGGCAGTCCTTTACAAGATGATCTGTTTCACCACATTCAAAACAAGACAACGGTTTAGTCTTCTTTTCAAACTTGTTGTATTGAGGCTTACCTCGAAATTTTGAAGACTCTGATCCATCCTTGTTGTTGAATTGCTTCTTCATTTTGAGAATTCTAGCAAGGCCTCTTGTGATAAGAGCAAAAGGATCATCCTCATCGTCATCCTCATCTTCGGAATCAGATCCATCCTTGGGCTCATCCTTCTTAGACTTGAGTGCCAAGTTCTTGGTGCTAGCTGGAAGTTCTCCATCGTCTTCATTAAGGATCATCTCATGCGTGATCAGCTTCCCAAGAAGGTCATCAAGGGGTAGAGTGGTGAGGTCCTGGGCTTCCTCTATAGCTGTTACTTTTGGACCACATTTCTCCTTTGGAAGGCACCTCAGTATCTTCCTTACTTTCTCAACGTTGGTAAAGCTCTTGCCGAGAGAGTCAAGGTTGTTGGTAATTTCTGTGAATCGTGTGAACATGGCCTTGATTGACTCATCAGACTTCATCTTAAAGAGCTCGTACTTTCGAAGGAAGATGCTGATCTTGGTGTCTTTTACTTGGCTTGTTCCTTCATAGGTGACGACCAACTTATCTTAAATCTCTTTAGCTGACCTACAAGAAGAGATACGGTTAAACTCATCAGTGCTAAGACCACAATAAAGTAAGTTAACATCCCTGTAGTTCTTGGAGATGGTTTCAAGATCTGCTTGGTTGTATTCAGACTCCTTCTTTGCAATTTTGGTGTCATTTGGTCCTTCCTTCTCTGGAATCTTCGGACCATTCTCTATAATGTTCCAAAGCTCTAGATCTTCGTCTATGATGAACATCTTCATCAAAGATCTCCAGTGGATAAAGTTGTTTCCTACAAAGAGTGGCGGTCTGCTTGTGGACCTTCCCTGTGCAAATCCTCCGCTTGCTTCACCAGACATGATCGAAAACTCACAAGATTGTTAGATCAAAAACAGTGAGTAAAGCTCTGATACCAGTTGAAGGTTCGATAATATAAAACAATGTAATATAGAAATACTCTAGAAGGGGGGTTGAATAGAGTATGCCCGTTTTTCGCAGAAACTCTCAATACTTTTGGAGCTTGTACCAAAACCTTTGAAATTAAACCTGAATCACAAAGTTAGACAATCGAACCAAGTGCGGAAATAAGGTAAAGCAATAAAGTAAATAACACGAGTAATTGTTTACGAGGTTCAGCACAACTGGCCTACGTCCCCGCCTAGGGTTCTTCCACAACCCTAAGATTCAAAGGCTTTATTGATTGCTTAGCTTAGGATCCTAATAGCTTGTTGTAAGGAGGAAATCAAGTATGAAATATAATAAAATAGATCAAACCAGACTTAGGCCCCAGCAAATAAATACAAGACTCCTCCAATGCAGTAAGAGAAAGTCAGGATCGAATCCACGAGGAAGCGCGTCAGCAGTTCGCAGGTAGTTGTAAATTCTCACAACAGAAGAAGAAAAGACAGAAATACAGAAACAGAAATAACAAATAAACCCGGCAAGGGCAACTAAAACAAAAGCAAAGAATAAACTAAAGACAGAAAGTAAAGCAAAGGAAGTAAAGAACAAAGCAAAACAGAAGCAAAGCAGAAACTAAAAGCAAGGACACAGAAGCTACTGAATCTCGAGTAGCTGTCCTCGACCTCGACAAACACAACACGAGATCGACAAGCAGTGATCAACAGGAAGTCAAAATCGACAACAGAAAGCATAAAACCAACTCGACTAAGACAAGTCCCTACTCGAGATCGAGTACAGCCAACTCGAGATCGACAAAATCTCCTCTATATCGACAAGAACAGAAACTTAAAAGAACGTAAATTGCAATTGTTCAAACCCAAACTCAACTTTTAGAATATAAACTCAATATATAAAAAGACTCCCAAGGCCAGGGTTTTGACACCGCAACGATAATCATGCAAAGTAACACGTAAAGGCATAAAAGATCATGCTTTCCATCAAATAACTTTCGTCATTAACAAATAGGCATATAGAGGCTTTCGCATAAACCCTAATTGTTACTAACCCTTTTTCACATAATTAATCCAAGTTGCATTAAGATCACTTTCGCTTCAATAACACAAACAAGGATCACCTTCAACTCTCGCAAAAGAATCATGCTCATAGGGAAAGAAGATAAATTGCATAAAAGATCTGACCTTCATCGCATCGCCTCACATGGCCACCGTCGGGCTCACCCCAGCCCCAGAAGTGGGTGGACTACTCACGCCTCATCGCAATAACAGACATTGATGTAAAAGAAGAAACTTGCATTAAAACTATATTCAAAAGCCTTTACAATCCTGGCAATCAACTTTCGCAGAAAGCCAAAACCCTAAAAACCTTAGAATTCCTAAACTAATCTGTGGAACTAACTAATTGTCTCTGAAATTGAATGTGTTCTGGAATTAGATGCCTAATGCTCAGCCCCAAGGGCTTTATTTATAGCCTTCATTCCCTAGCTATTCTAGAAAAGAAGATATCTATCTTTATCTAAAACTATATCTAAAAGCATAAAAGATAAATGAATGTTTTAAGGAAATAAATCTTAAAAGGAAAGATAAAACTAATTATGGTAGGTCTTCATGATGTTGATAGATCTTGTCTCCTTGGATAGAACTTGATGAAATCGGATAGATCTTCGATGGATTTGGATAGAATCTTCCGCCTTCGCGCCCAAGGAAAGCCAATTCTAGTCGGACAGGCCAAGTCGAGAAGCTTCTGGAACGTGCCTCTACTCGAGATCGACCACTACTAGTCGACCTCGACAAGGATGGCTCGTCGACTGGGCTTCCTCGGGTTGGTGTGCTCGATGTGCTCGGACTGGGGCTCAGGTGCTCGTCGATCTCGACAAGCCCTAGTCGACTTCGAGTAAGGTGGCTTGCTGACTAGGTCTTCTCGAGTGACTCTCCTCGATGGGCTCCGGATCTGGCGTCAGGATCTTGTCGACCTCGACAAAGGCTCCTCGAGGTCGAGTTGGGTTCCTCTTTTCCGCTTCAGCGAGCTGTCCGCTGCAGCGAGTCGAGTCGCTGGCAGCGAGTGCTCCTGGTCGTCCTCGGCTTCGTCCTCGGCTTCTCGGGCAGCTTCTCCTTGTTGACTCCGGGCATGACTTTGGGCTTCGTCGATCTCGACCAGGGCTTCGTCGAGATCGAGTAGAGTCCCGGAGCTGGGTGGTCTGGCTCACTCGATCAGGCTCTGTCGACAAGGTTGCTCGGACATGGCTTGTCGAGGTCGAGTAGGCCTACTCGAGGTTGAGTAGCCTTGGCTCGTAGACTTGTTCCGCTGCTTTGACCTTGGACATCTGTAGTGGTTTTCCGAGCTTTTCCGACCTTCTGTAGAATTGCTGTAAAACGCCTCGATTTCTGCGATTTAAACAGAAACTGGTGTAGATTCCATAATTTGGCAAATAAACATAAACTACATAGATTCTGTACTATCTTAGCCCAAATGAATGCAATGTATACATAAATCGATATACAAGTTACTGTAAAACATGGCAGATTCAGCTCACAACAAACACCCCATACTTAAGCTTGTTTGTCCTCAAGCAGTACTTTTATTTGTCATTCAGGGGAAGAATTCAAAACTCTCAACATCTTAGATTCATTCTCATATAACCCTGCAATCAATTACGATCCTCGAAAAGGTACTAGTGTCACAGATTCATGCATGTGCAAATATGTAAAAGCAACATCTACTCACAAAAGGAGGGTTATGCAAAAACAATATAAGTGACAAAGCATTGATAATCAAGAAGACTTTAATTTAAGCTCATGAAGGAGTAGATTGGTAAAAGGCTAAAAGGTGGGCAATTTTTGCAATGTGGTGTTTATGATCCGGGGAAATGGATTATTTCCAAACTTGAGTTTCATTCCACATTCTTTCTCCATATAATTCATCACCTTTCATATTGCTTTTCTCAATAATAATGCTTTTACCTCTCTAACCTCAGCACTGCCTTCTCGCGAGTCGCAAACATGGGTGTCGTGAATGGCCCCGGATACTTAGTGCTTTGGACTCCTCACAATGTATCCCATCTCTCCAAACTATTATCTCAGAGAGCAGGGTCAATCTACCTTTATCTCCTGAGGTGATTGGATTTTCTTTCACTCATTAAATTTTCCATATATTCAAACAATTTCCTTCCAAACTCCAAACAATGATAACAATCACAAAACACCATATGACAATCTCCATAATGTAACATCATTCTCAACATAATCCCCGGATAAGGTAAAGAATGAAAATATTTAGATCATGTGGAGCAATATTTGAAATAAGGCATATTTATGGCTTTTGTGATGCATAAGCATAGGCAAGGCTAGGATATAACAATATGAGCATTATATGGAAATATAAAGTCCTCCATCCTCTTATCATGCAACATGTCAAAAGCAATTTCAAATTTTACCTCCTTTCATGGTTTTCAATAAAATATGCACTTCATTGTGACTTCCCTTTACTAGGCAATTTCATGCTATATCTCTAATGAATCTAATTTTGCATCGTCGAGTTCAATATAAGCTTCCATGACTTTATTCAAAAAATTTCAATGGGGGTCATTTTTCTCAAATTTTTGGAAATTCACATAAATCAATAATGCATTCCAAAATAGCCATGTAGCAATTCTAAGAAATAATGCACAAAGTAATGTCAGATATGGAAATTATGCATAAAGTAAGCCCTTCCCCCACCCCATACTTAAACATTACAGTGTCCTCACTGTATATAAAACAATGTAAAGGGTAAAGAAAGAAACTCACAAGATATGTGTGCTGAGCCTTAAGATTTCGACTGGAGCCTCTCCTAGGCCGAGTGTTAATGTAATTTGGTTCCATCCATTGACCTGAAAAGTAGAAGACATATACCCATAACAGAAACAGCAAAAACCAAAGAAATGTTCAAATCCAAAAACAAAAACAAAGTCTCAAATGTCCTAAAAAGTCTATGTACATGCACTAGATTTTATAGTCGCTAGGCCGACTTTCCATTAATGCTCAAGGTGGCATCTGCAGGGCCCATGTAGCTTGGGCTTCAAATAGGACTCCATTCTTGTCCATCAGCTGTAATCCTCCAGAATGGATCTTGTTCACCACGAAAGGTCCCATCCGCTTCTTGTTGAATTTGTTAGGAAACCAATGATCCTTTGATTTAGAGACATAGAGCTTATCTCCAACTTCATACTCCTTAGGCTCATCATTGGATATCCTGCACAATCGCACATACCAAGGCAGACCTCTCCCATGTATAGATAAATCTTTAATGGAAATAGGAGAATAAAGATCCATACCTTGACTCACCTTTGCAGAAATGAAATCGGGGACAACAGTGTTTGGTCGATCTCGACTAGGGTTAGTCGATCTCGACAAGTCTGCTGGTCCTGATGGTGGTCTGCTCGAAGATTCAGAAGTCGACGAAGGCAGGGGCTGGTCGATCTCGACAAGCCTGGTCGACCTCGACAAGGGCTCTGGTCCTGGTGTCTGCAGCGTCGAGGAAGGGGCCGTCGAGGAAGACGTGGTCTTGTCGATCTCGACACGGCTACTCGAGATCGAGTAGCCTTCTCCTCCTGGTGGCTTGCTCGTCGAGGAAGGCGGGTCTGGTGGCGCCGGGTGGTGGTCGATCTCGACAAGACTAGTCGAGATCGACGAGGCTGGTTCTGGTCCTGGAGTCGCCAACGTCGAGGAAAGCCGAGTCGACTTAGGGTTCTGGTGGTCGATCTCGATGAGCCTACTCGAGATCGAGCAGGGCGGCTCCTCTGGTTTGCTGCTCGACGAGGCCGGTGCTGGTGGAGTCGCCTTGGTCTGGTCGAGATCGACTAGGGTTCTACTCGATGTCGAGGAGCCCTGGTCGATCTTGACCCCACACTTAGTCCCTGTCAAGGCATCCGAAAAATAATCAATCCATAACGACTTACTTTGGTCTGTGTCGATTGGATTCTCTGTGTTCTCCTTAAGGATTTCCATGATCTCCTCCACATGGGCCTCCATATCCCTCTTTTCTATCTCTTCAGGGGTCATATTTCTGACTTTGGGTTCCCCGCAGGTGATGTAGCCAGCTGAGATAGATTTGATCTCTTCCATTGGACCAGTATGCCTTTCAGTTTTGTTAAAGGAATACTCAATGACCTCATCGCTGATGTTGAAGGTGAGCACTCCTTTCCTTACGCTTATGTTGGCATCCACCGTCGCCAAGAATGGTCTTCCTAAAATAATTGGACAAGTAGGATCTTCTTGCATATCAACTATTAAGAAATCAGTAGGGACGAAGAATTTACCTACTTGTACTGGGACATTTTCCACCATGCCTGTTGGAATGACCACCGTGTTGTTGGCCATGTATAGTCTAGCATCCACAGGCTCCAAGGCACCTATCTTAATCTTGGACCAAATCGTTAAAGGCATAATACTAACACTAGCTCCAAGATCACATAGGGCATTAATTTTGTATGGACCAAATCCAATAGTTATAGCAAACTTACCTGGATCCGGCCTCTTCTCCAATATGTCCAGATGGCTGCACTCCTCTGTGATTTCTGCCATCCATCGCTTTTTACTCAGGATCTCCTTCAGGAACTTGACATAGGATGGCATTTCATTGAGAGCTTTTGTGAAGGGGATGGTGACGTTGAGCTTCTGAAGCATCTTGATGAAGCGCTGAAACTTTTTCTCCGCCGGGTCCTTTAGAGATTTTGTGGGGAAAGGCAGCTTCTTTTTCTGCGTCGGAGCCAGAACAGACGTCGGAGTTGCTGCAGATTTCTCTACGTCGACCAGGGGCTCCTCGACATCGACAAGGCCTTTGTCGACATCGACCAGATTGGGCCCAGTCGAGTGGCTCTGTGGTGCAGACGAAGATTTTGGCAGGCTCTCCTCGAGGTCGGCGAGTCCTTTGTCGAGATCGACCACGGCTTTGTCGAGATCGACTTGCTGTTCCTCGTCGTTCTGCTGGTTCCCGACCTCTGGCTCTTGCAGTTGATGACCGCTTCTGAGTTTTACAGCAGCGACGTGTCCAATCTTTCCCTTAGGATTTGGTTCTGAAGATCCTGGAAGTGTCCCTGACTGTCTGGGGATTCCGGCTGCCAGCTGACCAATCTGTGTATCAACTGATTTCCTCCAGATATCAATTTCCCCAAGCCTAGAGTTGACACCTTGCATCTGAGTATAGACGGAGTTGAAAGATTGCCTAGTTTCTGAATGGTTCCTCCGTATTTCCTCTAGGACCGTCTGTATATCATCCTTCTTTTGATCCCTTTCTGGATGTCCTGGAGCTCTGTAGGGCGGGGGATTCCTAGGGACACCTTGGTTCCATTGTGGTTGCTGAAACCTTTGGTCCCCCATGTAGCGATTGGGACCCCCTATGTAAGCTGCATCCTCATGATGCTCTGCCAGCCTGACTTCCTCTGTGTGTGGGCACTCAGGAGTGGTGTGCCTTTGCGATCCGCATTCTATGCAAGGCTGGTTGACAGAGAGATATTTGACTTGCTTGAGGAGCTTCTTATACTGGTCTCTGTAGTATTGCTCCCTAACATCAGGATCAATCTCTTTAAATGGATCATATAGGGGCATGGATGGTGCTGGCCTGGCGTATGGGTTCTCTTCATAGGTTACAGTAGACCCATACTTGTTGTCGTAGTTGGTGAGCTTCTCTAGCACACCCCATGCGTCACTTGGCGGCATCGTCAGATACTCGTAGCAAGTATAATTGTTGATTCTGTCCTTAGTGACTTGATCCAGAGAGTTGAAGAAGATCTCCTGGATGATGTAGGGTGGCTGTCCATGAGTAGGGCAAGATCGCAGAAGTTCCTTGTAGCGCTCCCATGCCTTTGCCAGTGGTTCCCCTTTCTGCTGTTTGAAGGCGGTGATTTTCTGGCGGAGATGTGCTGTTTTGGCAGGTGGGAAGAATTTGTTCAGAAACTCTTGCTCTACTTGAGCCCAGGTTGTAAGTGATTTTGCTTTAAGCCCTTCCATCCATTTCAGTGCAGGCCCAGCGAGAGACCAGCGAAAAGATTTCATCTTGACATATTCCAGAGTTGTACCTTCTGCAAGAGTACGACACATATCATGAAAGTTAGTAATATGTTCAAGAGGACACTCATTAAATCTGCCATAAAAGGCATTATTTTTAAGCTCTATAAGAAATTGAGTGCGAATTTCAAAAGAGTTTTCAGGGATTAGAATCGCCGATTCAGGCCCGATGAGAGTGGGATGCATATAATCATCAGCAGTGGTCAGATATTGGGCAAGCTTAGCTTCTGCTTGCCTTGCGCGCTCAGCTTCTTGTTCCCTTGCTGCTCTCTCAGCGGTGATAGCAACATCTTTAGCGACGAGTTCCCTGGTAAGCCTAGCGATCAGCTGTTCCTGTGTCTCCGCAGCTGCCATGGCTCTTTGTAGTTTAGCTCTGATGTGAAATAGGCGTTCCGGTTCGTCTAAGGCATCAAACTCAGGTGTTTGACCAGAACGACGCATACACCTGCAAGCTAACTCAAAGAAACAGTGAGAACTGACTACCTAAGGCGCGATTGATTGCTTCCCTGGCAACGGCGCCAATTTGTTGTAAGGAGGAAATCAAGGATGAAATATAATAAAATAGATCAAACCAGACTTAGGCCCCAGAAAATAAATACAAGACTCCTCCAATGCAGTAAGAGAAAGTCAGGATCGAATCCACGAGGAAGCGCGTCAGCAGTTCTCAGGTAGTTGTAAATTCTCACAACAGAAGCAGAAAAGACAGAAATACAGAAACAGAAATAACAAATAAACCCGGCAAGGGCAACTAAAACAAAAGCAAAGAATAAACTAAAGACAGAAAGTAAAGCAAAGGAAGTAAAGAACAAAGCAAAACAGAAGCAAAGCAGAAACTAAAAGCAAGGACACAGAAGCTACTCGATCTCGAGTAGCTGTCCTCTATCTCTTCAAGAACAGAAATAAAAACAGAAAACAGAAAACAAAGGCAATCAACTCGACAAGCAAGAACGTACTCGACCTCGACAAACACAACTCGAGATCGACAAGCAGTGATCAACAGGAAGTGAAAATCGACAACAGAAAGCAGAAAACCAACTCGACTAAGACAAGTCCTTACTCGAGATCAAGTACAGCCAACTCGAGATCGACAAAATCTCCTCTGTATCGACAAGAACAGAAACTTAAAAGAACGTAAATTGCAATTGTTCAAACCCAAACTCAGCTTTTAGAATATAAACTCAATATATAAAAAGACTCCCAAGGCCAGAGTTTTGACACCGCAACGATAATCATGCAAAGTAACACGTAAAGGCATAAAAGATCATGCTTTCCATCAAATAACTTTCGTCATTAACAAATAGGCATATAGAGGCTTTCGCATAAACCCTAATTGTTACTAACCCTTTTTCACATAATTAATCCAAGTTGCATTAAGATCACTTTTGCTTCAATAACACAAACAAGGATCACCTTCAACTCTCGCAAAAGAATCATGCTTATAGGGAAAGAAGATAAATTGCATAAAAGATCTGACCTTTATTGCATCGCCTCACATGGCCACCGTCGGGCTCACCCCAGCCCCAGAAGTGGGTGGACTACTCACGCCTCATCGCAATAACAAACATTGATGTAAAAGAAGAAACTTGCATTAAAACTATATTCAAAAGCCTTTACAATCCTGGCAATCAACTTTCGCAGAAAGCCAAAACCCTAAAAACCTTAGAATTCCTAAACTACTCTGTGGAACTAACTAATTGTCTCTGAAATTGAATGTGTTCTGGAATTAGATACCTAATGCTCAGCCCCAAGGGCTTTATTTATAGCCTTCATTCCCTAGCTATTCTAGGAAAGAAGATATCTATCTTTATCTAAAACTATATCTAAAAGCATAAAAGATAAATGAATGTTTTAAGGAAATAAATCTTAAAAGGAAAGATAAAACTATTTATGGTAGGTCTTCATGATGTTGATAGATCTTGTCTCCTTGGATAGAACTTGATGAAATCGGATAGATCTTCGATGGATTTGGATAGAATCTTCCGCCTTCGCGCCCAAGGAAAGCCAATTCTAAACGGACAGGCCAAGTCGAGAAGCTTCTGGAACGTGGCTCTACTCGAGATCGACCACGACTAGTCGACCTCGACAAGGATGGCTCGTCGACTGGGCTTCCTCGGGTTGGTGTGCTCGATGTGCTCAGACTGGGGCTCAGGTGCTCGTCGATCTCGACAAGCCCTAGTCGACTTCTCGTAAGGTGGCTTGCCGACTAGGTCTTCTCGAGTGACTCTCCTCGATGGGCTCTGGATCTGGCGTCAGGATCTTGTCGACCTCGACAAAGGCTCCTCGAGGTCGAGTTGGGTTCCTCTTTTCCGCTTCAGCGAGCTGTCCGCTGCAGCGAGTCGAGTCGCTGGCAGCGAGTGCTCCTGGTCGTCCTCGGCTTCTCGGGCAGCTTCTCCTTGTCGACTCCGGGCATGACTTTGGGCTTCGTCGATCTCGACCAGGGCTTCGTCGACATCGAGTAGAGTCCCGGAGCTGGGTGGTCTGGCTCTCTCGATCAGGCTATGTCGACAAGGTTGCTCGGACATGGCTTGTCGAGGTCGAGTAGGCCTACTCGAGGTCGAGTAGCCTTGGCTCGTAGACTTGTTCCGCTGCTTTGACCTTGGACTTCTGTAGTGGTTTTCCGAGCTTTTCCGACCTTCTGTAGAATTGCTGTAAAATGCCTCGATTTCTGCGATTTAAACAGAAACTGGTGTAGATTCCATAATTTGGCAAATAAACATAAACTACATATATTCTGTACTATCTTAGCCCAAATGAATGCAATGTATACAGAAATCGATATAAAAGTTACTGTAAAACATGGCAGATTCAGCTCACAACATAGCTCACCGAGAAGCCTCTCTCCTATACAATTGCAATCTAGTCAACTCACGTTCCCTTGGAGTCCTAGACCAATCTAGAAGAGCCCCACCTCTCTCAGCTATCTAGTACAATCCTCTAACTCTCGCAAATCAATAGCCTAGTGCAACTTCCAGAGTTATAAACTCTCGAGTAACACTTGAAATAAATATATCCTATAAGCTCACAGTGACTCTCAAAGGCTTTGAAATAAACAACAAACTATTTGAGCGCTTTTGCAGAGAGACACTTGGAAGACAGATCGCTTGAATGAATGAAGCTCGTGTGTAGCACTTGTATCTTCTGTCTTCTCCTTCCTTTCCTTTATATAATAGCATGGAGCATGAGGATCTTCATCACCAGATCTCCAACGGCTCTTTGGAATCAGTTCGATCTTGCAATCTTCTATATATGGATACTTTGAAACGCCATGATCTATTTTGAACTGATCTCTTCAACATGTATAAGGAAGGATGTAATCTCGATTTATACTTCCTGAAATGGTTAGGCATTCATATATATATAATATAATGGAAGTATATAATAAGATAAAATAATATACGAATAATAAGATAGGTTTTGTATTTCATCAACTATTAATGCTCCAAGGCCTTTGACACAAACATCCTGTCAAAGCCTTTGAAACATCTATTCCGATTTTCATCAAGGGATGGAGTTATCACTTTCTCTCATTAAATTTTCCATATATTTCAAACATTCTTGCCAAACTCCAATAATAATGATAACAACACAAAAACCATGCAATAATCTCCATAATGTAACATCATTCTCAACATAATCCCCGGATAAGGTAAAGAATGGCAATATTTGGATCATGTGGAGCAATAATTGAAATAAGGCTCAATATGGCTTTTGTGATGCATAATCATAGGTAAGACTAGGATTATAAACAATATGAGCATTATATGGAAATATAAAGTCATCCATCCTTTTATCATGCAACATGTCAAAAGCAACTTTAAATTTTACCTCCTTTCATGTTTTTCAAGAAAATAATGCACTTCATTGTGACTTCCTTTTACTAGGTAATTTCATGCTATATCTCTAATGAATCTAATTTTGAATCGTCGAGTTCAATTAAAGCTTCCATTACATTTATAAAAAAATTTCAATGGGGGTCATTTTTTCAAACTTTTGGAAAACATGCATATAAGCACATAAATCAATAATGGAATCCAAAATAGCCATGTGCAAGCAATTCAAGAAATAAACTTTAAACATGCACAAAAAATGTCAAATAAAGCAAATATGCATAAAGTAAGCCCTTCCCCCACCCCATACTTAAACATTGCAGTGTCCTCACTGTATAAAAACAAGGGTAAAGAAAGAAACTCACTAGACAGATGTGCAGAATGTCATAATCGAGTGCTATGTTGCTGGGCCTAGTCTGATCTTAGCTTGCTTCTATCCCCATGTACCTGAAAAATGTAGAAGAGAAATACTCACAATAGAAAAACTAAAAGTTCAAAACCAATAACAAACAAAAGCACAAATGTCCAAAAGTCCCAAAAAATAATTGTCTATTTACAAGAATTAGATTTTATAGTCGCTAGGCCGACTTCTTCATTAAGCATTACCCTGGCTCATCTTTTTCCGGACGTATAGGTGGGTCTGGTGGTTCCTCCGGTGGTGGGAAGCATGAGATGTCATCCGGGTGCATCATGTGAAGAAGCTCAAACCTCCCCGAGTGAACGCTCCATGGCTTCACCCATTCATCTTCCTGGGCCCCAGCTAGCATGCATAAAGGAAGATATAAAGAAATTATACATACCTCATCATCATACCTCTTCCGCTTCATATGTTGATTTGTTTGCGCGTCTCCACCACAGCAAAACGGTGGAGTGGGAAGAGATATTTCCACCTCATCATGTGGAGCTTCATGCCACTTTGCTAGGACCCCATACTTGAATATGAACATCGGTTGCTCAAAATCATCGGAGATAGCCTTCACTTTGTAAGGTAAAAGCGATCTTGGAATGCCCTGGGCAACAATGCCCAACTTCTTCTCTTCTAGTGCTTCTTCTTCTTGGGGTCCTTCAAATGGTTTTTCAAAGAAAGATTGCAAAGGTGGAATCGAGATCGGGGAAGGACATACCTGGGTTTCTGTAATGTGGTCGACGTCGACTATGGGGTAGTCGACATCGATTGACGTTGTTGCTCTCATGTACCGTGGGAGTACCCATTGTTCGTTCCAATCTTCTTCTTCCTCATCACTTTCCATATCTTCAATTTCCTCATAAGAAGGAGGCTCTAATCCTTTAGAACGATAGGAAGCCTCAAGTCTTCGGACTATGTCCTCCAGACGGGCTATTTCCCTTAATCGTGACTCCTCCATTGCGATCCTATTTCTCCATCTCAAATCTTGAAACCATTCTTCCCATGCAGGATTCCCTTCGACAAAGTCTTCCATCTTTGTACCTAAGCTTTAAAATCACAATCAAGAACCCAAATTAGTAGCAAAAGCATGGCACCCAGTTGGTCCCGGTGAGGTAGGTGGTGGTATGTTAGGCTAAGAAAAAGGGATGGGCTTTTCTGAACCTTAAACACAATTAAACTAGGCGCGATTGATATCTCCCCGACAACGGCGCCAATTTGAAGAGAGGGTTTCCCAACCAAATAAATTTACAGTCAAGACCCCGCTATAGTATAGTGGAGTCAGGTTCGTCCTCAGGAGAGAAGTCAGCGGTTCTAGGTTTAGTGCGTTTTGGGGTTCAGGGATAGCAGGAAAAGTTGATGAGGGTGGCTGTCGACAAAGAATAGAGGGGTCGATGTCGAGGGATGGAGAGAGAATGGTGGTTTGATATCGAGTATAATATGTGCCAAATAAAAATAATAAAATAAAACAAATAAAGATGCAAACTTCCAAGGTTAGGGGTCACCACAACAATAAACATATGTGCAGATCATAAATCACATAAAGATGCATGCTTTATATCAAAGAATCGACTTTCGCAAATTCCAACAATTTAGGTGATAGAGGCTCTCGCATAAAAACCTAATTGGTTTCTACCTTTTCTTAATTAGGATTGGTCGGCTCTCGCAAATAAACCCTAATTACTATCCAATTCATAATAAGATCACTTTCGCTTCAATATCATGAATAAGGAATTTCCTTAACTCTCGCAAAGGATTAAGCACATAGGTAGATGATGATAAAGACATATAAATTCATGGATTTATAAATCAAACACACATATCTATGATGGGATCACCCGAACCCTAGAAGAAGGAAATTAGATACAAAACATAATGAAAGGAATTAACTTTAACATAAAATAAACTAAAACTTACAACCGTTCGTCTCATTCCTCCTCTCTCTCTCTCTCTCTCTCTCTCTCCTTCTCTCTCCTTTCACCCTAAGACGACTTTACTTGAATTAATGAAAATCAGCTCCCTAAGGCTTTATTTATAGCCTTCATTCCAAGCTAATCTAGGAAAGAAAACTATATCTATATATAATTCTATCTATCTTTTATCTAAAGATTAAATAATGGAAATAAATAATTAAATCAACTAGGACTATATCTAATGTGGATAAAATATCTTCTCCCTTGATTTGATAGCACTTGATAGAATATCATCTCGAAAATATCACCATTGGCTTCGGGATAGAAACTTAACAAGAACCCCGGACTGCTCGACGTCGGCTCCCGGGATTTACTCGATATCGACTAGGACTCCTCAATATCGAGTAGCGCTTTCTCGTCTTGTGCTCAGCAACTCGATTCCGGCTTCTGGACGCAAAGTCGACTTCGGTTTTCCTCGATATCGAGTAACATGTGCTCGGCTTCCCAGTGCTCAGCTTCGTCGATCTCGGCTCCGGACATGGAAATGGACTTGAGGTTTACTCGATATCGACCAAATCTTGTCGATATCGACTAACCTGCTCTAACTCCCTGCGTCCTTTGTCGATTTCTGGTGCTCCTGCTCGATATGGGTTACTCGATATCGAGTAGTTTTACTCGATATCGAGTAATTCTCTCAGCTTTCTGCTCTGTTCTTGAAACGCACTTTCCCGATTCCTCATTCGTCGGATTGACGGATATGAGCATGCTTTGGAAAGAAATTTTTAAGGGCTACAACTATCATGAAGACATCAAAGCTTGATTCAAAATGATGAATGCCGAAAAATGGCATTTTCTTCAGCTGCACCATTCTTTGCTTCTCCATGAGTTTCCTTTAAGCTCCAAAGGGCGTCCGATTTCTGCGAAATATAACAAAAACTTGTGTAGACCTCCATATATTGCAAATAAACATATACTACCCATATTTTATATTATTCTAACCCAAATGCATGAAATGCATGCAGACAACGATATAAAAGTAAGTGTAAAACATGGCGAATTAGGCTCACAACAGCTATCGTCGGGCTCACCCCGACCCTAGAAGTGGGTAGAATACTCGCTCTTCATCATCAAGAAACTCACCAAAGATTTCAGGAAAATAAATTGCATTAAAATAAACCAAAGAGAACTTACAAACGATCGAAGACAAACCGTCTCGCAACACCTTCTCTCCTCTCGCCACAAGCTCTCTCTCTCTCTCTCTCTCTCTCTCTCACTCTCTCTCTCTCTGGCATTTTCTTTAGCTGCACCATTCTTTGCTTCTCCATGAGTTTCCTTTAAGCTACAAAGGGCGTCCGATTTCTGCGAAATATAACAAAAACTTGTGTAGACCTCCATATATTACAAATAAACATATACTACACATATTTTATATTATTCTAACCCAAATGCATGAAATGCATGCAGAAAACGATATAAAAGTAAGTGTAAAACATGGCGAATTAGGCTCACAACAGCTATCGTCGGGCTCGCCGCGACCCTAGAAGTGGGTAGAATACTCGCTCTTCATCATCAAGAAACTCACCAAAGATTTCAGGAAAATAAATTGCATTAAAATAAACCAAAGAGAACTTACAAACGATCGAAGACAAACCGTCTCACAACACCTTCTCTCCTCTCGCCACAAGCTCTCTCTCTCTCTCTCTCTCTCTCTCTCTCTCTCTCTCTCTCTCTCCTACTTACTTGATGTAATTGAAACTAGAATTGAATGAATGAAAATCAGTCCCTAAGACTTTATTTATAGCCTTCATTCCCTCTGTAATTAAGAAAGAAAACTATATCTATATCTAATTATATCTATCTTTTATCTAAAGATTAAATAATGGAAATAAATAATTAAACCAACTAGGACTATATCTAATGTGGATAAAATATCTTCTCTCTTGACTTGATAGCACTTGATAGATCTTGATAGAATTTTATCTCAAAAATACCACCATTGGCTTCGGGATAGAATCTTAATCAAGAATTCGGGCTAGCTCGACGTCGGCTTTTGGGATTTCCTCGATATCGAGTAGAATTCCTCGATATCCAGTAGCAATTTCTTCGTCTTCCGCTCAGCAACTCGATGTTGGCTTATGGACACATGTCGACTTTGATTTTTCCTTGACATGTAGTAATTTCCTCGACATCGAGGAGCATTTTCAGCTCCCATCTTCCTTGTCAATTTTTGGGGTCTTCACTCGATTTGGGCTTGGTCGACTTCGACCAATTTGGTCGATGTCGAGCAACATTCAGATCTCAACATTTGGCTCTGTTCTTGAAACGCACTTTCCCGAGTCCTCGTTTGTCGGATTGATGCATATGACCATGTGTTGGAAAGCTCTTTTCGAGGGCTACAATTCTCATGAAGACATTAAAGCTTGATTCAGAATGATGAATGGCGAAAAGTGGGCTTTCCTCCGGCTGCACCATCCTTAGCTTCTTCATGACTTTCCTTTAAGCTCCAAAGTGCGTCCGATTTATGCGAAATATAACAAAAACTTGTTTAGACCTCCCTATATTGCAAATAAACATAAAATACACAAATTATGTATTATTCTAACCCAAATGTATGAAATACAAGCAGAAATCGATATAAAAGTCAATATAAAACATGACGAATTAGGGTCACAACAAACACCCCATACTTAAGCTTGCTTGTCCTCAAGCAATAGTTTTAATTTTCATTCAGGGGAAGAAATCAAAACTCTCAACATATTAGATTCATTGTCATATGTCCCTGCAATCAATTACCATCCTTGAAAAGGTACTTGTGCCACAAATTCACGCATGTGCAATTATAAAGCAACATCTACTCATAAAAGGAGGGTTATGCAAAACAATTCATAAGTGACAAAGCATTAATAATAAAGAGGACTTTAATTTAAGCTCAATATGGAGTAGATTTGGTAAAAGGCTAAAGATGGGCAATTTTTTGGCAATGTGGTGCTAATAATCCGGGGAAATGGAGTACTTTCCAAATTGTATTTCCACATTCCTTCTTCATAAGATTCATCACCTTTCTCTCTTTTGCTCAATTCTTTTTTCAACAATAATGCTTTTACCTCTCTAACCTTAGCACTGCCTTCTCGCGAGTCGCAAACATGGGTGTCATGAATGGCCCCGGATACTTAGTTCTTTGGACTCCTCACCTGTGTGTCCCATCTCGCTGAACTATTATCTCAGCAAGCAGGGTCGACCTACCTTTATCTCCTGAGGTGATCGGATTTTCTTTTATTCATTAAATTTTCCATATATTTTAAACATTTTCCTACCAAACTCTAATATATGATAACAACAACACAAACACCATATATCATCTCCATAATGTAACATCATTCTTAACATAATCCCCGGATGGGAAATAAGGTAAAGAATGGGCAATAAATAGATCATGTGGAGCATAATATGAAATAAGGCATAATATGGCTTTTTGTGATGCATATAAGCATAGGTAAGGCTAAGATATAAACAATATGAGCATATATGGAAATATAAAGTCCTCCATCCTCTTATCATGCAACATGTCAAAAGAAATATCAAATTTTACCTCCTTTCATGGTTTTCAAGAAAATAATGCACTTCATTGTGACTTCCCTTTACTAGCCAATTTCATGCTATATCTCTAATGAATCCAATTTTGCATCGTCGAGTTCAATAAATGCTTCCATGACATTAACCAAAAATTTCAATGGGTGTCGTTTTTTCAAACTTTGGAAAACAAGCATATAAGCACATAAATCTCAATAATGAAGTCGAAAATAGTCATTTATAAGCAATTCGAGAATTAAACCTTAAATATGCACGCAAAATGTCAAAAGTCAAATATGCATAAAATAAGCCCTTCCCCCACCCCATACTTAAACATTACAGTGTCCTCACTGTATAAAAACAAGGGTAAAGAAAGAAACTCACTAGACAGGCGTGCAGATCGTCAGAATCGAGTGCTTGCTACTGGGCCTAGTCCTGATTTTTCCTTCTTCTATCCCCATGGACCTGAAAAATGTAGAAGAGAAATACCCACTATAGAAAACTAAGAGTTTAAAACCAAAAATAAACAAAAGCAACAATGTCCAAAAAGTCCCAAAAAAATAAATGTCTGTTTACAAGCTCTAGATTTTATAGTCGCTAGGCCGACTTTCCATTAAGCTCAAGGTGGCATTTGCAGGGCCCATGTAGCTTGGGCTTGAAATAGAACTCCATTCTTGTCCATCAACTGCAATCCTCCTGAATGGATCTTGTTCACCGTGAAGGCCCCATCTTCTTCTTATTGAATTCGTTAGGAAACCAATGATCTTTTGATTTGGAAACATAGAGCTTGTCTCCAACTTCATACTCATTAGGCTCGTCATTGGAAATCCTACATAAGCGCACATACCAAGGCAAACCTCTCCCGTGTATAGATAGATCTTTAATGGAAATAGGAGTAGAAGGATCCATACCTTGGCTTGCTGATAGAGCATGTTTAGTAGTGCATAATAGATTGCATTTAGCATAATTTAGGTGTGAATATTGCATTTATTTAGTTGAATTTGCATTTTCACTTGTGGTGTTGGAAGAGTCGGAATCTATTCAATTTTATGGTTAATTTCAGGTAAATGTGCATCCGACGAGGAATTAGGAGACTCTTGGATGAAGGAAGATTCACGTTGAGGAAGAAAAGTGAAGAGAACGGGAGCGGAGTCGAATTTCGAGAGCCTAAGTGAATAACAAGTCATCAAAAGTTGTCGCCAGACATGCTGAACTTGTTTCGCACTTTCTGGAAGTCTCGGTGGTCCGATTGACTATTATAACCATGCGTTAGAAAGCTCTCTTCGAGATCTATAACTTTCGTGTTGACATCGAGACCAAATTCGAAACGGAAAAATCGCTGTGAACAGTAAATGCCGCCCCGCGGCCCAAACCTCTTACGAGCGATTTCACTGATCGCCGCCTGCCCCGCGGCCTGGGTTGGCTGCCCCGCGGCCCTCGCAGAAACACGCCGTCCAGAATTGGACTTTAATTAGGGTTTTTGTTTTATTCTTCGGCCGATTTGTTAGAGGCTTTATAAGACTTTCCTAGTTTATTATTTCATTAACCTTGTGCACTTTATTCCATTGTTGAGAGCGCCGTTGAGCATGAGCAACTAAACTCTCAAGGTTTTGCCTACAGTTTGGATCTTTGATTGTCGAATTGTGAGTTTCTTAATCTAGTTCTTATTCCTATTGCAATGTTTTGACTTCCTTGTGCTTAATTGATTGAATGTGTTTTATTCTCTCTGGCCTGATCAACTAGTTAGAGTAGATTCTTTCAATTGCTAGGGTTTTACAGATTCCTCGTAGCGAACCTTAACCCAAGTGGCAATCATATCCCTTTAGGACTCGTAGGACTAATTGGATGTGTAGGATGTTGAATACATGTTGAATATCGACTCGTAGCTTGATATTATGTGTACCTTGGTTAATTCATAATCTTAATGCTATCTCTAGGTTGAATCTTAACCGTGTTAAGGTTATTTAGAGATAAGGGTCACTAGGACTCGTAGGACTAGTAATTTACATAAGATCTGGACAAGGACATTGATAGGAAAAGACAAGAACTAGAGGCTGAAAGAAGGATCGAATTCATCAATCGAAGTGATAAATTGTAGGTGAACATATTTCTCTCCACTAAATTCTAAAACCAATTTCCTTTATTTGCTTACTTCCGCTTTGATAAAAGGCGGATCCTTTTCACACCAAAAACCCCCCATCTTCTTACTAGCAATTAGAATTGATACTCGAATTGAATAGATTTCCCTGTGGATCGATCTCTTGCTTGCGCACTATACTAGTTGTGAGTTTGAGTATTCTTTGGCAAGGAGAACGACAGGTTTTCCTCTTGTCATATTTGGCGCCGTTGCCGGGGAAATCTTATTAAATTCTTGTGTTGTTTAATCGCTAATCTTAGTGTGGACCACATACATGGTCTGCACTCTTGCTACTAACATATGTTGAAGGTGAGGTTATTGCAGTTACATGGAGAGAGTTTTCATCAATACTTCATCAGACTGCATGAGTACATTAACGATCTTTGTTCATGGGGTTATCAAGCTAGTAGAAGGGAAGTGCTTCTATGCATCTTTGATGGTATGACTGCTGACACAAGGAGCCTTGCTGAGCAAATGAGTGATGGAGGTTTATTAGATATGGGACTCTTGGAGATGTGGGATTTTTTCTGCTACATGAATTATCAATGTGCGCAGAATGAGTCACTTCCTCATGTATCTCAAATCGTTGAGACCTCTGTTGCACCTCTTGAGGTCATTGTGGAAAATCCCACTGAGAAGATAGAAAACAATCCATCTAACGAGATCCTCCCTAGCTCGCCCATTGATGAATCATATCTAGAGCCTATTGCTGAGGCTACAACGCCAGTAAAAGTTACCTTCTGCACTGGAGAAAAGTTACCTTCTGCACTGGAGGGAATATTGATGAATACGTTGATCCATTTGACTACTACTTTGATAAGCCACCAATAGAACTGAATTGATGGTATTATATACCCTATGTGGGTAGTCAAGCTTAGGCATACGATAAGTCGAAACAACTCTTACATTCTTTATTATTTCGTTTCAATTTATTTGTATGCAGTGCATGCTTGTTTGGTAGTTGTGCACAAGAGTTTGATAGGTTACTGAGGGCTTTGACTATGTCTGATTAGTTAGTGTTTTAAGCTTAAGGAAACTGTCAAGCCAATGACATTAAACAAAGGCGCTGCTTGGGACGCAACCCAATGTAAGTTTTCTGTTTTCCTTTGTGTCTTTTGTTTTATTATACTAGTTTTGGTTCTGTTCGGTTGTAGGAAGCTAACACCGCAAGGAGAAAAGGCGTTGAAGTGCTGAATTTCGCAGGCCATCCCACGACCTCTGACAGGATTCAAATGTTCCATTTCCTCACTTTCCACCACCGCAGGGAACAAGTTAGTTTTTCTTTTTTTCCTTGATATTTTTATCTTTTGTTGTCTTTTATGTCATTGAGGACAATGCCTGATTTAAGTGTGGGGGGAAGAATCACATAGTATGATAGGATTGCATGTTTACTTTTAGTTTGCACTTTTATTTTTGTTTTTAGTTTATATTGCATATCAGCATGTTAGTCTTTAAAAAGAAAATCCCAAAAAAAAATCAGTTATTTATAAATTGCATTGTTAGGATTAGGTCTTATTTCCCCATATGGATACCATTTGTCCTCTATTCTATCTATTGAGATTTATGCTCCATGATGTGCTTCGATTGTGGAAGCTTTTGATATATGTTTTCTATACTATTTGGTGGGCATGGTTGATTAATAATTGAGCACATAAAATCTTGAATTTTTGGGTGATCTTGAAGTTCTAGACATGACCTGGTGAGCTTATTTTGGCCTATTCAGGACTACACTTTATTGAGTCCTCTTGCTTGTTGTGTGTACTCTCTTCAATTGCTTCCTCTTTGACTTGCATTTAGATATCTTGTTCAAGGCTGCATATTATGATTTCTGCACATGACTTCAACATGATTGAGGCACCTCTATTAGCCCTATTTGACTCTTTTCCCATCTTGCATATTATCCTCTGCTTGAAGCCAGTTTGAGCCTAATTGCCTATTATTTTGTAGCTCCAAAAGATTTTTCCATAGTCAATGATAGCCTGACCCCATCCGGAAATTTAGGAATAGTTGGTGAATATCTATAGTGTGGATGATGGTTTGTAGTGGTGGATGGTATGTTGGAGGTGTATTATTGAGATGTTTGATTCTTGCTAGCATATTTATTACTTGGGACCTAAGGAGGATAAAATTCACTTAGGGGCAAAAGTCAAGGAAAATCATTTGATATAGCCTGAAAAGAAAAAAAAAAGAAAAAAAAAGAAAAAAAGAGAGAAAAAAAGAAAAGAATAAAGGAATTAGTTGAGTATGGTTTGTAAAGTTTTATACTTGAGATTGGTGTTGTTTGGTATTATAGAGATATGGTCTGAGGAGTTTATGAGTGGTTTTATGATTTGGTTGCTTCCTTAGTTCCCGGCTGATGAGCATCACATGACCTAAATTGTTCCATATCTTATATGTTCTACCTTGGCCCCATTACAACCCAATTGAAAGACCTCATGATTTTTGTTGTGTGTAGAGTCACCAGCGGTGGAGATTTAGAACACTGGTGCAAGGCTCTTGTAGCTAAGTTTTTGAAGATTGAGTTTTGAGCGTAAACATAAACCTAAACACTTGAGCGAGAGTGAAACAGATATCCCTTGTGAGGTCTAGAATGAATATGGTTGCCTGATTTCATTGATTATTCCAATTATGTGCTATGATGTTATTAATATTTTGTGTTTGCTAGTTTTCATGCACTTAAAGAATATTGAGGTGTGGATACATGAATTGCTATTCTGTGAGGCTGCAGAGTTGAGTTTTCTATTGCTTGAGGACAAGCAAAGGTTCAAGTGTGGGGGGATTTGATAGAGCATGTTTAGTAGTGCATAATAGATTGCATTTAACATAATTTAGGTGTGAATAGTGCATTTATTTAGTTTAATTTGCATTTTCACTTGTGGTGTTGGAAGAGTCGGAATCTATGCAATTTTAGGGTTAATTTCAGGTAAATGTGGATCCGACGAGGAATTATGAGACTCTTGGATGAAGGAAGATTCACGTTGAGGAAGAAAAGTGAAGAGCACGGGAGCGGAGTCGAATTTCGAGAGCCTAAGTGAATAACAAGTCATCAAAAGTTGTTGCCAGACATGCTGAACTTGTTTTGTACTTTCTGGAGGCCTCGGTGGTCCGATTGACTACTATAACCATGCGTTGGAAAGCTCTCTTCGAGATCTACAACTTTCTTGTTGATATCGAGACCAAATTCGAAACGGAAAAATCGATGTGAACGGTAAAAGCCGCCCCGTGGCCCAAACCTCTGGCGAGCGATTTCGCTGATCGCCGGCCGCCCCGCGACCTGGATTGGGCTGCCCCGCGGCCCTCGCAGAAACACGCCGTCCAGAATTGGACTTTAATTAGGGTTTTTGTTTTATTCTTTGGCTGACTTGTTAGAGGCTTTATAAGACTTTTCTAGTTTATTATTTTATTAACCTTGTGCACTTTATTTCATTGTTGAGAGCGCCTTTGAGCATGAGCAACTAAACTCTCAAGGTTTCGCCTACAGTTTGGATCTTTGATTGTTGAATTGTGAGTTTCTTAATCTAGTTCTTATTCCTATTGCAATGTTTTGACTTCCTTGTGCTTAATTGTTTGAATGTGTTTTATTCTCTCCGACCTGATCAACTAGTTAGAGTATATTCATTCAATTGCTAGGGTGTTGCAGTTTCCTCGTAGCGAACCTTAACCCAAGTGGTAATCATATCCCTTTATGACTCGTAGGACTAATTGGATGTGTAGGAGGTTGAATACTGATCATGCACATTTAGGTAGTGTTAATATAGACATTTAAATATGTTTAGGCAGGGTAAAATGCATGAGTTTAAAGTAGTTTTCATGTTTTTATTATGTTTCAATTAGAGTCGGAATCTACAAGTTTTGTTCATGATTTCAGGTGATTGCAAAGAGGTGAAGCTAAGCTCGAGCCAATGCTCGAAGATTGGACAAAAATAGAAGAGCACGAGAACTGAGGAGAGGAGCTAAAGATGTAAAGGATTGTAGCTGTCCAAGTTGGCGACGCTGCACTAAAACGAGTCGTTTGAAGGTTGTAGTTATCGGATCGGGGCGTACTAATACTTGTTGGAAAGAGGATTCGAAGACCTACAACTTTCGTGTTTACGACTTTTCCAAATTCGGCCTTAAAAACAGCGAAATCGGGACGTCAAGATGACTGCTGAAAGGAACTCGGGTGGAGCAAAAATAACTCGGCCGAGTTATGTTGTTGGCATGCCCGAGTTTTGTTGCGAGTGCAAGAAAAAACTGTTACTTTGATTCATTTATGAAATATGTTATATTTTTAATTAGTAATTTATTAGGAGGATAGATGAAACGGTGGGTTTGGGCCAAGTACGAGGAGATTTTGTTTTTTCTACTGGTTTGGAGAACCACGAACAGGTTTTGTACATAACCATTGAAGACTTTTGTTTTTGATTTCTTTTCAACCATGAACAACTAATCCTTCCTGCTTGGGGAAATTAATCGAAGTATCAGGTTTGCAATTTCATTGTGAGATTTCTAATTCTTTATACTCCTCTCTGAATATTATTGATTCTTTGCGTTGAATGTTTATGGTTTTCGTGAATTTACATTAGCCTGATCAACTGATGCTTTTTCATGATAATCTATAGCTAGATATAGGTAATTTCTGGTTGAATTATCTATATTCTCGAGTAGCAAAGTATAAATCCCTGAAACTGGTTGATTTAGGGATTTATATAAAGAATTGATTTGCAATTGATGCAATAACTGGTTGTGCGTGTCGATTGTCTTTGTTGATTTCCTTTAAGCTTAATCGATTATTGAATTGAATCTTGATAGTTTCAAGATTGTTTGATAATTAGGGTTTTCAGGGTCTGGTTGTTCTGTTAACTAATTTTGATAAGGAATTTGGATTCAAAACACCTAATCTTTCCACAACAAGGTATTCAAGAGGAAGTTATCTATTTGATTTCGATGATCAATGAACAAACCTGATTGCTAAGATTGATTGACCTGAGCTATTCTCTCATATTCATTCATTCAATTTGTTTTATTTTATTGTTTTGCTTATTTTTGCATTCTTAGTTAGTTTAAACCATCACAACCCCCTATTTGTCTTTTGTTCTTATTAGCACACTTGACTTGCATACAAATCGTTGACTCTATGTGGGATTGACCCGTACTTGCCAAACTACATTAGTTAGGTCAGTCGGTTATATTTGATAGGATTTAAGGCGAATGAAAATCCTCTGTCAAATTTGGCGCCGTTGCCGGGGAGTCAAGTGGTTATTTGTGTGTTTGTTTTTTTGTGTTAATTTAGCCACTAACTTTTGCTGTGAACCTATCTTACGGTTCATAACACATGTGTTACTAACAGTTTAATATGTTGAGATTATCGCAGTTCGAAGGTGAGAACGTTCACCTATATCTCACTAGGTTGCAGAGGTGTGTGGACATCCGCAATGTGCGAGGTTTCCACGATAGTTTGCGAGATATGGTTGTATGTGTTGTAGAGGGGATGAATGATGAGACAAAGGCGCATGCTATATACATGAGCGAACGAAGTCTAGCACGGTTAGGTTTGGCGGGAATTTGGGATCTTATCAGCTACATGGGTCATCAGGCCTTGCAGGAAGTGTCCTTTGCCCAAGAATCTCAACCAATGGATTACTTTGACGCACCTTCGGAGGATCTATTCAAGGCCTCTTATGAGGAGAATGAGCAATTGTGTCAGCAGATCATTGAACTAGATGAACGAGTGCACCGAATGGTCTAACTGGGGAATGATATTTTAGCATGTGAAGCGAGTGAACTACCGTCTAAATCGGTGGTTAACCCGATAGAGAGCCTCACCACGAACACCCTAGGGAGTGGCAATGACCTGTTTGTCACACCTGAGGGAAGCTCAAAAAGTCACGAAGATGTAGGTGAGTGTGTGCTTCCTGTTCCTCCCTCATTGAGTTCATCCGAGTCTACTCTGCTACCGCCCTTGCCCTTGAGTTATGAGCATGACAATGTTTTGGCGGAGGAGGATATGATCGCAGATGATGACAGTTTCTTCAGTGATGAAGAGGAGAGTACACTAGTTCCTGACATGGAGTGTCATGAGTCGACACATGAGATCCCATGTGATTTCTTGTCTCCTTCGTTCGATGAGATTGTCTCAAGCTCGCCTATCAAGGAACCAAGTCCGGAGCTGATTTATGTGGCTCCTGAACAAAGAATTAATATCCTCTGCAATGGTGAGAAGTTCGGTGATTATGTCGACCATTGGGCTCATTATTTTGATATACCACCAATGGAACTGAATTGGTGGTTCTACATACCTGTGGCGGAGAGTCACGCTCGGGCATATGAGACGTTGAGGACATACTTTGACTTCAACTTATTCGTATGTAGTGTCCGCCTACCTAGATGGTGTGCACAAGAGTTTGATTTGCTGCTGAGGGCACTGACGATGTCTGAGTGAGTCTTAAATGGACAACCAAAACGTTGAGTCTGTGACGGTAACCAAGGACGCTTCTTGGGAGGCAACCCAAGATGAGTAATTTAGATTTCCATCTTACATATTATTTTGTATAGGTTCTCAATTTTACTTTCAAGTTCAAAAAAAAAAAAGTTCGTCCAAAAAAGGCGGCAAAAAGGAAGAAAAATACAGTAGGTTACTCGGGTGAAAAGCTCTGCCGAGCTCTTGGACCCACCCGAGTTATTGTCTGTCCCTCAAAAAAAAAATGGGAAAAAAAGAGGAGACGAAAATCTGAAGACGCGTCTCTCTCTCCCGAGTCTCCATCCCGAGCGTCTTCCTTGTCCCGTCTCCTTTCTCTAACAGCCGCCATGCCGCCTGCAACCATCCCGTCGCCCTCACCCAACCGCGTTCAGCCATCTCCGACCCAAGCCCGACCACTAGCCACCACGTACGCCGGCGCCGATCACCGTCCCTTCCGGCCTCGCTTCCAGAAGCAGCGCGCCGCATCTCCCAAGCGTCGAGCACAGCCTCCAGCCACTGCCGCCACCTCCTGCCGCCGACCTCAACTAGCCATGCCGGTGACACCTCCGAGCAACATCCCCGGTCAGTCTCTCCTCCTCCTTTCCTCCATTGAATCAGTAAGTTTAATAAACCCTATGATTTTAGGTTTTGTTAATTTTATGAAATTGGTGAATTGATCGAGTGAATTAGGAACTTCTTGATGAGGAATTTTTGGATGAATTGATTTGATGCAGTTTGTGATTTAGAATTGAGATTTTTGTGCCTAATTGTTAAATTGGAAATTTGGAAATTATGGAGTCTTGAGCATTTAAATTGATCTTGCCCTTTGATATTAAACTTGATAAGAGTTTATTGTTGAGTTTATTGATTTTAGTTTTGATCAATTTATGCTTAATTGTTATTGATTTGCAAATTGTTGATGTTTGTGGCTTTGCTTGGTTGTTGTGGGTGGTTTGACACCATCCATCACTATTGTGAGTTGTCCTTGCTGGGACAACAAATATTTCTTTGTTGGTGTTGTCTTGCCTTGTTTGTGGAGATTAGGTAGTGGTGTCTCCTTGAGGCCGAGAAGAGAAATAATGTTGGCTCACCTTACTCGATCTTGTGTTTGAATTCATCACCTCCGCTTGATACATAGATGACTCCGTAAGTATTCTTCTCCTTCTATTTTATTTTTCACATTGAGGACAATGTGTAAATTAAGTGTGGGGGAGGGAACATTTACATGTTTGCATTTAGGTTGCATTGTATATATTTCTTTCATGTTTTTGCATTTCATGTTTATTATTCTTAGTCTTGCATATTAGTTAAAAAAAAAACAGAAAAATCATCAAAAAAAAGAAAAAAAAATCAGCATGCTTGACATTCTAGATTTAGGATCTTTCAAATAACCCCATATGTACCCATTGTCTTCATAATCTAACTATAAGTCTCATGATACACTTGAATTGTTGATCCTTGTCAAATCTGTTTAGTCTATTGGAGCATGAGATAATGGATTGATTGAGCATGTATATCTCTTACATTTTGGGTGGCATTGAAATCCAACAAAAATTTACCTTGTGCGTTTTTGTTAGCCTTTTTGGGACTATGTTTTATTGATGTCCTTTTTGCTTCTTGTGTGTGATACTCTCCAATGTGACTACATCTGAGAATCGAGATTGATATCCATGTCAAGGCCGTATATTTTTATTATGACTTGTGATCTTCATATGATTGAGGCAAATATTTTGTTAGCCATATCTTACTCTGTATCTAACTATATATACCATCCTCTGCTTGAAGCCAAATTTGAGCTTTTAGCCCATTTTTGTTAGCCCCACAAAATGTCTTTTAGCCGATTTTAGCCTTACCCTATCTGGGAATTAGGGAGAAGATTGGTGAAAATGTGTATTAGTGGAGTGTTTTGAGCATTTGGAAGTTATGTATGGGTGGTTTATTATTTTTGAGCTTCATATGGATGATTATTGTGCTTAACACTCGGAGCCTAAGGAGGATAAAATTCACTTAGGAGTAAAAGTCGAGGAAAAATCATAAAAAGGAAAAAATCAAGAAAAGAAAAGAAAAATCATTGAAAAATCAAGAAAAAAAAAGAAGTAACAAAGTGTGAGTTGGTTAACAAGAGTTGTGCTTAAGTTTTTATTTGTAGCTGGAGTTAAAGTTTGAATTCTTTTGGTTGAAGAAATATTTGGTTGTGAGTGTTTTTCCGGTTGTAGTTGAGATCTCTTTTTTCCGGATTTTTAGCACCACAAAGCCTAAATATTTCCCTACCTTGATTTTCTTACCGAGCCCCATTACAACCCTTACAAGACCTCATGATGATTATTGCTTGTAATGTCACTCACGGTGGAGATTTTGATATGGGTTTCAATTTTCATGGAGCTTAGTTGCATTGGATTGAGTTTGAGTGAAATTGAATTAGCCTAAACACAAGAGCGATGAGTGAAACACTTTATATACCCGGTGAGGGTGGATTGAAATGTGCCTAAGCCTTTGAGTTGCTTAAATACATGTGAGGATGTTGATTATTGTCTTGTGCTTCCTACTTGGTTTGGATTGTGTTTTGACGAGGTGAATGCATGAAGAGTGTATTTGTGGGATGTTTGATTAGATTGGTTTTGTTTCATGAGGACAAGAAAGGTTCAAGTGTGGGGGAGTTTGATCATGCACATTTAGGTAGTGTTAATATAGACATTTAGATAGGTTTAGGTAGGGTAAAATGCATGAGTTTAAAGTAGTTTTCATGTTTTTATTATGTTTCAATTAGAGTCGGAATCGACAAGTTTTGTGCATGATTTCAAGTGATTGCAAAGAGGTGAAGCTAACTCGAGCCAATGCTCGAAGATTGGACAAAAATAGAAGAGCACGAGAACTGAGGAGAGGAGCTAAAGATGTAAAGGATTGGAGCTGTTCAAGTTGGCGACGCTGCACTAAAATGAGTCGTTTGAAGGCTGTAGTTATCGGATCGGGGCGTACTTATACTTGTTGGAAAGAGGATTCGAAGACCTACAACTTTTGTGTTTACGACTTTTCCAAATTCGGCCTTAAAACAGCGAAATCGGGACGTCAAGATGACTGCTGAAAGGAACTCGGGTGGAGCAAAAATAACTCGGCCAATTTATGTTGTTGGCATGCCCGAGTTTTGTTGCGAGTGCAAGAAAAAACTGTTACTTTGATTCATTTATGAAATATGTTATATTTTTAATTAGTAATTTAGTAGGAGGATAGATGAAACGGTGGGTCTGGGCCAAGTACGAGGAGATTTTGGTTTTTCTACTGGTTTGGAGAACCACGAACAGGTTTTGTACATAACCATTGAAGACTTTTGTTTTTTATTTCTTTTCAACCATGAACAACTAATCCTTCTTGCTTGGGGAAATTAATCGAAGTATCAGGTTTGCAATTTCATTGTGAGATTTCTAATTCTTTATACTCCTCTCTGAATATTATTGATTCTTTGCGTTGAATGTTTAGGGTTTTCGTGAATTTACATTAGCCTGATCAACTGATGCTTTTTCATGATAATCTATAGCTAGATATAGGTAATTTCTGGTTGAATTATCTATATTCTCGAGTAGCAAAATATAAATCCATGAAACTGGTTGATTTAGGGATTTATATAAAGAATTGATTTACAATTGATGCAATAACTGGTTGTGCGTGTCGATTGTCTTTGTTGATTTCCTTTAAGCTTAATCGATTATTGAATTGAATCTTGATAGTTTCAAGATTGTTTGATAATTAGGGTTTTCAGGGTCTGGTTGTCCTGTTAACTAATTTCGATAAGGAATTTGGATTCAAAAGACCTAGTCTTTCCACAACAAGGTATTCAAGAGGAAGTTATCTATTTGATTTCGATGATCAATGAACAAATCTGATTGCTGAGATTGATTGACCTGAGCTATTCTCTCATATGCATTCATTCAATTTGTTTTATTTTATTGTTTTGCTTATTTTTGCATTCTTAGTTAGTTTAAACCATCACAACCCCCTATTTGTCTTTAGTTCTTATTAGCACACTTGACTTGCATACCAATCGTTTACTCTCTGTGGGATTGACCCGTACTTGCCAAACTACATTAGTTAGGTTAGTCGGTTTGGCTGCCCCGCGGCCCTCGCAGAAACACGCCGTCCAGAATTGGACTTTAATTAGGGTTTTTGTTTTATTCTTTGGCCGAATTGTTAGAGGCTTTATAAGAATTTTCTAGTTTATTATTTTATTAACCTTGTGCACTTTATTCCATTGTTGAGAGCGCCGTTGAGCATGAGCAACTAAACTCTCAAGGTTTCGCCTACAGTTTGGATCTTTGATTGTTGAATTGTGAGTTTCTTAATCTAGTTCTTATTCCTATTGCAATGTTTTGACTTCCTTGTGCTTAATTTCTTGAATGTGTTTTATTCTCTCCGGCCTGATCAACTAGTTAGAGTATATTCATTCAATTGCTAGGGTTTTGCAGTTTCCTCGTAGCGAACCTTAACCCAAGTGGCAATCATATTCCTTTAGGACTCGTAGGACTAATTGGATGTGTAGGAAGTTGAATACATGTTGAATATCGACTCGAAGCTTGATATTATGTGTACCTTGGTTAATTCATAATCTTAATGCTATCTCTAGGTTGAATCTTAACTGTGTTAGGGTTATTTAGAGATAAGGGTTGCTAGGACTCGTAGGACTAGTAATTTACATAAGATCTGGACAAGGACATTGATAGGAAAAGACAAGAACTAGAGGCTGAAACAAGGATCGAATTCATCAATCGAAGTGATAAATTGTAGGTGAACCTATTTCTCTCCACTGAATTCTAAAACCAATTTCCTTTATTTGCTTACTTCTGCTTTGATAAAAGGCGGATCTTTTTCACACCCAAAACCCCCCATCTTCTTACTAGCGATTAGAATTGATACTCGAATTGAATAGATTTCCATGTGGATCGATCTCTTGCTTGCGCACTATACTAGTTGTGAGTTTGGCAAGGATAACGACAGGTTTTTCTCTTGTCACTTACCTTCGCAGAATCGGATTCGGGGACCTCAGATTCTACTCGACATCGAGTAGATTTACTCGACATCGAGGAGCTTCCTACTTTTGGTGGGTTGCTGGTCGGGGAAAGTGAAGTCGAGCTTGAAATGGTTTGGTCGATGTCGACCAATTTGGTCGATGTCGAGGAGTCCATCGCTGCCAGTGGATTGCTCGTCGAGGGAGGATAAGTCGAGGGAGAAATATGTTGGTCGATGTCGAGGACTTCTCGGCTTCAGGTTGGCTGCTCGACGAAGCTGCTGCCGGTGGAGGGCTCTGAGTTTGGTCGATGTCGACCAAGTTCCTCGATGTCGAGAAATTCTGGTAGACTTCGACCCCATACTTGCATCCTGTCAAGGCATCCGAGAAATAATTAGTCGACGTCGACTTACCTTGGTCGATGTCGAGCAGATCATCTGTGTCGTCGTTTAGTATGGCCATGATCTTCTCCACCTAGGCTTCCATATCCCTCTTTTCAAGCTCTTCAGGAGTCATATTTCTTACCTTAGGCTCCCCGCATGTAATGTAACCAGCTGATATAGATTTTACCTCTTCCATGGGATATGTGTGCCTTCCGGTTTTATTAAAAGAATACTCAATTACCTCATCGCTGATGTTGAAAGTGAGTACTCCCTTCCTTACGCTTTTGTTGGCATCCACCGTCGCAAAGAAGGGTCTTCCTAAAATAATAGGGCAAGCAGGGTCCTCCGCCATATCAATAACTAGAAAATTAGCAGGGACAAATAACTTACCTACTTGTACTGGCACATTGTCCACCATTCCTGTTGGGATGACCAATGTGTTGTTTTCCAAATAAAGCTTAGCATCCACATGCTCTAGGGCACCTATCTTAATCTTGGACCATATTATTAAAGGCATTATACTCACAATGGATTCAAGATCACATAAAGCATTGAATTTATATTGACCAAATCCAATAGTTATGGCAAACTTACCTGGATCTGACCTTTTTTCAAGAACGTCCATCTGGATGCACTCATCTGTGATCTCAGCCATCGACGGCTTTTTGCTTAGGTTCTCCTTGAGAAATTTGACATATGATGGCATTTCATTAAGAGCTTATGTGAAGGGTATGGTGACGTTGAGCCTCTGAAGCATCTTGATGAAGCGCTGAAATTTCTTCTCTGCTGGATCCTTTGGAGATTTTATTGGGAAAGGCAGCTTCTTTTTCTGGTTCGGGGCCAAAACAGATGTCAGAGGTGTTGCACCTTTCTCGACGTCGACCTGGTTTTCCTCGACATCGACAAGATTCTTCTCGATATCGACCAGTTTCATCGACGTCGACCCGGTGTTGCACCTTTCTGGTTCGGGGCCAAAACAGATGTCAGAGGTGTTGCACCTTGCTGTGCTGTGTAGACGAATCATGGCCATGTTTTTCCTCGACTTCGAGTTGACTTTCCTCGATATCGACCAAGTTTTGGTCGACATCGACTTGCTGTTCATCGATATCGAGTTGCTGTTCAGCTCTGTCCTGCTGCTTTCCGACTTCTGGCTCGCATAGTTGGTGCCCGCTCCTGAGTTTTATGGTTGCGATGTGTCCGGACTTCCCTTTGGGATTGGGCTCAGAAGATCTAGGGAAAGTACCTGACTGTCTGGGAACGCCTGCTGTTATCTGGCCAATCTGTGTATCAATTGATTTCCTCCAGACATCGATTTCTCCAAATTTTGTATTGATGTTCTGGAACTGATTGTTGATGGTGCCCTGATTCCGGCGCATTTCGTCAAGCATAAGCTGTAGGTCATCCTTCCGCTGGTCCCTTTCTGGATGTCCTGGAGCTCTGTATGACAGGGGGTTCCTAGGGGCCCCTTGGTTCCATTGTGGTTGCTGAAACCTTTGGTCCCCTATATAGCGATTGGGACCCCCTGCGTAAGCTACCTCTTCGTGGTGTTCTGCCATCCTGACTTGCTCTGCGTGTGGGCACTCAGTAGTGGTGTACCGCTGTGATCCGCATTCAATGCAGGGCTGGTTAACAGAAAGATACTTAACTTGCTTGAGGAGCTTACGATTCTGATCTCTGTAGTACTGCTCCTTGACATCCGGGTCAATCTCCTTAGAAGGCTCATAGAGGGGCATGGATGGGGCTGGCCTGGCGTAGGTATTCTCGTCATAGTTTATTGGAGTCCCATACTTGTTATCGTAGTTGGTCAGCTTGTCGAGGGTAGCCCATGCGTCAGCTGGCGGCATTGTCAGATACTCATAATGAGTATACGTGTTGATCCTATCCTTAGTGGCCAGATCAAGAGAATTGAAGAAGATCTCTTAAACGATGCAGAGTTGTTGTCCATGTGTAGGACAAGATCGCAGTAGATCCTTATATCGTTCCCATGCTTTTGCTAGCGGGTCCCCAAGCTTGTGTTTGAAAGCAGTAATCTTCTGGCAAATGAGCGCTGTCTTGGCAGGAGGAAAGAATTTGTTGAAAAATTCCTGCCTCACTTCAGCCCATGTTGTGAAGGATCGTGGACGGAGACCTTCAAGCCACTTCAATGCTGGGCAACCCAGAGACCAACGAAAGGCCTTTATCATGACATATTCCAAAGTGGTACCTTTAACAAGAGTACGACACATATCAGTAAATTTGGTAATATGTTGAGGAGGACATTCATTAAATCTACCAAAGAAAGCGTTATTTTTAATTTCAATCAGGAAAGGAGTGCAAATGTCAAAATTGTTTTCAGGGATTAGAATGGTCGATTCAGGCACGACGAGAGTCGGGTGCATGTAATTCTCTGCAGAGGTAGGGTATTGGGCAAGCTCAGCTTCCACCTGCCTCCTTCGCGCAGCTTCCGGTGTAGTGTGTGCTCTCTCAGTGGTGAGAGCAGTATCCTTGGCTTCTAACTCAGCTCGAAGCCTCTGTATCAGCTGTTCCTGTGTTTCTGCGGCCGCCATGGCTCTTTTCAATTTAGCGTGGACGTGTATAAGGTGTTCCGGATCGTCTATGGCGTCAAACTTAGGTGTTTGACCAGAACGACGCATACACCTACAAAGTAACTCAAGGCAAACATGAGATCTAACTACCTAAGGAGCGAATGATTGCTTCCCCGACAACGGCGCCAATTTGTTGAAGGAGGAAATTGAGTTTAAAATATAAGAATATAAATCAAACCGGATTATGCCCACGCAAATGATTACAAGACCTCCTCTTGATGTAGTAGCGGGAAGTCAGGATCGATCATCGAGGAAGCACGTCAGCGGATCTCATGTAGCGGCAAATCTCACAGACAGAGAATTAGACAGACAGACAGATATAACAAAGAAAAGCGGAAAATATAGCAAAGCACATAAACAGGTCGATATCGACTAATATTACTCGATATCGACTAGAAATATCGACCAAAAGTAACCAAAATCGACCAACAGAAACAGAAATCAGCAAAACCAACTCGACTTCGACAACTTTTACTCGATGTCGATTAATATTCCCCGATATCGACAAAAAGATAGAAACTTAAATTGCAATCTTTTTGAACACAGAACACGGATTTCGACGAAATAAATCAATAAACTAAAGATCTCCAAGATCAGGGTATCAATACCACAACGATAGCCATGCAAAATAACACAAAAGGCATAAAAGATCATGCTTTTCATCAAATAACTTTCGTTATCAACAAATAGGAAGATAGAGGCTTTCGCACAAACCCTAATTCTTACTAACCCTTTTCACACAATTAATCCAAGTTGTATTAAGATCACTTTCGCTTCAACAACACAAACAAGGATCACCTTCAAATTTCGCAAAAGAATCATGCTTTTAGGGATAGAAGACGAATTTGCAAAATAAAAGATCAAACCATTACCGCATCACCTCACATGGCTATCGCCGGGCTCACCCCGACCCTAGAAGTGGGTGGACTACTCGCTCTTCATCATCAAGAAACTCATCAAAGATTTCAGGAAATAAATTGCATTAAAATAAACCAAAGAGAACTTACAACCGATCGAATACAAACCGTCTCTCAACACCTTATCTCCTCTCGCCACACGCTCTCTCTCTCTCTCTCCTACTTACTTGATGTAATTGAAACTAGAATTGAATGAATGAAACTCAGCCCCTAAGGCTTTATTTATAGCCTTCATTCCCTCTCTAATTAGGAAAGAAAACTATATCTATATCTAATTCTATCTATCTTTTATCTAAAGATTAAATAATGGAAATAAATAATTAAACCAACTAGGACTGTATCTAATGTGGAGAAAATATCTTCTCTCTTGACTTGATAACACTTGATAGATCTTGATAGAATTTTATCTCGCAAATATCACCATTGGCTTCGGGATAGAATCTTAATCAAGAATTCGGACTAGATAGACGTCGTCTTCTGGGATTTCCTCGATATTGAGTAGAATTCCTCGATATCGAGTAGCAATTCCTTCGTCTTCCATTCAGCAACTCGATGTTGGCTTCTGGACGCATGTCGCCTTTGATTTTTCCTCGACGTCGAGTAATTTCCTCGTCATCGAGGAACATTTTCAGCTCCCAGCTTCCTTGTCGATTTCTGGGGTCTTCACTCGATTTGGGCTTGGTCGACTTTGGTCGATGTCGAGTAACATTAAGCTCTCAGCATTTTGCTCTGTTCTTGAAATGCACTTTCCCGAGTCCTCGTTCGTCGGATTGACGCATATGACCTTGCGATGGAAAGAACTTTTCGAAGGCTACAACTCTCATCAAGACATCAAAGCTTGACTCAGAATGATGAATGGCGAAAAGTGGGATTTCCTCCAGCCGTACCATCCCTAGCTTCTTCACGACTTTCCTTTAAGCTCCAAAGTGCATCCGATTTCTGCGAAATATAACAAAAACTTGTGTAGAACTCCATATATTGCAAATAAACATAAACTACACAAATTATGTGTTAGTCTAACCCAAATGTATGAAATGCATGCAGAAATCGATATAAAAGTCAATATAAAACATGGCGAATTAGGCTTACAACAGAGGCCAAGCGAGCAACTTGCTGGCAACCCCGTTGTTTAACATGGGACACGTGTAACGCATGCCCTCACACTAAGGAACTAGGCAATACACGTGGGACTGTTAGAGGAGAGGTGCTTGACCCAACTCGCTGCTTGCTAGGGCCTTGAAGAGCCACGAGGTATTTGTGGAACCTTCCCTGGTTCCCATGAAGGATTATGTTAAAATCTTAGTCGCGAGGCAAAATGAACCAAGGATTCTTGGGGGGTTGAGTTCGGCCAGGGTTTTTCCGGGAACTCTACTCGCGATGAATCTTGTAGTGGGACTAGATGTCTTTTTGCGTTGGGTGGCCTATTTATGACGTCACACCTTTGTTAATTAATAGGCCTATTTTCTATGGCATCATCAGCCATGTTTGTAAGCAACGAATAAGCGTGAATAGCTCCTTGTCGTAGATAGAATAGTTGAGCTCAGTGGGGCCCAACTTCTCGCTGAAATAGGGAATAGGGCGCCTATTTTGCATAAGAACTTCACCAATGCAAGTGCTAGAAGCATTACACTCGAGCTCGAACGGTTGTGCGAAGTCAGGTTGTTGCAGAACTGGGGCATGGGTGAGTCGATCCTTGAGAGCATCGAATTCCCTCTGATGTGAGTCTATCCAGCGAAATGTCAGATCTTTCTTCATCAGCTCATGTAGGGGCGGCAATAGTGCTAAAATATTTGACGAAGCGTTGATAGATGCCAACAAGGCCCAAGAATTAGCGGAAATGGGTGGGAGTGTGCGGCTGGGACCACTCTTGTATAGCTCAAACCTTCTCCTTATCTACTTTTAAACCAGATGCAGAAACAACAAATCCAATAAAGATAGTAGACTCGGAAGCATAAGGGCACTTTTTTAAATTGGCATACCGTTTCTCTTTTCGTAGATAATCAAAAACTAATTTTAAGTTATTTAAATGATCATGCAGGTTCTTACTATGGATTAAAATATCATCAAAATAGACAATGACAAATTTTCCTAAGTAGCGTCTAAGCACATGGTTCATAAGCCTAATAAAAGTGGAAGGAGCATTAGTTAATCTAAAAGGCCTTACTAACAATTCATATACGCCATACTTTGTTTTAAAAGCCGTTTTCCATTCATCTCCCTATTTCATTCTAATTTGATGATAGCCACTACTAAGATCAATTTTAGAAAAAATGCAAGCACCGTAAAGTTCATCAAGCATATCATCTAAATGAGGAATAGGGTGATGATATTTAGCCATAATTTGATTGATTGCCCTGCAATCAACATACATGCGCCATGAGCCATCCTTATTTGGCACCAAGATCACAGGGACGGCGCAAGGACTAAGACTTTCGGGAACAAAGCCTTTGTCCATAAGCTCCGTGACGTGGCGATGTAACTGCTTTTTTTCCTCAGGGCTAGCTCTTTAAGCGGCGCGATTAGGAAAGGCTGCACCAGGGACAAAGTCAATCTGGTGTTCAATCTCTCAAGGGGGGTGGGGGGCAAGCCTTGTGGTAGCTCAGCTGGAAGCACATCTAAGTAATATTGCAAAAGAGCAGCAATAGGTGTAGGAGTATGACTCAAATTCACAACATTAAGCAATACCTCTTTCATTACCAATAGGATATGAGGTCGATGAGCATTCCAAGTGATTGTCTTTGTTTGCGACTGAGAGACAAGAGAACGTTGTTCAACAATGCCCTTCAGCGAGGTAGAAGTGGGAGGTGTTGAAGACTTAGCCGAACCTGTAGCAGGGGAAGGTGCAACAGCTGAGTGAGCCACGACCTTGGGGTTGGGTGCGGCCGGTGGAGGTGACTCAAGGCTAGCTACCTTCTTCTGGGCCTTCTTCTGAGCGTCCCTCTTTTCCAACTCTTCAGGAGTCATATTTCTTACCTTAGGCTCCCCACATGTAATGTAACCAGCTAATATAGACTTTACCTCTTCCATGGGAATTGGGATATGTGTGCCTTCCAGTTTTATTACAAGAATACTCAATTACCTCATCGTTGATGTTGAAAGTGAGCACTCCCTTCCTTACGCTTTTGTTGGCATCCACCGTCGCAAAGAAGGGTCTTCCTAGAATAATAGGACAAGCAGGGTCCTCCGTCATATCAATAACTAGAAAATCAGCATGGACAAAGAACTTACCTACTTGCACTGGCACATTGTCCACCATGCCTGTTGGGATGACCAATGTGTTGTTTGCCATATAAAGCTTAGCATCCACATGCTCTAGGGCACCTATCTTAATCTTGGACCATGTTGGAGGGTAAGTTTTGGTGAATTAAATGTATTCATCAATTCAAATGCAAGGTCTCATAATCTTTATAAATTGAGAAATGTGATGATTTTACTAAATTTAATAAAAGCCAAAATTGGACCTTGTAAATTGGGTTGCAATGCTTAAAACATATAAAAGGCCCAATCAGCCCATCAACAATTACAAGTTACAACTGCAATGTAAAGCAAAGAAAAAAACTGCATTGCAGTTAACACAAAGAAACAAAACTGCAGTACGTGGGATGCCAGGTAACTTCTCATACTTCTCTCCTTTAAAAGGTTGTAACTGCAGATGAGGAGGGCTTTCCCTTCCTATTCGGCCGAGCATTAGCAAAGCTCTAATCTAGTTTCTTCTCACAGTTTCTCCCGTATAGCTTTCTTCTTCCTCCTGGCTTTTTCTGCTAAACCTGCAACCACCCACAAAACCAAAACAAAAAAAGAAGAAGAGAAAATCAGCAGCAGGAAGACAACCAAGGTAGCAGTTTTAGTCTATCCATATTCGGTTCTCGGAACCCCGCCCTTGAAAACCTCGGAGAGCTTTTCTCGTGGTATGGGTTCCGGAATCATCAATTCGCTAAAACCGGGTCAAATTGCTGTCAAAATTCTGTCGTTTGATCATTCCATTCGATTCTTGGAACCCCGCCCTTGAAAACCTCCAGAGCTTTTCTCGTGGCCTCGGTTCCGGAATCACAAAATTGCATAAACTAAGGGGAAGTGCTGCCCAATTTTACCCAGATGGCCTACAAATGTTGCCTAATTGCTCTCTAAATTGTAATTAGCAATTAGCCACATTGCCTCAAACCATCCAAAATTTGACAATAGTCAAAATTGAAAGCGAAAAAATTGCAATTAACAAGTCCAGAAAATGGAATGCAAAATCCCCAATTCACATGCTTGGACTAAATCAATGTGTATCAAGTTGGCAAGCCCCAAACTTGAGCAATTAAAGAGCTTAGGAGGGATTCTAGAGCAACTCAAACACAATCGAAAACACCGATATCAGGCCAAATCAAATAAATTGAAGAAAATTGCATGTTGGTTGCCGGCAAGTCCCTTTTAGGACCACGCTTGATCGAACTGTCTTGGTCGCACCTTCGGAGTTGGGTCCCATTGATCTTCGGGCTCACTCATCCGTGCTCTCGACCTTGTGATCCTGGCGGCTCCGCCTTTTTGCTATGGGTTACACTTGCTACGCGGATGCTGTGTGACATGCTGTACAGAAAAGAAAAAGGAGCATGGGCTGAGTTAAACAAGTCAAATAAGACATGGATTGGGCTGATCATTTTTTTTAATTCATTTGGGCCTAGCCTTTCAAACAAACAAACAAAATATAATGAATAATGTGTGTTTATATTGTACTATGTGAGCACAGCAATCGGCTCATGGATAAAAAATGTGAGCTTAATTACAAAACTCACCCACTAAAGTATAAGAATTATAATAGGCATAAATTAAGAATTTGAGTTTTATTAAAATGTCAAATTAAAACTCATAAATATTCTTTGCCGATTAATTCAAGTGGGTCAATTTCAAATCGGCTCCTAAACAAAAACGGAGTCAAAATCTCAAATCAAGTTTCACCAAATATAAACTTGGTTAAAAAAAGAACTACGTAAAGACTTGATACTCTTTTATGAGTTACGTAGGAAATCCGGTATCAAATTCACTATATATCGGATTCAGTCGCCCGTCTCAAATTAAATCAAAGTTGTATGTTTAGAACTACGTATAGACTTGATACTCTTTTACGAGTTACGTAGAAAATTCGGTATATAATTTTAAATGCGTCGAATTTAGTCACCGGTTACAAATTAAATCAAATTTATCCCTAAAGAACTACATAAGATATGATTCCGCTTTACCTGATATGTAGGAAACCCGATACAAAGCTATAGCTCGTCGGGTTCAATCACATGATCCTCAAACAATCAAATTCTCAAAACCAAATCAAACGGTTTCAAAAGAAAAGAACTATGTAATGACTTGACGCCGTAAAAACGGCTACGTAGGTAACTCGATATTAAATCTCAAAATATGTCGGGTAAAGTCGCTAATCCCTAAATTCACTTTTAAAATGAAAATTGGGTTAAAATTAAAGCTAAATTAAATACACGTGATTTTTCGTGTTAGTGATAGCCGTTAAGTTGAGAAACCCTTCCAAGAAGGTGTGCTCTATTTGTTCGGGTGATACACGAGAAAATCTCATGCATATGATAGTGTGATTTATGTTAGGGCTACCCTTCCGAGAAGGTGGGTCCTAATACGATCCAATGATGCATGAAAACCTTAAACGTGATAAAACACACAAACCCAACCACTCGGAACTACGTGAGGCTTGATTCTCTTCAAAGAGATACGTAGGCAACCCGCCAAATTTCGGGTGCAGCCCAAATCACCAAAACCACCAAAATCTTGGTATCGATACGACTTCGAATCAAGAGGATAACCAAAAGGGGTCGAACTCAAATATTAAAAATCAAATAAAATGTGTTGTGTAATTATTCGCGCATTTTTGTCCAACAGACCATATTGTTAAAGGCATTATACTCACACTGGATCCAAGATCACATAAAGCATTGAATTTATATTGACCAAATCTAATAGTTATAGCAAACTTACCTGGATCTGGCCTTTTTTCAAGAACGTCCATCTGGCTGCACTCATATTTGATCTCAGCCATCGACCTCTTTTTGCTTAGGATCTCCTTGAGGAATTTGACATATGATGACATTTCATTAAGAGCTTCTGTGAAGGGTATAGTGACATTGAGCCTCTGAAGAATCTTGATGAAGCGCTGAAATTTCTTCTCTGCTGGATCCTTTGGAGATTTTGTTGGGAAAGGCAGCTTCTTTTTCTGATTCGGGGCCACAACAGATGTCAGAAGTGTTGCAGCTTTCTCGACGTCGACCTGGTTTTCCTCGACATTGACAAGATTCTTCTCGATATCGACCAGTTTCCTCGATGTCGAGTTGTTGTGATGTGCAGACGAATCATGGCCATGTTTTTCCTCGACACCGAGTTGACTTTCCTCGATATCGACCAAGTTTTGGTCCACATCGACTTGCTATTCGTCGATATCAAGTTGATGTTCAGCTCTGTCCTGCTGCTTTCCTACTTCTGGCTCGCGTAGTTGGTGCCTGCTCCTGAGTTTTACGGTTGCGATGTGTCCGGTCTTCCCTTTGGGATTGGGCTCAGAAGATCTAGGGAAAGTACCTGACTGTCTGGGAACGCCTGCTGTTATCTGGCCAATTTGTGTATCAATTGATTTCCTCCAAACATCGATTTCTCCAAATTTTGTATTGATGTTCTGGAACTGATTGTTGATGGTGCCCTGATTCCGGCGCATTTCGTCAAGCATAAGCTGTAGGTCATCCTTCCGCTGGTCCCTTTCTGGATGTCCTGGAGCTCTGTATGGCCGGGGGTTCCTAGGGGCCCCTTGGTTCCATTGTGGTTGCTGAAACCTTTGGTCCCCTATATAGCGATTGGGACCCCCTGCGTAAGCTACCTCTTCGTGGTGTTCTGCCATCCTGACTTGCTCTGCGTGTGGGCACTCAGTAGTGGTGTACCGGTGTGATCCGCATTCAATGCAGGGCTGGTTAACAGAAAGATACTTAACTTACTTGAGGAGCTTACGATTCATATCTCTGTAGTACTGCTCCTTGACATCCGGGTCAATCTCCTTAGAAGGCTCATAGAGGGGCATGGATGGGGCTGGCCTGGCGTAGGCATTCTCGTCATAGTTTATTGGAGTCCCATACTTGTTATCGTAGTTGGTCAGCTTTTCGAGGGTAGCCCATGCGTCAGCTGGCGGCATTGTCAGATACTCATAATGCGTATACGTGTTGATCCTATCCTTAGCGGCCAGATCAAGAGAGTTGAATAAGATCTCCTAAACGATGCAGGGTTGTTGTCCATGTGTAGGATAGGATCGCAGTAAATCCTTATATCGTTCCCATGCTTTTGCTAGCAGCTCCCCAATCTTCTGTTTGAAAGTTGTAATCTTCTGGCAAATGAGCGCTGTCTTGGCAGGAGGAAAGAATTTGTTGAGAAATTCCTGCCTCACTTCAACCCATGTTGTGAGGGATCGTGGACGGAGACCATCAAGCCACTTCAATGCTCGGCAAGCCAGAGACCAACGAAAGGCCTTTATCATGACATATTCCAAAGTGGAACCTTTAGCAAGAGTACGGCACATATCAGTAAAGTTGGTAATATGTTGAAGAGGACATTCATTAAATCTACCAAAGAAAGCGTTATTTTTAATTTCAATCAGGAAAGGAGTGCGAATGTCAAAATTGTTTTCAGGGATTAGAATGGCCGATTCAGGCACGACGAGATTCGTGTGCATGTAATTCTCTGAAGTGGTAGGGTATTGGGCAAGCTCAACTTCCACCTGCCTCCTTCGCGCAGCTTCCTGTGCAGTGCGTGCTTTCTCAGTGGTGAGAGCAGTATCCTTGGCTTCTAACTCAGCTCGAAGCCTCTGTATCAGGTGTTCCTGTGTTTCTGCGGCCGCCATGGCTCTTTTCAATTTAGCGTGGACGTGTATAAGGAGTTCCGGATCGTTTATGGTGTCAAACTCAGGTGTTTGACCAGAACGACGCATACACCTGCAAAGTAACTCAAGGCAAACATGAGATCTAACTACCTAAGGCGCGAATGATTGCTTCCCCGGCAACGGCGCCAATTTGTTTTAGGAGGAAATGGAGTTTAAAATATAAGAATATAAATCAAACCGGATTATGCCCACGCAAATGATTACAAGACCTCCTCCTGATGTAGCAGCGGAAAGTCAGGATCGATCCTCGAGGAAGCACGTCAGCGGATCTCTGGTAGCGGGAAATCTCACAGACAGAGAATTAGACAGATAGACAAAAATAACAAAGAAAAGCGGAAAATAAAGCAAAGCACAGAAACTGGTTGATATCGACTAATATTACTCGATATCGACTAGAAATATCGACCAACGGTAACCAAAATCGACCAACGGAAATAGAAATCAGCAAAACCAACTCGACTTCGACAACTTTTACTCGATGTCGAGGAGATACCTCGATGTCGACTAATATTCCCCTATATCGACAAAAAGACAGAAACTTAAATTGCAATCTTTTCGAACATAGAACACGGATTTCGACGAAATAAATCAATAAACTAAAGACTTCCAAGATAAGGGTATCAAGACTACAACGATAACCATGCAAAATAACACATAAAGGCATAAAAGATCATGCTTTTCATCAAATAACTTTCGTTATTAACAAATAGGAAGATAAAGGCTTTCGCATAAACCCTAATTATTACTAACCTTTTTCACATAATTAATCCAAGTTGTATTAAGATAACTTTCTCTTCAATAACACAAACAAGGATCACCTTCAAATTTCGCAAAATAATCATGCTTTCATGGATAGAAGAAGAATTTGCAAAAAAAAGATCAAACCTTAACCGCATCACCTCACATGGCTATCGTCGGGCTTACCCTGACCCTAGAAGTGGGTGGACTACTCGCTCTTTATCATCAAGAAACTCATCAAAGATTTCAGGAAATAAATTGCATTAAAATAAACCAAAGAGAACTTACAACCGATCGAATACAAACCGTCTCTCAACACCTTCTCTCCTCTCGCCACAAGCTCTATCTCTCTCCTACTTACTTGATGTAATTGAAACTAGAATTGAATGAATGAAAATCAGCCCCTAAGGCTTTATTTATATCCTTCCTTCCCTTTCTAATTAGGAAAGAAAACTATATCTATATCTAATTCTATCTATCTTTTACCTAAAGATTAAATAATGGAAATAAATAATTAAAACAACTAGGACTATATCTAATGTGGATAAAATATCTTCTCTCTTGACTTGATAACACTTGATAGATCTTGATAGAATTTTATCTCACAAATATCACCATTGGCTTCGGGATAGAATCTTAATCAAGAATTCGGACTAACTCGACATCGGCTTCTGGGATTTCCTCGATATCGAGTAGAATTCCTTCATATCGAGTAGCAATTTCTTCGTCTTCCGATCAGCAACTCGATGTTAGCTTCTAGACGCATGTCGACTTTGATTTTTCCTCGACATCGAGTAATTTCGTCAACATCGAGGAACATTTTCAGCTCCCAGCTTCCTTGTCGATTTCTGGGGTCTTCACTCGATTTGGGCTTGGTCGACTTCCACCAAGTTGGTCGATGTCGAGTAACATTAAGCTCTCAGCATTTTGCTCTGTTCTTGAAACGCACTTTCCCGAGTCCTCGTTCGTCGGATTGACGCATATAACCATGCGTTGGAAAGAACTTTTCGAGGGCTACAACTCTCATGAAGACGTCAAAGCTTGATTCAGAATGATGAATGGAAAAAAGTGGGATTTCCTCCAGCCGCACCATCCCTAGCTTCTTCATGACTTTCCTTTAAGCTCCATAGTGCGTCCGATTTCTGCGAAATATAACAAAAACTTGTGTAGACCTCCATATATTGCAAATAAACATAAACTACATAAATTATGTGTTATTCCAACCCAAATGTATGAAATGCATGCAAAAATCGATATAAAAGTCAATATAAAACATGGCGAATTAGACTCACAACAGAGGCCAAGCCAGCAACTTGCTGGCAACCTCGTGGTTTAACATGGGACACGTGTAACGCATGCCCTCACGCTAAGGAACTAGGTAATACACGTGGCATTGTTAGAGGAGAATTGCTGCCTTGAAGAGCCACAAGGTATTTGTGGGACCTGCCCTGGTTCCCATGAAGGCTTATGTTAAAATCATAGTCGCGAGGCAAAATGGACCAAGGATTCTTGGGGGGTTGAGTTCGGCCAGGGTTTGTCCGGGTACTCTACTCGCGATGAATCTTGTAGTCGGACTAGATGTCTTTTTGCGTTGGGTGGCCTATTTATGACGTCACACCTTTGTTAATTAATAGGCCTATTTTCTATGGCATCATCAGTCATGTCTATAATCAACGAATAAGCGTGAATAGATCCTTGTCGTAGATAGAATAGTTGAGCTCAGTGGGGCCCAACTTCTCGCTGAAATACGGAATAGGGCGCCTATTTTGCATAACAACTTCACCAATGCAAGTGCTAGAAGCATCACACTCGAGCTCGAACGGTTGTGCGAAGTCAGGTTGTTATAGAACTGGAGCATGGGTGAGTCGATCCTTGAGAGCATCGAATTCCCTCTGATGTGAGTCTGTCCAGCGAAATGTCTCATCTTTCTTCATCAGCGCATGTAGGGGCGGCAATAGTGCTGAAATCTTTGACGAAGCGTCGATAGATGCCAACAAGGCCCAAGAATTAGCGAAAATGGGTGGGAGTGTGCGGCTGGGACCACTCTTGTATAGCTCAAACCTTCTCCTTATCTACTTTCAAACCAGATGCAGAAACAACAAATCCAATAAATATAATAGATTCGGAAGCATATGAGCACTTTTTTGAATTGGCATACCGTTTCTCTTTCCGTAGATAATCAAAAACCAATTTTAAGTGATTTAAATGATCATGCAGGTTCTTACTATAGATTAAAATATCATCAAAATAGACAACGACAAATTTTCCTAAGTAGCGTCTAAGCACATGGTTCATAAGCCTAATAAAAGTGGAAGGAGCATTAGTTAATCTAAAAGGCATTACTAACCATTCATATACGCCATTTCTAAGATCGTTTTCCATTCATTTCCCTATTTCATCCTAATTTGATGATAGCCACTTCTAAGATCAATTTTAGAAAAAATGCAAGCACCGTAGAGTTCATCAAGCATATCATCTAAACGAGGAATAGGGTGATGATACTTAGCCGTAATTTGATTGATTGCCCTGCAATCAACACACATGCGTCATAAGCCATCCTTCTTTGGCACCAAGATCACAGGGACGACGCAAGGACTAAGACTTTCGGGAACAAAGCCTTTGTCCATAAGCTCCGTGACGTGGCGTTGTAACTTCTTTTTTTCCTCAGGGCTAGCTCTATAAGCGGCGCGATTAGGAAATGCTGCACCAGGGATAAAGTCAATCTGGTGTTCAATCTCTCTAGGGGGGGGGGGGCAAGCCTTGTGGTAGCTCAGTTGGAAGCAAATCTAAGTAATATTGCAAAAGAGCAGCAATAGGTGCCGGAGTATGACTCAAATTCACCACATTAAGCAATACATCTTTCATTACCATTAGGATATAAGGTCGATGAGCATTCCAAGTGATTGTCTTTGTCTGCTGCTGAGAGACAAGAGAACGTTGTTCAACAATGCCCTTCAGCGAGGTAGAAGTGGGAGGTGTTGAAGACTTAGCAAAACCTGTAGCAGGGGAAGGTGCAGGAGCTGAGTGAGCCACGGCCGTGGGGTTGGGTGCGGCCGGTGGAGGTGACTCAAGGCTAGCTACCTTCTTCTGGGCCTTCTTCTGAGTGTCTTGTTGCTGTCACTTGGGAACATGTTCCTTCAAAATAGCTTGAGGTGACAAGTGTAGGAGAGTAACTCTCCTCCCATCAAAAGTGAAGGAATATGTTTTTGCACGACTATCATGTATAACAGAGCGATCATACAACCAAGTAAAATATGACTACAGTCCATCCTAGCAACAATACATAAAAATTTATCATGATATGAACCAATAGAAATAGAAACCAAGCATTGTTTCGTTACCATAATATCATATCCATCTTCAGTAATGCCATTCAATCCATAGTGAGTAGCTCTAGGAGTAGTAGTCAAGTGTAAGAATTCCACTACCTTTTCATTAATGAGGTTGCAGCAACTTCCTCCATCGATGATGACGTTCCAGGTAGCCTCGCGAACCACACACTCAGTGTGGAAAATGTTCTCCCTTTGATCAGCCATGGGAGCCTCCTGAATAGGTAAGACTCGGCGATTGACAAGGCAGAGAGTGTCTAGAACCACCACAAGTGAAGCAGCGGATATCTTTGGTGCATTCTTTGGAAGGTGCATCTACTCTTTTAGTTTCGACTTGAAAACCATATTTAGGTGAGTTGGAAACTCCCTTTTGCTGCATAGAAGGGTTAGGAGTAGATTTGGATTGACTAGAAGAAGCAAAAGGAATAAACCTGCGACCTTGGGAAGACTAGTGGGTTATGACACTCTACTGTTGATGCTGATCATGTAGAAGATGCGCTTTATGAGTTAAAGTATTAATATCCCTAATAGATTGAATAGATAAGGGATTACGAATAGAAAGATTGAGACCATCAAGAAACTGAGTACATAAACCACGTTCAGTAAGATAAACATTAACATGATGAGCGAGGCGTTTAAGCTCGTATTTGTATTCCATAGGGGAGCGAGGTCCCGGTCGATATTGAGCTAGACGCGTCCTCATCGTCTCTGTGTACTCCTCATGCACGTGTATGTTCTTCAGTAGATAACGCAGTTGAGGCCATGTTTCAACAGGTTGCTTGTCTTGACGACAACGGATTTCACGAGTGCGAAACCACCAAGAGCGAGCCATACATATTAAGTGTAAAGTAACACCCTCCAAACTCTCTGTTTCATCATAGCGAAGATGATCAAGTACGTAATTAGTATGATCCTCCCAGGCAAGATATGCCTCAGGATCATTAGCACCATCAAAAGTATCTAACTTGATCTTAACATCTCGTCGTTGGATAGCCTATGCATTATCAAATCTAGGACGGCCAAAATTGGGGTTAGGTAAATCATCAAGATTAGCATCTACCTCGTGGTAAGTGTCCTTCAGATGTGGAATGTCGTTCAGATCAGCATTGCTACGGCTATCATCCAGATTAGTTTTAATGAACAAAGGGTTTGCATGAGTCTGGTTATGCTGATTGGGCCGACCCTGTTGCTGTTGTGGAGGAGGGGTTTGCTCCCTACGGTGATCTTGTCCGTTAAAGCCAGAAAATAGATCAATATCATTCTCTCCTGCAAAAGGGTTAGGCGAAGCAGATTTAAGTTTAAGGTGTATTTGACCAGAAGAGGGTGGCTTACCGCTAGGAGGAGTAGAGCTAGAAGCTGTATTCTGCTTGATTTCCTCAGATTTTTTATCCAACACTTGGTTGACCTATGCGGAGAACTGAGCACGTTCTTGAGCCCACTCAATGGCAAAACGATTGTCATGTGCTTTGTTGGATGCCTCCATTTGCGCCAATGTAGCCTGATTAGCTGCGTTTGTGGCAGAGTCAATGATGAACTTCATATCGGTAGTAGAAAGGGTAGCCGAAGGGGGAGGGGAAGAGCTATTTTTGTCTTTGTCGTTAGTCATGTTCCTACAATATCAGAAGAGTAACAAGTAAACGGAGCAAAGACCAGAAACCAAGTAATGTAAGCCCTTTTGATTCTAAGAGTGATTAAGTTTTAGAATTCAAGTAGGCGTAAAAACAAGGCACTAAATTCAAGAAATTTCCCATGGACACAGAATTATGCAATATTGGCAAGTAAAGATCAAATTGCAATTTAAATCAGCCACAACTCGGAAAACAAGGATAGCAAGTATGAACAAAAAACTAATATGTAAGGTGTAAAATTTCAAAGTGATACACGAAAATTCAGCAATATGGTAGTAATATCAATGCAACCACAAGGGCATTCAAGTGCACACACTCCGTCAACTATTATCTGATGGTTGCAACACGGTTTAGAGAAAGAGGGGTGTGACCAAGGCTCTTGTGTCGGCACAAAACAAAATCACACAAGTAGGGTTCTTTGAGATGCTTGAAGCCAAATAGATCATCAATGGAAGTAGCTAACAAAAAGAAATAACTAGATGCAAGAGTTACTAACTCAAACAATCGAAAGGTATGCTATTCTCTCTATTTTTTTTGTAATCAACTTTTTTTTTAATATGCTACTGTCGCTACTCTAGGGATACTGTAATGGCGACAAAAATTGAGAAAAAAGCTAAAAGACAAAAATAAACTAAGCTACGATGATCTAAAAGTAAGAAAAAATTAAGAAATTAAGGAAATAGGCATCAAATCTGGAAAATTAGAGTTCATTAGTGGTGCAAGTTCATAATCGTACTTTAAGCCAAGAATCACATTCACAGGCATGATATGTAGCAAAAAGGAATAAAAATCAAAACATGCAACCAAAAACTCAATATCTTCCAAATTATAGATCCAAACAAGAAAATAAACCTAAATAAAGTGCCAAGTTGGAAAAGTAAAAGAAAAATAAAAACATGATGCAACAGTCATGGTGAAAAATAAGGCACGAAAATAATCACTCAAAATAATGAATCAAGAGAGTAAAGAACTTGCATAAACCTGAGAATCCGATACCACTTGATACGTTTGGAATCCCTGATCCTTCGGCAAATTCTGATATAGCGACAGAATATAACTTCAAATAATTTCGGCAAATTCGAACTTAGAAATAGCGACAGAATTGAAAACCAAGGGAAGCGAGGGAGAGAGAGTCGAGGACGGGTGAGAGTGAAGACGCGCGGATCCGCCTAGTGCACGCAAGACCAGTGCCGAGCGCCAGGACACCGACTCTCGCGAGTGAGTAGCGCTCGCTACTAGCGAGCCTGGGTGCTAGTGGCGACAAGGGCTTCCTTTCTTCTTCTTGCGACGGTTCTGAGTTTAGGGTTGTGTTTGGGATGGTTTATAAGATTGCGGATTAATGGGGGGGGGGGGGGGTGAGATCTTTGTGTTTGCCGATTGTAACCAAAGCATGAGAGTATGAAAGCCTTTGGATTGGGGAATTGTAGAAACCTTTATTCCTATAAAGGTTCCACAATTTAATTCCAATCTAATTCAAATTTAAAGTCTACATGAGTTTAAATAGAAAACTTGAATCAATTCTATCTTGCAAAGATAGAGCTTTGGTTAACTAGAGAAAAATTAAATAATCTAAAGATATGTAAATCTTTCCTAAGATAAGTCAAACCTAATAAGGATAGAAAACTAACAACTTGGTGGACAAGAATTATATCTACAAGAGACATACAATATAACTAATTTAATTTAATTAAAATAAACCCGACCCACACAAAGGAGATGACTCGACATGGCTTCCTTCACTCGGCACTTGCTTCACCTCACTCAATACATGGGTGTGTCGAGTGGACATGCTTGTGTAGAGTGGGTGTCTCGTCAAGGAGAGTGTTGTCGAGTCTTCATGAGCTCCGTTTGTGGGCGCAAACTCAATTCCTGTGCAGGTGGTATAGTCTTGAGCAAAGTGATCCAGGGTAGCCTGAACCCTTGCTCCATCGTTCCTTGGTAACGGACAAGAAGTGCTCTAGTTGCATCTTGAATCTTCTCGGCCCTTGCACGAGTGATAAAACAGTCACATGGCACCTTCGTATTGTCCTCAATGTCACCATGGGTCATCGATATTTATAAGACATCAACTTACAAAGGTCGTTGAGAGGGTATAGAGATTTGAGAGCTGAATTTCCAGGTGAGGGCTTCATGTATTGGTAACCTAATCTCCTAGAAATGGTCTGCATCTTGGCCAAAAAAAGAGGCGAATCGAGGTAATCGGAAGAGGAGACTCACCAAACGGAGATTTGGCCTTGCCTTCAATCAGAAAAGGATAATACAAAAACGAGAAATAAAATGAAAGGGGAGTACCTCGAGAGATTGAAAGTTTGACTGTTTGAGATCGGAGAAGATTACAGAACCAGATATGTCATCACCTGCAATGGGGAGATGAGAGATTAGAACGGAGACCAAAGGAGAGATGAGAGCTTGAGATCGACAATCACTAACCAAATACGACTCAACTCAAACCAGACGACGCCAAATGAGGGAGGAGACGACTCAGAGGCCGATCGTTCGATCTCAAGATGGACACACAGAAATGATGGATGGGACATTTTTGCGGCGGTAGCCAGAGCAGAATGCGAGGCCACGTGGGCCACCGGCTGACGGCCTGAGAATGAGGGAGAAGAGAGGAACGACTCTAAGAATGAGAGAGGAGTGAACAATAGAGGCGAGGAGGAGAGCGGAGAGATCTCAAGCGCCGTCATGGAAGAGGTTTCATATCTCACAGAGAATGAAAGGGAAAGGGTTAGGGTTTAGGGGGCTAATTACCTTTTCAAACGGACAACACGGGTCATTAATTTTTCAGAGAGAATAAATATTTAATGGACTTCTTAAAAAGGTATATTGGGCCTAATTTTCTCTTTTTATTTTCCATTCATATTTATGAATTGTAATAATGTTTAAAACGAAAAAAAAAATACATATTTATGAATTGGAATAAATATTTTCTCTTTTTATTTTCCATTCATATTTTATTAATTTTTAAATGAAATATCTCATTGGTTTAATTTTAATTTTCTCTATCATTGGAGCCCAATTTTACCCTATGTATACCCACATCTTAATCTATTATAGTTGCACCTATTTTCTTTACTATGGCTCGCAATAATCCAAATACTCCACTCATTCCAAATACGGTGCGAATACTCTAGTCCGACTTTATGGTCCCTTTTATAGTGCCGAATTTGCGAAAATACCCTACCCAAAAAAAAAGGGTTACTAAAATGCCCCAATTTCTCCCAAATTGCAAAGGATGCTTAGTTGGGCATATTTGCAATAAAATTATTGTGCGTTTAAGCATTTTTTAAATTAAAATAAATATATAAATATAGTATTTTCTGAAATTAAAAATTAAGAAATATGATTTTCGGATTTAAAAAAAAAACAAATATTTTTTAAAAATGCAAAAATTATGATTTTGAAATCTAACAAAAATAGAATTATGGAAATTGGAAAAAAAACCGTGTTGGTATGTATCCTGACATGTCTAACAAATATCCTATCAACATGTAAGTACCATCATGTCAACAATTGTTTTGACATCTTGTCATGTGGAGAAGAATACCCTGTCGAAGTAAATTTTTTTCCCATCACGTTATAGGTGTGAGATCCTATCAACTGCAAAAAAATAGGTGAATGATATCCCGACCGAAAAAAAGACCATGATTCATAGACGGGGATGGACAGAAAAGCAGAAGAGACGGTTCATGGAGCAAGCATATCAAATGAATCAGTCTATGGAGCTCAAGTGATGTTTCACGACTCGGTGAGACTTTCACGAGTCGTGAAAAGTTGTTCTTGCTGTTTTGTGAGCTGCTGAGAAATCTCACGACTCGTGGGATACCCTTCACGAGTCGTGAAGGTCTATTTTGACTATTTTTTTACATCCTGAGAAGTTCCACGACTTGTGGGAGGCCCTTCACAACTCACGATTTATGTATTCTGACATGTTTAAAAACATTTCATATCAGTATTTTAGTACCATCATGTCAAGATTTGTTTTATTTTTCATCTTGTCATGTGGATAAAACTATCCTATCAAAGTATTTGCTTTTTGCTGTCGTGTTGGAGGTGTTTTCCTATCAAGTCGTTGTTTCAAAACCGATGGTGAATGATGTCCCAACTAAACAAAAGACCAGGATTCTTGGTGCACTGGACAGCTACGACCTTTGCTTTATTGAAGTTGGCTCCATTTTCTTATGTATCTTGACATGTTTATAAAAACTACTTGTAAGTATTTTAGTAACATCCGGTCAAGATTTGTTTTGTCATCATGTCATGTTGATAAGAATACCTTCTCATAATATTTGAATTTTTGTGTCAGGTTGTGGGTGCATTCCTGTCAAGTGTCAAAACCGATGGTGAATGATGTCCCAACCGAACAAAAGACAAGGATTCCGGGTGCACTACGCAACTACGATATTTGCTTGATTGAAGTTGGCTCCATTTTGTTATGCATTGTTAGGAGGAAACTAGTCGAATAAATATAAAAATAAATTAAACCAACTCTATGTCCAAGCAAATAAAATACAAGAATCCCTCCCGCTATAGTGGTAGGGAATTAGGATCCAATCCACGAGGAAGCGTGTCAACTCTCACAAAATTAGTCCCTTGAAAGCCTTGATTTCGACTCAGAAGACCACTCGATATCGACTGAAGCGAGTCGATTTTGACCGTTTTAGTCGATTCCTAGTCAGACCTGCACAATAGAAAACAAGAAGAATCGATTTCGAGTGTGGGGCACTCGATATCGACCTTAGTACTCAATATCGATCAGGCAGGGGTCGAAATCGATTGTAAGTATATGAACTCGAAAACTTCGCAGAAAAATAAATAAGTAATGTCGGAAAAGTACGTCCGAAGAATATGAGGATGAACAAGAAGATTGATGAACAGAAAAGATCAGAAATTTTGGATTTTGATTCAATAAACTAAAAACTTCCAAGATCGGGGATTAATGCCACAACAATAACCATGTAAGAATTATGCCAAATTATGAAAGATTATGGCTTTTCATCAAATAACTTTCGTTATTAACAATTAAGATCACCTTAAGCCCTAATTGTTACAACCCTTTTTTACATATATAATCCAAATTCATATTAAGATCACTTTTGCTTCAATAATACAAAAAAAGATTTACCTACTACTATCGTAGAAGAATCATACAAATAGGAATAAAAGATGAAATTGCAATAAAAATCATACCTTTGAAGCATAAACTCACATGGCTACCGTTGGACTCACCCCGACCTTAGAAGTAGGGTGACTACTCCCTTCTCATCATAGTAACAAACATCAAATTCATAATAAAAATAACTACTTGCATTAAAATAAAATAGAAAGCTTACAGCCGAATAAAGCCACAACGTCTCTCCTCGCTCCAACGTCATTCGGCCTTAGCTCTCTCTCTCTCTCTCTCTCTCTCTCTCTCTCTCTCTCTCTCTCTCTCTCTCTCTCTCTCTCTCTCTATGTGAATTTATGGTGCACAATTGCTTGTGGAATTGAATGAGTAAAATCTCAGCCCTTAGGGCTTTATTTATAGTGCTCAACCCTAGCTAATCTAGGATAGAACAACTCTATTTAGTCCCTATTAAAAAATCTCCAAAATTAAATAATAAAAATAAATAAAATTCCCTACGTAAATTAGGAAATTATAAAAGTGGATAAAAGGACTTCCATGTGGTAAACCTACTTGGAAATCAGACTCGAACTCGACCTCTATGGTCCATTCCATATTGACCAAACCGGTCGATATCGACTCAGTTTCGGCTCTACTCGTCTTCACTCGGTTTCGGCTCGGTATCGATGAACTCGCGACCGATATGGGTCGATATTGACTCATGTCTTCTTCCAAACTCGATCTCGACTCGACATCAGCTCCTGGGAGGAATTTCAAGTGGATGTCACTCGATACCGACCTGGTTGGGTCGATATCGACCCCTCTGCATCGAGTGTTGTCCTTCTCTAATGAGTCAATCTCCGGTCTCCTTTCACTCGATATCGAGCTGTTCTGGTCGATTTTGAGGGCCTTGACGATTCTTTTCCTCTTTTTTTAATTTCTCGTAAAGTGTCTTGATTTCTACGAAATTAAACAAGAATTTGTGTAGATCTCCATAATTGACAAATAAGCATAAAATACATAATTTTTGCATTATTCTAACCCAGAAATATAAAATATGAGCAGAAATCGACATGAAAGATAGTAGAAAACATGGGAAATTAAGCACACATCAACACCCCATACTTAAGCTTGCTTGTCCTCAATCAATACTTTTAATGGTCATAAAGTGGAAGAAACTAAACTCTCAACATCAAAGATTCATTCTTATATGTCCATGCAATCAATTACCATCCTTGAAAAGGGTACTAATGTCACTAATTCCATGCCTGTGAATAAAAGCACCATCTACACACAAAATGAAGGTTATGCAAAAAACAATTCATGAGTGACAAAGCAACAATAACCAAGAGGACTTTAGTTAAGCTCAATAAGGAGTAGATTGGTAAAATGCTTAAGGTGGGATATTTTTGGCCATGTGGTGGTAATGATCAAGGGAAATGGAGTAATTTCTAAACTTTTCATACCACATTCCTTCTTCCTTTGATTTCTCACGTTTCTCTCATCGCTCATTGCTTTTTTCACTATAATGCTTTTACCTCTCTAACCTCAGCACCGCCTTCTCACGATTCGCAAAAATGGGTGTCATGAATGACCCCAGATACTTAGTGCTTAGGACTCCTCACCTGTGTGTCCCATCCCGTGAAACTAACATCTCAACGCAAGCAGGGTCGATCTACCTTTATCTCCTGAGGTGACCAGATTTCCTTTCACTCATTAAATTTTCCATAAACATTCATTCTCTTGCCAAACTCCTATAATCATAATAATAACACAATTCACCATATAATAATCTCCATAAGTAACTTCCATTCTCAACATAGTCACCGGATAAGGAAATAAGGTAGAAAATGGGCAATATTTAGCATAAATAATGTAAGGATCATAATATGGCTTTTGTGATGCAAAATAAGAATAGATATGGCTAGAAATTTCAAAATGAGTATTATATAGAAAATATAAAGTCCTCCATCCTCTTATTGTGCAACATGTTAAAAGCAATATAAAATTTTACCTCATTTCATGGTTTTTATAAATAATGCACTTCATTGTGACTTTCTTTTACTAGGCAATTTCATGTTATATCTCTATATCTTCTCTTTCCGGGTGTCTAGGAGCTCTGTAGGGCGGAGGGTCTCTTTGGTATTGGGGATTGCGATAACCCCAATTATGTTGTTGATGTTGTCCTACGTAGTTAGGACCCCCTGCATAGCGCACCTCTTCATGTGTTTTTGCAAGTTGCACTTGGTCGGCATGTGGGCATGCAGTAGTGTTGTGCCTCACAGACCCACATTCCAAACAAGATTGGTTATTAGAAAGAAATTTAACTTGTTTGATAAGGTGGCATATCTGGTCTCTGTGGAATTGATCTTTCACATCAGGATCAATCTCCTTCGACGATTCGTAGAGCGGCATAGATGGGGCAGGCCTTCGTCGGAGGCCTCAGCATTCCCATAGGTGATGTCGAAGTTGGCTAACGTCTCAAAGGTATCCCAAGCACGTTATGGTGTGTACTCAAGATACATATAAGTCGTATAGGTGTTGAACCGCTCCTTTGTAGGCGCATCCAGAGAGTTGAAGATGAACTCCTGGATCACATATGGTGATTGCCCGTGCGCATGATAAGATTTCAGCAGGCATTTGTAGCGCTCCCAGACCTGTGCAAGTGTTTCCCCTGGCTTTTGCTTGAAAGCCGTAATCTTTTGCATGAGTTGCGCTGTCTTGGCCGGAGGAAAGAACTTGTTAAGAAACAAGTCCTTGAGCTCGATCCACGTGCGGATGGATTGTGGTGCCAAACCCTTAAACCAATGTAGAGCTTTCCCTACAAGAGACCAACGAAAAGCCTATTGTTTTAAATATTCTAGATTAGCATCATCAGCAATAGTTTCACACAAATCTACAAATATAAAAATATGATCTAGGGGGCATTCGTTGGGCTTTCCCTCAAATTGATTCCTCCTAATTTCAAAAATAAAGGAAGGTCTAATTTCAAAAGAAACGCGAGGGAGAATGATAGGAGATTCTGGCACTGCGAGAGTAGGGTGTAGATATTCTTTTGCATTCACAGGGATATGCCATAGCTATTCTTTGAGCTCACTTCTGGTTCGAGGGTCACGATCCGCCCTTGCCTCCCACCTTTGTTGATTCCGTGCATATTCCTCCTCCTTTTGGGCGTATTCTGTTTCCCTAGTGGTGAGCTCCTCTATTTGCTTGCAGAGCTTCTAAAGCTCCTATGTTGGTGTAAGTTGCACCTCGTTCTCGTTGTCCGACGACATGAGTCTTTTCCTAAGTCTTTGTTGAAGACGGAAGAAGTGTCCTGGTTCAAGAAGAGGATCATATTGTGGTGTGCGATCCAAGCATCGCATACACCTGCAAAACAAAAACAAAAACAAAAAGGGAGAATAAAGGAATTAAAGAGGGCGCGATTGATAGCCTCCTCGACAATGGCGCCAAAATTTGTTAGTAGGGAAACTAGTCGAATAAATATAAATATAAATTAAACCAACTCTCTATCCAATAAAATAAAATACAAGAATCCCTCCCGTTGTAGTGGTATGGAATCAGGATCGAATCCACAAGGAAGCGTGTCAGCGATCGCCAAATTAGTTCCTTGAAAGCCCTGATTTCGACTCAGAAGACCACTTGATATCGACCAAAGTTAGTAGATTTCAACTGTGTCAGTCGATTCCTAGTCAGACATGCACAACAGAAAACAAGCAAAATCGATTTAGAGTGTGGAGCACTCGATATCGACCTTAGTACTCGATATTGACCAGGCAGGGGTCGAAATCGAATGTAAGTGCAGAAAATCAAAAACTTGCAGAAAATAAATAAGTAATGTCTGAAAAGTACGTCCGAAGAATATGAGGATGAATAAGAAGATTGTTGAACAGAAAAGATCACAAATTTGGGATTTTGATTCAATAAACATAAAACTTCCAAGATCGGGGATTCATGCCACAACAATAACCATGTAAGAATTATGCCAAGTTATAAAAGATTATGCTTTTTCATCAAATAACTTTCGTTATTAACAATTAAGAATATAGAGGCTTTCGCATTAACCCTAATTGTTACTACCCTTTTTTTCATAATTAATCTGAATTCATATGAAGATCATTTTCGCTTCAATAATACAAATAAGGATTTACCTACTAATGTCGTAGAAGAATCATGCAAATAGAGATAGAAGAAGAAATTGCATTAAAAATCATACCTTTGAAGCATAAACTCACATGGCTACCGTCGGGCTAACCCTGACCCTAGAAGCAGGGTAACTACTCGCTTCTCATCATAGTAACAAACATCAAATCAAATTCATAATAAAAATAACTACTTGCATTAAAATAAAATAGAGAGATTTTAGCTCCTTATTCTATATACTTTGCATATTTCGGGCTGGGAATATGTCGAATTTGTGTAGTATATGCTTATTTACAAGAAATAGAGGTCTACATAAGTTTTGGTTTAATATTACAGAATTTGGAGCCATTCCGGGACGAAACCAAAAGAAGGGATCTACTCGACGTCGACTAAGTAACTCGATGTCGACCAAGGCCGAAAACACATCCGAGCTCGAGGGTGGAGAAGGCTGCTCGAGATAACAAGGACAAGCCAAATTTCCTTGACGTCGACCAAAACTGGTCGAAGTCGACCAAGCAAAAAATCGAGCAAGATCCAGAATCGACCCGAGCCAGCTAGTCGATGTTCATACCTGGTGGCCGGAGTCGAGTTGCTGAGCTGACCACCAGTGGCCAGAATCGAGTTGAACCTGGTCGATATCGAGTAAGGTTACTCGATATCGAGTTGACCACAAGTGGCCGATTTCGAGCTAGTCCGAGTCTTGTTAAGGTTATATCCCGAATCCGATGGTGATATTTTCTAGAGAAGATTCTCAACACATGAAGATTTAGATATTTTTATCTTTTTATTTATCCTAAAAGGTTGAAACAAATTAATTACCCTAGGATTTATCTAGTTTTACTTATTTAGATAGATTTATTTCCAAGTAGAGTTTTATCTTTAGATATTAGATAGATATTCCTTCCTTGATTAGCAAGGATTGGAAGCCTATAAATAAAGCATATAGGGCTAGTTTTTTTATTCATTCCATCACATAATTCAATTCTAGAGAGGGGAAGAAGTAGAGTAGAGAGAGAAAGAGTGGAGGCCGATCAGTTGTAAGCTCTGTTTAAGTTTATTAATGCAAGTTTATTTTCCATCAATGATGTCTGCAATTGCGATGAAGAGCGAGTAGTCCACCCACTTCTAGGGTTGGGGCGAGCCCAGCGATAGCCATGCGTGTTTGAGGTAAAGATCCGAATTTTATCATGTTTTGAGCATCTACTACCTTTTATGTGTTTATTACCTATTTAATAGATATCCATGTTAACAACTTGGATTATAAACATAAAATCGGTAGATACAATTAGGGTTTCTTGAAAGAGTGGTCTAATTGTTGGAAAAGGCGAAAGCTTGTTCCTTCGATGCGATTTGCATGATTATCGGTATTTATCTTGCCTTATGCTTGTTTCGTTATCGTTGTTGTAAACCCTGATCTTGGGAGTTTTCTTTTACATATAGTTTATTCCGAATTCCGCAAAGATTTGTGTTTTATTTTCGTTTATGTTACTTCTCAATTTCGACCACCCCTTGGTCGATGTCGACTACTCATTCTCGATCGAGAAAGATCGCCGTTGTTTCTGTCTCTGCAGGTTCCTTGAACTCAACCAGGTTTCCTCGACTATGACCAAATCTTCCTCGACGCCGAGTAGCCTCCTCGAGATCGACCAAACTAAGTGTCTCTTGCTTGCTCGGATTCGGCTGTTCTTGATCCCTGCCGACTAACCCTAGTGGAAGTCGAGTACTTCTCAAGTCGACAACCACCCGTGAGATTTCTCCGCTGACACGCTTCCTCGTGGATCGATCCTGACTTCCCGCTGCTACATCGGGAGGAAGTCTTGTAATCATTTGCGTGGGCATAATCCGGTTTGATTTATTATATTATATTTTGAACTCGATTTCCTCCTACAAAAGCTTACAACCGAACAAAGCCACAACGTCTCTCATCGCTCCAACCACACTCGGCCTTAGCTCTCTCTCTCTCTCTCTCTCTCTCTCTCTCTCTCTCTCTCTCTCTCTCTCTCTCTCTCTATGAGGCACACTTGCTTGTGGAATGGAATGAATAAAGTTGATATCGAGGAAGATCTAGTCGACGTCGAGGAGAATCAAGTCGATATCGAGGACTCCGCAACGCCTCCGACACATGTTCTAGCTAAGAAACAGAAGAAGACGCTTACGTTCCCTTCCAAGGCGATGAAAGATCCCACTACAGGTAGGTTTAAACGATTTGTTAAGATGCTTCAAGAACTGAATGTCTCAATTCCTTTTATAGAAGCTCTTCAAGAGATGCCTGCTTATGTCAAGTTCCTCAAGGAAATCCTTAGCAACAAGTGATCTATCTCAGAAATCGCCAGCGAATGCAAAAGGATGGACGTCCCTGAGAAGAGACCTGACCTTGGTATGTTTTCTATTACTGTGGGATTTGGAAAATTTAACTATGAAGCCTTGTGTGATATAGGAGCAAGTGTGAGCATCATGCCCTTATCAATCTGGCAAAAGGTAAAGATAGGATCTATAGAGCATGTGGATGCCAAACTATACATGGCAAACAATACATCAAATCAAATTCATAATAAAAATAACTACTTGCATTAAAATAAAATAGAGAGATTATGATGTCCACTAAAGTGACCATGTTTTTATATATATTTTAGCTCCTTATTCTATATACTTTTCATATTTCGGGCTATGAATATGTCAAATTTCTGAAGTATATGCTTATTTGCATGGAATAGAGGTCTACATAAGTTTTGGTTTAATATTACAGAATTTGGAGCCATTCCGGGACGAAACCAAAAAAGGGATCTACTCGACGTCGACCAAGGCCAAAAATACACCCAAGCTCGAGGAAGGAGAAGGCTACTCGAGAAGATAAGGACAAGCCAACTTTCCTCGACGTCGACCAAAACTTGTCGAAGTCGACCAAGCAATAAATCGAGCAAGATCCAGAATCGACTCGAGCCAGCTGAAGAAGAAAGGAAGAAGTCGATATCGATTTGACTTAGTCGATATCGATTTGAAGTTGGTCGATGTTGATCCCTGGTGCCTGGAATCGAGTTGCGGAGCTGAAGCCGAGAAGGTTCTAGTCGATATCGAGTAAGGCTACTCGATATCGAGGTGACCACCAGTGGCCGATTTCGAGCTAGTCCGAGTCTGGTTAAGGTTCTATCCCGAATCCGATGAAGATATTTTCGAGAGAAGATTCTTAACACATGAGGATTTAGATATTTTTATCTTTTTTATCTTTTTATTTATCCTAAAGGTTGAACAAATTAATTAACCTAGGATTTATCTAGTTTTACTTATTTAGATGGATTTATTTCCAAGTAGAGTTTTATCTTTAGATATTAGATAGATATTCCTTCCTTGATTAGAAAGGATTGGAAGCCTATAAATAAAGCCGATAGGGCTGGTTTTTTATTCATTTCATCACACAATTCGATTCTAGAGAGGGGAAAAAGTAGAGTAGAGAGCGAAAGAGTGGAGGCCGAGAGGAGTGAAGGAGCAAGAGCATGTTGGCTTCGATCGGTTGTAAGCTCTGTTTAAGTTTATTAATGCATGTTTATTTTCCATCATTGATGTCTGCAATTGCGATGAAGAGCGAATAGTCCACCCACTTCTAGGGTTGGGGCGTGCCCAACGATAACCATGCTTGTTTGAGGTAAAGATCCGACTTTTATCATGTTTTGAGCATCTACTATCTTTTATGTGTGTATTACCTATTTAATAGAGATCCATGTTAAGAACTTGGATTATAAACATAAAATCGGTAGATACAATTAGTGTTTCTTGAAAGAGTTGTCTAATTGTTGGAAAAGGCGAAAACTTGTTCCTTCGATGCGATTTGCATGATTATCATTATTTTCTTGCGTTATGCTTGTTTGGTTACCGTTGTTGCAAACCCCGATCTTGGAAGTTTTCTATTACATATAGTTTATTCCAAATTCCGGAAAGATTTGTCTTTTATTTTCGTTTCTGTTACTACTTGATTTCGACCATCTCTTGGTCCACGTCGACTACTCATTCTCGATCGAGCAAGATTGTTGTTGTTTCTGTCTCTGCAGGTTCCTCGAAGTCGACCAGGTTTCCTTGACTATGACCAAATCTTCCTCGATGTGGAGTAGCCTCCTCGAGATCGACCAAACTCAGTGTCTCTTGCTTGCTCCGATTCGGCTGTGTTTGACCCCTATCGACTAACCCTAGTCAAAGTCGAGTACTTCTGAAGTCGACAACGTAACCCTCGTGAGATATCTCCGCTGCCTAGGATCTGCTGACACGCTTCCTCAAGGATCGATCCTGACTTCCCGCTGCTACATCAGAAGGAAGTCTTGTAATCATTTGCGTGGGCATAATCCGGTTTCATTTATTTTATTATATTTTGAACTTGATTTCCTCCTACAACAACTTACAACCGAACAAAGCCACAACGTCTCTCATCGTTCCAACTTCACTCGGCCTTAGCTCTCTCTCTCTCTCTCTCTCTCTCTCTCTCTCTCTCTCTCTCTCTCTCTCTCTATCTATCTATCTATCTATCTCTATGAGGCACAATTGCTTATGGAATGGAATGAATAAAATCTTAGCCCCTAGGGCTTTATAATTTATAGTGCTCAACCCTAGCTAATCTAGGATAGAACAACTCTATCTAGTTCCTAAGATAAAATTCCCTATGTAAATTACAAAATTAATAAAGTGGATAAGAGGTCTTCCATGTGGATAAAAATCACTTTCTTCTAGGGCAAGTAAACCAACTTGGAAATCGGACTCAAATTCGGCCTCTGTGGTCCACTTGATATCGACCAAACCGGTCGATATCGACTCGGTTTCGGCTCTGCTCCATCTTCACTCGGTTTCGGCTCATTATCCTCGGCAGATTCACTCGATATTGGCTGGGATGGGTTGATATCTAACAAGAGGAAAACCTATCGTTGAACTTGCCAAAGAATACTCAAACTCATAACTAGTATAGTGTGTAAGCAAGAGGTCGATCAACAGGGAAATCTATTCAATTCGAGTGTCAATTTTAATCGCTAATATAGAATATGTGAGGGGGGGGGGGGTTGGTGTGAAAAAGATCCACCTTTTATCAAAGAGGAAGCAAGAAAACAAAGTAAATTGTGTTGTAGAATGCAATGAAGAGAAATAGGTTCACCTACAATTTATCACTTCGATTGATGAATTTGGTCCTTCTTTTAGCCTCTAGTTCTTGTCTTTTCCTATCAATGTCCCTGTCCAAATATTAGGTAGATTACTAGTCGTACGATTCATAGCAACCGTTATCTCTAAATAACCCTAACACTGTTAAGATTCAACCTAGAGGTAGCATTAAGAGTATGAATTAACCAAGGTACACATAATATCAAGCTACGAGTCGATATTCAACATGTATTCAACTTCATACACATCCAATTAGTCATACGAGTCCTAAAGGGATATGATTGCCACTTGGGTTAAGGTTCGCTACGAGGAATCTGCTAAACTCTAGCAATTGAATGAATCTACTCTAACTAGTTGATCAGGCCAGAGAGAATAAAACACATTTAAGGAATTAAGCACAAAGAAGTCAACACATTGGAATAGGAATAAGAACTAGATTAAGAAACTCATAATTCAACAATCAAATATTCAAACTGTAGGGGAAACCTTGAGACTTAAGTTGCTCATGCTCAACGGCGCTCTCAATAATTCTCTAAAGTGCATAAGGTCAATGAAAGAATAATCTAAAATGTCTCTTAAAAGCCTTTAGAAAGTCGGCCAAAAATATAAATAAAAACCCTAATTAAAGTCCAATCCTGAATCGGCGTTTCTGCGAAGGCCGCGGGGCGGCCGACGATCAGTGAAGTCCTTCGGTTTTCCCTTCGAGCAGCGGGGCGGCCAGCCAAACTGAGGGCTGGCCGGCGATTCTTCCGAGCTTCTTCTTGCTTGACCTCGCAGCTTCTCTGCCTCTTTTTTAGATTGTTTTTGCTCTTCTCCAATTCATATCACCTTCAATCTACTATATCTAAAATAAACCATAAAATCATGTAGATTCCGCCTCTTCTAACTCAACAAGTGATTATATAAATGCGACTAAATATATGCAATATTCCCAACTAAACTATGCTAAATGCAATCTATTATACAATACTAAATATGCTATATCAAATTCCCCCACACTTGAACCTTTGCTTGTCCTCAAGCAATAGAAAACTCAACTCTGCAGCCCCACAGAATAGCAATTCATGTATCCACCCCGCAATATTCTTTTAAGTGCATGAAAAACTAGAAAACACAATAAATTAACAACATCATAGCATATAATTGCAATAATCAATGAAATCAGGCAACCATATCCATTCTAGACCTCACAGGGAATATGTGTTTCACTCTCGCTCAAGTGTCTAAGGGTAAATGCTTATGCTCAAAACTCCATCTTAAAAAACATAGCTACAATAGTCTTGCACCAGTGTTCTAATTCTCCAACGCTAGTGACTCTACACACAACAAAAATCATGAGGTCTTTTAATTTGGTTGTAATGGGGCCAAGGTAAAACATATAAGTTATGGAACAATTTTGGTCATGTGGTGCTCATAATCCGGGAACTAAGGAAGCAACCAAATCATAAAACCACTCATAAACTCCTCATACCATATCTCTATAATACCAAACAACACCAATCTCAAGCATAAATTACAAATCATACTCAACTCAATCCTTTATTCTTTTTTTTTCCTTCATGCTATATCAAATGATTTTCCTTGACTTTTGCCCCTAAGTGAATTTTATTCTCCTTAGGTCCCAAGTAATGAATGTACTAGCAAGAATCAAACATCTCATAAATGCACCTCAATCATACAATTCACCACTAAAAACTATCATCCACACTATAGATATTCACCAACTATTCCAAAATTCCCGGATGGGGTCAGGCTATCATTGGCTATGGAAACATTTTGTGGAGCTACAAAAGAATAGGCAATTAAGCTCAATTTGGCTTCAAGCAGAGGATAACATGTAAGTTGGGAATAGAGTCAAATAGGGCTAATAAAGGTGCCTCAATCATGTTTAAGTCATGTGCAAAAATCATAATATGGAGCCTTGAAAAAGATATCTAAATTCAAGCCAAAGAGGAAGCAATTGAAGAGAGTACACACAACAAGCATGAGGACTCAATAAAGTGTAGTCCTTAATAGGCCAAAATAAGCTCACCAGGACATGTCTAGAACTTAAAGATCACCCAAAATTCTAAGATTGTATGTGCTCAATCATTAATCAGTCGTGCCCACCAAATAGGATAGAAAACATATATCGAAGGCTTCAACAATCCAAGTACATCATGGGACATAAATCTAAATAGATAGATTAGAGGACAAACGACATCCATATGTGGAAATAAGACCTACTCCTAATAATGCAAGAACTAAAACTCTTTTTTTTTTTCATTTTTTTTATAATAAAATAACACTAGTAGAAACTAAACATGCATACAACCCATAAAAATGAACATGCAAAATTAATAATCATAATGTAGTGCAAATTTAAAACCAAAATACAAACGTGACATGCAAGTCTTCTCCCCCACACTTACTTCTGACATTGTCCACAATGCAGAAAAGAGAACAAAAACATCAAAATAACTGACATGCTCACTGATGAGGTGGTGGTGGCGGCGGGTAAGGTGGAAACTGGGGATAGGCCAATCAATAGAAGTCCTCCTGCCTCTCCCACATCTGCTCCTGCATCCGTCTGATCGTTGCCTGGCTCTCAGAGACATCCTCCCGGTAAGAAGTCAAGCTACAGACATCCCGAAGAATGTCGCCAACATCCATATACCGCTTGAAGGTTCGACAATGTAAAACAAAGTAATACAAAGATACTCTAGAAGGGGGGTTGAATAGAGTATGCCGGTTTTTCGCAGATAGTGTCAAGACTTTTGAAGCTCGTGCAAAGGTAAAGCCGTAAGTAAAGGACTCGATGAATTGTTTACGAGGTTAGGCACGAACTTGGCCTACGTCCCCACCTAGGGTTCTTCCACATCCCTAGGATTCAACCGGCTTTTATTGATTCACAAGACTTAGGATCCTAATAGCTCACCGAGAAGCTTCTCTCCTATACAATTGCAATCTAGTCAACTCACGTTAGGCACGAACTTGGCCTACGTCCCCACCTAGGGTTCTTCCACAACCCTAGGATTCAACCGACTTTTATTGATTCACAAGACTTAGGATCCTAATAGCTCACCAAGAAGCCTCCCTCCTATACAATTGCAATCTAGTCAACTCACGTTCCCTTGGAGTCTTAGACCAATCTAGAAGAGCCCCACCTCTCTAAGCTATCTAGTACAATCCTCTTACACTTCGTGAATCAATCGCCTAGTGTTCACTTCTTGAGTTATAAACTCTCGAGTATAACACTCTCTCTGAATATATCCTATAAGCTCATTGTGTAACTCTCAAATGCTTTGAAACAAAATATAATACTCTTAAAAACAAGCAGAGAGAACACGCTGAAGAGAGATCGTAAGCTTGAGGGCTGATTGTGCAATGATATTCATGAATGTACGTCGGTCCTCTCTCTCTTCTTCATCTCCTTTATAAAGTGAAGATCATCGACGCCACGTAAGGAAGGAATCTTCTCCAATGGCTGGGCTGATCATGGCTATCTACACAATCTTCTATTCATGGAAACTCTGAAGCCATGATCTCCGATTTTATTCTCTACGTTATTCAGCTCTAGGAAGGAGATATAATTCGAAAACTTTCCTGAAATGTTAGTGCATATATAATAATATCTGGAAGCATATAATAACACATAATAATATTCGGACATAATATAATAAAGTACAAGTTTTGTGTTTCATCAACACAGCTGTAGCTTCAAGACCTTTGACACAAACTGTCTGTCAAAGCCTTTGAAACTAATTCCGATTTTCATCAAGGGAGTGGAGTTATCACAGCTACTGCTGGTGCTCCCACATCACATCTTGACCCTGGGACATCTGCTGCTGGTGCTCCCACATGGCGTCCTGACGACGCGACATCATCTGTTGATGCTCCCACACGTAGTAGTTCGGACCAGCACCTCCAGCAGTGCCAGAAGGTCTAGCACCACTACCTCCGATATCCGCCTGAACTCCATGAGTAACACCATCATCCTCCTGCTCAGCATCAGGAGCACCCTCATCATCATCATCATCATCAACCTCCTCCTCCTCCATCTCATCACCCATGTAGAAATCAGCTGCAGTAGGGCCAAAAGAAAGATGTCGGGGCAATCTCAGGTGAATCCTCCCAAGATGGCCTGTCCTCCAGACCCACATCGGCGACTTGCCCTCCAAGTGGCCAGCTTTTATCAGCTGGGCTTCATTATAGAGAAATGAGCCATGCATAAAATCGGGGACATCGCTCACATCGATGCACGCTCGAGCTATGAGGGTGATAAGACCCCCAAAGCTAATCGTCGCCTTATTGCGCTTGTCGAGGAAGTCCTTGCATTTAATCAGAAACATATCCACCCAACCTGGAATCACTGGGCTCTCTGGCGTCAAACACCACAAAAATGACATATCCTTAAGTGAGATCTTGTTGACCTCAGCCTGAGCAAAGAATGTGTTCGCCAGAACCTTGTGAATCGGTCGTAATGCAGGATGGCGAATGCTCGAATTGTACTGGCCCTTCTTGGCCTCAAAAGGCACCATAGTAGACGCCATCCAAAAAGCCAAAGGGCCCTCTCCCTTACACACATCAAGCCAACCAGCAGTAGGTGCAATAGTAACATAAAAAGTCTGGCCCAATCTCTCATTCGATATCGTGAAATCCCTCCGAAGCAATCGAAAATTAATAGATGTACGCCCCACACTCAAAGTCCCTAAAAATTCCTTACATAAGCTCGAATATATAGGAGAATTCTTCCCTAAAAACTCTCCTAAGCCCCCATGCTCTAACAATTGCCTAGTATATACATCCATCTCTAACAATCGAAGCGTAGGCTCATGAAAAAATTTGGTTACAAAGAAATTTCGAGTGTTTAGAGCATTCCACTCCTCTTTCTGACTTCTACTTATTCCCTGGGGTCTAGACATTTCTTAATTCGAGCTAAGAAAATCACCCAAAAAGAATGAAAGTGAAGAAAACTCACAGATGGCGAGTCACTGAAAAGGCCGCGGGGCACCTTAGGGTGGCGACGGGGTGGCCTACGACAGAAGTGGCTGGGGGGCAGCCAGGCTGGCGACGGGGCGGCTGGCAATTTGCCGGATCTGGATCTCCGGTCTCGAATCTAATCTCCGATGTCGTCGTCGATCTCTCTCCTAGTTGGATCCGAAAGAAATCTCTCAAAAATCCTTGGGATGGGCGAGTTGTGTGTAGATCTAGGAGAGTGAGGTGATATGGTGGAGTTTTTTTAGAAGGAAGATGGGAATAATGGAAAAGAAGGATGATTTTGGCGAAAGAAGAAAGCTTGGAAAATGGCATCAATGGAGGTTTTGGGAGGTTGAAGAAGGTGAGGTAGTGGAAAGATATGGCGTGGGGGTGGCCAGATGCATTAGGGTAAATAAAAAGGAGTGGATAGGGAGAAAGATATGTAGCAAGTGGGGGCCCACACGGGCCCCTAAAAAGTTTTCTATCCGGAAGAAGCCCTAGGGCGGGCAGGGTAGGCGACAGGGCGGTCAGCGATTCCGCGAAGGATTTCGCTCGGCGCCTTGGCCGCGGGGCGGCCCAGACTGGCGACGGGGCGGCCACCTTCTTTTTCTTCATTTTCCTTTGCTATTTCTCCCTGCAATGTTAGTATGCCGAACCAAACCAAAAATAAACTAAAAAAAACTTAATGCAAAAAGAAAATAATACCTAAAATATTACCTTGGGTTGCTGATAGCATGCATTTAGGTAGGCATAATAGGTTGCATTTAGCTTAGTTAAGATGCATTTCATGCATGGATTAAGTGCAATTTGTATATTTGCTCTCTATGTTGGTGGAGTCGGAATCTACACACTTTTATTGATTATTTCAGGTAATGGTGGATCCGAGGATGAGACATGAGTTGATAACGCATTGGATGAGAATGTCTAGTTGATCGAAGGAGCTTACATGAAAATCTCAAGAGGTCCTGAGAAGAAGAAACGAGCAAAAACGAAGAACAAGTTTGAAGAAGTTGTCGCCAGACATGCTGAACTTGTTTTGCACTTTCTGGAGGCCTCGGTTGTCCGATTGACTATTATGACCATTCGTTAGAAAGCTCTTTGGAAGAGATACAACTTACCAGTTGACAATAAGAGCAAATTCGAGACGGATTTTCCGAGAAAGACCGATGCAGCGGCCGCAGCATGTATGTCGCGGCCGCCGCCAGTACCGTCGCAGCGGGAGAAGAAAAAATTGCATATGATGCGCCCGCAGCATCTGAGCGTCAGCGCTGTGCGCGTCATTTTGATTAATAAAAACCCTAGAACCTATTGATTTCTTTCATGGCCGACTTTGGATGTGTTATTAGGCCACATTTAGTTATTTTTACTTAACTTCTATTCTATTCTCTCGTCAGACGCTTTAGAGATTTTGGGCGATGTCTTCCATGAGGAACTAAACTCATCTATTTTGCCTGCAATTTGACGCTTTATTTGGATTGATTGTGTGTTTCTAATTCTCGTTCCTTGTTTCCTATATTTGAATGCTTAAACTTCTTTGTGCTTGATTGTTTATTGTTTGGTTCTATCTTGTCTGGCCAACTTGTTATATCAATTCAATTGCTAAGGTTTTGTAGATTCCCGATTGTGAACCTTAACCTAAGTGGCAAACTTGTTCCTTTAGGGCTGATTGAACTAATTGAACAAGTAGGAAGTTCGATGTGTTGTTAAATCCCTCTTTAGGGACTGCAAATACCTTGGCTAATCTCTAAACTTAAAGCTATCAATTGGGTTAAATCCTTTTTTAGGGATTGTTCGATTGATAAGGGTTTCTAACATTGATTGAACTAGTAACTATATTAGGTCGGGACAAGGGCATTCATAGGAAAATTAATAGGACAAGAAGAAGTTACAAGGATCGTTTGAACCAAATAAAGTGGAAAATTGTAGGTAGAATTGCTTCTCCTAATTGTTTGAATTAAAGTCATTTACTTTTGTTTGCTTCTATCCGCTTTGATAAAAGACAGAACTTTCACACTTAAAACCCCCCTTTTTGGTTACTTGATTGGCATCTAAATCACACTTGAATAGCAAATTTCCCTGTGGCATCGACCTCTTGCTTATTGCTATACTAGTTATAGGTTTGAGTTTTCTTTGACAGATCAACGACAGGTTTTCCCTCCATCAAACTTAGCGTTGTTGCCGGGGAATCACGTTTATTTCTTTGTTGTCGGGGTTGTGGGATTTTTTCTGTTATATGGATTACCATGTTGTACAAGAATAATTGCTCACCACGTCTCCTCCGCCAACGGAGAACTCTGTCACATACCTGGATGATCCATTTCATAGCCTTACACAAGTGTTGCAAGAGCAAGCTGAGAGTAGTAAGAACTTGGAGAATCAGTTGAACAAACTAATTCAAATTTTAAGTGCAAAAGGAGAGAAGGAAAGGGGCTTAGAAGAAGGAGTTGAAGTCGTAACGGATGGTGAAAATTCTGAGGAGCGGCAACCGCCGCAAGAGGGCGGCGATCGCTGCACTGCTACTAATGAGCCCCCATCGACGTCTTCTTCCCTTGATTTTGAGAAACCCACCCCACCACCCCTTGAGTCTTTAAAGGATGCAAGAATGGAAGATCCTATCGAAGTCATTACACTTAGTTCATTCCCTCCTATGTGGTTTCAACATGACAATGACATACCGAATAAGGAGGAATTGGTTGCAGAAAACGATAGTTTCTTAGATGATAGAGGAGATGGTCTAGTGCTTCCCGACTTGGAATCTCATGAGTCGACGCATGAGGTTACATGTGATGTGTCTCCTACTCCATCTGCAACATCCATTCTGAGCTTGTCCATTGATGAACCAAGTCTAGAGCCATCAGCTGAGGTGCAACAGGTAATAAAGGTAAACTTTTGCAATTTTGAAGTTAATGGTGTATATGTTGATCCTTTTGATTGCTATTTTGAAAAGTCACCAGCGGAACTGTGTTGGTGGTATCATATTCCTTCTGCGGAAAGTCATGCTAGACCCTTTGGTAGATTGAAAGGGTTCGTTAGTTCCACATTTTATGCTTTCAATTTATTGTGCTATGATGTGCCTTGTAAGATGTGTGCACAAGAATATGATAGGCTACTGAGGGCCTTGACGATGTCTGAGAGATAAGGTCTTGAGATTGAGAATAAGTCAAGCCAATGACATTAAACAAAGGCGCTTCTCGGGAGGCAACGCGAGGTAAGTTTTTCTTTCTTTTCCTTTCCCTTTTCCTTCACCTTGATTATATTTGATTCACTTTTGTTGTCTTTACTGTTTTATTGAGGACAATGAAAACTTTAAGTGTAGGGGAGAGGAATTCAGTATATAGATGCATATAGGAGATCATATTTCAATTTATGGACCATGTTTAATTTTTGTAATCATATTTTTATTAATTTTTCTTATTTTCATATATATAAAAAAATTCGAAAAAAAACAAAAAATAACCATGCATCGCATACATATGTGTTATTCAAATACCCATCTAGCTTAGTTTGTCCTCTAATTTAAATTTCAAGCATAATCACATAAATCCCATGGAGTTCTGGATGTTTTGATTATTGTCTGTATTTGATTTTTGTGGAAGATGAGCTAGCAAATATAATTGAGCATGTATGATTGAGCTAAAGTATGATTGAAGTCCTCAAAACATGACCCTGTGAGAATGCTTGGCCTTATTTGAATTCTTTTGCTTAATTGTCTGAATTACTCTCCTTGTGTTGCTACCTCTTGGCATTGACTGCTGTATCTATTTTTCAAGACCGACTCACATGTTTGTTGCTTGCGGAGTTTATGTTTATATTTTGAGTCTTTTGGTTTGAATTTGTGCATATTTAGTGAATAAGGTGGCAATAGTTGATGCACTTAGTAACCGGATATATGCATGACACCCATGGGTATGATTCGCGCAAAAAGGTGTTAAAAACTATCCACTAGGAAAGAAAGCTTGATCATTGAGTAACCAGGTTTATTCATGACACCCATGTTTGCAACTTGCGTCAGAAGTTGTTCAAGCGGACTTCATATTTGTAGGTTGAGGTGTTGATAGACCGGGGACATTCATGACACCCATGTTTGCGCCCCGCGTAAGGAAAGCACCAAGACAAGAAAAAGGAAAAAAAAAAGTGTCACATTTTATTTAGTTGTCTTTATTGTGTGTCGCAAGTAATGACATTTCGGTAGATATTTGGTGATATGGTGATCAATGTCTATGAGCTTAGTGCATTTTGGATTGAGTTGAGAGTTGTACCTTAAAGCCTAAACACATGAGTAAAACACATATTTCTGGTAAGGTTGAATGATGTCTAATTCTAAGCTTTGATCACTGAAATACATGCTATGACGTTTGTTTGGTTGGTTTATGTTTGCACTCGCTATTATGTTGCTTTTTGATGAGGTTGAAACTTGAAGAGATTTCCTGTGGGATGCCGTGATTCATGTTCATTCTATCATTTCTTGAGGACAAGCAAAGGTTAAGTGTGGGGGAGTTTGATAGCATGCACTTAGGTAGGCATAATAGGTTGCATTTAGCTTAGTTCAGATGCATTTCATGCATGGATTAAGTGCAATTTGCATATTTGCTCTCTATGTTGGTGGAGTCGGAATCTACACGCTTTTATTGATTATTTCAGGTAATGGTGGATCCAAGGATGAGACATGAGTTGATAACGCATTGGATGAGAATGTCTAGTTGATTGAAGGAGCTTTCATGAAAATCTCAAAAGGTCCTGAGAAGAAGAAGCGAGCCTAAACGAAGAACAAGTCTGTAGAAGGTGTTGACAGAGATGCTGAACTTGTTTTACACTTTCTGGAGGCCTCGGTTGTCCGATTGACTATTATGACCATGCGTTAGAAAGCTCTTTCCAAGAGCGACAACTTTCTTGTTGACAAGAAGAGCAAATTCGAGACGGATTTTCCGTAAAAGACCGATGCAGCGGCTGCAGCATGTATGCCGCGGCCACCGCCAGTACCGTCGCAGCAGGAGAAGAAAAAATTGCATATGTTGCGCCCGCAGCATCTGAGCGTCAGCGCTGTGCGCGTCGTTTTGATTAATGAAAACCCTAGAACCTATTGATTTCTTTTATGGCGGACTTTGGATGTTTTATTAGGCCAAATTTAGTTATTTTTACTTAACTTCTATTTTATTCTCTCGTCAGATGCTTTAGAGATTTTGAGCGATATCTTCCATGAGGAACTAAACTCATCTATTCTGCCTGCAATTTGAAACTTTATTTGAATTGATTGTGAGTTTCTAATTCTCGTTCTTTGTTTCCTATATTTGAATGCTTCAACTTCTTTGTGCTTGATTGTTTATTGTTTTGTTCTATCTTGTCTGGCCAACTTTTTAGATCAATTCAATTGCTAAGATTTTGTAAATTCCTGATTGTGAACCTTAACCTAAGTAGCAAACTTTTTCCTTCAGGGCTGATTGAACCAATTGAACAAGTAGGAAGTTGGATGTGTTGTTAAATCCCTCTTTAGGGACTGTAAATACCTTGGCTAATCTCTGAACTTAAAGCTATCAATTGGGTTAAATCCTTCTTTAGGGACTGTTCGATTGATAAGGGTTTCTAGGACTGATTGGACTAGTAACTATATTAGGTCGGGACAAGGGCATTCATTGGAAACTTAATAGGACGAGAAGAAGTTACAAGGATCGTTTCAACCAAATAAAGTGGAAAATTGTAGGTAGAATTGCTTCTCCTAATTGTATGAATTAAAGTCATTTACTTTTGTTTGCTTCAATCCGCTTTCATAAAAGGCGGAACTTTCACACTCAAAACCCCCCTTTTTAGTTACTTGATTGGCATCTAAATCACACTTGAATAGCAAATTTCCATGTGGGATCGACCTCTTACTTATTGCTATACTAGTTATAGGTTTGAGTTTTCTTTGACGGATCAGCTACAGGTTTTCCCTCCGCCAGTTGCCTCCTAAGCAGCGCCTTTGGTTACCATCGTTGGCTCGATGTTATGGCTTCCTAATGATTCTCAGCACTTGGTTGAGTGAGAACCAACTCATCACCGTCCTGTTTGACAAAGCTTTCAAAATATGGTTTCACTCTATGACCATTTAACTTGAATATGTCTTCATTTCTCTCATTGAGTAGCTCCACTGCACCATGAGAAACGACATTAGTGATCACATATGGCCCTGTCCATCTAGAACGAAACTTACCTGGGAAGAGTTGTAGGCACGATTGAAATAGAAGGACTATTTCCCCACCTTTGAGGTCCTTTCGCAAGATATGTTTGTCGTGCCATGGCGTTGTCTTCTCCTTATAGGTGACTGAGTTATCATAGGCATCCAATCTCAATTCTTCCAACTCCTACATCTGTAGTTTCCTGAACTCCTCAACTTCATCAATCTGCATGTTGCATTGCTTCACCGCCCAATATGCCTTTTGTTCGAGCTCGACAAGAAGATGAAAAGCCTTTCCATAGACTAATCCAAACGGAGACATCCCAATGGGAGTCCTGTAAGCCGTTCGACAAGCCTATAGAGCATCATCAAGTCTGACACTCTAGTCCTTCCTGTTTGGGGCAACAGTGTTCTCTAAGATAGTCTTTATCTCATGATTAGACACCTCAGCTTGCCCATTGGTCTGGGGGTGGTATGCAGTAGACACCCTGTGAGTTATATGATATTTCTTTAATAGAGCACTCACAGTCTTGTTGCAGAAGTGGGTCCCTTTATCACTGATCAGTGCTTTCCGAACTCTAAATCTAGAGAATAGCTCATTGAGGAAACCTGCAACTACTTCTGAATCGTCAGTTCTTGTCGTCTTCGCCTCCACCCACATGGAGACGTAGTCCACCGCAAGAAAAATATATAAGTTTCCAAAGGAGTTAGGGAATGGTCCCATGAAGTCAATGCCCCAAATATAAAAAATCTCACAAAATATCATGCGAGTTTGTGACATCTCATTCATCTTAGAAAGATTTCCTACTCTTTGACAGCGATCACAGGATTTGCAAAAGGCATATGAATCACGAAATATATGCGACAAAAAGAATCCTGCATCAAGTACCTTTCTAGCTGTCTTTTGTGGTCCAAAGTGTCCACCACATTCATGGGAATTCAAAAAATTATGGACATATTATACCTCATCATCAGGAAGACACCGACGTATCAATTGATCCACGCAATTCTTCCATAGGTAAGGGTCATCCCAAACGTAGAAGCGAGCATTGTGGCGTATCTTGTCCTTCTGAGCCTTCGAAAAGTTTTTTGGAAACTCTTGCGACACTAAAAAGTTGACCAAGTTAGCGAACCAAGGGCGTGGGAGAGAACTCACCTTGAAGAATTGTTCAATTTCGGATTCTGCATAGGACGCGGGGCGGCTAGGGCTAGTCGTGGGGCGGCCGACGATTGCGAAGAAATTCCCCTCCGAAGACTAGGCCGCGGGGCGGCTGGCATTTGCAAAGACTTGAAAAAGTTCTTTGTCAGGAAAGCTCCCCACTATGTCTTCTTGTCCATTTTTCCCTTGCACAATACGATTTAAATGGTCAGCAACTAGGTTCTCAACACCATTTTTGTCCCTGATTTCGATGTCAAAATCGCTTAAAAGAAAGATCCATCTAATCAGTCTTGGCGTGGCCTCTTTCTTCGTCAAAAGGTAACGAAGTGCTGCATGATCAGTGTAAACAATAACTTTTGTACCAATCAAATAAGATCTAAATTTCACAATTGCAAAAGCTATAGCAAGAAGTTCCTTCTCTATGGTTGAGTAATTCCTTTGAGCTCCTTTCAGGGTCATAGATGCATAGTATATGACATGAGAGCTTCTCCCTTCTTTTTATACAACCACGGCTCCCACAGTGTAGTCACTAGTGTCACACATCAATTCGAACGGATAATACCAATTTGGCGCTTGTATAATTGGTGCACTAGTAAGACAAGTCTTTAACTCATCAAACGTCGTCCTGTACTTCTCATCAAAAGAAAATGTGACCTCCTTCTTCAGCAGCTCGCACAAGGGTGAGGTGATCATTGAGAAATCCTTAATGGACCTGCGGTAGAATCCTACATGGCCTAAAAAGGAACGCACTTCACGCACATTAGTAGGATAAGACAATGATTGAATGATGTCAATCTTTGCCTTATCAACCTCAATCCCTTTATGGGAGACAATGTGACCCAAAACAATACCTTCCTCAACCATAAAGTGACACTTTTCTGAATTGAGCACTAAGTTAGTGTCAACACATCTTTTAAGTACAAGCGCCAAATTGTTGAGGCAAGTATCAAAACTATCACCATGGACTGTAAAGTCATCCATAAAAACCTTAATAAATTTCTCTATATATTCAGAAAAGATACTTACCATACACCGTTGGAATGTCCCATGAGCGTTGCACAAGCCAAAAGGCATTCTGCGATATGCAAAAGTGCCAAACGGACAAGTGAATGTTGTCTTTTCTTGATCCTCCTGTGCGATGGCTATCTGAAAGTACCCTGAATATCCATCTAGAAAGCAATAATATGGACGACTAGCAAGTCTTTCAAGCATTTGATCAATGAATGGTAAAGGTAAGTGATCTTTTCGAGTTAACGAATTCAGCCTGCGATAATCGATGCAAACTCTCCAGCCTGACTGGACTCTGGTGGGGACCAACTCACCTTCTTGATTCTCAACCACTGTTATGCTTCCCTTCTTTGGTACTACCTGCGTTGGACTAACCCATTGACTATCATAAATGGGATAAATCATACATCCCTGAAGGAGCTTGAGCACCTCCTTCTTTACTACATCCATCATAGGTGGGTTGAGTCTCCGTTGAGGTTGCCTAGAAGGTCTGGCTCCCTCTTCTAATAAGATTCTGTGCATGCAAGTAGCTGAGCTGATTCCCTTGATATCTGCTATGGTCCATCCCAGAGTTGTCGTATGCTCTTTGAGCCCTCCTACCAACCTATCTTCTTGTTCTTTTGTAAGCTTGTTAGAGATGATGGCATGCAAGGTGTCACCTTCCCCCACAAATGCATACTTCAGATGCTCAGAAAGAGGCTTGAGCTCAACATCAGGTGCATGTACGATAGAAGGTAAGAGTTTCTCATTTGGAATGGTTAGCGCCATAACGGTATCTTCTTGTGATTTCGAAGGGAGGGAAGACAAGCCTCTTATGGTATCCTGTAGGTTAGTACTCAAAACATAGTTCAATGAAAACTCCTCAATATGAGCTTCTAAAGCTACCTGCAAGTCATCTACACAACTCATATCAAAGGTATCCTGCATACAAGTATCAATGGCATCCATAAAGCATAAGGAATGATCATCAGAAGGGAATTTCATTGCATCATATATATTGTATTCAACCTTCTCACCATCGAATTCCATAGTCAAAGAGCCTGAATACGCATCGATTTTTGTACTAGCAGTCTTTAAAAAGGGCCTTCCTAGGAGAATATGAGCCTCTTGATTACCATGCTGCATGTCCAAGACAACGAAATCAACAGGAAAGATCAAATTGTCAACCATAACTAAAACATCCTCAACCATGCCTCTAGGAAAAGCATTTGATCGGTCCGCTAGTTGGATCACCACTCTAGTCTCATTCAAAGGTCCTAAACCCAATGATTCATACAGAGAATAATGTAAAATATTAATAGATCCACCAAAGTGTAACAAAGCTTTATCAAACTTAGTCTCACCTATCACACATGGGATTGTGAACAAACCAGGGTCGCTACATATCTTAGACATTCGCTTTTGAAACACATTAGACACATGTTCGCTGACCTAAATTTTCTGCTTTCCCTTCAACTTTTGATTCCTCTTTATTGTGTAAAGTTCCTTGAGAAATTTGGCATAACGAGGAATATTTTTAATCAGATTGAGTAAGGGGATGTTGACCTTGCACTTACTGAACGTCTCAAAGATCTCTTTGTCATTGTCTGGTCTTTTTGTGTCTCTGAGTGTTTCAGGAAAGAGAGAAACGGGTTTGAAAGAATTAAGAGGGGGGAAATCAGGTCTAACGTACCCGTCAGATGAGTCACTGGAGTAGCCGCGGGGCGGTTGGGCTTGGCCGCGGGGCGGCCCGGCGATTTCTGCAGAGTCAAAATTGCCTTGGTCGGGGGGCGGCTCAAGGGTGCCGCGGGGCGGCTCAGTGAAGACAGGTTCTTCTTCCTCCTCGTTCGTACCTCTTTCAGTATTTTCAATGTTAGCATCATTATAGGGAGTAGTAATCAGTTCCTTACCACTTCTTAGTGTCACGGCGCTGACGTTCTCCTTGGGGTTCACCACCGTTTGAGATGGTAGCTTTCCTGAGTCCTTAGCTGGCATTTCGCTCATCGATTGAGCCAATTGGCTAATTTGCTTCTCCAAATCTTGGTGTGCTCAGCTTGACCCAGGACGATCTTTGTGAGAGCTTTGAAAGGATCCTCATTGGATTGATCAGCAGTTAGTGGAGGTCCTCTCTGTCTGGCATCAAATTGTTGCTGAGATCTGAATTGGGGTCCTTCTTGTGGATTGAAAGGGGCCTGGTTATTACCATATCCATACCCCTGGTAACCTGCATTATAGTTGTTATTGAAATGATTGGGATTCGCATAGTTACCATACCTGGGTCGCTGCGGAACAAAGTTCACCATGGCATTCAACTCTACACTTGGATCCTCCAACATTGGACAAGTGTCCATCGGGTGATAAAGATCAGCGCAAATGCCACATGCCTTAAGTTGTTGTGGGGTTCCTTGTAGCATGAACCTTTTCATCATATCCTTCAATTCAGCCACATCGCTATGTAATGCGGAAGTTGAGGAGTCAACGACGAGTACCCCTATAGCATGAAGTCCCTTGCTGAGTTGTCTAGAGCCATGAGCAAGCTCTGAAAACACCTCCAAAGCAGCATTGGGTGTTTTGTTCAAGATGTTGCCACCACAGGCAGATTTCACCGTCTTGCGCTCCTCGTCAAGCAATCCATTGAATAGAAAGAGCAACAAATCCTTCTTCGAGAAACCATGGTGAGGGAAACTAGAGCAAAGCTTCTTGAAGCGCTCAAAGTACTCTTAGAGTGTCTCTGTAGCCTGCTGGTCAATGCTGCTGATTTCCTCTTTCAGACTGTTTAACTTGGCTGCAGGAAAGTACTTCTCCAGAAAGAGACGCTTCAATTGAATCCATGTTGTTGCACTACCTGGTGGCAAGTAGTAGAACCACTCATTGGGAGTGTCCTTAAGCGCAAAAAGGAATGCCCTTAACTTGATTTGCTCCTCCGTGACATTGCCTGGTTTCATTCCCACCATGATAGTATGGAACTCAGATAAGTGCTTGTGGGGGTCATCACCACTCAACCCATTGATTTTAGGTAAGAGATGAACCACCCAAGACATTAGCTCAAAATTGACACCTTCATCAAGTTCAGGGAACACGATAGCCAATGGTTGTTGGGCTAAGTTTGGTGTTGTGAGCTTCTTCAACGTTCGATTATCATTGCTTGAGGACAAGCAAAGGTTAAGTGTGGGGGAGTTTGATAGCATGCATTTAGGTAGGCATAATAGGTTGCATTTAGCTTAGTTAAGATGCATTTCATGCATGGATTAAGTGCAATTTGCATATTTGCTCTCTATGTTGGTGGAGTCGGAATCTACACGCTTTTATTGATTATTTCAGGTAATGGTGGATCCAAGGATGAGACATGAGCTGATAACGCATTGGATGAGAATGTCTAGTTGATTGAAGGAGCTTTCATGAAAATCTCAAAAGGTCCTGAGAAGAAGAAGCGAGCCTAAACGAAGAAAAAGTCTGTAAAAGTTGTTGACAGAGATGCTGAACTTATTTTACACTTTCTGGAAGCCTCGGTTGTCCGATTGACTATTATGACCATGCGTCAGAAAGCTCTTTCCAAGAGCTACAACTTTCTTGTTGACAAGAAGAGCAAATTCGAGAAGGATTTTCCGTAAAAGACCGATGCAGCGGATGCAGCATGTATGTCGCGGCCGCCGCCAGTACCGTCGCAGCAGGAGAAGAAAAAATTGCATATGTTGCGCCCGCAGCATCTGAGCGTCAGCGCTGTGCGCGTCGTTTTGATTAATAAAAACCCTAGAACCTATTGATTTCTTTTATGGCCGACTTTGGATGTTTTATTAGGCCAAATTTAGTTATTTTTACTTAACTTCTATTCTATTCTCTCGTCAGATGCTTTAGAGATTTTGAGCGATGTCTTCCATGAGGAACTAAACTCATCTATTCTGCCTGCAATTTGAAGCTTTATTTGAATTGATTGTGAGTTTCTAATTCTCGTTCTTTGTTTCCTATATTTGAATGCTTCCACTTCTTTGTGCTTGATTGTTTATTGTTTTGTTCTATCTTGTCTGGCCAACTTTTTAGATCAATTCAATTGCTAAGATTTTGTAAATTCCTGATTGTGAACCTTAACCTAAGTAGCAAACTTTTTCCTTCAGGGCTGATTGAACTAATTGAACAAGTAGGAAGTTGGATGTGTTGTTAAATCCCTCTTTAGGACAGCAAATACCTTGGCTAATCTTTGAACTTAAAGCTATCAATTGGGTTAAATCCTTCTTTAGGGACTGTTCGATTGATAAGGGTTTCTAGGACTGATTGGACTAGTAACTATATTAGGTCGGGACAAGGGCATTCATTGGAAACTTAATAGGACGAGAAGAAGTTACAAGGATCGTTTCAACCAAATAAAGTGGAAAATTGAAGGTAGAATTGCTTCTCCTAATTGTATGAATTAAAGTCATTTACTTTTGTTTGCTTCAATCCGCTTTGATAAAAGGCGGAACTTTCACACTCAAAACCCCCCTTTTTAGTTACTTCATTGGCATCTAAATCACACTTGAATAGCAAATTTCCATGTGGGATCGACCTCTTGCTTATTGCTATACTAGTTATAGGTTTGAGTTTTCTTTGACGGATCAACGACAGGTTTTCCCTCCGTCAGTTGCCTCCTAAGCAGCGCCTTTGGTTACCGTCGTTGGCTCGACGTTATGGCTTCCTAATGATTCTCAGCACTTGGTTGAGTGAGAACCAACTCATCACCGTCCTGTTTGACAAAGCTTTCAAAATATGGTTTCACTCTAGGACCATTTACCTTGAATATGTCTACATTTCTCTCATTGAGTAGCTCCACTGCACCATGAGAAACGACATTAGTGATCACATATGGCCCTGTCCATCTAGAACGAAACTTACCTGGGAAGAGTTGTAGGCACGATTGAAATAAAAGGACTTTTTCCCCAACTTTGAGGTCCTTTCGCAAGATATGTTTGTCGTGCCATGGCGTTGTCTTCTCCTTATAGGTGACTGAGTTATCATAGGCATCCAATCTCAATTCTTCCAACTCCTACATCTGTAGTTTCCTGAACTCCCCAACTTCATCAATCTGCATGTTGCATTGCTTCACCGCCCAATATGCCTTTTGTTCGAGCTCGACAAGAAGATGAAAAGCCTTTCCATAGACTAATCCAAACGGAGACATCCCAATGGGAGTCTTGTAAGCCGTTCGATAAGCCTATAGAGCATCATCAAGTCTGACACTCTAGTCCTTCCTGTTTGGGGCAACAGTCTTCTCTAAGATAGTCTTTATCTCGCGATTAGACACCTCAGCTTGCCCATTGGTCTGGGGGTGGTATGCAGTAAACACCCTGTGAGTTATATGATATTTCTTTAATAGAGCACTCACAGTCTTGTTGCAGAAGTGGGTCCCTTTATCACTGATCAATGCTTTCCGAACTCTAAATCTAGAGAATAGCTCATTGAGGAAACCTGCAACTACTTTTGAATCGTCAGTTCTTGTCGCCTTCGCCTCCACCCACATGGAGACGTAGTCCACCGCAAGCAAAATATATAAGTTTCCAAAGGAGTTAGGGAATGGTCCCATTAAGTCAATGCCCCAAATATAAAAAATCTCACAAAATATCATGCGAGTTTGTGACATCTCATTCATCTTAGAAAGATTACCTACTCTTTGACAGCGATCACAGGATTTGCAAAAGGCATATGAATCACGAAATATATGCGACCAAAAGAATCCTTCATCAAGTACCTTTCTAGCTGTCTTTTGTGGTCCAAAGTGTCCACCACATTCATGGGAATTGAAAAAATTAAGGACATATTATACCTCATTATCAGGAAGACACCGACAAATCAATTGATCCACGCAATTCTTCCATAGGTAAGGGTCATCCCAAACGTAGAAGCGAGCATTGTGGCATATCTTGTCCTTCTGAGCCTTCGAAAAGTTTTGTTAAAACTCTTGCGACACTAAAAAGTTGACCAAGTTAGCGAACCAAGGGCGTGGGAGAGAACTCACCTTGAAGAATTGTTCAATTTCGGATTCTGCATAGGACGCGGGGCGGCTAGGGCTAGTCGTGGGGCGGCCGACGATTGCGAAGAAATTCTCCCCCGAAGACTAGGCCGCGGGGCGGCCTAGGGTGGCCGTGGGGCGGCTGGCATTTACAAAGACTTGAAAAAGTTCTTTGTCAGGAAAGCTCCCCACTATGTCTTCTTGTCCATTTTTCCCTTGCACAATACGACTTAAATGGTCAGCAACTAGGTTCTCAACACCATTTTTGTCCCTGATTTCGATGTCAAAATCGCTTAAAAGAAAGATCCATCTAATCAGTCTTGGCGTGGCCTCTTTCTTCGTCAAAAGGTAACGAAGTGCTGCATGATCAGTGTAAACAATGACTTTTGTACCAATCAAATAAGATCTAAATTTCTCAATTGCAAAAGTTATAGCAAGAAGTTTCTTCTCTATGGTTGGGTAATTCATTTGAGCTCCCTTCAGGGTCATAGATGCATAGTATATGACATGAGAGCTTCTCCCTTCTTTTTATACAAGCACGGCTCCCACAGTGTAGTAACTAGTGTCACACATCAATTCGAACGGATGATACCAATTTGGCGCTTGTATAATTGGTGCACTAGTAAGACAAGTCTTTTACACATCAAACGTCGTCCTGTACTTCTCATCAAAAGAAAATGTGACCTCTTTCTTCAGCAGCTCGCACAAGGGTGAGGTGATCATTGAGAAATCCTTAATGGACCTGCGGTAGAATCCTACATGGCCTAAAAAGGAACGCACTTCATGCACATTAGTAGGATAAGGCAATGATTGAATGATGTCAATCTTTGCCTTATCAACCTCAATCCCTTTATGGGAGACAATGTGACCCAAAACAATACCTTCATCAACCATAAAGTGACACTTTTCTGAATTGAGCACTAAGTTAGTGTCAACACATCTTTTAAGTACAGGCGTCAAATGGTTGAGGCAAGTATCAAAACTATCACCATGGACTGTAAAGTCATCCATAAAAACCTTAATAAATTTCTCTATATATATTTAGAAAAGATACTTACCATACACCGTTGGAATGTCCCATGAGCGTTGCACAAGCCATAAGGCATTCTGCGATATGCAAAAGTGCCAAACGGACAAGTGAATGTTGTCTTTTCTTGATCCTCTTGTGTGATGGCTATCTGAAAGTACCCTGAATATCCATCTAGAAAGCAATAATATGGACGACTAGCAAGTCTTTCAAGCATTTGATCAATGAATGGTAAAGGTAAGTGATCTTTTCGAGTTAACGAATTCAGCCTGCGATAATCGATGCAAACTCTCCAGCCTGACTGGACTCTGGTAGGGACCAACTCACCTTCTTGATTCTCAACCACTGTTATGCTTCCCTTCTTTGGTACTACCTGCATTGGACTAACCCATTGACTATCATAAATGGGATAAATCATACATCCCTGAAGGAGCTTAAGCACCTCCTTCTTTACTACATCCATCATAGGTGTGTTGAGTCTCCGTTGAGGTTGCCTAGAAGGTTTGGCTCCCTCTTCTAATAAGATTCTGTGCATGCAAGTAGTAGAGCTGATTACCTTGATATCCGCTATGGTCCATCCCAGAGCTGTCGTATGCTCTTTGAGCCTTCCTACCAACCTATCTTCTTGTTCTTTTGTAAGCTTGTTAGAGATGATGGCATGCAAGGTGTCACCTTCCCCCACAAATGCATACTTCAGATGCTCAGGAAGAGGCTTGAGCTCAACATCAGGTGCATGTACGATAGAAGGTAAGAGTTTCTCATTTGGAATGGTTAGCGCCATAACGGTATCTTCTTGTGATTTCGAAGGGAGGGAAGACAAGTCTCTTATGGTATCCTGCAGGTTAGTACTCAAAACATAGTTCAATGAAAACTCCTCAATATGAGCTTCTAAAGCTACCTGCAAGTCATCTACACAACTCATATCAAAGGTATCCTGCATACAAGTATCAATGGCATCCATAAAGCATAAAGAATGATCATCAGAAGGGAATTTCATTGCATCATATATATTGTATTCAACCTTCTCACCATCGAATTCCATAGTCAAAGAGCCTAAATACACATCGATTTTTGTTCTAGCAGTCTTTAAAAAGGGCCTTCCAAGGAGAATATGAGCCTCTTGATTACCATGCTCCATGTCCGAGACAAAGAAATCAACAGGAAAGATCAAATTGTCAACCATAACTAAAACATCCTCAACCATGCCTCTAGGAAAAGCATTTGATCGGTCCGCTAGTTGGATCACCACTCTAGTCTCATGCAAAGGTCCTAAACCCAATGATTCATACAGAGAATAAGGTAAAACATTAATAGATCCACCCAAGTGTAACAAAGCTTTGTCAAACTTAGTCTCACATATCACACATGGGATTGTGAACAAACCAGGGTCGCTACATATCTTAGACATTCGCTTTTGAAACACATTAGACACATGTTCGCTTACCTAAATTTTCTGCTTTCCCTTCAACTTTTGATTCCTCTTTATTGTGTAAAGTTCCTTGAGAAATTTGGCATAACGAGGAATATTTTTAATCAGATTGAGTAAGGGGATGTTGACCTTGCACTTACTGAACGTCTCAAAGATCTGTTTGTCATTGTCTGGTCTTTTTGTGTCTCTGAGTGTTTCAAGAAAGAGAGAAACGGGTTTGAAAGAATTAAGAGGGGGGAAATCAGGTCTAACGTACCCGTCAGATGAGTCACTGGAGTGGCCGCGAGGTGGCCCGGCGATTTCTGCAGAGTCAAAATTGCCTTGGTCGGGGGGCGGCTCAAGGGTGTCGCGGGGCGGCTCAGTGAAGACAGGTTCTTCTTCCTCCTCGTTCGTACCTCTTTTAATATTTTCAATGTTAGCATCATTATGGGGAGTGGTAATCAGTTCCTTACCACTTCTTAGTGTCACGGCGCTGACGTTCTCCTTGGGGTTCACCACCGTTTGAGATGGTAGCTTTCCTGAGTCCTTAGCTGCCATTTCGCTCATCGATTGAGCCAATTGGCTAATTTGCTTCTCCAAATCTTGGTGTGCTCAGATTGACCTAGGACGATCTTTGTGAGAGCTTTGATAGGATCCTCATTCGATTGATCAGCAGTTAGTGGAGGTCCTCTCTGTCTGGCATCAAATTGTTGCTGAGATCTGAATTGGGGTCCTCCTTGTGGATTGAAAGGGGCCTGGTTATTACCATATCCATACCCCTGGTAACCTGCATTATATTTGTTATTGAAATGATTGGGATTAGCATAGTTACCATACATGGGTCGCTGCGGAACAAAGTTCACCATGGCATTCAACTCTACACTTGGCTCCTGCAACATTGGACAAGTGTCCATCGGGTGATAAAGATCAGCGCAAATGCCACATGCCTTAAGTTGTTGTGGGGTTCCTTGTAGCATGAACCTTTTCATCATATCCTTCAATTCAGCCACATCGCTATGTAACGCGGAAGTTGAGGAGTCAACGACGAGTACCCCTATAGCATGAAGTCCCTTGCTGAGTTGTCTAGAGCCATGAGCAAGCTCTGAAAACACCTCCAAAGCAGCATTGGGTGTTTTGTTCAAGATGTTGCCACCACAGGCAGATTTCACCGTCTTGCGCTCCTCATCAAGCAATCCATTGAATAGAAAGAGCAACAAATCCTTCTTCGAGAAACCATGGTGAGGGCAACTAGAGCAAAGCTTCTTGAAGCACTCAAAGTACTCTTAGAGTGTCTCTGTAGCCTGCTGGTCAATGCTGCTGATTTCCTCTTTCAGACTGTTTAACTTGGTTGCAGGAAAGTACTTCTCCAGAAAGAGACGCTTCAATTGAATCCATGTTGTTGCACTACCTGGTGGCAAGTAGTAGAACCACTCATTGGGAGTGTCCTTAAGCGCAAAAAGGAATGCCCTTAACTTGATTTGCCTCTCCGTGACATTGCCTGGTTTCATTCCCACCATGACAGTATGGAACTCAGATAAGTGCTTGTGGGGGTCATCACCACTCAACCCATGGAATTTAGGTAAGAGATGAACCACCCAAGACTTTAGCTCAAAATTGACACCTTCATCAAGTTCAGGGAACACGATAACCAATGGTTGTTGGGCTAAGTTTGGTGTTGTGAGCTTCTTCAACGTTCGATTATCATCGTTAGCAGCCATCTCTATACTCTCTTCTTCTCCTTGATCGAAAGGTAACTCGCGAAAGTGATCATGAGCTTCTCGCCTCAATCTAGAGAGAGTCCTCTCAATCTCTGAATCCAAATACAATAAAGATGAATTAGTAGCACGAGTGTGGACCATATAGGTGGTCCACACAAAGATTAGCGATTAAAACAACACAAGAATTCAATAATAAGTCCCCGGCAACGGCGCCAAATTTGACAAGAGGAAAACCTGTCATTGTTCTTGCCAAAGAATATTTAAACTCACAACTAGTATAGTGTGTAAGCAAGAGGTCGATCTATAGGGAAATCTATTCAATTCGAGTGTCAATTCTAATCGCTAATAGAGAATATGAGGTGTTTTTGGTGCGAAAAAGATCCGCCTTTTATCAAAGCGGAAGCAAGCAAACAAAGTAAACCGTGTTGTAGAATGCAATGGAGAGAAATAGGTTTACCTACAATTTATGACTTCAATTGATGAATTCGATCCTTGTTTCAGCCTCTAGTTCTTGTCTTTTCCTATCAATGTCCTTCTCCAGATCTTAGGTAGACTACTAGTCCTACGAGTCCTAGCAACCCTTATCCCTAAATAACCCTAACACTGTTAAGATTCAACCTAGAGGTAGCATTAAGAGTATGAATTAACCAAGGTACACATAATATCAAGTTATGAGTCGATATTCAACTTGTATTAAACTTCTTACAGATCCAATTAGTCCTACGAGTCCTAAAGGGATATGATTGTCACTTGGGTTAAGGTTCGCTACGAGGAATCTGCGAAACGCACAATTCAACAATCAAAGATCCAAACTATAGGCGAAACCTTGAGACTTAAGTTGCTCATGCTCAACGACGCTCTCAATAATTCTCTAAAGTGCATAAGGTCAATGAAAGAATAACCTAAAATGTCTCTTAAAAGTCGTTAGAAAGTCGGCCAAGAATATAATTAAAAACCTTGATTAAAGTCCAATCCGGAATCGGCGTTTCTGTGAAGTCCGCGGGGCGGCCGGCGTTCAGCGAATTCCTTCGGTTTTCCCTTCGAGCCGCGGGGCGGCTAACCAAACTGCGGGGCGACCGACGATTCTTCCGAGCTTCTTCTTCCCTGACTTCGCAGCTTCTCTACCTCTTCTTTAGATTGTTTTTGCTCTTCTCCAATTCATTTCACCTTCAATATACTATACCTGAAATAAACCATAAAATCATGTAGATTCCGCCTCTTCTAACACACCAAGTGATTATGTAAATGCAACTAAATATATGCAATATATTCACAACAAAACTATGCTTAATGCAATCTATTATGCAATACTGAATATGCTCTATCAATATCGACTCATGTCTTCTTCCTCGCTCGATGTGGAATCGACATTAGCTCCTGGGTGGAATTTCGAGTGGATGCCACTGGATATCGACCTGGCTGGGTCAATATCGACTTCTCTGCATCTAGTGTTGTCCTTCTCTGTTGAGTCGATCTCTGGTCTCATTTCACTCAATATCGAGTTGTTCTGGTCGATTTCGAGTGCCTTCACGGTTCTCTTCCTCTTCTCCGAATTGCTCGTAAAGTGTCTCAATTTCGGCAAATTTAAACAAGAATTTGTGTGGATCTCCATAATTAAATAATAAGCATAAACTACACAATTCTTGCATTGTTCTAACCTAGAAATAAAAAATATAATCATAAATCGACATGAGAGATAGAAGAAAGCGTGGAAAATTAAGCGCACATCATGTATCCTGACATTTTTATGAAAAATTCCTGTCAGGTGAGGTGGGGGTGAGAGCCCAACATGAGCTTTCTCGACCTGAGGTGAAGGGTGAAGCTGCTGAAGCGGATAGGCGGGGATGGTGTTGGATTTGAAGAGGACTAGTGGCAACACCGGGAGACAGACAGAGATTGGAGGCTTGAGGCCGAAGAGCAAGAAAGACAAAGGTCGGGCGACGGAACACGAACAGGAATGAAGCCTTGAAATTAAAGATTTTAAACTTTCAATCCCTAATATATATATATATATATATATATATATATATATATATATATATACACATATATATATGGAAGGGTTCTGGTGAAATATTTCATAGGGTGCAACGTGTAACACAATTATAAGCGTTGGATCGTAGACTAATCAATGGACTAGATTCGGTTGGAATATCCTCATGATAGGGATTGTGGTGGAGGTGTACATCATTAGAGTAAAAAAAAAAAGGAAATAAGCTAATAAAAAAAATCAGTAGGTGACAATCAAGCATAGGGTAGTGATTTCATTTAAGAATGAGATTATGGTGGGAGAAAATTAGACGTTGAAGGATTTAAAGAAAATTAGATCTATGAATTCAAATTTTATCTTTAGAAGATACTCCTTAATGAATATACAATATAAAAAAAAAGGAATTATAATTTAAAAAAAATAATATTGAAGACACTATAGTCCTTAATGAAAATTGTATATTTCCAACTGAACTAGTGAATATACTCTATTAATAGGTTGAATAATCTTAATGCTTAAAATGAATATAGTAATGTAAAATGAATAATCTGAATGTTTAAAATGAATAATCATTGTATATTTCCACTTTCATTTTTCCGTGATGAGTTTGTGGTACTTTTTTTCATAGTGCCACAAAATTTCATTGTGTATTTCGACTTTCATCAAATGTGCCAATTCTGAACAAGGACATATACCAACTTGATTTTTGCTTGTTTCGAATCCTCTCGATCGCCACAAGCGTCGATGTTGCAGCTCTGCCAGCACCTAGGAGGCTGCCCAGTAAGCGCTAATTACAGCTTTGTAGTTGCTGATTTGTATTCTGAAATGCCCCTTGCATTGTCCTTTATCGATCTCAACCTTCCGTCCACCTAGTTATGCTTTGAACTACCTGCACTAGAGCATCAATGTAGTATGAATTGCTGATAATCTATAATGCAAATATGTACACTCAATGTTGTTGAATCAGAAGCTGAAATGTTGAATCTATGATCTGTAATTTGAATACAAGTTGCTGAATCTATAATCTGAAAAGCTGAATCTGAAATAGAGCTCAGAGATTTTTTTATTTTTTAATTGGTAGAGATGGTGTTGAATATTTTGGTTGGATAAGGTGAATATATAGCATATCTGAAATGAATATCCGATATACTCAATCATATTACTAACAAAGCTAACGCGGGACTGTGTAGTTGAATTTTTTTTTTTTGGTGGAGATACAAATGGTTCTATCATGAATATACTCTGTTAAAAAATTGAACAATTTGTATACAACATATGAATAAAGTGGTGTTTAATACAAATTATGATTTAGTATGAATATATATTCTGTTTTTTTAAAAACAGACAATGTATATGATTTTGTCATGATGAATATAATATACGTGCTTAAGGGAAACTTGGATTTGCTTAATATTTAACGCAGATGCATATAGTATATGCAGTAGACGCTGGTGAGATGAACAAATTAGGACCCTTACTAATAGAACAAGATAAATAATTTAGGGAAAAAATCACTCTACAAGTGGTTGGGAAAAATTTAGTTACCACAGGGTGCTGAAAATTTATATAAGAAACACTTCAAAGTAGAATGTCTGTCATCAAGAATGGCCTTGCAAGTGCGAACGTCATGACCGGTGTGTTGTTTGCATCTTGTGCATTGGCTTTTACGCTTTTGTGAATCTTCGATCGTCTTTGAATATTGATCATCTCCGAACATTGATCGTCTCCAAATCTTGAATAATAAAATTCTAAAATGAGTTGGGTAGTCCATGGGATTTCTCTACGTTATTCATTCCAAAATCAATTGCACATTGAATTCCATGGAATTCCGAATTTCACTCCCAATTGCAAATTGAAAGGCAATCACTCACAACTTGCCTTTTCAATTTGTCGACTCATTTAATTATAATTAATTATAGATGTAATCTTGTATGGTAGGATTTAACAAAAAATCAATCTAAACCGTTCATCCTACTTTAATCCAACGCTCATAATTCTGTTACACGTTACACCCTTTAACTCGTTTCACTGGAATCTTTACCTATATATATATATATATATATATATATATATATATATATATATATATATGGAAGGGTTCTGGTGAAATATTTCGTAGGGTGCAACGTGTAACACAATTATAAGCGTTGGATCGTAGACTAATCAATGGACTAGATTCGGTTGGAATATCCTCATGATAGGGATTGTGGTGGAGGTGTACATCATTAGAGTAAAAAAAAAGGAAATAAGCTAATAAAAAAAATCAGTAGGCGACAATCAAGCATAGGGTAGTGATTTCATTTAAGAATGAGATTATGGTGGGAGAAAATTAGACGTTGAAGGATTTAAAGAAAATTAGATCTATGAATTCAAATTTTATCTTTAGAAGATACTCCTTAATGAATATACAATATAAAAAAAAAGGAATTATAATTTTAAAAAAATAATATTGAAGACACTATAGTCCTTAATGAAAATTGTATATTTCCAACTGAACTAGTGAATATACTCTATTAATAGGTTGAATAATCTTAATGCTTAAAATGAATATAGTAATGTAAAATGAATAATCTGAATGTTTAAAATGAATAATCATTGTATATTTCCACTTTCATTTTTCCGTGATGAGTTTGTGGTACTTTTTTTTCATAGTGCCACAAAATCTCATTGTGTATTTCGACTTTCATCAAATGTGCCAATTCTGAACAAGGACATATACCAACTTGATTTTTGCTTGTTTCGAATCCTCTCGATCGCCACAAGCGTCGATGTTGCAGCTCTGCCAGCACCTAGGAGGCTGCCCAGTAAGCGCTAATTACAGCTTTGTAGTTGCTGATTTGTATTCTGAAATGCCCCTTGCATTGTCCTTTATCGATCTCAACCTTCCGTCCACCTAGTTATGCTTTGAACTACCTGCACTAGAGCATCAATGTAGTATGAATTGCTGATAATCTATAATGCAAATATGTACACTCAATGTTGTTGAATCAGAAGCTGAAATGTTGAATCTATGATCTGTAATTTGAATACAAGTTGCTGAATCTATAATCTGAAATGCTGAATCTGAAATGGAGCTCAGAGATTTTTTTATTTTTTAATTGGTAGAGATGGTGTTGAATATTTTGGTTGGATAAGGTGAATATATAGCATATCTGAAATGAATATCCGATATACTCAATCATATTACTAACAAAGCTAACGCGGGACTGTGTAGTTGAATTTTTTTTTTTGGTGGAGATACAAATGGATCTATCATGAATATACTCTGTTAAAAAATTGAACAATTTGTATACAACATATGAATAAAGTGGTGTTTAATACAAATTATAATTTAGTATGAATATATGATTTTGTCATGATGAATATAATATATGTGCTTAAGGGAAACTTGGATTTGCTTAATATTTAACGCAGATGCATATAGTATATGCAGTAGACGCTGGTGAGATGAGCAAATTAGGACCCTTACTAATAGAACAAAATAAATAATTTAGGGAAAAAATCACTCTACAAGTGGTTGGGAAAAATTTAGTTACCACAGGGTGCTGAAAATTTATACAAGAAGCACTTCAAAGTAGAATGTCTGTCATCAAGAATGGCCTTGCAAGTGCGAACGTCATGACCGGTGTGTTGTTTGCATCTTATGCATTGGCTTTTACGCTTTTGCGAATCTTCGATCGTCTTTGAATATTGATCATCTCCGAACATTGATCGTCTCCAAATCTTGAATAATAAAATTGTTTTTTCTTCCAATGGAGAAAGTTAACAACAAAAAAAAATTGTTTTTTCTTTGAATATAAGTTACGTTTATGCCTAAATCATATCGTTATTGGTTATTTGCATTATTTAACATTAGTTCAATGAGATTGTGTCACATATTGTGGTTCACTGAGATTGGTTCACTGATATTTGCATTGATCAAATATCTCCTATGCAAGGGTGCTGCACCATGTCTCTGTCACGGTGAACCATTGATTCACTGAGATTGTGTCACATGTTGTGGTTCACTGAGAATGGTTCACTGATATGTGCATTGATATTTTTTACTGAACCAAATTCTCATATGTGCATTGATCCAATATCTTTTATGCCAAGGTGCTGCACTATTTCTTTGTCATGCATGTTGAATCAAACTATGATATGTTTACCATTGTTCTAAAAATCGCGCTTGGGCACCCCCTAGGCGCTAGGCGACCCCCTCCGCCTAGAGCTAAATGTCCGCTTAAGCACGCCTAGGCGTTCGCCTTGACCGCCTAGGCACTAGGCGGCCCCTCACCGCCTAGGATTTGCCTAGCGCTTTTTAGAACACTGATGTTTACTGAACCAACTTCTAATATATTCATTGATCAAATTATGATATGTGTATTAAACCATTCTTTGAGTGAACCACAACCAGTGAACCACAACATGTGAACCATACCTTGTGAACCACAACATGTGAACCACACCCTGTGAACCTCAACCAATTCTTTGAGTGAACCATATACAATGAACCACACCCTGTAAATCAAAACCACTAAACCACACCACCTGAACCACAACCAGTGAATCAAACCAGTGAATCACAACCAATCTGTTACATGTGTTCTGAACCAATTATCTATTATTTATATTGAATCAACTTTCAAAAATAACAATATGATACACCCTGTTTAATTTGAATGCTATTATATTTTGTGTTGAACCATTTTCTCCCATTAATGCTGAACCAACTAAATACTTTCTACTTTATATGCAAATTCAGATACAACAAATATTATTACCCCCCAAGTCACACCAGCATAAACGAGTGCTTCGCAAACAGAAAAGAATTTTATTTTGGAAATTTCACTAGGGAGTACAAAGTATTGGCTGACGCTATGTAATGACGAGTTCAAACCTATTGTTGGGATGATTTTTGATACAATTGACGAAGCAATAGAAAAGTATGAGAAATATTCTTTACTTTGTGGTTGTAAAACTGTTGTAAACCTAATTTGCCATGTTTTACACTTATTTTAATATCGATTTCTGCATACATTGCATGCATTTGGGTTAGAATAATACAGAATTTGTGTAGTTTACACTTATTTGCAATATATGGAAGTCTACACAAGTTTTGGTTATATTTCGCAGAAATCGGACGCACTTTGGAGCTTAGAGGAAACTCATGGAGAAGCTAAGGATGGTGCAGCTGGAGAAAAGGCCATTTTTCACCATTCATCATTCTGAATCAAGCTTCAATGTCTTCATGAAAGTTGTAGCCCTCGGAAAGAGCTTTCCAACGCATGTTCATATGCGCCAATCTGACGAATAAGGACTCGGGAAAGTGCGTTTTAAGAACGGAGCAGAATGCTGAAAGCAATAGCGTTACTCGAAATCGACCACATTGGTCGACATCGACAAGAGTTTACTCGACATTTGCTCCAGAGGACGAGATCGAGCACGAGATGAAGACAAAAGTTACTCTATGTCGAGGAGATTTCCTCTACGTCGAGGAGATTTACTCTATGTCGAGGAGATTTACTCTATGTCGAGGAGGTTGGTCTACGTCGAGAAAGTGCTACTCGATATCGAGGAGTCCTAGTCGATATCGAGTAAATCCCAGAGACCGACGTCGAGTAATCCGGATCATGTTAAGGTTCTATCCCGAATTCGATGGTGATATTTTCGAGATCAAATTCCATTCGAATCTATCAAGAGCTATCAAGTTCCATCATCAAGGAAGGAGAAGATTTATCCATTGAAGACGTTTAGATATAATTCCCTATTTAGATTTAATTCCTTTATTGTTTTTATTTATCATTAAGCTTTTAGATATAATTTTAGATATAGATAGATATCTTATATCCTTGGATAGCAAGGATTAGAAGGCTATAAATAAAGCCCTGGGGGGCTGATTTTCATTCATAAAAGAAAAGTCGTCTTAGGGCGTAAGGAGGAAGCAGAGGAGAGAGAGAGGAGAGAGGGAGGAGAGAGAGAGAGAGAGAGAGAGAGAGAGAGAGAGAGAGAGGAGGCGAGAGAGGAGGAACGTTTGGAAGGTTTTGTAAGTTTTAGTTTATTTTATATTAAAGTTAATTTCTTTCATCATGTTTGCTTTCTAATTTTCCTTCTTCTAGGGTTGGGGTGATCCCAACATAGATATGTTTGTTTGATTTATGAATTCATGATTTTGTATGTCTTTATTATCATCTACCTATGTGCTTAATCCTTTGCGACGGTCGAGGACAATTCCTTATTTGCAATTATGAAGCGAAAGTGAATTAATTATGAATTTGGATAGTAATTAGGCTTTGCTTGCGAAAGTTGGTTGATCCTAATTAAGAAAAGGTAGTAACACTTAGGGTTAATGCGAAAGCCTCTATATATTCCTATTTGTTAATAACGAAAGTTATTTGATATAAAACATGCATCTTTATGTGATTTATGATCTGCATATATGTTTATTGTTGTGGTGATCCCTAACCTTGGAAGTTTGCATCTTTATTTATTTTATTTCATTATTTTAATCCTGCAAGGTTACCCGACACCGACCACCTCTTCTCCTACCATTCCCTCGACATCGACCAAGTCTTAGTCGACGTCAACAACAACCTCCCCACCTTTTCCCGCTATCCCTGAACCCCATAACACACTAAACCTAAACCGCTGACTTCTCTCCTGAGGACGAACCTGACTCCCCTATACTATAGCGGGGGTCTTGACTACAAATTTATTTGGTCGAGAAACCCTCTCGTCAAATTGGCGCCGTTGCCGGGGAGATGTCAATCGTGCCTAGTTTAATTGTGTTTAAGGTTCAGAAAGGCCCATCCCTTTTTCTTACCCTTCACATACCCTACCACCACCTACCTCACGGTACCAACTGGGTGCCAAGATTTTACCACTAATTTGTGTTCTTGATTGTGATTTCAAAGCTTAGGTACAAAGATGGAAGACTTTGTCGAAGGGAATCCTGCATGGGAAGAATGGTATCAACATTTGAGACGGAGAAATAGGATCGCAGTGGAGGAGTCACGATTAAGGGAAATAGCTCGGTTGGAAGACGAAATCCGAAGGCTTGAGGCTTCCATTCAGTCTAAAGGACCATGCCCTCCTCTCGACGAGCCAATTGACCCACTCAATGTCGACAACCAGGTATGTCCTTCCTCGAATTTCATTCCTACTTTGCTACCTATTGTTGATGAATCATATGAAGGATCCCACGGCGAAATAGCACTAGAAGAGAAGAAGTTGGACATTGTTGACCAGGGCATTCCAAGATCGCTTTTACCTTACAAGGTGAAGGCTATCCCCGATGATTTTGAGCAACCGATGTTCATATTCAAGTATGGGGTCCTAGCACAGTGGCATGAAGCTCCGCATGATGAGGTGGAAATATCTCTTTCCACTCTACCGTTTTGTTGTGGTGGAGACGCGCAACCAAGTCAACCTATGATTCGGAAGAGGTATGATGATGAGGTATGTATATTTTATTTATATCTTCCTTTATGCATGCCAACTGGAGCCCAGGAAGATGAATGGGTGAAGCCATGGAGCGTTCACTCGGGGAGGTTTAAGCTTCTTCACATGATGCCTCCGGATGACATCCCACGCTTTCCACCACCGGAGGAACCACCAGATCCACCTATACCTCCGGACAAAGATGAACCAGGCTAATGCTAAAAGGAAAGTCGGCCTAGCGACTATAAAATCTAGACCTTGTACATAGACTTTTTTTAGGACATTTTTTGGGACATTGTTTTTTTGCTTGTTTTTGGTTTTGAACATTTTTTGGTTTTTGTTTTTTCTTTTGTGGGTATATGTCTTCCATACTTTTCAGGACCATGGATAGAACCAAGCAATATTCATACTCGGCCAATGAGGTGCTTCCATTCGAAATTATCAAGCCCTGCACACCTGTCTAGTGAGTTTCTTTCTTTACCCTTGTTTTTATACAGTGAGGACACTAATTTGTTGTTAGGAGGAAATCGAGTATGAAATATAACAAAATAGATCAAACCAGATTCAGGCCCACGCAAATAAATACAAGACTCCTCCAATGCAGTAATGGGAAGTCACGATCGAATCCACGAGGAAGCGTGTCAACAGATCTCAGGTAGCTGTAAATCTCACAGACAAAGCAGCAGAAAGACATCAACACGGAAACAAAGTGGCAAAAACAGAAATAAAACAGAAAAGAACAAACAAAAGCAAAGGTCAAAACGAAAACAGAAAAGGCAAAGCAAAGCAGAAACAAAAGCGAGGACACGGAAGCTACTCGATCTCGAGTAATAGTCCTCTATATCGACTAAGGAGGTCGACAATAGAAACTCATAAACGAAAGCAGACAACTCGATGTAGACAAGTTCGTACTCGATATCGAGTAGAGGCTACTCTGTATCGACGAAAAACTTCTTTGTATCGACTAGCAAGACAGAAAATTGTAAATTGCAGATTCGAACCCAAACTCAGAAATTTGACAGAAATAAACTCAATATGCTAAAAGACTTCCAAAGCCAGGGTATCAACACCACAACGATAACCATGCAAAGTAATACATAAAGGCATAAAAGATCATGCTTTCAATCAAATAACTTTCGTTATTAACAAATAGGCATATAGAGGCTTTCGCATAAACCCTAATTGTTACTAACCCTTTTCACATAATTAACCCAAGTTGCATTAAGATCACTTTCGCTTCAATAATACAAACAAGGATCACCTTCAACTCTCGCAAAAGAATCATGCTCATAGGGATAGAAGACGAATTGCATAAAAAGATCTGACCTTTACTGCATCACTTCATATAGCCACCGTCGGGCTCACCCCAGCCCCAGGAGTGGGTGGACTATTCACGCCTCATCGCAATCGCAGACATTGATTGATGAAAAGAACTAAATTGCATTAAAACTAAATTCAAAGCCTTTACAATCCCGACAATCCAACTTTCGATGAATGCCAAAACCCTAAAAACTTTAGAACTCCTAAACTGTCTCTGTGGAACTACTTCTTTAGCTTGTGAATTGAATTCATATAAACCAGCCCCTAGGGCTTTATTTATAGGCTTCTAATCCTCGCTATCCAAGGATAGAATCATCTATCTCTATATCTAAAGGCTTAAAAGATAAATAAAAGCAATAAAGGAATTTAATCTAAAAGGAAAAGATAAATCTAAACTAGGTAAGTCTTCTTCATGTTGATAGATCTCCCTTCCATGGATAGATGATGATAGATCTCGGCCCACTCGACATCCTTCATGCCCAAGGAATCCCAGCTCTACTCGGACTGCTCAAACCAAGTAACGCGGCTCGACATGTCTACTTGGATTGCCGGGATTGTAAAGGCTTTGAATTTAGTTTTAATGCAATTTAGTTCTTTTCATCAATCAATGTCTGCGATTGCGATGAGGCGTGAGTAGTCCACCCACTCCTGGGGCTGGGGTGAGCCCGACGGTGGCGATATGAAGTGATGCAGTAAAGGTCATATCTTTTTATGCAATTTGTCTTCTATCCCTATGAGCATGATTCTTTTGCGAGAGTTGAAGGTGATCCTTGTTTGTATTATTGAAGCGAAAGTGATTTTAATGCAACTTGGGTTAATTATGTGAAAAGGGTTAGTAACAATTAGGGTTTATGTGAAAGCCTTTATATGCCTATTTGTTAATAACGAAAGTTATTTGATGAAAAGCATGATCTTTTATGCCTTTATGTATTACTTTGCATGGTTATCGTTGTGGTGTTGATACCCTGGCTTTGGAAGTCTTTTAGCATATTGAGTTTATTTCTGTCAAATTTCTTAGTTTGGGTTCGAATATGCGATTTACAATTTTCTGTCTTGCTAGTCGATACAGAGGAGTTTTTGGTCGATATAGAGTAGACTCTACTCGATATCGAGTAAGAACTTGTCTACATCGAGTTGTCTGCTTTCGTTTCTGAGTTTCTGTTGTCGACCTCCTTAGTCGATATAGAGGATTGATACTCGGGATCGAGTAGCTTCTGTGTCCTCGCTCTTGTTTCTGCTTTGCTTTTCCTTTTCTGTTTTCGTTTTGACCTTTGCTTTTGTTTGTTCTTCTCTGTTTTATTTCTGTTTCTTCCCCTTTGTTTCTGTATTGCTGTCTTTCTGCTGCTTTGTCTGTGAGATTTACAGCTACCTGAGATCTGCTGACACGCTTCCTCGTGGATTCGATCCTGACTTCCCATTACTGCATTGGAGAAGTCTTGTATTTATTTGCGTGGGCCTGAATCTGGTTTGATCTATTTTGTTATATTTCATACTCGATTTCCTCCTTACAACAAATTGGCGCCGTTGTCGGGGAGATATCAATCGCGCCTAGTTTAATTGTGTTTATGGTTCAGAAAGGCCCATCCCTTTTTCTTACCCTTCACATACCCTACCACCACCTACCTCACCGGTACCAACTGGGTGTCAAGCTTTTACCACTAATTTGTGTTCTTGATTGTGATTTCAAAGCTTAGGTACAAAGATGGAAGACTTTGTCGAAGGGAATCCTGCATGAGAAGAATGGTATCAAGATTTGAGACGGAGAAATAGGATCGCAGTGGAGGAATCACGATTAAGGGAAATAGCTCGGTTGGAAGACGAAATCCGAAGGCTTGAGGCTTCCATTCAGTCTAAAGGACCATGCCTTCCTCTCGACGAGCCAATTGACCCACTCAATGTCGACAACCATGTATGTCCTTCCTCGAATTTCATTCCTACTTTGCTACCTATTGTTGATGAATCATATGAAGGATCCCACGGCGAAATAGCACTAGAAGAGAAGAAGTTGGACATTGTTGACCAGGGCATTCCAAGATCGCTTTTACCTTACAAGGTGAAGGCTATCCCCGATGATTTTGAGCAACCGATGTTCATATTCAAGTATGGGGTCCTAGCAAAGTGGCAAGAAGCTCCGCATGATGAGGTGGAAATATCTCTTTCCACTCTACCGTTTTGCTGTGGTGGAGACGCGCAACCAAGTCAACCTATGAATCGGAAGAGGTATGATGATGAGGTATGTATATTTTATTTATATCTTCCTTTATGCATGCCAACTGGAGCCCAGGAAGATGAATGGGTGAAGCCATGGAGCGTTCACTCGGGGAGGTTTAAGCTTCTTCACATGATGCCTCCAGATGACATCCCACGCTTTCCACCACCGGAGGAACCACCAGATCCACCTATACCTCCGGACAAAGATGAGCCAGGCTAATGCTAAATGGAAAGTCGGCCTAACGACTATAAAATCTAGAGCTTGTACATAGACTTTTTTTTAGGACATTTTTTGGGACATTGTTTTTTTGCTTGTTTTTGGTTTTCAACATTTTTTGGTTTTTGTTTTTTCTTTTGTGGGTATATGTCTTCCATACTTTTCAGGACCATGGATAGAACCAAGCAATATTCATACTCGGCCCAGGAGGTGCTTTTATTTGAAATTTAGAGAATCTGCACATCTGTCTAGTGAGTTTCTTTCTTTACCCTTGTTTTTATACAGTGAGGACACTGTAATGTTTAAGTATGGGGTGGGGGAAGGGCTTACATTATGCATATTTGCCATATTTGACATTATGTGTGCATTGTTTCTTTGAATTGCTTATACATGGCTATTTTGGAATGCATTATTGATTTTTGTGTTTATATGCATGATTTCCAAAATTTAGAAAAATGACCCCCATTGAAAATTTTGATTAATGTCATGGAAGCTTATATTGAACTCGATGATTCAAAATTGGATTCATTAGAGATATAGCATGAAATTGCCTAGTAAAGGGAAGTCACAATGAAATGCATATTTTATTGAAAACCATAAAAGGAGGTAAAATTTGAAGTTGCTTTTGACATGTTGCATGATAAGATGATGGAGGACTTTATATTTCCATATAATGCTCATATGTTTATAATCCTAGCCTTACCTATGCTTATGCATCACAAAAGCCATAATATGACTTATTTCATATATTGCTCCACATGATCTAAATATTGCCATTCTTTACCTTATCCGGGGATTATGTTGAAAATGATGTTACATGATGGAGATTGTTATATGGTTGTTGTGTTTATCATTATTGGAGTTTGGAAGGAAATTGTTTGAATTATATGGAAAATTTAATGAGTGAAAGAAAATCCAATCACCTCAGGAGATAAAGGTAGATTGACCCTGCTCTATGAGATAATAGTTTGGAGAGATGGGACACATTGTGAGGAGTCCAAAGCACTAAGTATCCGGGGCCATTCATGACACCCATGTTTGCGTCTCACGATAAGGCAGTGCTGAGGTTAGAGAGGTAAAATCATTATTATTGATAAAAGCATTATGAAAGGTGATGAATCTTATGGAGAAGAAATGTGGAAATTCTGTTTGGAAACACTCCATTTCCCCGGATCATTAGCACCACATTGCCAAAAATTGCCCACCTTTAGCCTTTTACCAAATCTACTCCTTCATGAGCTTAAATTAAAGTCCTCTTGATTATTAATGCTTTGTCACGTATGAATTGTTTTTGCATAACCCTCCTTTTATGAGTAGATGTTGCTTTTGTATAATTGCACATGCATGGACTTGTGACACTAGTACCTTTTCAAGGATGGTAATTGAATGCAGGGATATATGAGAATGAATCTAATATGTTGAGAGTTTTGAATTATTCCCCTGAATGACAATTAAAAGTATTGCTTGAGGACAAGCAAGCTTAAGTATGGGGTGTTTGTTGTAAGCCTAATTTGCCATGTTTTACACTTATTTTAATATCGATTTCTGCATACATTGCATGCATTTGGGTTAGAATAATACAGAATCTGTGTAGTTTACACTTATTTGCAGTATATGGAGGTCTACACAAGTTTTGGTTATATTTCGCAGAAATCGGACGCACTTTGGAGCTTAGAGGAAACTCATGGAGAAGCTAAGGATGGTGCAGCTAGAGAAAAGGCCATTTTTCACCATTCATCATTCTGAATCAAGCTTCGATGTCTTCATGAAAGTTGTAGCCCTCGGAAAGAGTTTTCCAACGCATGGTCATATGCGTCAATCCGACGAATGAGGACTCAGGAAAGTGCCTTTTCCCGCTATCCCTGAACCCCAAAACACACTAAACCTAGAACCGCTGACTTCTCTCCTGAGGACGAACCTGACTCCACTATCCTATAGCGGGGTCTTGACTACAAATTTATTTGGTCGAGAAACCCTCTCGTCAAAAACACACAACAACACTTGTACGATAATGGGAGCTATTATCAGGGTTAAATATATTATCTGCAACAAAGAAGGTGTGAAAAATGGTGCAAATTCCATAGGAGAAAAGAAGACGGTCTCTACTAGTTGTGGTTGTAAAGCTAGAGTTATCTTTGAAAGAAAAAAAGATGGGAAGTATAAGGTGATTGCGTTTGAAGAACGCTAGACACATGAGCTCATGGATAGGATCACAAGGAAGTCTGCACAGTCAAATTTCAAGTTGGAAATGATACATCGAAAGTTTGTGAGGGACCGTGCTCAATAAAAAATCGCTACAGTTAGAGCATTCAAGCTTTATGAAACAATGATGGGCAAAGAGTCAGAGGTTGGGGAAACTGTTATTAAATTCATGAACTTCAAGCGATATTTGATGGCTTTTATGAAGGATTATGTTGCACAAATGTTAATAAATCGATTGACAACAAAGAAAGAGGTTTACAGTGCTTTTTATTACAATTTTAATGTGGACAAAGATGACATATTGTCCATGGTATTTTGGGCGGATCCAGTACCAAGGAAAAATTATTCCATTTTTGGAGATGTTGCAATATTTGATTCTACGTACATAACAAATGGGTAAAACGCATGTCCAAATTCTATTTAATACGTAAACTATTTTATGGTTAAATGTAGTGAACCAATTACTTTAATTCATAAAACTGAGAAAAAATACATACACCAAAGCTAATGAAAAACAATTAACCACAACCAGTGAACCACACCTAGTGAACCATACTTAAATAACTGAACCACAACCAATGAACCGCACCCAGTGAAACAGGGAACAATAATTAGATAACTCAATTACAACCAACTCTCTGAGTGAACCACAACGAGTGAACCACAACATGTGAACCATACTTAGGTATCTGAATCACACCCAGTGAACCATTGAACCATATTTAGATAACTGAATCACAAACAATCTCTCTGATTGAACCACAACCAGTGAAACACACCTAGTGAACCATACTTAAGTAAATAATTCCCTGATGAACCACATAACTCTTTTATATGGTTAGCCGTTCTATTATTTTGTTACTGAACCAATCTATCATTTGGGACCTAAATCACCTAATGAATAAGTTCTTATTTAGCTGATGTAAGTATACTGAACACTATCTGTTATGTATGATGAACAAAACTATAACTTCTATATTGAACAACTATTTGGTATGTGTGATGAACCAAATAACTGAGCAATTACACTTTTATTGATGAACCAATTATTGTAGCATCACTGAACCAATTTTTTTAAGGTACAATATGGATTTTGCTCCGTCCAGTGGATGTTTGAGAATTTCAAAAAAGAAATGGATGTTGAACCAAAACTTTTGGTGACTGATCAAGATCTAGCTATGAAAAGTGCCACTAAATCTATTTTTCCATCAACAGAACATAGATATTGCATGTGGCACATAATGTCTAAAATTCCTGAAAGAGTTGGTGCCAAAATGAGTAAGTGTTCAGACTTTTGGAATAAATTAGATGCAGTAGTTTAGATTGATGAAATCAAACCATCTGTGTTCGAGTACATGTGGAACTCGGTTATTGAAAAATATCAGTTAAACGATAATGATTTTCTGACAAACATCTTCAAAAACCAAAGAGTCATGGATTCCAGCTTATCGTGAGCATATACTACTAAGCCGTGTTGGAAGAACTACATATGTTGCAGAGTCCCAAAACAAGTTCTTCAAGACATATACAAATAGATTATGCCGCTTGGTAGAGTTAATGATGCACTATGCTACTGCTATATATTGATAATCAAAGATACCAACAAACTCTCCTGAATGTTGCTGACCATACCAAATCCCCTGATATGTTGACCGATTTGGATATTGAAAAACATTGTGCATCAATATTTACGTTGTATGCTTTTCGTAAAATACAACTACAACTCCAAGCAAAATGTCGTGTCATTAATGTTACAGAAATAGAGGAAAACATGTTATTGTCTGGAGAAATGTGGGTAGCCATGGAACAACATCATTCGAAGTGCAATATCATCCTAAAAATCATAACACAGAGTGCAATTGTGTTATGTTTATTAGGGAGGGTTTACATTGTCGCCATGTTTTCTAAGTATTTGAAAGATCTCAGAGTAAAGGAGTTGCCTCGGAATTTGGTTTTGCTGAGGTGGATGAACGAAGCAGCACTATCTCCCATTTTTAATATTGATGATATAATTGTTCGGCAATGTGAGCAGATTGATGCACGCAAAGCATTGAAAAGTGATATACTTACAAAGGTGCATAATTGTTTGGCATTGAGTGACCAATATGAAAAGAAACTGAAGGATTTAAAGGATTGGCTAGATGTGTATATAGACTTACTCAAAGAGGTTATTGCTAAAGAAGACAAGGATGTTGATAAGCAGAAACTGATCAAATACTTTGTAGGAGTGAAGGTACTAGAACAGATTATCATCCGCAAACCAGTAAAGGCTTGCAAGAAAGGGAGTGGAAAGAGACTAAAAGATGGAAATGAAAAGGCAATAGAGAAAAAGAAGAAGAACAAGGTAAAAAGATTGTGCAAAGAATGCAACAAGTTAGCATTCCACGACAGTAGGAATTGCGAAAAAATTAAGGTAGAGAAGAAAAAGTCGGAAGAACTGAACAAGGGTGTTCTATGATTTCATTTTATTCTTGAAGTTAAATTTTATAATACAAATTATAATTGCCACAATTTTATACTTCAAGTTACGATTATATTTTCATTCTATGATATTCTTGAACAAATCTCTCGTGACCTTGATGAATCACTCTATGATATTCGTGGTGAAAAACAACTAGTGAACCATACATAGATAACTGAACCACTCTCTGAGTGAACCATGTTGTAGGGAGAAAATCAAGTATGAAATATAACAAAATAAATCAAACCAGATTTAGGCCCAAGCAAATAATTACAAAACTCCCTCCAATGTAGTAAGAGAAAGTCAGGATCGAATCCACGAGGAAGCTTGTCAGTGGATCTTAGGCAGCTGTAAATCTCACAGAAAAGCAATGGAGGACAGAAACAAAGGAACAAAGAGGGAAAGACAGAAATAATAAATGAAAACAAGAAATAAAAGAAAGACAGAAACTAACTCGATCTCGACTACAGTAACTCGAGATCGATAAAGGACAGCAACAGAAACATAAAGCAAATTCAGAATCGATGACAGAAGCTCAATCCAGACAAATCAGTACTCGATCTCGACAAAGGGAACTCGAGATCGACAAGAAATAGCAGAAACAGAAACTTCGGAGTCGAAAACAGAAACAGAAACTCAACTCGATATACACCAAAGCCAACTCGATCTAGACCAGTGCCAACTCTAGATCGACAAACCTGTCCTCTAGATCGACTAAAAACTCAGAAAGTATAAATTGCAAATTCGAACACAGATTCGCAGACTTTGACAGAAATAAACTCAATATATGAAAGAACTTCCAAAGAAAGGGTATCAACGCCACAACGATAACCATGCAAAGTAACACATAAAGGCATAAAAGATCATGCTTTCCATCAAAATAACTTTCGTTACTAACAAATAGGCATATAGAGGCTTTCGCATAAACCCTAATTGTTACTAACCCTTTTCACATAATTAACCCAAGTTGCATTAAGATCACTTTCGCTTCAATAATACAAACAAGGATCACCTTCAACTCTCACAAAAGAATCATCCTCGTAGGGAAGGAAGACGAATCGCATAAAAAGATCTGACCTTTATCGCATCACCTCACATGGCCACTGTCGGGCTCACCCCAGCCCCAGAAGTGGGTGGACTACTCGCTCTTCATCGCAATAGCAGACATTGATGTATGAAAAGAAACTTGCATTAAACTATATTCAAAGTCTTTACAATCCCGGCACTCAACTTTCGCAGAATGCCAAAACCCTAAAACCTTTGAACTCCTAAAACTGTATGTGGAACTACTTCTCTAACTTGAATTGAATTGAATCATGAAAAACCAGCCCCTAAGGCTTTATTTATAGCCTTCTATTCCTTGATATTCAAGGATAGAAGATTTATATCTATATCTAAAAAGTTTAAAAGATAAATAAATGTAATTTAGGAATTAAATCTAAAAAGGGAAATAATATCTAAATAGGTAAGTCTTCTCATGTTGATAGATCTTGTCTTCCATAGATAGAACTTGATGGATTTCAGATAGACTCGACTTCCTTCGGCCCCAAGGATTCCCACAGCGCGTAGGATAGTCAAACCGCATAACGCGGCTTCGGAACGCGGCTCCTCGATCTCGACCAGGGCTCGTCGATCTCGAGAAGAGATGGTCGTCGACTTGGGCTAACTGGACTTCTCGGGTAGCTCTGCTTGACATGGCTCGGACAGGTGTGGTGCTGGCTCCTCGATCTCGACCAAGCAACTCGAGATTGAGTTGGGTTATCGTCGAGGATGTGTGGCTGGTGATGTCGAGGAACTGGTGCTCGTCACGGACTCGGATTAGCGCTGTAGGGTCCTCAATCTCGACAAGCCTCCTCGAGATCGAGTAGACATGGCTCGGCGTCTCCGTCTTCGGCTTCTCGACATGGCACAACTTCGTTGACTCCGGACATGGTGTCTAGGCGTTGTCGATCTCGACAAGATGTACTCGAGATCGAGTAGGGTTTCGGGAGTCAGGTTGCTCTGGCTCAGTTTCTCGATCAGTGCTTAGTCGACAAGGCCTGTGCTCGGACACTTTCATCGAGATCGAGTATGCTTACTCTAGATCGAGTAGACCTGGGCTCCTAGCTTGATTCGACTAGTTCAGCTGCTTCTTGGCCTTGGACTTCTGTAGTTGATTTCCGATCTTTTCCGAGCTTTATAAGAATTGCTGTAATTTGCCCCGAATTCTGCGAAATTAAACAGAAACTGGTGTAGATTCCATAATTTGGCAATTAAACATAAACTGCATAGATTCTGTATTATCTTAGCCAAAATGCATGAAATGTATGCAGAAAATGATATAAAAGTTACTCTAAAACATGGCAGATTCAGCTCACAACAAACCACAACTAGTAAACCATACTTAAATAACTGAATCACATCCAGTGAACTACAACCTATAACACATAACTAGGGAACCACACGTAGTGAACCAAACTTAAATAACTGAATCCCACCAAGTGAACCAAAACCTGTGACCCACAACTAGTGAACCACCCCAAGTGAACCAGTGAACCAAACATAGCTAACTGAATCACAAGTAATCTATCTGAGTTAACAACACAAAGTGAACCATACTTAAATAGTTGAATCCCACCCAGTGAACCACAACTTGTAACCCACAACCAGTGAACCACATCCAGTGAACCAAACATATATAACTAAATCACAACTAATCTGACTGTGTGAACCACAACCAGTGAACCATACTTAAATAATTGAATCCCCACCAGTGAACAACAACTAGTGAACCACAACCTGTGGACCCCAACGAGTGAAACACACCCAGTGAACCACACCAGTGCACCATTGAACCATACTTAGATAACTAAGAAATTGACTTTGACATTAAAATGAGACAGGGCATCTGAGGAATGCTTATAAATTAAATGAACCACAAACACAATTTCAACTTCGGTAATTGAATTGTCTTTAGTTGATTGCATTCATATGGGAATTGGGATAGAGGTGGTTTTAAATTAATGATAAAATTATACATGGTGAGTTATACTAATTTGGTTAATTTAGTTCAATTAGATGGAGGCGGAGCATATAATCATCATTTGCACGTGAAGTTTTGAACTATAAGCATGTGCCCTCCTAGAATGAACAATTGATCGTCATCGTTCTATAATAAGTTAAATTGGGCCCTCATCTAAAATAAAGTTGATCCATCACACTAATCTTTATTTCGAGTGTCATGCTCATTCCTACGTATGTTATGAACCACACCTAGTGAACCACAACCCAATGAACCACAACCAATTAACCCTACTTAGATAACTTAATCACAACCAAATATTTATGAGTGAACTATAACCATTGAACGATAACCCATTGAACAACAACCAGTGAACCATACTTATATAAGTGAATCACAACCAATCTCTTTCGAGTGAACTACAACCAATGAAACAAACCAGTGACCCCAGTGAACCATACTTAAATAACTTAATCACTCTATGATATTCGTATTGAACCACAACTAGTGAACCATACTTATTTAAAATTTAAATAAAATACAACTACTGATTGTATAATTAAATAAACATTAAAATAATATAAATACATAATATTTCAAATTTACAAATTTAAATATTCATTGATTTTGTAACGTCGATTTTTGCTTTATATAGACAACTTTCCTCTTGAAGTCCTTGTGCATTCTTTTAAGTTCTTCAATCTGGACTTCAATCGTCCCATTTTCGCTGGTCATCTGCAAAGTAAACATATATAAATAAAAAAATATTTTTTAAATACTATAGAAATACGAAAATGATTTTTAAATTTACCAGAATCACTGCGCTTGTATTGCTATTTAGAAGAGCAACTCTGCACCTCCTTTCGATATCAGCCTTTTCCCTTAATACCATTTTCAAATGCATTTCATGCACTGATGCGACAACGGAAAGCCTTTCTCTCTCCACAGTAATGTTTGTTCCAACATCATCGTCTATTGATGACATATGATACCCATGATAAAGCAAAACATCAAGGAGATCCATGTGTTCATGGATACTTTCAAGCCACCTAACGAGCTCACACTTGTATTCGGGGAGATCAATTAGGAAATATGGTTTGAGGGAAGAAGTACAACTAGAATCGCTGCTTTCCATTGCCCAAAATGTATTTTACAAAAACAAATAGTAGATAAAAATATATGGTTTGAGGGGGAAAAGTAAAACTTGAATTGCTGGTATCCATTGCACAAAATGACAATTATATATATAGAGGAAATATGACGGTTCAGTTACTAAGAATTTGAAATGTTAGATAAAAAAGAGAAGATGACAGTTCCGATAATTACCCCCTATGAGAAAAGGTCAGAGTCCATGCACGAGGAGATATTATCATCACCTCTATTGTCTATGCACGAGAAAATATGTATAGCTATGATTTCATTTCCACGCCATTCTCTATAAAAAAATGTCTAAGAAGTTGACTATTAAAAAATATAATGAACCATTTACTTTAAAATTAATATCCGTTGGGGTGAACCATTCTCTCATATATATGTGAACACACATCTGATATGTGTGCTAAACCACTCTATGATATGGTTGATAAACCAATCATTGATATGGTTGATGAACTACATTTTTATAGTTGATTACCCATTTTCCTTAAAATTATTCTCTGGTATATATACTCAACAAATCTTTGATATCTGTACTAAACCAATCTCTTATATCTTTACTGAACCAATCCTTGTTAAGGTTGATGAACCAATCTTTGATATATTTGGTAAACCACATTTTTATAGGTAATGAACCAAATCTCTATTACATATGTTGAACCACATTTTTATATGATTGATGAACCGTTATCTGTTGTGTATGGTTAATCAATTTTTTATTTCCTAAACACTCTTTACGTGTATATGCTGGACTAGTTACTGCTACAATGAACCAAAAGCAAAATAAACACACATGGAAATCAAAAAGTGTTTCAAATTCAACTCCCACCCTCCAATTTCAATTACCATTGTTCACAACTAAACAAAAACATTAAAAGTCGCACAAAAACATATTACACTTTCAATTGTCCATGGTTAAATTTCTTTAGTTTTGCTAGAACAGTTGTCTTCACTTTATTTGTTGGGGAATTGACAAGGGCAAGCATATAAAGTTCCCGAAGAGTGACAAGAGTTTTTGATGGTTTCTTTGTAAAAGGTTGCCACTCAAGTTCATTAGTCCCCATAAATGTTTCCATGTGCCGCATGCAAAAGATTCTGCAATAAACAACATTATTAGCAGTAGCCCATGGTAACTTCATACTGAATGGTTTTGATTTTCTAATAAGATCAGCTTTCTTGTTAAGCTTCATTTGATCCAGCGCCTAGCTCAGAAAATTAACCTTGTTTAAATATATATAAAAAATTAGGTCCTAACAAATGATAAATACTAAATAAAAGTACATGAAAAAACACAACTACAAAAACTTGCAACAACTATTGGAATGTTCCGATATTTGGTTGCAAATTAAAATTGTGAGTACCATGTTGTCAATTACAGAGACTTTCTTTGTCTTGAAATTGAAAGATATAAGATAGAAATGTTCAGATGCAAGAATTGGGAACAAAATCTGCACAATGAAAAGAAAATTATTTTAAATATATTTAACATATAAATAAAATTAAAATTAAAATTGATTAAATAAATAAACCAAATCAACATCAACTAGATTTTTAGGGCCTGTCGAATTAAGAAGGTGTTCAAATTTTGCCCAAAATCCGTCATATCTCTCTCTTCAATGTTACCCTCAGACGTATGAACAATTGTGCCCAACTGCAAAGACATTACACCATACCAACTAATTTTAAGATACAATATTTTTAAACATAGATTAACATCAGAAAATTTTAAAGTTAAAAACAAAATACATATACATAAAACTTACAAAGAGAGTACAAGTAAGAAAATATCTCTTGATAGAACCATATCCAGAATGTTGTTATGCACAATTCAACAATTTTCCCCAGGCATCTATAAATTGTGCGTTCATATACACATCAAATATAAGTGATTGAAATACCAATAGAGGGACAACGACGCCTTTGTATCTAAACAACTCTTCCCTGTTATAAAAAAAAACAAATCACAATTTATATATGCTACTAAAACCCTATTGTTAAACCAGTGAACCATACCAAGTGACCCCACAACTGTGAAATATTACCATTGAACCAGAATCGGTGAACCACAACCAGTTAACTAGTTAACCAGACTTAGGTAACTGAATCACAACCAATCTGTCTAAGTGAACCACACCCTAGTTAACCATTGAATCATACTTGGATAACTGAATCAGAAACAAATCTCTGAGTGAACCATACCATTGAATCACAACCAGTGAACCATACCCCATGAACCACACCCTGTAAACCACAACAATATAATCACAACCACATAACCACAACACGATACGCACACCCTTTAAACCACACCCAATTCTCCGAGTGAACCACACCTAGTGAACCACCCACAGTGAATCAAACCCTGTGAACCACTGATGTAGGAGGAAGTCGACTCGAATAATATAAAATATAAAACTCAAACCGAGATCAAGGCCACCCAATTAAATACAAGACTTCCTTTCGAGTAAGAATTGCAGAAAACAGTAGTGTAACCGTGTCAAAAAAGTGCGTCCGAAGAAATTAAGAATGGAAACGAATGATGAACAAAAATAACCAATGTTGAATAATTCGAAGTAAACAAATATATAAAAGATCATCCAAAGCCAGAGCTTACCACAACGATAACCAAACACGCATAAGATAAGACCATATCAATGATTATGTAATCACATCAAATGGGCAAGCTTTCGTCTTTTCCAACAATTAGATAACATTTTCAAATAACCCTAATTGTATCTACCAATTTTATGTTTATAATCAAATTTGATACCATGAATCTCTTCTCTTTTGATAAGGGAAAAAACATATAAATGTTAGTGGATGATCAAAATATAATGAATATCAAAACTTACCTCAGGCGTGCATGACTATCGTCGGGCTCACCCCGACCCTAGAAGAAAGGCGACTACTCGCTCATCATGACAAGAACAATGATTGATGAAAAGAAATAACTTAGCATTAACTAAATTCACAACCTTTACAACTTTCGTGAGAAAGCCAAAACCCTAAAAGCCTTGAAATCCTAAATCTCTACTTGCAATTGGAACTAATGCTCTGAACTTGAATTGATGAAAACTAGCCCTAGGGCTTTACTTATAGGGCTCAATCATTGCTACCCAATGAGAGAAATTCTATCTATCATCTATCTATCTATCTATCTCAAGATATAATTCTAGATAAAAGGAAATAAATCTAACATGGTAAAATAGATAAACCCATAAGGTAATTATTTGTTCACCCCAGTAGGAGAGAAAGTAGATAAAAAGATAAAAGATCTCTAATCTTTGTGAGCAAGTAAACTTCTCCTCGAATAGAATTCGTCACGCGTTGGATCGACTCTGGGGACCCACTTGACATCGAGTCACACACTCGACGTCAAGTCAACTTATGTATCTCGAGTGTCGAATCACTCGTCCTTGGGTCCAACACCACTTGAGGTCGAGTCATGGTGTAGGTCTCGAGTGGTGGCTTGACTCGACGTCGAGTCTTCATGTGGTATCGGGCGTATCTTCACTCAACGTCTAGTACATTGGTCGACGTCGAGTCTTCTTCGGCTCTTCGTGTTGTGCTCTGGTTTTCACTCGATGTCAAGGCTCTACACTCGAAGTCGAGTCCTTGAGTAGATGTCGAGTGACTTCAACGAAAATCTGCCCTTCTTGGTTTTGCTCCGAATTTGCTCCAAATTCTACAGTATTAAACAGAAACATGTGTTGACCTCTAATTTTTACAAATAAGCATAAACTACACAAATTTGCTATATTCTCAACCCAGGATATATAAAATTGTGAATTCATTCAGGAGAAACCTGTGTAGACCTCATAAAACAAGGACATCAAATCACCCCATACTTAAGTTTGCTTGTCCCCAAGAAATAACTTGGATGGTCATTCAGTGGAAACATGCAAAAACTTTGAACATTGTGAATTCACTCTCATGATTGCCATCCTCGAAAAGGTACTCGTGTCTGCAAATCCATGCATGGCACTGAAAAGCAACATCTCATACAAAAAGAGGTTATGAAAACAATTTTCCTGCGACAAAGCAACAATAATCAAGAGGACTTTTAATTAAGCTAAAAAATGAGTAGATTGGTAAAAGGCTAAAGGTAGGATATATTTGGCCATGTGGTGCTAATGATCCGGGGAAATGGAGCAATTTCCAAATTTTCATACCACATTCCTTCTTCATCAGATTTCTCTCCTTTCTCTCATCGCTCAATGCTTTTTTTTTCTTCAATATAATGCTTTTATCTCTCTAACCTCAGCATTGTCTTCTCTCGAGTCGCAAACATGGGTTTCATGAATGGCCCCGGATACTTAGTGCTTCTGACTACTCACCTTGGTGTCCCATTATGCGGAACTAACATCTCAACACAGGTAGGGTCGAATTTTCTTTCATTTATTAAATTTTCCATAAACTTTCAATTTCCTGCCAAACACCAATAATGATAATAAAAACAACACAAACACCGTATAACAACTCCAAAAACGAATTTCATTCTCAACATAATGTAAGGCTCATAATATGGCTTTGTGATGCAAATAGGTATAGGTATGGGTAGAAATATCAAATGAGCATTATATGGAAAATATAAAGTTATCCATCCTCTTATTGTGCAATAGGTCAAAAGCAACATCAATTTTACCTTACTTTTGTGGTTTTCTCCAAAAAATTGCACTTCATTGAGACTTCCCTTTACTAGGCAATTTTGTGCATTATCTCTAATGAATCCACTCTTGCATCGTCGAGACTTGCTTTAGCTTCCATGACACTATTTCCTTGAACAATTTGCAAGCTTTTGGAGATGTCTCATAAAATACTTTGGATTAAGAAATTAAGCATAGAAATAAAAAAATTTGACCAAGGTTTACCATGTATAAGAAAAATCATGAATAATTGTATATAATATAAAACGAGCTTTTACCCCACCCCATACTTGGAGTATACAGTGTCTCCACTATATAAATCAACATATAATAAGGGTAAAGGAAGGAACTCACCAAATAACGCATCGAATGGGGAGATTCAGGTGTTGTCGAGTCAATTGCAAGGAGTCGACATCGAGTCAAAGACTCGACGTTGAGTGCAATGTATGGCGTCAAGTGGAAAACTGAAGTCGAGAGTGCTTCTGGGAAGTCGATGTCGATTGGCTGACTCGACGTCGAGTCATCTATTGTGCTTCGACCCTTCTTTTTGCAATCGAGGTCGAGTGATCAAGTCGAGATTGACTGGGTTTTCAGGGACTGCGTTTCCTTCTCTTCGCGATCCTTTATGCTTCTTGACCTGAAATTTGTTAGCTTTCACACAAAGACAAGATTTCCAACATAAAGTGTTCAATATAAAATAAAAACAAAAAGTATTAAATCTTAAAAGAAATATTAAAATGCGTATGTACATGCTCTAGATTTTAGAGAGTCGCTAGGCCGACTTCTTCTTTTATGCTCAAGAACCCATAATGTAGGGCTCTTTTATGCATGGACCTTCTCTTGGATCATACAGGCCTTGATCGTAGTAATCAAGCTTCTTTGATAGGTTGTTGTCCTTACATGATTCCTTGACCTCCATTTTTTCCAAGCCCTAATCCTGCATACGTTAGCTTGTCACGGGGCCTGGACCATTCTAAAATTATCATTATTATTATTAATTGACGGAGAGGAGGTATAAACTGTACCTAAGTTTACCTTTTCGGGCCCAAAATAGAAATCTTTAGGTTGAGGGTGAGTTGATGTTGAGTTAGATGACTCGTCGTCGAGTGTGGCAGTCATTGTCAACTGGTTATAGTCGACATTCAATGTTGCTTTAGTGCTTACCTCCGTTATTGTATACTCGTCCTCGCATTGGCCTATGCTCTTTACCTCTAGTGGATGAGTCTCCTCCAATTTGGGGCCAAAGGAGAATTCCAAGATCTCATTCCCTATTGTGAAAGTGAGAAGCCTCTTCCTGACATTGATGTTGGCGTCGGCTGTAGCAAGGAAGAGCTTACCAAGGATGATAGGGAAATGTAGATCTTCTTCCATGTCCACTAGAAGGAAATCTACAGGGATAAAAAATTTACCAACTTGAACAGGGACATCATCGACTATACCTGTAGGAATCACTAGTGTTGTTCGCCATATATAGCCTTGCATCTACAAGCTGTAACTCTTCAATCTTCACTTTTAACCATATTGATATGGACATGATGCTTACGCTTTCCCCTAAATCACATAGTGCTTTGTAGCGATGTTGGCCAAATCCCAAGGTGATTGCGAACTTACCAGGGTTAGGTGTCCTATCAGCGAAATCCATTCTCTTACACCCGCTGACGATCTCAGTTATAGATCGCTTGTTATTTAGGATCTCCTTGAGGGATTTGAGGTAAGCGGACATCTCCTGAAGAGCTTCTGTAAAAGGAATAGTAAAATTAAGGCCTTGAAGCAATTTGACAAAACGCCTAAACTTACCTTTTGTAGGGTCCTTCAGTGCCTTGGAGCGAAACAGGAGCGTATGCTTTGATTTTGGAACTAAAACAGCTTTTGGAGGCAATATAGAGGAATCGACGTCGATTGGATGTGACTCGAAATTGATTGGAAGACTCGACGTCGAGTCATGTTGTGCAGCAGTAGACTTGTTGTTGATAGGTGACTCGACGTCGAGTGTAGGGGGCTCGACATCGACTGGGGGGTCGACGTCGAGTGGATTTCCAGAAGCGTCGTTCTTTTCTCCGATCTCTGGTTCATGCAGTTTGTGACCGCTTTGTAGTTGAACTGCGGTGATGTGTCGGGTTTTCCCCTTGGAATTTGTATTTGAATGCCCAAGGAGTGTTCCAGATGGTCGTGGAATCTGGTTCGTTAGTTGACCCATTTAGGTTTCCATGTTCCGCTTCCAGATGTTCATCTCGCTAAATCTTGTGGTGAGGCTGTGTGGTTGAGATTGGATGGCGATGCTGGCTTGCTTGTTTTCCACTTGATTCCTTTTTAACTCTTCAAGGACGAGCTTAAGATCGTCCTTTCGCTGGTGTCTTTCTGAGTGTCCTAGAGCTTTGTAGAGTGGGGGGTCCCTAGTGTTGACCGGATTCCATTGTGGTTGGTAGAACCGCTGGTCTCTAAAAGATTGGTGATTGGGACCCCTCATGTAAGCTACTTTCTCGTAAGTCTCTGCTAGATGGACTTGCTCCGCATGTGGGCACTCAGGAGTGGTGTGCCGCTGCGATCTACATTCAATAGGGACATGGATATGGTTGGCCTCGCATATGTGTTGTCGGAAGTCACAACCGTCCCATATGTGTTATCAAAATTGGTCAACCTTTCAATTGTTGCCCAAGCTTCCTTCGGCGTTTGCTCGATGTATTTATAGTTTGTGTATGAGTTAATCCGCTACTTGTTGGGTAAATCAAGAGCGTTGTAGAAAATCTCCTGAATTAAGTAGGGTGGCTGCCCATGAGTAGGGCAAGATCGCAATAGTTGTTTATTCTGTTCTCATGCTTTTGCCAGCGGCTCCCCAGGTTTTTGCTTGAAGGCCATGATCTTCTGGCATAGCATCGCTGTCTTGGAAGGCTAAAGAATTTCTTAAGGAACGCATCCTTGATCGCCTTCCATGTTGCGGGTGATCGTAGGGTCAGTCCCTTAACCCATTGTAATGCATTCCCCGTAAGAGAACAACGAAACGTTTTTAGTTTGACATACTCTAAATTTTCGCCATCGACAATAGTTTCACATAAGTCAACAAACGTCGTTATATGACTAAGAGGGCATTCGTTAATTCTTTCTTCAAAAGTATGATTTTTAATTTCAGATAAAAAGGAAGTCCTAATTTCAAATTCAAAAGAGGGATAGCAATAGCCGATTCGGGCACGGTGAGAGTCGAATGCATGTAATCCTTAGCCGTAGCCGTAGTGGGATATCGGGCGAGCTCAACCTAGGTTTGTCTCTTGGCTTGATCCTCATGATCGGCACGGGCCCTCTCCTTAGCGAGAGTAGCGGCATTATCCTGTAGCTCTTTCCTAAGACGTTTAATCAGCTAAGCCTGAGTTTCAGCAACCATCATGACACTTTTTAACTTTGAGTGAATATGAAGGTAACGTTTGGGATCTTCTAATCCTTCGAATTCTGGTGGTTGACTTGCGCATCGCATACACCTATAAAAAAAAGGACTCAAAGTAGAACGTGAAGATAGCTACCTAGGGGGCAAATGATCGCTTCCCCAGCAACGACATACAAATCCAAATTCAAGACTTCTTCCCACTGTAGTGGAAGGGTCAGGATCGATCCACCAGAAAACGTGTCAGCGGATCCCAGATAGTCTGTCAATCACATTCTAAATCGACTCAAAAGCTCACTCAGCGTCGACTAGATGAGTCGATGTGAAGTACATGGAGCATTCGATCTCAACAATTCCTGAAAAACATAAGACAAGTAGTCAACGCAGACAGAAGAGACTCGACGTCAAGTCTGTGGCCACTCGATATCGACTTAAGGGAGTCGATGTCGAATCAGAATTGCAGAAAACATAAATAACCAAGGTTGAATAATTCGAAGTAAACAAATATTTAAAAGATCTTCCAAAGCTAGGGTTTACCACACCAATAACCTAACACGAATAAGATAAGACCATATCAATGATTATGTAATCACATCAAAGGAGCAAACTTTCGCCTTTTCCAACAATTAGATAACCCTTTCTAGTAATGTTAGGAGGAAAACTAGTCGATTAAATAATTATGAATTAAATCAACTCCCTCTCCAACAAAATAAAATACAAGAATCCCTCTCGCTGTAGTGGTAGGGAATCAGGATCAAATCCACGAGGAAACGTGTCAGCGCTCGCCTTTTCACTTCCAATGTCTGCCCTGATTTTGCCTAGTAGACCACTCGATATCGACCAAACTGAGTCGATATCGAATGAATAAGTCGATTCATAGTCAAATCCTGCACAACAGAAAACGAGTAAAATCGAAACCGAGTGGGTTGCACTCAATATCGACCTCAGTATAATCGATATCGACTAGACAGGGTCAAAATATACCAGTCCATTAACTATAAAACGATGCAAAAATATGTAAATAAAGTCGGAAAAGAACATCCAAAGAATATGAGGATGGATAAGAAGATTGATGAACCGAAAAGATCGCACATTTGGGATTTTGATTCAATAAACTAAAAGACTTCCAAGATTGGGAATTGATACCACAACGATAACCATATAAGAATCTTGTTTTTTCATCAAATAATCTTGTTATTAACAATTAAGAATATAGGGGTTTTCGCATAAACCCTAATTGTTACTACCCTTTTTGATAATTAATCCATATTTATATTATGATCACTTTTGCTTCAATAATACAAATAAGGATTTACTTACTACTTTCGTAGAAGAATCGTGCAATTAGGGATAGAAGATTACATCACATATAAAAATCATACCTTTGATGCATAAACTCACATGGCTACCGTCGAGCTCACCCCGACCCTAGAAGTAGGGTGACCACTCGCGCCTCATCACAATAGCAAACATCAAATTCATAATGGAAGTAACTGGAATCAAACTGAAATAGAAAGAGTACTGTTGTTGCAGGAGGATGGTCAAGTATGAAATAAATATGAAATAAAGTTCAGACTGACTTCCCTGTCTCAGCAAATAAATACAAGACTTCCTCCCGTTGTAGTAAGAGAAAAGTAAGGATCGAATCCACGAGGAAGCACGTCAGCAGTTATTAGGTAGCTGTAAATTCTCACAGACAAGGCAGCAGAAAGACAGAAACACAGAAGCAAGGAAAGAAAAACAAATAAAAGCAGAAAATAACAAAAGCAAAGAACAAAGCAAAACATAAACAAAAGCAAAGGCAGAGGCTAGTCGATCTCGACAAACAGCTCATCGAGATCGACCACAGCAACGAACAACAGAAACTCAGAAAGTAAAAATCGATGAAAACAGAAGAAAACCAACTCGACTAAGACCAGTCCCTACTCGAGATCGACCACAACTACTCGATCTCGACAAGGCTCTACTCTATGTCGACAAGAAACAGAAACATTAAAATGCAGATTTTCGAAACCAAAACTCAAAATTTGACGGAAATAAATTCAATATATTAAAAGACTTCCAAGACCAGGGTATCAACACCACAACGATAACCATGCAAAGTAACATATAAAGGCATAAAAGATCATGCTTTCCATCAAATAACTTTCGTCATTAACAAATAGGCAAATAGAGGCTTTCACATAAACCCTAATTGTTACTAACCCTTTTTCACATAATTAACCCAAGTTGCATTAAGATCACTTTCGCTTCAATAACGCAAACAAGGATCACCTTCAACTCTCGCAAAAGAATCATGCTCATAGGGAAAGAAGATGAATCGCACAAAAAGATCTGACCTTTATCGCATCGCCTCACATGGCCACCGTCGGGCTCACCCCAGCCCCAGAAGTGGGTGGACTACTCACGCCTCATCGTAATAAAAGATATTGATGTATAAAAAGAAACTTGCATTAACTAAATTTAAAGCCTTTATAATCCTGGCAATCAACTTTCGCAGAAAGCCAAAAACCCTAAAAACTTTAGAACTCCTAAAACTCTATGTGTAATTGTCTCTCTGAATCGGAATGAATGAAAAACTAGCCCCTAGGGCTTTATTTATAGGCTTCATTCCCTAGCTATTCTAGGAAAGAAGATATCTATCTATATCTAAATTTATATCTAAATTGCTAAAAGATAAATAAATTGTTTTATGGAAATAAATCTAAAAGGAAAAGATAAAACTAAATAGGGTAAGTCTTCATGTCTTGATAGATTGCGTCTTCCATAGATAGAACTTGATGGATTTGGATAGAATCTTCCTCCTTCGGCCCCAAGGAATCCCAAGTCTACTCGGACAGGTCTTCGTCGACGCGTTTCTGGGCATTGGCCTACTCGACCTCGACAAGGGCTCGTCGACCTCGAGTAGGGTGGATCGTCGACTGGACTTCCTGGCTAGCTCTGCTCGATGTGGCTCAGTCTTGGCTCCTGGTGCTCGTCGACCTCGACAAAGCCCCCTAGAGATCGAGTAGAGAAGTGTTGCCGACTAGGTCTTCTCGAGTGGGTTTACTCGACTGGCTCGGATCTGGACTCAGGGTCTCGTCGATCTCGACAAGGCGTAGTCGAGATCGAGTAAGGTTCGTCGAAGATGGCTCTCGGTGGTCTCGTCGAGGACTCCTCCTTGGACTTGCTCTGGGTGGCTTGTCGATCTCGACAAAGGTTCGTCGAGATCGAGTAAAGGTGTGCTCGGCTTCTCGTCCTCGGCTTCTCGGGCAACTCCTCTCCTCGTCGACTCCGGGTGTGGTGTCTAGGCTTCGTCGATCTCGACTAGGGCTTGTCGAGATCGAGTTGGGTCGGGAGCTGGGTTGGTCTGGCTTTCTCGATCAGTCTCTATCGACAAGGCCGTGCTCGGACATGCTCGTCTAGGTCGAGCAAGAGCTACTCGAGATCGAGTAGCCTGGGTTCTTGGCTCGAGTCGATTGGTTCCGTTGCTCCTTCGAGCTTGGACTTCTGTAGTGGTTTTCCGAGCTTTTCCGACCTTCTGTAGAATTGTTGTAAAATGCCTCGATTTCTGCGAATTAAACAGAAACTTGTGTAGATTCCATAATTTGGCAAATAAACATAAACTACATAGATTCTGTACTATCTAAGACCAAATGAATGCAATGTATACAGAAATTGATATAAAAGTTACTGTAAAACATGGCAGATTCAGCTCACAACAAGTACAAACCGAACAAAGCCACATTGCTCTCGCCTTCCAACTCAACTCGATATCTCTCTCTCTATACTCTAAATTGCCTAAACTATGTAAACATAATTGCTTGTGTGCTTAGTTGCCGAAAAAGCAGCCCCCCTAGGGCTTTATTTATAGTGCTCAACCCTAGCTATTCTCAGATAGAACAACTATATCTATATCTATATCAAATTTCTATCTATCTATATCTTATGATAAAACATTGATAAATAAAATCTATTTCATTCATGTAGAAGCAAGGCCCACTCGGAATCGGACTCGGACTCAAACTATTGATCCACTCGGTATCGACCCAAAAAGGTCGATACCGACTCGTTTTTTGCTCCAAATCCTTGCTTCACTCAAAATCGGTTCACGGGGCCAATTCCGACTCCTGCTTACCCGATATCGAGTGTTACGACTCGATATCGACTCCCTTGTCTAGCTCTCGAGTGGCTCAGTCGATTCCTGGTGACGTCTTACTCGATATCGAGTGGAAAGACTCGATACCGGCTCCTTTGTGCCGGGTCAAAATGGCTTTCTTTGCTCCGCTCGATTTCTGGTGTTCAGCTCCACTCAATACCGAGTTGTTTTGGTCGATACCGAGTGCCTTTACAGCTATCTTCCTCTTCCCCGAATTCCTCGCAAAACATCTCGATTTCTGCAATATTAAACAAGAACTAGTGTAGATCTCTTTAATTGACAAATAAGCATAAACTACACAATTCCTGCATTATTCTAACCCAGAAATATAAAATGTGAACAAAAATCGATATAAAAGTTAATGTAAAACATGGAAATTTAAGCGCACGTCAACACCCCATACGTATGCTTGCTTGTACTCAAGCAATACTTTTAATGGTCATACAGGGGAAGAAATTAAACTCTCAACATCTTAGATTCAGTCTTATATGTCCTTGCAATCAATTATCATCCTCGCAAAGGTACTAATGTCACCAAATCCATGCATGTGAATAAAAGCAACAGCTACAAACAAAAGGAGGGTTTTGCAAAAAAACAATTTTTCTTGTGGCAAAGCAACAATAATAAAGAGGACTTTAATTAAGCTCAATAAGGAGTAGATTGGTAAAAGGCTAAACGTGAGATATATTTGGCCGTGTGGTGCTTTAATGATCCGGGGAAATGGAGAAATTTCCAAACTTTCATACCACATTCCTTCTTCCTTTGATTTCTCACCTTTCTCTCACCGCTCATTGCTTTTTTCACTATAATGCTTTTACCTCTCTAACCCCATCATTGCCTTCTCTCTAGCCGCAAAGATGGGTGTCATGAATGACCCCAAACACTTAGTGTTTCAAACTCCTCACCTTGGTGTCCCAACTTGCGGAACTAGATTTTCTTACCTTTATGTCCTGAGGTAACTAGATTTTCTTTCACTCATTAAATTTTCCGTAATATATGATTCTCCTACCAAACTCCAATAATGATAATAACACAATTCACCATATAATATCTATAAAAGTAACTTCCATTCTCAACATAATCCCTGGATAAGGACATAAGGTAAAGAATAGACAATATTTAGAACATGTGGAGCATAAGGCTTAGTATGGCTTTTCTGTTGCAAATAAGCATAGGTATGGCTAGGATATATAAAATATGAGCATTATATGGAAAATATAAAATCCTTCATCCTCTTATCATGCAACATGTCTAAAGCAACATCAAATTTACCTCATTTCATGGTTTTCATAAAATAATGCACTTCATTGAGACTTCCCTTTGCTAGGCAATTTAATGCTATATCTCTAATGAATCCAATTTTGCATCTGACGAGAGGAAATTGTTGTGTCTCCTATCAAAAGTAAAACTCAAACCTAAAAACTAGTATACCGAGAATGTAAGAGGTCGATCCCACATAGAATCAAGTACTTCTGAGTAATGTGTATTTACAAATTAGTAGAAATGGGGTTTCGGTGGATTGAAATAGAAAGAAAATAAAATAAACTATAAACAAGTTGATGCAAAGTAATTTAAAGAATACCGCTCTACCTAAAACTATCAACTTTATTTAGTCAAGTTGATGTTGTAACTTCCTCTTGTTCTTTTATTCGTCCTATCGATGTCCTTGTGCCGACCTAATGTAGTTTCTAGTCCAACGAGTCCTAGAAACCCTTATCTCATGAGAAGTCCCTCAGAAAGGGATTTAACCCAATCGATTGCTTTAAGTTCAGAGATTAACCAATGTATTTGCAGTCGCTCAGAACAGAATTTAACAACACATTCAACTTCTTACCCATCAAATTAGTTTAACGAGCCCTAGAGGGATAAGTTTACTACTTGAGTTAAGGTTTGCAATGGGAAATCTACAAAACCCTAGCAATTGAATTGATTCTACCAAGTTGATCAGGCAAGGTAGAATAAAACAATCAACAATCAAGCACAAAAAAGTTAAAACATTCAATATAGGATATAAGGAACAAGATTCAGAAACTCACAACTCAAACCAAACAAAGCTTCAAATTACAAGTAGAACAAAGAGAGTTTGGTCGCCCATGGCGAACATCGCTCTCAATCTAAACCAAATTTTCTTGAATCCTAATCTAATGAGTGAATGAAAACCTAGGGCTAAGACCTCTATAATGTCATGCCTAATTCGTCCTCTCTCAAGTTTGACACAAGACAATTAGATAAATAGGGTTTTGGATAGAAAATTGGCGTCCGAGGGACATTATTTCCCTCCACCGAACCAAGATCATGCTTTCTTTTATGAACATGACGGGTACCAGACCTGCATGTATTCTACTTACTTTTATATCAATTTCTGCATGCATTTCATACATTTGGGTTAGAATAACACTGAATCTATGTAGTTTATGCTTATTTGCCAAATTATGGAGTCTACACTAGTTTCTGTATAATTTCGCAGAAATTGAGGCATTTTACAGCAATTCAGAGGAAGGAGGCAAAGCGCGAACTCAACTACAGAAAGTCCAAGGTCAAGGAGTAGCGGAATCAGGACAAATCAAGGAAAGAATGAGAAAAATCGACTCGACATGATCTGGTCGATATCGACCGACCTTGGTCGAAATCGAGGAATCTGGTCAATTTTCCACCAGAAGCCCAAGATCGAGTGAAGCACACAGAAAAGGTCGATATCGATGATACTGGTCGATATCGACCAAAACCGGGTCGAAAATTCTCCCAGGATCCAAAATCGAGTGATAGAAGCCGAATCCGAGAAGATAGCTCGATATCGACCAGTTTTGGTCGATATCGACCAACCCACAGAGGCCGAAATCGAGCGAGTCCGAGTCCGAGTGTTCATCTGGCTTTCTTCCACATGAAGCAAGAGAAATTTTATCAACTCAAGAGGAGATGCATCAAGTTCTATCAAGAGAAGAAGGATCTATCCACATTAGTCCTATTTCCTTTTAGATATATTTCTTTTATTTACAAATTTAATCTTAATGTTATTAGATAGATAAATTTAGGTATAGATAGATGTGTCTTTCCTAGATTGGCTAGGGAATGAAGCCTATAAATAAAGCCTTAGGGGCTGAGTTTTATTAATTCAATTTTCAGTTACAATTAGTTACATAGAGAGAGAGAGAGAGAGAGAGAGAGAGAGAGAGAGAGAGCTTGTGGCGAGAGAAGGTGGAGTGTTGAGACACGATTTGGCTTCGATCGGTTGTAAACTTTCTTCTATTTTATTTAATGCAATTTAGTTCCTTTCTATTATTAATGTCTTTTATGATGATGAAGAGCGATTAGTCACCCAACTTCTAGGGTCGGGGTGAGCCCGACGGTAGCCATGTGAGGTGATGCGGTAAAGGTACAATCTTTTGATGCGAATTCGTCTTCTATCCCTACGAGCATGATTCTTTTGCGAAACTTGAAGGTGATCCTTGTTTGTGTTATTGAAGCGAAAGTGATCTTAATGCAACTTGGATTAATTATGTGAAAAAGGGTTAGTAATAATTAGGGTTTATGCAAAAGCCTCTATATTCCTATTTGTTAATAACGAAAGTTATTTGATGAAAAGCATGATCTTTTATGCCTTTATGTGTTATTTTACATGGTTATCGTTCTGGTGTTGAAACCCTGATCTTGGAAGTATTTTAGTTTTTTGGTTTATTTCATCAGTTTTGTGTTCTGTCTGCGAAAAAGTTTCGAGTTTGAAGTTTCTGTTTTAAGTCAAATTCGAGCACTGTTTTGGTCGAAATTATAGGTCGATATCGAGTAGGTAGGTCGATATCGACCAGTTTGAGTTTTTTGTTTCTGCCTTATACAGTTTCGAGTTTGAAGTTTTTTGCTTGTTTCTGCCTTATACAGTTTCTGTCGACAGTGTGGTCGATATCGAGTGGTAAAGTCGATATCGAGCGCTCTTCTGGTCGATTTTCTGCTGAGATCTGGAACTGAAAAGGCGGGCGCTGACACACTTCCTCGTGGATACGATCCTGATTACCTTCTACTACAACGGGAGGAAGTCTTGTATTTATTTGCTGAGACAGGGAGTCATTTTGCTTTATATTTTATTTATATTCCATACTTGGACCATCCTTCTCCAACAACAACCTACCAGCAAGGAAACCCATACATTGGCATCCCTCACAACATGTACGACAACATCCATAACGACTACCACCGGCCGAGGGGTTTTCAACACCCGAGCCAACTGCTCCACTTTGAGGATCAACATGCAAGTAAGTATCACCGTGGCGAGCTATCTTCCGACATCTCCACATCGACAAGGAATGAACCGCCCCCTGCGCGGGCAAAGGGACCAGATTTCATACCATCTGTTTACACTAGTGAGATTTGTCGGGCACTTGTTCCCAAGAGCTAGAGGGACATCAATCTCATGAAGTACGATGGCATAACTGATCCCGAAAACCATATGTGCCACTTCGTACCAACCATGTGCATAAATGAGTATAACGACGCAATGCCGTATCGAACCTTTCCTTAAACCTTGACGAAGATAGCCTTGACCTGGTTCACCAACCGGACAAAGAACTCAATCGCAAGCTTCTCACAACTTTCTCATGTTTTCAATTCCCATTTCGGGAGCTCACGGTCACCCAAGAAGACTATGGTAGATTTGAATTCTATCAGGCAAGGGCTAAATAAAACGATGGGACAGTTCTTCGCAGGGTTCACCAGTGTAGTGATACAGATCCCGAGTTTTAACCTCGTGTGCTCGGGCCCGGGCTCGAGCAAAAGGACCGACGACGAGAGTTCCGAGAGGTCGGGAAGTCTTGGTCAACTTCTGGAGCAGCAGATCAATCAACAAAGAATGTCAATTTCTAGTCGATTCTCTTGGCGTCTAGGGACGTGCGAGTAATATATTCATAGCTCTTGAAGTCACGGTCGCCGATTGGGGCAGATCTTGGCAATCGGTGGTCAGACGAAGCGGGAAATCGCGTTTTACCGAGACGTCGCATGTGCAAAACGATTCCACGGGGGCTTGTTTGAGAGGGATTGAGGGCCTGCTTTGGAGTGACGTTTTGGGGGTGGTTTGAGTGTGATGATGGGGCTGGTGAAGGCCTTAGAATGGTGGTGAAGTAGGGTATGGGGGTTGACAGATATGTGATGCAAGGTCCCGAGGGTATCGCGCCCTTGGAATCTCCAACACTCGACCAAAGACAACCTCCGAATCTCACTTCGGGTGTTGTTGATAGATCGATTTAGAATCGCACTAAATCTGATTTGTGGAAACACAAAGAGGGTTTTGTTCATTCAAATTCAACTTGGAGAATATAGCCTTATTCTTACAATATATATAGGAAAAACACAAGGAAATGCAAAGAGGGAAGGGAAAAGGGTGGCCGACTCCTAGGGAAGGGGAAAGGAATGGTCTTGAATTGATTGTAGCCATGAAGATGGCTAGGGGAAAGGGTTGCCGGCCATGAAGAGCTAAAGAGGAGTGGTTGCACCCATTTAAATTGGTAAGTGGTCTTTAAATGAGTTTATGCGTGAGTAGATTTTTAATGCGAGAGAAGGCATTTATTTGGAATGGTTCATGGGTAAGGTTGGGCTCGGCATGGGTCCTTGGTTGGCCTCGGAGTTGGCTCCCTCTCGACTTGTAGCATGGGGAGTATTAGAACATGTGAGATTTTATTGCTAAAAAGTCCAGAGGCTAGGACCACATGACCAAGTGTGCGTGATCGGGCATGAGTGAGAGGCGGTGTGGTCCTAAGAAGAGGAGGGATCGAAGTAGAAAGCTCTCCCTCGGTCTCTTCAATGTCCAAGTCTCGGGGAGGGGCCTGAGAAGCAAGCTCGCCCTTGGTCTCGTCGGTTCTAGATGGGAGGATCACATCATCCTCCCCCACTTGGAAAGGATTCGACCCCGAATCCACTAGTTGGTCAAGCAAACCATCACCTGCACAAAATGGGGTTACGTCGGCCCAATTAAAGGTCAGATGGATGCCATAGTGATCTGGGAGCTCAATTCGGTAGGCATTGTCGTTGATCTTCTCGAGGACCCGGAAAGGACCATCAGCTCGTGGTCGTAGTTTGGATTGACGGTGAGTAGGAAAGAGATCCTTGAGAAGATGAACCCACACTAAATCTCCGGCGTCGAAGAGAACTTCCTTGCGGTGCTTGTTAGCCTGGCGCGCATATTGCTCAGTGGGGTGCTCAAGTTGGTTTCGAACCTTATCATGGAGAGACCGAATGAACTCAACCCTTGCTACACCTTCAAAGTCTTCTTGCACCTTAGGGGGCTGCAGAATAAGATCAAGAGGAGTGATAGGATTGTGCCCATAAACTATCTCAAATGGACAGCGTTTGGTAGCGAAATGGGTAGCTCTATGAAGGGCTGTTGTGAGCCTATTTTGCCATGTTTTATACATACTTTTATATCATTTTCTGCATACATTTCATGCATTTTGGCTAGAATAGTTCATAATTTGTGTAGTTTATACTTATTTGCCAACTATGGAGTCTATACCAGTTTCTGTTTAATTTCGCAGAAATCAAGGCAATTTACAACAGTTCAGAGAAAGGAGGAAAAACTCGAAGTCAACTACAGAAAATCCAAGGTTAATTAGTAGCGGAACCAGCACAAATCGAGCTGGAAGCAAGAAAATCGAGTCGAAACACACAAGTCGATATCATGTGAAGTCAAGCCGATTTCAATCAGAAGAAGCTAGAATCGACTAAGTAAGAAAGGAAGAGGTCGATATCGACTTAACCATGTCAATATCGAGTGCCCCATACCGAGTCAAGATCCGAGAATCGACCAGAAGTCTGGAAGAGGAAATTGAAGGTCGATATCGACTACACCTAAGTCGATATCGAGTTAAGTTCAGTCGATATGCACCCTGGAGGTCGAGATCGAGTCGAGAAGCTGAAGACGAGAAGTTGCAAGTCGATATTGAGTGAGCCTAGTCGATATCGAGTGGACCAACAATGGCCGATTTCGAGCTAGTGCGAGTTCTAATCAAAGTTCTATCCAAAGTCCAATGGAGATATCCACAAGATCAAATTCTATCAAGATCTAGCAAGATGGAAGAGATATTTATCTACTTTAGATATAGTTCCTTTAGAGATTTATTTCTTTTATCATAAAGTTTTATCTTATATTATTAGATAGATTTAGATATAGTTGTTCCATCCTAGAATAGCTACATGGAACACTATAAATAAGGCCTTAGGGGCTGAGTTTTATTAATTCAATCCCAATTCAAATTCAGAGACAATTAGTTACATAGAAAGAGAGGGAGAGAGAGAGAGAGAGAGAGAGAGAGAGCTTGTGGCGATTGAGGTTGGAGAAGGCGAGACCGGGATTTGGCTTCGATTGGTTGTAAGCTTTCTTTAAGTTTTATTTAATGCAAAGTTATTTCCTTTTTTTATTGATGTCTTTATTTATGATGAAGAGCCAGTAGTTACCTAACTTCTAGGGTCGGGGTGAGCCCGACTGTAGCCATTTGAGGTGATGCGGTAAAGGTACAATCTTTGAATGCAATTCATCTTCTATCCCTGTTTTTGTTATTGAAGCGAAAGTGATCTTAATGTAACTTGGATTAATTATGTGAAAAAGGGTTAGTAACAATTAGGATTTATGCGAAAGCCTCTATATTCCTATTTGTTAATAACGAAAGTTATTTGATGAAAAGCATGATCTTTTATGCCATTATGTATTATTTTACATGGTTATCGTTCTGGTGTTGAAACCCTGATCTTGGAAGTCTTTTATTATATTGATTTATTTCACATGATTCGAGTTTTATTCTGCAAAAAGTTTATGAGTCAAGTCGATTTCGAGTTCTGTCAGTCGATTTTGTTACTCGATATCGAGTCTGCCAGGTCGATATCGACCAAAGTTCCTGCTTTGTGTTATTTTTTCCTTTTCTCTGTGTTTGCTGTTTGTCTGGTTGATTTTCACCTACGTTTCAAACTGAAAAGGCAGGCACTGACACGCTTCCTCTTGGATCGATCCTGACTACCTTCTACTACAGCGGGAGGAACTCTTGAAATTAATTTGCGGAGATCAGGGAGTCGAATTTGAGATTTATATTTCATACTTGACATTTCCTCCTAACAAAATTTGGCGTCGTTGCCGGGGAAGCCATGAATCCCGCTCTTTTTAGTTCTTTTTCTTTTCTTTATATTTGTTTTCGCTTTTTAGTTTCTTTTTACTTGTTTCTTCTTATTTTTGCTTTTTAGGTGCATGCAAAGAGCTGATCGCACGCCTATAGACCCAATTCTCGAGCCTGAACGATTTTTCCACCTTCAGTAAAGGCTTAGGAGGAGACTCATGTCGACATCCGACAACGAGAATGCGGGCCAGCTCACACTTGCACACGAGCTTGAGCAACTCCACCAACAGATTGAGGCATTCACCACCAGAGAGGCTGAACACGCCCGGCGAGAGGCGAAATATGTACAGAACCAGCAGCGGTGAGAAGCAAGGGTAGATCGCGAGATAATCGCAAGGAGGGAACTTGAGGAGCGGATTGGCCATGTCCCAGCCAACGCAAAGGAATATCTGCATCCTACTCTGGAAATTCCAGAATTAGCGATCGTTCTTCCCGCTATTAATTTTGAAATTCGTCCTTCTTTTATTACTGAAATAAGGAGGAGTCAATTTAGGGGAAGAATTAATGAATGTCCTTTAGAGCATGTCACCACTTTTATAGACTTATGTGAAGCTATAACTGATGGTGCTAATTTGGAATATTTAAAACTAAAGGCTTTTCATTGATCCCTTGCAGGAATAGCGCAGCAGTGGCTGGAATGATTGCCTGCGCGATCAATTCGCACTTGGAACGAACTACATGACCTGTTCCTCAACAAGTTCTTTCCTCCTGCAAAGACACCTGCCCTCAGACAATAAATCACACCTTTCAGAAAAAAGTCAGGAGAACCATTAGCACGGGTCTGGGAGCGCTACAAAAGGCTTCTGAAATCATGTCCTACGCATGGACAACCACCCTACGTCATCCAGGAGATCGTCTTCAATTGCCTGGATGCGTCTACTAAGGATCGGATCAACAACTACACCAACTATGAGTATCTTGTATATACTCCACGCCGAGCATGGGAGGTATTTGAGACACTAGCCAATTATGACAACACCTATGGGACTTCTGCGGCCACTTCTGACGAAAGATATGAAAGGCCTGCCCCATCTATGTTGTTGTATGTGCCATCAACGGAAGTTGATCCAGACATCAGGGACCAGTTCCACAACGATCAGGTACGTCGCCTTACCAAACAAGTTAAATTCCTGTCTAAAGATAAACCTTGTTTGGAATGTGGGTCTGTGAAGCACAACACTACTGCGTGCCCACACTTCGATCAAGTACATCAAGCGGAGACCCACGAGGAGGTAAGGTATGCTGGGGGACACTATTCAGGGCCACATCAGAACCAAAACTAGAGCTACTATCGCCAGCCCCAATATCATAATCCCCCTCCCTACAGAGCACTTGGTCACCCTGACAGAGAATGTAAGAAGGATGACCTGCAGACCATCCTTGAGAAGATGCGGAGGAACCATTCAGACACCAAGCAGTCCATCAATTTCATCGACACTCAGTTGTATGGTGTCAACTCTAGACTTAATGAAATTCATATATGGCTGAAATCAATGGAAACACAGATTGGCCAAATGGCAGCATCCGTCCCCGGACAATTTTGTACGCCCCCTGGATCTTGGAAATTTAACCCTAAGGGTAAATCTACTAGACAGGTAGCTGCTATGAACCTAAGGAGTGGGCGACAGATGCAAATGTCGGAGCAAACGACAAAGGAAAAGGGCATTGGAGACCAGTCGATATCGACTAACCCACTCGATATCGACCGGTCCCCATTCCATATTGACGCCACACTGGTCGATATCGACCCAACTCCTCAGCAAACCCCAAGGCCAGCAAATCAACTCGATATCGACTAGACACAGGTCGATATCGACCAGACTCCAATCGATTTTGACCATCCCCAATCGATATCAGCACCTCCGCTGAAGAAAAAGTTGTCTTTCCCGACGAAATCTCCAAAGGATCCAGCAGAGAAGAAATTCCAGCGCTTCATTAAGATGCTTCAAAAGCTCAACGTCACAATACCATTCATATAAGCTCTTAATGAGATGTCATCCTATGTCAAGTTCTTAAAGGAGATTCTGAGCAAAAAGCGATAAATGGCTGAGATCCCAGAGGAGTGCAGCCAAATGGACGTACTGGATAAAAGGCCAGATCCAGGTAAGTTTTCTATAACCATTGGATTTGGTCAATATAGATTTAATGCTTTATGTAACTTAGGAGCCAGTGTGAGCATAATGCCTTTATCGATCAATCTGGTCCAAGATTAAGATAGGTGCCCTAGAGCCTATGGATTGTAAGCTTTACATGGCGAACAACACGGTGGTCATCCCAACATGCATGGTAGACAATGTGCCAGTACAAGTTGGTAAGTTCTTCGTCCCTGCTAATTTCTTAGTTATTGATATGGCGGAGGACCCTGCTTGTCCAATTATTCTAGGAAGACCCTTCTTGGCGATGGTGGATGCCAACATAAGTGTAAGGAAGGGGGTGCTCACTTTCAACATCAGCGATGAGGTAATTGAGTATTCCTTTAATAAAACTGAAAGGCATACAAGTCCCATGGAAGAGGTAAAGTCCATATCAGCTGATTACATCACTTACGGGGAGCCTAAGGTAAGAAATATGATCCCCGAAGAGCTAGAAAAGAGGGATATGGAGGCCCGGGTGAGAGAGAGAGAGAGAGAGAGCTTGTGGCGATTGAGGTTGGAGAAGGCGACAGCGGCATTTGCCTTCGATTAGTTGTAAGCTTTCTTTAAGTTTTATTTAATGCAAAGTTATTTCCTTTTATTATTGATGTCTTTGTTTATGATGAAGAGCGAGTAGTCACCCAACTTCTAGGGTCGGGGTGAGCCCGACGGTAGCCATGTGAGGTGATGCGGTAAAGGTACAATCTTTGGATGCAATTCATCTTCTATCCCCACAAGCATGATTCTTTTTTGAAAGTTGAAGGTGATCTTTGTTTGTGTTATTGAAGCGAAAGTGATCTTAATGTAACTTGGATTAATCATGTGACGAAGGGTTAGTAACAATTAGGGTTTATGCGAAAGCCTCTATATTCCTATTTGTTAATAACGAAAGTTATTTGATGAAAAGCATGATCTTTTATGCCTTTATGTATTATTTTGCATGGTTATCGTTGTGCTGTTGAAACCCTGATCTTGGAAGTCTTTTATTATATTGATTTATTTCACAAGATTTGAGTTTTATTCTATGGAAAGTTTCTGAGTCAAGTCGATTTCGAGTTCTGTCAGTCGAGTTTGTTACTCGATATCGAGTCCGCCAGGTCGATATCGACCAAAGTTCCTGCTTTGTGTTATTTTTTCCTTTTCTCTGTGTTTGGTGTTTTTCTGGTTGATTTTCTGCTGAGTTTGGAACTGAAAAGGCGACCCCTGACACGCTTCCTCGTGGATCGATCCTGACTTCCTTCTACTACAACGGGAGGAAGTCTTATAATTAATTTTCGGAGATCAAGGAGTCGAATTTGAGATTTATATTTCATACTTGACATTTCCTCCGAACAAGGGCAAGCACTCTTCCCACCTACGCAAGTTAGTGGACAACATAATACGAAGCAGCACACCAAGACTCGGTTAACAACCTCGGTTTGCCCATCATTTTGGGGATGACAAGAAGTCGAAAATAGTAGTTTTGTGCCCAGCTTAGCCCATATAGTTCTCCAAAAATGGATAAGAAATTTAGAATCCCTATCTGAAACAATGGTTCGTGGGATCCCATGCAACCGCACAATGCTACCAAAGAAAAAGTTGGCTACATTAGAAGCATCATCGGTTTTTGAACAACCCACAAAATGTGCCATTTTAAAAAATCTATCCACAATCACGAAAATAAAATCATGGCCTATTTTAGACCGAGGAAAACCCATAACAAATTCCATAGAAATATCCTCCCAAGGAGCATGAGCAATAGGTAATGGAAGATACAAACTTGTCGAGCTCAATTTGGAGTTAGCTTTCTTGCACACGACACAACTTGAACAACACTTCTCGACGTCGGATTTTAGCTTTAGCCAATAGAAATGGTCCTTGAGGATGCCGAGGGTTTTCGTGACCCCGAAATGCCACATCAAACCACCACCACGTGCCTCTAAGACAAGTAAATAACGCACGGAACAAGAAGGAATACACAAGCGGTTTGACTTGAAAAGATAGCCATTATGCACAAAGTAGTGACGATCATGGGTAGATCCAGTAGGCAGCAAGCATTGGGCGTAAATTTCCCCAAAGATAGCCATTATGCACAAATTAGTGACGATCATGGAGCTCATCGTGGTCCTAGGGACTTCAACCAGCAAATGAATGAAAAATATCATTTTCACTGTTGTCAAGATTGTTGTGAGGAGGAAATCAAGTATGAAATATAACAAAATAGATCAAACCAGATTTAGGCACACGCAAATAATTACAAGACTCCTCCAATGCAGGAAGAGAAAGTCAGGATCAAATCCACGAGGAAGCGTGTCAGCGGATCCTAGGTAGCTGTAAATCTCACAGAAAAGCAAACAGAAGACAGAAACAAAGGAACAAAGAAAGAAAGACAGAAATAACAAATGAAAGCAAGAAATAAAAGCAAAGACAGAAACTACTCGATCTCGACAAACACAGTACTCGAGATCGACTAACAACAGCAGAGACAGAAACTGAAAATCGACGACAGACGCACAACAACAACTCGATCTAGACAAGGCCTTACTCGAGATCAACAAACCCCTACTCGATCTCGACTACCTTTCCCTCTAGATCGACAAAAACACATAAAACCTCAAATTGCAACTTCGAACACAGAATCTCATATTTCGACAGAAATAAATCAATATATGAAAGAACTTCCAAAGCCAAGGTATCAACGCCACAACGATAACCATGCAAAGTAACACATAAAGGCATAAAAGATCATGCTTTCCATCAAAATAACTTTCGTTACTAACACATAGGCATATAGAGGTTTTCGCATAAACCCTAATTGTTACTAACCCTTTTCACATAATTAACCCAAGTTGTATTAAGATCACTTTCGCTTCAATAATACAAACAAGGATCACCTTCAACTCTCGCAAAAGAATCATGCTCATAGGGATAGAAGACGAATTGCATAACAAGATCTGACCTTTACCGCATCACCTCAAATGGCCACCGTCGGGCTCACCCCAGCCCCAGAAGTGGGTGGACTACTCTCTCTTCATCGCAATAGCAGGCATTGACGTATAAAAAGACACATGCATTAAACTAAATTCAAAGTCTTTACAATCCCGACAATCCAACTTTCGTTGAATGGCAAAACCCTAAAAACCTTAGAACTCCTAAACTGTCTCTATGGAACTACTTCTCTTGCTCTGAATTGAATTGAATTATGAAAAACTAGCCCCTAAGGCTTTATTTATAGCCTTCTATTCCTTGCTAATCAAGGATAGAATATATCTATCTATATCTAAAAAGCTTAAAAGATAAATAAAAGTAATTTAGGAATTAAATCTATAAAGAGGAAATTAAATCTATACAGGTAAGTCTTCTCATGTTAATAGATCTTGTCTTCCATAGATAGAACTTGATGGATCTCGGCCAGCTCGGATTCCTTCGGCTCCAAGGACTCCCACAGCGTGTAGGACTGCTCAAACCGCGTAACGCGGCTTCGGGACGCGGCTCCTCGATCTCGACCAAGGCTCCTCGAGATCGAGTAGAACTAACGTCGACTTGGCTGGCTCGGCATCTCGGGTTGCTGGTCCTTGATGTGGCTCGGACATGGCTCCTAGGCTTGGTCGATCTCGAGGACCTTACTCGATCTCAAGTAAAGGTGGCTCGTTCACTAGATTTTCTGGTGTTGTCGAGCAACCTCTCTTCGACATGGCTCGGGTGCCGGCTTCCGGGTTCCTCGATCTCGAGTAGGTTTACTCGATCTCGAGTAGAGTGTAACCCGGCATGTCTTCGTCTTCGGCTTCTCGATCAGCTCCTCCTCGACCAGGCACTCCTTGGACATTTTTGTTCGATCTCGAGTAAAGGTACTCGATATCGAGTACATCTCTCAGCTTTCTGCTCTGTTCTTAAAACGCACTTTCCTGAGTTCTCGTTCTTCGGATTGACGCATATGACCATGAGTTGGAAAGCTCTTTCCGAGGGCTACAACTCTCATGAAGACATCAAAGCTTGATTCAGAACGAAGAATTGTGAAAAATGGCCTTTTCTCCAGCTGCACCATTCTTAGCTTCTCCATGAGTTTTCTTTAAGCTCCAAAGTGCGTCCGGTTTCTGCGAAATATAACCAAAACTTGTGTAGACCTCCCTATATTGCAAATAAGTGTAAACTATACAGATTCTGTATTATTCTAACCCAAATGCATGCAATGTATGCAGAAATCGATATAAAAGTAAGTGTAAAACATGGCAAATTAGGCTCACAACAAACACCCCATACTTAAGCTTGCTTGTCCTCAAGCAATACTTTTAATTGTCATTCAGGGGAAGAATTCAAACTCTCAACATCTTAGATTCATTCTCATATAACCCTGCAGTCAATTACCATCCCCGAGAGGACTTTAATTTAAGCTCAAATAAGGAGTAGATTGGTAAAAGGCTAAAGGTGGGCAATTTTTGGCCATGTGGTGCTAACGATCCGGGGAAATGGATTATTTCCAAACATTCTTAACCACATCCCTTCTTTCTTTGATTCATCACCTTTCATAATGCTTTTATCAATAATAATGCTTTTACCTCTCTAACCTCAGCACTGCCTTCTCGCGAGTCGCAAACATGGGTGTCATGAATGGCCCCGGATACTTAGTGCTTTGGACTCCTCATAATGTGTCCCATCTCGCCAAACTATTATCTCAGCGGGCAGGGTCAATCTACCTTTATCTCCTGAGGTGATTGGATTTTCTTTCACTCATTAAATTTTCCATATTTTCAAATATTTTCGTACCAAACTCCGATAATGATAAAAACAACACAACAACCATATAAAAATCTCCATAATGTAAAATTATTCTCAACATAATCCCCGGATAGGAAATAAGGTAAAGAATGGGCAATATTTAGATCATGTGGAGCAATAATTGAAATAAGGCATAATATGGCTTTTGTGATGCATAAGCATAGGTAAGGCTAGGATTATAATGATATGAGCATTATATAGAAATATAAAGTCCTCCATCCTCTTATCATGCAACATGTCAAAAGCAACATCAAATTTTACCTCCTTTCATGGTTTTCATGAAATAATGCACTTCATTGTGACTTCCCTTTACTAGGCAATTTCATGCTATATCTCTAACGAATCCAATTTTGCATCGTCGAGTTCAATATAAGCTTCCATGACCTTATTCAAAAAATTTCAATGGGGGTGATTTTTCAAAACATTGGAAAACATGCATACAAGAACATAAATCAATAATGCATTCCAAAATAGCTATGTAGCAATTCAAAGAAATAAATTCCAAATATGCACAAAATATGGCAAATATGCATAAAGTAAGCCCTTCCCCCACCCCATACTTCAATATTACAGTGTCCTCACTACATAAAAACAAGGGTAAAGAAAGAAACTCACTAGACAGGTGTGCAGGGCCTCCCGGATTGAAGAAATGTTCAAGTCTCAGGATGCTGGAGCTTGCTCTGCGTTAGGTATCTGGTTTTAGCACGAGCCTCCCAAATTGAAGAATTGTTCAAATCCATGGACGCTAGAGCTTGCTCCCCGTCGGGCATCCAGTCGTAGCACGAGCCTCCTGGATTGAAGAAATTTTCAAATCCAATGATGCTCGAGCTTGTTCCGTGTCGGGCATCCGGTCGTAGCACGAGCCTCCCGGATCGAAGAAATGTTGAAGTCCTAGGACGCTGGAGTTTGCTCTGCGTTAGGCATCCGGTTGTAGGTCGAGCCTCCCGGATTGAAGAAATCTTCAAGTCTCAGGATGCTGGAGCTTGCTTTGCGTTGGGCATCCGATCGTAGAACGAGCCTCCCGGATTGAAGAAATGTTCAAGTCCCATCACGCTAGAGATTTCTCCGCGTCGGGCATCCGGTCGTAGCACGAGCCTCCCAGATTGAAGAAATGTTCAAGTCCCAGGACGATAGAGCTTGCTCCGCGTCGAGCAACAGGTCGTAGCTGGAGCCTCACATATTGAAGAGATGTTCAAGTCCTAGGACGCTGCAGGTTGCTCCACGTCGGACATCCGGTCGTAGCACGAGCCTCCCGGATTTGAAAAAATGTTCAAGTCCTAGGACGCTGGAGCTTGCTCCGTGTCGGGCATCCGGTTGTAGCACTAGCCTCCCGAATTGAAGAAATGTTCAAGTCTCGGGACGCTAGTGCTTGCTCTGCGTCGGGTATCCGGTCATAAAAAAAAGGGTTCTAAAGGTTAAATACCATATCGATCGCCTCACGACCGATGTATTGGGAACGAATGGTTTAAACAATCGCAAAAAGCCAAAGATTATTTAACAGAAATCCAAATAAAGCGCGAGTAACATCAAGTCCTTTCTAGGAAAATTCGCTAAAAACCAAAAATGACATAAGGGCCCGACGTTACAAACAAGAAAGCCCCAACTACATCCCGGAAAGCAAATCTCGGGACGCCATCAAGGCATGAAAAACTCATCCCCTCCTCGATTTTTCAAGGACCAAACAGGTCCTTTCCTGGCATAAACGGGTCCCGTTGGGCAAAGGTCCATCTGGATAGGGCTCACCCCGTTCCTCATCAACTTCATCGCCACCCGCGTCTATTATACGAACTTCAAACCGGGTGCCTTCCTTGTGCAGAAAAGTCATGGAAGAGCTTATGTTGATGATGTGCGTACAAGCAAAATGGTTCCACCCATGCCCAAGATAGGGAACTCCGTAGTCGCCACAAGGGACGTTCACTGGGACGTCTCGAAGGATACGCGATGATGAAAGAAATCACTCGGAGAGGACCGAACCATACTCATCCTCGAAACGCAGAGGTAATGACTCCCTACACACGAAAGGAGGAGGGTTAAACAAGAGACTAAAGCTCAGAGAGAGAAAAAATGTGCGAAGGTTTAAAGAACTAACCAGACGATGCATCTGCTCCGGGAAATCAAGAGACTGAAAGAACGCCTAGTTGGTCTGGCCGGAAGTTGATATGATGAAACATAGGGGACCCTAGCGGGTGAGAGCGTACGAAGTCCCTCCTCTTTTAAAGGAGATAACTCGAGCAACCCGCCAAAAAGTTCCCTAAGAGTCACATTGAGCTAACGAACGTCCGACGCATGCCCAAATAGCGCCATGGGCCCGAAAAGGTGATGTGAAAAGATAGAGAGGCATTGTTCTAGACTAGACACGGTGGACACTTGTCCGACGAAGCCTTGCTTTGGGTAGTGCAACGACTGCTTTCTTGAAAAGCATGAGGTCAGTCGGATCACGACACGTATCTTCATCAACTAGAGAGGTAATCGAAAACCCGTGACTACCCATGGCCTCAAAAAAAGGAAACTAGAAAGGGAACCGATCACCCCAAAGGAACAATTCTCTCTTCTCTCATGGATCCCGGCTCACCTCGAACCATGTTCCACAAGGTCATCATCTGGGAAGAGCAGCTCTGGCAACTCCGACTCCCCCTCACTTACGAGCTGTTAGAAGACGACGTATGGGCGTGGATCACTCTCCGTTCGCGATCCGTCCAATGACATGAGGTTAAAGTCAACCGAGACAAAGATAGGATATGCTGGCTGACTGAAGGATGGACCTAGATCATGACACCTAGTACAAGGTTTCCGTGGTCGACCACAACCAATCGCGTGCGAGTTAGGGCCATCTTGAACTTTACAAAAAAGAAGGAAGAAACCTGGTACAAGGTTTCCGTGGTCGACCTAGATCATGACTACACAAGTCCAAGGCTGGTCGCGTGAAGGATCGCACTAAGGATGATGCCCCTTGCTCATATAGCACCCGCGGTGGCGTCAAGACCATGTAAGAAGAGTTTCGCCTCTTAACTGATTGAAATCATGTAAGAAAAGTTTTTGACCACGAAAGTCTTGGGGATATGTTTTACCAAGAATAATGATTAAACTATCAACTGATCAAAATTTTTTGACTCTCTCAAAGACCTGTAGTATGTCTTTCCTCAGCACATTGATGCAAAACAAGAAAGGCCATCCCCTACTTGGTGACGTGGCCAAAAAAGTAAGATGAGTTGGCTCGGCTAATCACAAGACCAGTCAAACATTACAAACGTGGACTAAGCCAACAGTCCATGTAAACTAAATGCATCAAATCAAAGCCCATGTGGCAAAAATAGCCCTCAACGGCGATGCTATAAAGAGAAGACATCAAAGACAACACGCAGGTCATCCCGCTTTGGGAAAAGGCACCTATGAGCTGCAATAGCCCGCCACATGCGTTCTACATGTTTATCACCAAATCATAACAATTGCAGAAGCTACGACTTCCCCAGTCGTACGAACGAATGGAGGAAAGTGTGCACGAGCTTGTTTACCTATGGTCCACCACGTGTCAGGACTTCGAAGTAGATGTAGAAAGAGACGTTGATGGAAAGCACTGGTACACGGAGGGATGACCTGAATTTATTTTCTCCAATCGAGTCCTTGTCGACTCAGCACTCCTCTTCGCCTACGAAGGGGACTCCCACTTCGAGGTGTACGTGTCGGACCCCGATGACCAACCCAACCGCGACGGAAAAAATGGTCGCATGGAGATGGGCCCTCCTAGAAGTAGCCATAATTAGGGCCGCTAAAAGGCTTTCATAAAAGGCTCAAAAAACTGCCAAGGTTGTTCACATGTTTTCCTTTTCTGAGTTTTGATGTTACAAGTCATAATAAAATCCTTGAGTAAAGTGTTGCTCTTTCCAAAAAATGTTTTCTGAAAGAGGGAACCACGGTCAACGGTGACATCAAAAACACTTCTGAATTTCCTTCTTCTCGAGACATAGGGAAGCTAAGAAAGCAAGAGCAGGCCTGAACATCAACTGACCCACTGAGAAAAAAAAGAACACTGAAATAACTCCTAAAAAAAAAGAGTTTCCGTTATAAATTAGGGCTCGAAAGGACTGAAATAAGGACACTTTATTCAAGGAAAAAAAATGGCAGCTGGGAGCGCACCAATGCCATCCTTTTCGATTACGGGAAGCAGTCCAAGACCTTTCTTTCGGTGGGTCGAAGAAGCGTCGCAGACACAGATACTGGTAAGTTTTTTCATCTTCATGCTCGATTTCCTGTGCTTGCAACTCACTAAAGAAACTTTGGCAACTACATCCTTTGCCAGCCGGTTTCGAAGGAGAATATGGGTTGATAGGTGTCGGTAGGATAATAGGGGTGTTCATATCCAGGTATCCGACACGAACCGGTTAACCGTGTCTGATACCCGAAACCGTTAAGGCTAAAAACTCCGATCCGAACACGATCCGACTAGATCCGGTTATCCGACACGAATACACTATCGTATCCATGTCGAATATCCCGGTTACCCGACACGAACCGCTTGGATTCAATCAGACCAAACTCTGCTTAGAGAAATCACGCACCATTGCAGCTTTCATAGACCAAGAAAGCACAAGCAGCGGAAAAAAAAAAGCAGCAAAGAATCGATAAAATAGGGAACTTTATTGAAAACATGATAATCGATAAAACCAAATGCCCAAATTATAAAGAAGGAAGAGTGTGTCGTCGATGGAATTTGAGGAACCCTATCAGTTAATGCCGGTCGGATATGAAGACTTCAACGCGATTGAAACTCAGATCTGTAAACTTCAACGGAAGGGAGAGAGAGAGAGAGAGAGAGAGAGAGAGAGAGAGAGAGAGAGAGAGAGAGAGAGAGAGGTGCCAGAGTTGCAGCTCCTCATCAGTAATCGCTGAATGTAGAGATTTCGAATCATTCGATGTGTGGAAGTCAGATATGGAGACTTCGATGGAATTGAGAGAGGAGGTGCCGGATTTTTCGCTTCTTATACCGTAAGATGTGGAAAGGTCGACAAGATTGAGAGCCGGATTTAGATATTTTGATGAGATTGAGAGCCAGATTTGGAGATTTCAACGGGATTGAGAGAGAGGAGTCGTCGTTCTTTAGTTTTGGGTTTTAGGGTTTGAATGAGTGGAAATAGTGGATACTGGATACAGAGATTTGAAGATTTAAAAGGAAAAAAGTAAAAAAACGGGAGTTGTTGCCTGTTTATAAAAAAAATCATCTGTTTATTAAAAATAAATACCCTGCGGCGATTCGAACACGGGGCCAAATGCATGCGTTGATGGAACGCGTAGACATCTGACCAAATGAGCAACATGACAATCTTGTTTCAATAGGGATAATATTATACTAGTACCATATTATTATAGATTAATTTTTTAAAAAAAATAAACGGTTCATGTCGGATACCCGATAAGCGGAAAACCTCGATCCAAACGATCCGATTACTACAGTGTTTTCTCGGTTTGTGTCATTTTCGTGTCATATCTTTTTCGTGTCGTGTTTTTTCGTGTCGTGTTATCGTGTTTTCTTCTCGGGTCAGTCGTGTCGGGTTTTTTTGCACACCCATATAGGATAACTCTGACCAATGAATATGGAGCAAGAAGCATCGGCATCCTAGTGGAGGGAAATAACTTTGGCATGCCCTGGCTCGCGCGAGGATGGAATACCTTCGCACGAGCACACGGTGTCATGGTAGGAACAGGGATGGTTTTAACCTACTTGGGTAGCACGTGCTTCCAGGTTCTCGTCATGCCACCAGATCTCGTCGTATCACCAGAAGGAGAAAGCGGTGATGATTCCCGTTAAAGACGGGGCACGGCCACGACCTAGAAGTTCCACTAAATGAAATTGTTGTTGTGATCCGTTATCAATGATTTAAGAATAATGACGAGCAACAAATTTTCAAAAGAACGGCCAACCTCCCTAAAAATAAGTGAAAGGCCGGAAATCCTCACGGCCAACAAGTTTTTCCCAAAAACTGCAACAAAACAAAATGCGTAAACATCACGCCAAGTTTTCATCAGACCATTATTTCCTGCTTGAAAAAGAAAGAGAAATGTAAAAGGTCATCACCGTTGAACTCCATCTCCTACTCGTCCTCTAGGACCCAATCTTTTCTATTGTCACTCGGAGGGAAAGGCTCCAAGGGGACCCCAGATTTCTCCGTGGACCGCTTCACACTCTGAAGCATACCCGCTTTCATACCCGCGGGAAAGCAATCTTGATACTGCTCCTGGATAAAGTCCTGGCCCGCGTCTTCGTTCAGCCACTCCGAAACCACGCTGCGCATGAACGAAAGACCATCAGAAGTCCTCATCCAGTCGTCAAGGAGCTTAGTGCGATTATGGGGAACCTCCAGCAAGGAGAAAATGATTTCACCATCAGTGCAGGCCTGATACCTTTCCAACTCGATTTGGGGGCGATTGGACTCGACGACAGCCTTGCTTTTTTCTTCAGTCATTGCAGCAAGCTTGGCCTCAAGGTCCGCTACCTTCGCCTCTCCGCTACACTGAAGCAAAGACAAAGACTATTGAAGGGCCTCGATCCGCGCACGCTCTGCCAACTTTTCGCTTTCTCCTCAGCAAGGTTCCGCTCCATCTCCCCCAAATGGTGACGGAGACCGTCAACCTCTTTCTGAGGAGTGCCGAGTTCCACTAGCCTCTCCTTTAGCCTTTGAAGGCCACCCTCAAGGCTCAAGTTAGAGCGGGACAGACGCAAGTACCTCCCCCAACCGTTGTCCGTGATAGCACGCCCCTGACCAAAGAAATAGAAATCCTCCTTAGAATGAGACTACACCACAAATTTAACGACATAAGAAATAATGACAATCTCAATACTCTTACTCAGTTACACCAGCAATCATGCTCTAAAGCAAATTGTTCATCGGTTAGGTCATCGAGAGACTGAAGCTCAAGCACTCCGAGTTCAGGAGGAAATGCGAGATGTTAGAGCACTTTGCTGTCAAAACCCGACATCCGATAAATTGGGCGGTTCTGCGCATCTACATGGAAAACCGCGGTGTCCCAGTCAACCCCTTGCCAAGATGGGAAAGGGCCCAAGCCCCTTCTTTTGGGCCTCGATTTAGATGTCCCAGCCTCGACAAGGGAGTTCGGCCGAGGCACCAGCGGAGTTGCCGAGGAAAGAGGCGGATCTTCAGCAGCAAGAGAATCGTCAATTTCTATGACAAAAGGTGGGGTTTCCGTCCGCGGAGCAGGCGAAGTAAGGGCGAGAGGCAGAGCCTTATCTTTCAACACTTTCTTAGGCTGGGACTTGGGCCCAGAAGTCTTGGGGTGCTTCAGAGCTTTCATCACATCCGAGGGCATCTTCCTTTTCGACAGCACGGCCTGGGTGGTAGAACTTTTCACCGCGTCCCCCATGGATTTAAGCTCCCGAGCGTCTGCGAAGAAGAAGAAGAAGAAGAAGACATTAGCATAACATAAGCGAAACAGATGGAAAGACAGATATAAAAGTATTTCTTGAATCTTCCACAATCTATCCGTGGGTGGGGCAAACTCATGTCAGCCATCTTCAACCTCAACGGAGACAACATCTCACACCAAGAGGGCTTCATCGAAACGGCAAAATCTTTCTCAATCCTCTTCAAATCGTCCACCGATCTTTTCTCCACGCGTTTGTAGAAGCGCGGCTCAGTGTGAAAGTTCAAAACATGGAGAGAAATCTCCCGAACAAAGAACCATTTATGCCTCCATTCGGGCTTGCTAATATTCCGGTCCACTATCGGGACGCTGAGCTTAGCTTGGAAGAAAATTTTGTGGGTACTACCATGACCCATGATAAGCATGTTCGAAAGGAGGTTCAAGGAAGGCCGAATCCCGATCTCTAAACAACGCATGATGAAAGAAGTAAAGAAAAGCCGGCTATTGGGCACTAGTTGAAAGTGACTGAGACCGCACCCCTTCAAGTAACGCTTAAACAGATTGAGAAAGGGGGGCCTGAAACCCTGAACCAGACTCTCTATGTAAACAACTAGACAACCTGGGTAGAAATCCAGGCTCCCACCTCCGTACACGGGAAGACACAGTATGACACCCTCCGGCCAAGGAAAAACCTGCGCGATCACACCCAAATCCTCCAAGGTCATTAAAGTTCCCCCTCTGCGGTCTTGTGCGTTTGGGGACGCGATGTGTATTACCCTTTCAGGCGAAACAAATAGGATGGGTCCCGCAGGCGAAGGATTAAAGTCCCCCCGAAAAGAACATGTCGCCAGAACGTCCTCATCATAGAGAACCGGGCGGAAGTCCCTCAGAACCGAAGAAGAACGACGTTCGGCTGGGACAAGCACCATCCCCGACAGCAAGTCGGTCCGCGCATCCCAATCTTTATAGGAATGCTGAGATTCGGGGGACTCTAAGATTGAGTCGGACCTATAAATCGAAGTCTCCTCGTCAGAACCCGTGGGAGAAGAAGGCTCGCCGCGAGTACGAGGGGAAGAGGAATAAAAAGTCAAGTCTGTCGGGGCTTTCGACCGACGTATGGTAACCTCCTCTGGGACTTAGATCCCGCATATCAAGAGCTTTCCCTCCGGTTTCTCAAGAGAAAGGGGGGTTATCAACACTACGAACGCTACCCGAGCTCTCTTGAGGATTCGACATGGAAAACCATCTTTGGGAAACCCTAAAGAGAGATCGCTAAAAGTATAACCTAGACCGAAGGAAAATGGGGTACATTTAGAATTCACCCCAGTCCGCGGATGAAAATCAAAAAGAAAAAAGATCTACAGAGGCACGAGGGCCTCCAGGGCAGGCAAAAAAGACCGAAGAAAGGGTGAAGAAGAAATTACCTGAACAAGATCGGAGGAACGAAAGACTGCATCGGCAAGGAGAAGATGCAGTAAAAATGAGAGATGGTAAAAATAAAGAAGAGGAAGAAGCCCCTTTTATAGGACTTCTCAACCGCCTCTTCACCTCTCTTGCCACCAATGCACGTGTCCAGACCACGACGCCCATCAATCACTTAAATGGGGCCATTCGGAGCCCATTAGTCTTTTCCATTTTTCTGACCTAAATAGAAAAGGGCAACGAAACCATGAATGGGGTCAGTCCACGACACGACCTTGCGACTCTCGACACAAAATGAGGAGTTGTGATGATGCCCTAAAAAAATCTGAAGATGGGAAAGGCCCAAAAAAGGAAAAGATTGAAAACCAACTGCGGACAAAGCAACCATAGCGGTCCGCGGATGAAAACCCGCATAAATAGAGATGAGCTGTCCAACATGCCCCCTACCCACGTGTCTTTGCTTGAGCGACACGTGGCGACCGGATCACGATAAATGGTTGAACAAATGGGGACGACGTGTCCCATGGGGATCCAGACTACCACTATAAAATCCAGGGATCTCTCTAAAATAGGGTTTTTTTGGAGAACAAAAGGGAGTGAATCTTAGAGAGAAAAGGGAATCTGAATAGTAACCAAGGTCACCCTAAACTAAGCCTGTACAATCCGCGGACAGCCCTATAACACAGTTAGAGATAGAGATTGGTTGTGCGGATACATGTATTGAAAGTTGGGTCATGATGAGTTCCTCTTTTCTGCTATCCCGAAACTGGGATAGATTTTCTCTCGTCTGAATGGCCATGGTGAGGCCATGGCCCGAGAAATGGTACGAGTTGAACGCCAAATCTTTCGGCACTAGGGAAAACATATCCGACATCCGCAGAGGGTATACCCAAGTAAGATCATAAACGCGAACTAGGTCACCACGGCACAGATTGAAGTGACCCTCTATCTAAAATAAACATAGGGGGCACCTCCAGATAAGACCATTGACCAATAGCGGATCGCACACGTGGCTCATCCCCCCCCCCCCAACGGTAACGTGGAGGGGGGCCCATTTTTCACTTGTGGTTTCATCAGGTGCAATTGAAGAAAGCTTTCCTGCAAAAGTACTTTCATGCGACTCGCCTCAACAAACTTAAGAAGGAGTTGTCCGGTATTGAACAATCACCTACGGAGAGTCTATAAGAGTATTTGAGCGGTTTAAGAAGCTTAAGGGTAGTTGTCTACAACATGGTATACTCGAGGATGATTTAGTGCTATATCCTTATGACGCCTTGCTTTAAACCGATTGGAGTTTCATCAATGCTAATAGCGGAGGAGATATTTTGGATAAGACACGTCAGGAAGCAATGCAAATTTTTGAAGGGTTGGCTAATGCATCGCAACAATATGGGAGACATCAAGGAGTTAGATTAGTTCATAAGTTGGATAATTCTAGAGATGGTCACCAGGACGACATAGATAGGCTTACGAAGATAGTGAACATGATGGCTATGCATATGAATCAATCTCAGCACCCTAGACCTTGTGGTCTTTGTGGAGATCCAACTCATCCGAATGATAAGTATCCCTTGATTCAAGAGAATGTCGCTGATGTGAATGCTGTGGATTATGGACCTTGCCGCAACTTTGGTAACAATTACAATCAGGGCTACAATTCGAACTATCAAAGTGGATTCAATGGCAGAGGCCAACAGCAACAAGTTCCTTATCAAAGAGGACAATTTGAAAACCGTCAGAGAAACACTTAACAAGATGATAGAGATGAGACATTGAGGTTATTGTCGGATAAGATAGGTGTTCAAGAAAAATTGTTGAGTCAAATGGCTAAGGAGATTGGAGAATTGAAAGCGAAAAATTCATGAAAATTAACATCACAAGTGGTAGTGAATCTGAAAGAGAACGTGAGTGTCATGATTCTTAGAGGAGGTAAACAAGTGAATGTGCCCACTAGGAATGTTGAAGAGAGGCCCAAGGAAGTAATTGATATGGGAGAAGATCATGAAAAAGAATTGGCGACACACTGTAAAGACAGCGCCCGCCGCCCCTCACCACGGCGCCCGCCTCCCCCTCTAGTGACAGAACAGATTTTTGACGTTGTTGAATCCCCAAAGAAATCTTCCAAGGAGTGGTCTTATGAGGTTTCAAGACCTGTAACACCCTTTCCTTGTGCCTTAAGACCTGATCGTAAGTGGGAAGATGAACAAATTCTTTATGACACATTTGCTCATTGTGAGGTAAATATTCGACTTTTCAATTTGATTAAAAATGTGCCTCGTTATGCGAAGTTTTTGAAATAATTATGCACTATGAAACTCAAGCAAAGGATGCAAATGAAGGGAAATGTATGTTTAAGTGAAAATGTTTCTGCTTTACTTCAGAAAATATTGCTTGAAAAGTGTGGAGATCCAGGTATGTTTATTATTCCTTCTGCAATAGGTAATGCTAGCTTCACCAAAGCTATGTTAGACCTAGGTGCTTCAATCATTGTGATGTGATATAATTTGTATATGTTTTTGGTGGTGCTTTGGTTAAGGTAAATGATTTAATATTTCCAGCTAATTTCTTTATTTTGGATATGGAACAACGTACGCCTGAAACCCCAATTATCTTGGGAAGGCCATTCTTGGGAACGGCTAAGACTAAGATTCGTTGTTTTGAAGGTTCACTAACTATGGAATTTGATGGTAGAAAGATTTAGTTTTCTATATTTGAGCCTATTATTTCTTCTACTAATGATTCTGTAGATGTTCTTCACTCTAATGAAAGTTATCACAGGAATGAATCAAATGGTTCTTTAGATGCTTCTGTTGAAAATGAATCTTTGCATATCGAGTCTTCTAACAAAGATGAAACTGGATTAGGGAAAGATGAAATGGAAAGGAAAATTGAGAATTTGTTTAAGTCGCATGACAATGTGTCTAATTCAAATGATTTGAATTAGACACATTGTCATGCGACTTAAACAAATTCTCGATTTTCCATGTTTTATATTAACTTTTATATCGATTTCTGCATGCATTTCATGCATTTGGGTTAGAATAATACATAATTTGTGTAGTTTATGTTTATTTGCAATATATGGAGTTCTACACAAGTTTTTGTTATATTTTGCAGAAATCGGACGCACTTTGGAGCTTAAAGGAAAGTCATGAAGAAGCTAAGAATGGTGCAGCTGGAGAAAACCCCACTTTTCGCCATTCATCGTTCTGAATCAATCCGACAAACGAGGACTCGGGAAAGTGCGTTTCAAGAACAGAGCAGCATGCTGAAAACTGCTACAGAGGTCGATATCGACCTAACTAAGTCGATATCGAGTAGAAGCCACTCGATTTTCCACCTAGATATGCCAGAATCGACTAAGAAAGAGGAAGGAACAAGTCGATATCGACCTAGCCAAGTCGATATCGAGTTGCCCAAAATCGAGTGAAGAGCCCGGAATCGACCAGAGCTGGAGCGAAGGAAAAGTGAAGGTCGATATTGACCTACCTAAGTAGATATCGAGTGACCACAAGTCGATTTTCACTTCCGGAGCCCAATATCGAGGATATGAGCTGAAACTGAGAAAAATTTGGTCGATATCGAGTGAGCAACAGAGGCAAATTCCGAGCTTAACCGACTTCTTGTTAAATTTCTATCAAGTGTTATCAAGATCTATCAAGTGTTATCAAGATGGAAGAGATATTTACCTACTTTAGATATATTTCCTTTTATATTTATTTATTCATTTCCATGTTTTAATCTTTAGATAAAAGATAGATACATATAGATTTAGATATAGTTTTCTTTCCTAATTAGAGAGGGAATGAAGGCTATAAATAAAGCCTTAGGTGCTGATTTCCATTCATACAATTCTAGAGCAAAAAGAAGAGGTAGTAAGTAGCGATAGAGAGAGAGAGAGAGAGAGAGAGAGAGAGAGAGAGTTTGTAGCCGAGAAGAGTTGGAGTTTGCGAAAGCGGTTTTGGTTTTGATCGGTTGTAAGTTTTAGTTTTATTTTTAAAGCAAAGTTATTTCCTTTTATTATTGATGTCTTTCTTGATGATGAAGAGTGAGTAGTCAAGCCACTTCTAGGGTCGGGGTGAGCCCGACGGTAGCCATGTGAGGTAATGCGGTAAAGGTACAAGCTTTTTATGCAATTCGTCTTCTATTCCTGCAAGCATGATTCTTTTGCGAAAGTTGAAGGTGATCCTTTTTTGTGTTATTGAAGTGAAAGTGATCTTAATACAACTTGGATTAATTATGTGAAAAGGGTTAGTAACAATTAGGGTTTATGCGAAAGCCTCTATATTCCTATTTCTTAATAACGAAAGCTATTTGATGAAAAACATGATCTTTTATGTCTTTTATGTCTTCATCGAAAATCGTGTTATGTGTTGCGAAAAGTTCCAAATTTTAGTTTCTGTGTAAGTCGATTTCGAGAAGATTTGGTCGACATCGAGGAAACTGGTCGATGTGGAATTGAGTTTTGTCGAGGTCGAGTTACTTTGCTGAGTTTTGATTTCTGTTACTCGATACTGAGTCATTGTGGTTGATTTCTTAGCGGATATCGAGTTACAGTAGTCGATATCGACCAAAAATTGTTGCTTTGCTTTCTTTTTTGCTTTTCTCTGTTGTTTCTGTTTGTCTGTTTGATTTTCTGCTTGTGAGATTTCTCCGCTACCTGAGATCCGCTGGCACGCTTCCTCGAGGATCGATCCTGATTTCCCACTTCTACATCGAGAGGAAGTTTTGTAATCATTTGCGTGGGCACGAATCTAGTTTGATCTATTTCATTATATTTTAAACTCGATTTCCTCCTTCTCAACAAATTGGCGCCGTTGTCGGGGAAGCAATCATTCGCGCCTTAGGTAGTTAGATCTCACTTTTTCTTTGAGTTTTAATTTTGCAGTCTATGCGCCATTCTGGTCAACAGCCTGAGTTTGATGCCTTGGACAACCCGGAACGCTTTATACACGTCCACGCTAAATTAAAAAGAGCCATGGCAGCCGCAGAAACACAAGAACAGCTGATACTGAGGCTTCGAGCCGAGTTAGAAGCCAAGGATACTGCTCTCACCGCTGAGAGAGCACGCAGTATGCATGAAGCAGAGCGAAGGAGGGAGGTGCAAGCTGAGCTTGCCCAATGCCCAATACCCTACCACTACAGAGGATTACATGCACCCGACTCTTGTCGTGCCTGAATCGGCCATTCTAATCCCTGAAAATAATTTTGAAATTCGCACTCCTTTTCTAATTGAGATTAAAAATAATGCCATATATGGAAGGTTAAATGAATGTCCTCTTGAACATATTACCAATTTTTTTGAAATGTGTCATACCCTTGCTGAAGGTACTACTCTGGAATATGTCAAGATGAAAGCTTTTCGATGGTCTCTAGCTGGTCCAGCATTGAAGTGGCTTGAAGGTCTCCCTCCACGATCCCTCACCACATGGGCTGCAGTAAAGAAGGAATTTCTCAACAAATTCTTTCCTCCTACCAAGACAGCGCTCCTCCGCTAGAAGATTACAGCTTTTAAACTGTAACGGCCCAGAATTATGATTTCCGGGTTACGTTTCAAGGGATAAAACCCCTTGTTCGGATCTTGCAATCCAGGTACGGGTTGAGTTTTAAAACAAAATATTTGTACTAAAAGAAGGGATTTCGAACCCTTAAAGATCGCGGATCCATTGGGGATCAAATACCTGCCTTAGTCTAATCGTGAAATCAAGCGAAAGCAAAAATAAGGTTGAGTTAAAATACAATCCGAAAGGGAGTATAAAAGAGAGGAAGTGTGGTGGTCTCTCAACCTCTCGATCTAACGCCAAAAGTCTGAACCCGCCAAGCATCCACATAAGCAACGATAACGGCTAGCGATTACCTAAATCTAAAAAAAATGAGGGGGATCTGGGTCAATCATCAGGTCACTCATGCGCGTATGTAAACACACTCTTAGAGGCATATAATAAGCATCCTATTCTTAAGATGAAATGCGTAATGTCATGCGTAAATTAAATCACATATATATACTGACAGTTTAATATAATGCAGAAAGTGATAAATGGATCCACACAGAATGCCAAGTGGCATGTCCCTCTCGTACCTCCACCCCTTTCAATAGGGCGGAGACTGGCCAGTTCGGTTCTATAGTATATAAATTTCCTCGTGGTGGTGCACAAACCACGGCATCATCATATCATATCATCTCATCGCTTGCCCGATGGTACTGGGCTATCATATCATGCTCATATAGACTCGATTGACTCAGGGTACCCGATGAGGCTGGGCTACCCTATGACCCTAGCAAGGACTCTAGGACTATCACAGATAACGGCCGTTCTCTTGCAAGGACATATAGCAATCATATGATTTTCATTTTAGCTCCTAAGCATGATTCTAAGTCGTATGGTGCATGGACACTATCCTACTATATAACACCCAGTGCATAGAGCGCCCATCATGAGTAAGTTCAAAGAACTTACCTGGAGTAGCAGATCAGCAAGATGAAAAGCAGCAAGATATAAGCAAGCAGGTTAGATCACCTAGCAATTATTAATAAATATGCATAAGTAAACTGCACACAACAGGATCCATTTACCACTACATAACATGCTCATCAATCCATTAATCATAGCATCATCAGCATCCTTTATCTCAACTTATCTCAACATCTTATATCATCTTATTCCACTGTCATTTCCATAACTGGCTCAATCATACTTCAATTCATATAATCTCACTAGCTAGTCAAGTTGTTAGTCAAAACAATTACTTCAAAGTTATATTTTGCCATTTCTAATACAAAAATATTTAATCTTTAAAACTACTTCCAAAAATCCGATTAAATAATCCCGGCATACTTTACTTTAATTAAAGTCATCATTCTAAGGACTTAAATAACTTTCAACACTTAATAAATAATTCAATTTATATACTTTAAAACCGACCCTCTTTAAATATCGACTCATAAATCGATTTCTAAAATAATCAATTATCGGGAATTGGTTAGACAAATAATTAATAAATTAAATAAATAATTTTATAACGAATAAACCCGAACCGAACCAACGCTTTTAACCCGAACCGAAACCATTTAAATCCAACCGAACCGAACCCATAATTATAAACTCCCAACTGGTTCAATAATAATCATATTTATATATAATGTTAGTAAAAGGAGGCCATGTCATCTTCTTCTTCCTCCTTCAGAAGCCCGCACTTGGTCGATGGAGCTCGACCCCGCCGGCGACGTCTTGGCCGCGCACCCAGCCGTGGCTCGTTCGGACTCGCCCAACTCGGACCCTCGCACCTCTCTCCTCGAGATCGCCGGAGCTCTCGAGCTCGCCCGACTGCCCACACTCAGCTCTCGCTCACCCCCCCGACTATTCTAAGCATCGAAAGGAGGAACGAAATCGAACGAGAATTGAAATGAGGCTTGGAAGCTCACCGACATGTTCGCGACTTCGGAGCGCTCGATCGGAGTTATGGGCTTTGTCGGTGGCTCTCGATGGCTCGTCGGATCTGCGCCGGATATGGGTGAGTGTGATGGAAGAGCTCGGGGGTGATTTGGATCGGAAACGAAGGAGAACGGCTTACCAGAAGATTGGTTCGCGCTCAAACGGAGGCGACGAAGCCTTGGTGGCTCGGTGGTGGCGCTGGGAGCACCGGGGTTGCTGTAGGGCGCTTGGGGACGTCGGGGTGGTGGAGCTCAGCTGTTGTGGCCTTGGAGAAAGGAGGACGGAGGTGCTCGGAGGTGGTGATCGGTAACAGGAGTGAAGGTGACGATGGTGGCGGACCCGTGGAGCAGAGCAGGTGGTGGTGAAGGTGATGCATGAAGGCGCGAGGAGCAGGTGAAGGTTTGGTGATGATTGGATGAATGAATGACCGGGGAGGGGTGGATTGAATTTGAAGGGTAAGGTGAGTGATGGGAGTGGGTGAGGGATAGAGACATTAGAGTGTGGGAATGGTTAAAACCAATACCCGGAAATAAATCACGAATACGCGAATTTCGAACCCCGAAATTAGTTCGTGACAGTTAGTTTCTTTGAATCTCGTTTTCTCGATTAATTAGATTTATAAAATCGAAAAGGATATCACACCACGATAATTATTTTGAATTTCCGAGGTAAAATGACGGAATCGTTCGCTAAATTTTATATTTCGGCCAGAATCCGCTAAATGAGTTCTAAATTAGTTTATGTTCATTTTTAATTTCCTTTTTCCAAAAATTTAGGATTTTAAATTACGAGCCTTTACATCATCCACCTCTAAAAACAAGTCTCGTCCCCGAGACTAAAATAATCTTAAAACAGGGGATGAAGTTTGAAATTGGTGAGTCCAAGGATCATGTCATTGATCCCGTGAACACCTCATAAGTGCCCCTATGAGATCCTCACGGTACCGTTGCCGTGATCATAATATCCCCAATAGACCGTAGTAAGAATGTAATATGGGCCCCTATCACATCCTTACTCCGACTCTTTGGCCATATCATAACTCAAATATTATTATCCACTTCGTGAGGCGTCATAATGTAAATCCAGTCCCGAATTATTCAAAAGAGTTTTGCAAATGGAAAGATTGACCTCGAAATCGTTAAAATTCTTGATAGGATTTATTCTTTTAAAATCCAAGTTAGTATTTTTCAAATCCATTCAAAATCTTCAAATTCGACGTTAGTCAAGCAATTTCACATCACGAGAGGTGGAATCATCCACCTCTAAAGACTAATCTCATATTCTCTTCCTAGTTTCCGAATCAAATCAATCATCATTCTCAACTCAGCATGAACAAAAGTAAACCAACTCATCAACTCATAACATCATCAGCCACCTCTCATGTGGCAAATCTCAACATCAATCATGATAATCTCAACCACATAACATTTTTACCCATAACATAAATCATACCATCCATTCAGAACATGTCAAAAGCAATAACAAAATCTCAACATCATACCACGAGCCAAAAGGCATATCTACATCATACTGAAGGAATCACAAGTCCATGATCGAATTCTCATAAGTTATCATGCAAGCACACATGTCAAGAGATCAATGGGCTAGGTGTCATGGGTTAGTATGTCAGTACACATCAATTCTCACAATCGCATAACATCGCACTACAAGTAGAACCAGTCATAGCCTATTTACCATGTCAACATATCAACACATCAAGGTCATGCTATTAAGATTCTTAAAAAGGGAGATCAAGTAGTATATAAATCACCAACATGTCAGCATGCTCTGAAAGACATCACCTCAGCTCATCACAATATCGAATAATGACCATTTAGTAACCAAACACCATTAAGTCACGTTCATCATTTAACGTATCAATAATCGTGTTTAACTATATAATACATCATCATGCTTTCATATAATAACACATCATTATCTCATATATCTTGTCGCAACACATCCTAACATGCTTCTACAACAACATAACAGGTTAGCAAATCATCAATATATCATGATAGCATTTATCACTTTCACTAGATTTCAATATTGCATATCTACATGTAGTATCGTTCCATACCAGGTTCCTCGTGATCGCTATCTAACATCATGCCAGTGCATATTAACGAGTCATGTAAGCAAGAAAATTCCCACATTATCATCAGTCAACTGGTCTCAATTTGCTATTATGCTCAAAATTATTGCAAAACACTATATATGAACATAGTCAATTCAAGCTAGCAAGTTTCATCATAACCTTATCAGATAACAATTCAGGTTCCTCGGCATTCGCAGTTCATACTTTTATAGGCACAAGAGTTCATATCATACTTAGCAATATAGGGTAGCAAAACATCGAAACATCATGGTACATGAAAACTGTAAGACATCGAATCATATCATCATAGAAAATGGATGATCATGCAAGATTCCTTACCAGGTCAGCACATCAACACATAAATTCCATCGCTATATAAATGCAATACCATCCTCAACTAATTCAGAGAGGATAAAGAGTTAGAACGGAGGACACTCCCGCTTGCAAGTCATATCGTACTTAGTAATCGTCATCATCAAAACGTGCTTGTCCTGCCGAAATCGTTGATCCTGAGGCCCGTGGGTTATGGGCCCACGCCTTCGTGGCGTTGCTCTATCGCTATCCGACTTCCCATTTCCTCTTTCATGTGGTCGCTCATCCAACGTGTCGCGTAGAAGTCCAAGTTAGTGGAGATAGCAGAGTGACAAGGGCGGACAACCCAATGTTCCTTTCGAAACAAACACAGACCAACCCTAAAGATGACAACTAGAGACGAAACTCCGACCTTAGAATAGCAACGATGCCCTTATGGAAGTCCATTAAGTTATAATCGCGACAAGCAAACACGAATTCATCATGGAGCATATCAATCACACTAATCCACGCTAACATGTACCTATCTCAGGGGAGCAACATTCGTATTCATTTCCAACGACACGACCAATTCCTATACTAATGCATGCGAGACAAGATAGTAGTCTATTATTCCATGAAAGCAGATATGCCTAGCAACTTAAGCAAGTTATGCGGAATCAAGAATGATCATGCAGGATTCGAGGTCATGTGGGATTTAATGACGATGACGAGTATGGTGTATATGAAAGAATGCACAAGAATGGTGTACGCATCAATAGGTGAGGTCAAATATGGCATGGTGAGGTGTAACATAACAACTAGATTAAGTGTCATACAAGAACATATAGGAGCAACCTAGTAACTATCTCATCCGAACACACTGGTCATATAGTAGGTCAAGCATGGCACGTAATCATATGATGAGGTACATTTATAAAGTGCATGTCCTATATGATACTAGGGACACATAATGTGATACAAGCATAGTCAAGAGTCATTAAAAGGGGTTCAATAGGATGTTCACGAAACATGAGGCATCATTAAAAGTAACAAGAAGGACATCATGGGCAATAGATTATAATCATGCTAGGAACGAATCATCATAGGACACATATAAAGGTACAATAGTTATCACATCATAGGACATGTACAACATGTAATCATTTAGCGAGTCATATCGGAAATCATAAGTCCCACAGGATACTACTAGCACATATCGAATCATGACCACAATCAAGGTAACTCGACTAAATTCATTCTAACATTCATGCGTCATGCATATGCGAAATGATATAACGTGGTGTGTGATCATGCGAGGTGCCAAGTCATACATCTATGCCAACACTAGAGGAATTCATAAGGTAATAGGGGAAACACTACCGAGTGATAACATGTAAGCATGCTAGGATAAACCATCATATAAAGCAATTGATCATCGAATTCAACATCAATCTAATTTGCACGAGTAAGATATTTCAAGGTTATAGAAAGAGGAAATGATCACACTATGAGGGACCTGGCTCGAGAGGGAATCAGCAATAATGCAAGCAAGGTATAAATTCACACAAGTCACAACCAGGGACCCTACATGATACTAAAGGCTTAACACGACATTCGATACATACATGCGCTTGAATGACCAACACATCGATGTGCAAGAAATCCTATGAACATAGTCCGTCGATATAGAAGCATGGGAGGAATATAGCAATTCATAATACAAGCCTACGCAACAGGCAATATGACTAGCATACAAGGTACGTATTCCAACTCAACAACCATTTGAATAAGGCATGCATTTACCAAGACATCACATCAAATAGCATGATCACAATTGAACTACTAATTTAGTCAACAACCACGGGTAACATCGACTAATCATGCAGGGGAAATCATCTTACGACATTCATACAAGGGAAGTGTAGCACACTATCATGGGCCTAATCTAGGAGAAGACAATAACTATATACAGACACTTATCATGCAATTCATGCTTCAAATCAGTCGTTAGTACGACCAATACAACAGGTCAATTAGACATGCGAAGGCGACATATAATCAGGACAGGAAGCAAGGTGCAACATGAGACCTAATCAATGGGGCAAGCATGGGTACAGAATGTCATACAACCACAGATTTACATTAAGGATCATCATCTTAACATGTACTGGGAATTACGTATCATATAAGGCATGTTGACATCAAGTTATAACACATATTCATCAAGTATGGAACTCACTCTATCATGACACTAGAACTGAACGATCACACTATTATGAACCTATTTACAGGGAGAACATTAATCATGCAGCTTCCTAACACGTGACATTTACACTCATGCACTAGTATAGAGATGCAACATACTGAGTAAGGCATGCTGAGATCATTTACAAGCATTCACACGAAGAAGAGTTTATCATGTTATCATGGGCCTAACACAGGAGAAAACAATTATCATGTAGGTTCATATCATGTGGTTTATATGATTCCAATCAATTATTAGTACAATTAATACAATAAGTCAAGTAGGCATGTTATGACAACGTAATCACGATAAAGAGTTAGGCATAACACAAAACTTGATCAATGTAACTAATCACAGATGTAATAACATGAGCAACATTTTACAAATGAGCATTTGCAAGGTACATGCAGGAGGTTACAAAATCATGTCATGCAGTTTAGAGAGAGTCACCATTACAACCGGACAGAGATCCCTAAGGGCAACCATTGACCTTCCCCAACCGACTCATCACCCCTATTTCTCGTGGGACCTTGGTACGTACGACTCTTTGTGGCAAGAAAACCTCGGTTGATCATCATAAGAATCAAGGAAGACGACCCCAAAAACACCTTATTTTTGACTCAAAATGACATTAAGAACTATCTTCCAATACTCACTCAGACAACCTCCATATACATACATGAGTTTCTGACGCAATGTGTGTACCAACCCGATTCCGATGAAAAATACTGACATCCGGGAGAAAGACTCGATAGAACCGTCAAAGGGTTAACAAACATAGTGGAAGGGGCTATTTCACACAAGCTGGGTTGACCACATAAGATTAAGGGTACTCCCACTATCCCGTTTATACAGATCAGTCGAAACACATTTAATTGTTAGGCATACCAATCAGACTTTAGCATATCAAGCACTCAGCATAGAATTAGTCAATGACAATTATAATGAACTCCTTCGAGGGAGATCGTACTCAGTCTCAATATATAAAGCACATCAAGCTATCTAATGTCGCTCTTCAATGAGCGACTGACCGAAGGGGCAAAAACCTCGCGATCCTACCTAACTCGTCACTCCAACCACCTTGGTGCAAATTCCTTGGAGTCTTCTGGACCCTCTGTAAAGAGCAAGCTAGTATTTTGCCTACCGTTCCCAACTACACCCAATAGGGGTGGTCTAGCGCCTTTACTACCCACGCGTGTCCCCGTTTGGTCGATTTTCCTCATTTATTACAAGTCGAGTTTATTACTTAGTTCAATTTTAGTTAAGCATCTTAAATTCATTTTGCCCCTTTAAATCCATTTCAAAAAGTCCTTGAAACTCGTGGGCGGTTTTTAAAACTTACACTCGACCCTTGTGTACTCGAATTGCGCAACCTGGGCTCTGATACCATCTTTGTAACGACCCAGAATTATGATTTCCGGGTTACGTTTCAAGGGATAAAACCCCTTGTTCGGATCTTGCAATCCAGGTACGGGTTGAGTTTTAAAACAAAATATTTGTAATAAAAGAAGGGATTTCGAACCCTTAAAGATCGCGGATCCATTGGGGATCAAATACCTGCCTTAGTGTAATCGTGAAATCAAGCGAAAGCAAAAATAAGGTTGAGTTAAAATACAATCCGAAAGGGAGTATAAAAGAGAGGAAGTGTGGTGGTCTCTCAACCTCTCGATCTAACGCCAAAAGTCTGAACCCGCCAAGCATCCACATAAGCAACGATAACGGCTAGCGATTACCTGAATCTAAAAAAAATGAGGGGGATCTGGGTCAATCATCAGGTCACTCATGCGCGTATGTAAACACACTCTGAGAGGCATATAATAAGCATCCTATTCTTAAGATGAAATGTGTAATGTCATGCGTAAATTAAATCACATATATATACTGACAGTTTAATATAATGCAGAAAGCGATAAATGGATCCACACAGAATGCCAAGTGGCATGTCCCTCTCGTACCTCCACCCCCTTTCAATAGGGCGGAGACTGGCCAGTTCGGTGCTATAGTATATCAATTTCCTCGTGGTGGTGCACAAACCACGGCATCATCATATCATATCATCTCATCGCTTGCCCGATGGTGCTGGGCTATCATATCATGCTCATATAGACTCGATTGACTCAGGGTACCCGATGAGGCTGGGCTACCCTATGACCCTAGCAAGGACTCTAGGACTATCACAGATAACGGCCGTTCTCTTGCAAGGACATATAGCAATCATATGATTTTCATTTTAGCTCCTAAGCATGATTCTAAGTCGTATGGTGCATGGACACTAGCCTACTATATAACACCCAGTGCATAGAGCGCCCATCATGAGTAAGTTCAAAGAACTTACCTGGAGTAGCAGATCAGCAAGATGAAAAGCAGCAAGATATAAGCAAGCAGGTTAGATCACCTAGAAATTATTAATAAATATGCATAAGTAAACTGCACACAACAGGATCCATTTACCACTACATAACATGCTCATCAATCCATTAATCATAGCATCATCAGCATCCTTTATCTCAACTTATCTCAACATCTTATATCATCTTATTCCACTGTCATTTCCATAACTGGCTCAATCATACTTCAATTCATATAATCTCACTAGCTAGTCAAGCTGTTAGTCAAAACAATTACTTCAAAGTTATATTTAGCCATTTCTAATACATAAAATATTTAATCTTTAAAACTACTTCCAAAAATCCGATTAAATAATCCCAGCATACTTTACTTTAATTAAAATCATCATTCTAAGGACTTAAATAACTTTCAACACTTAATAAATAATTCAATTTATATACTTTAAAACCGACCCTCTTTAAATATCGACACATAAATCGATTTCTAAAATAATCAATTATCGGGAATTGGTTAGACAATTAATTAATAAATTAAATAAATAATTGTATAACGAATAAACCCAAACCGAACCAACGCTTTTAACCCGAACCGAAACCATTTAAATCCAACCGAACCGAACCCATAATTATAAACTCCCAACTGGTTCAATAATAATCATATTTATATATAATGTTAGTAAAAGGAGGCCATGTCATCTTCTTCTTCCTCCTTCAGAAGCCCGCACTTGGTCGATGGAGCTCGACCCCGCTGGCGACGTCTTGGCCGCGCACCCAGCCGTGGCTCGTCCGGACTCGCCTAGCTCGGACCCTCGCACCTCTCTCCTCGTGTTCGCTGCTCTCCCTCTCGCACACGCTCAAGCCGACCCTCACAGCTCAGTCAGCCTCGCCTCGCACGCTCACGACCTCGCTCTCGAGATCGCCAGAGCTCTCGAGCTCGCCCGACTGCCCACACTCAGCTCTCGCTCACCCCCCCCCCCCCCCCCCCCGACTATTCTAAGCATCGAAAGGAGGAACGAAATCGAACGAGAATTGAAATGAGGCTTGGAAGCTCACCGACATGTTCACGACTTCGGAGCGCTCGGTCGGAGTTATGGGCTTTTTCGGTGGCTCTCGATGGCTCGTCGGACCTGCGCCGGATATGGGTGACTGTGATGGAAGAGCTCGGGGGTGATTTGGATCGGAAACGAAGGAGAACGGCTTACTGGAAGATTGGTTCGCGCTCAAACGAAGGCGACGAAGCCTTGGTGGCTCGGTGGTGGCGCTGGGAGCACCGGGGTTGCTGTAGGGCGCTTGGAGACGTCGGGGTGGTGGAGCTCAGCTGTTGTGGCCTTGGAGAAAGGAGGACGGAGGTGCTCGGCGGTGGTGATCGGTAACAGGAGTGATGGGAGTGGGTGAGGGATAGAGACATTAGAGTGTGGGAATGGTTAAAACCAATACCCGGAAATAAATCACGAATACACGAATTTCGAACCCCGAAATTAGTTCGTGAGAGTTAGTTTCTTTGAATCTCGTTTTCTCGATTAATTAGATTTATAAAATCGAAAAGGATATCACACCACGATAATTATTTTGAATTTCCGAGGTAAAATGACGGAATCGTTCGGTAAATTTTATATTTCGGCCAGGATCCGCTAAATGAGTTCTAAATTAGTTTATGGTCATTTTTAATTTCCTTTTTCCAAAAATTTAGGATTTTAAATTACGAGCCTTTACACAAACAGAAGCTTGGGGAGCCGCTAGCAAAAGCATGGGAACAATATAAGGATCCACTGCGATCATGCCCTACACATGGACAACCACCCTATGTCGTTCAGGAGATCTTCTTCAATTCTCTTGATCTGGCCGCTAAGGATAGGATCAACCAGTATACTCATTATGAGTACATGACGATGCCACCAGCTGACGCATGGGCTACCCTCGACAAGCTTACCAACTACGACAATAAGTATGGGACTCCAACAAACTATGATGAGAATGCCTATGCCAGGTCAGCCCCATCCATGCCCCTCTATGAGCCTTCTAAGGATATTGACTTGGATGTCAAGGAGCAGTACTACAGAAATCAGAATCGCAAGCTTCTCAAGCAAGTCAAGTATCTTTCTGTCAACCAGCCTTGCATCGAATGCGGCTCACAGCGACACACCACTACTGAGCGCCCACATACAGAGCAAGCCAGGATGGCAGAAACCCACGAAGAGGTAGCTTACGCAGGGGGTCTGAATCGCTATATAGGGGACCAAAGGTTCTATCAACCACAATGGAACCAAGGTGCCCCTAGGAACCCCCCGCCATACAGAGCTCTAAGACATCCGGAAAGGGACCAGAAAAAGGATGACCTACAGACCATCCTTAAGGAAATGTGGAGGAACCATTCAGACACCAAGCAGTCCTTCAATTCCGTCTACACTCAGATACATGGTGTCAACGCTAGTCTCGGAGAAATCGATGTCTGGAGGAAATCGATTGACACACAAATTGGCCAGCTTACAGCAGGCGTCCCCAAACAGTCAGGTACGCTCCCTGGATCTTCTGAGCCCAATCCTAAGGGCAAAACTGCGGGGCAAGTAGCAGCAATGAATCTAAAGAGTGGGCGACAGATGCTAACAACCGATCAGAATACAGAGGAGAAGAATGCAGCATACAACTCGACATCGAGCAAGCCAGTTGACATCGACCAAAACTTACTCGACGTCGACCAAACTCTCCTCGATATCGACCAGAATGTTGTGCCCAAGCCAAAGTCGACCACAATAGTCGATGTTGACCAACATCAACTCGATGTCGACCAACCTGTACTCGACGTCGACCAGCCTTCAGCACCTCCGGCGAAGAAAAAGGTGGCTTTCCCGATAAAATCTCCAAAGGACCCAGCAGAGAAGAAATTTCAGCGCTTCATCAAGATGCTTCAGAGGCTCAATGTCACCATACCCTTCACAGAAGCTCTTAATGAAATGCCCTCATATGTCAAGTTCCTCAAGGGGATCCCAAGCAAAAAGCGGTCAATGGCTGAGATCGCAGAGGAGTGCAGTCGGATGAACGTACTTGAGAAAAGGCCAGATCCAGGTAAGTTTGCTATAACCATTGGATTTGGTCAATACAAATTTAATGCTTTATGTGATTTGGAGCTAGTGTAAGTATAATGCTTCTATCAATATGGTCCAAGACTAAGATAGGTACCCTAGAGTGTGTGGATGTTAAGCTTTATATGGCAAACAACACAGTGGTTATCCCAACAGGCATGGTGGACAATGTGCCAGTGCAAGTAGGTAAGTGCTTCGTCCCTGCTGATTTCTTACTTATTGATATGGCGGAGGACCATGCTTGTCCTATTATTCTAGGAAGACCCTTCTTGGCGACGGTGGATGCCAACATAAGCGTAAGGAAAGATGTGCTCACTTTCAACATCAGCGACGAGGTAATTGAGTATTCCTTTAATAAAAATGAAAGGCATACAGGTCCCATGGAAGAGGTAAAGTCTATATTAGCTGGTTACATTACTTGCGGGGTGTTGTGAGCTGAATCTGCCATGTTTTACAGCAACGTTTATATCGATTTCTGCATACATTTCATTCATTTGGGCTAAGATAGTACAGAACCTATGTAGTTTATGTTTATTTGCCAAATTGTGGAATCTACACCAGTTTCTGTTTAAATCTCAGAATTCGAGGCATTTTACAGCAATTCTAAGGAAGGTCGGGAAAACTCGGAAATCCACAACAGAAGTCCAGGGTCAAAGGAGCAACGGAACCAGTCGAATCGAGCCGAGAACCCAGGCTACTCGATCTCGAGTAGGCCTTACTCGATCTCGACGAGCATGTCCGAGCACAGCCTTGTCGACCAGGAGCAACGTCGAGAGCCAGACCTTAGTCGAGATCGACGAAGCCCAGACACCACACCCGGAGTCGAGGAGAGAAGCTGACCAAGAAGCCGAGGACGAGAAGACGAGCACAATCCTACTCGATCTCGACGAAGCCCTTGTCGAGATCGACGAGCCACCCAGTGCCAGTCCGAGTCCATGCCGAGGAGAAGCTGCTCGACAAGAAGTCCACACCCCAACTCGGCGAACCCTGGTCGAGATCGACGACCCTTTGTCGAGATCGACGAAGCCCAGAGCCCAGGTCCGAGTTTGTCGAGTACACCTACCCGAGGAGACCTAGTCGGCAAGACTTTCCTACTCGAGGTCGACTACGCTTACTCGAGGTCAACGAGCGTTAGGAGCCAAGACCGAGCCACATCGAGCACCAGTTAGCCAAGACGACGAGTCCTAATCGATGTCGACAAGGCTTTGTCGAGGTCGAGTAGACCAGTCTCCAGAAACGCGTCGTCGAGGGCTGTCCTAGTCGAGCTGGGATTCCTTGGGGCCGAAGGAGGAAGATTCTATCCAAATACATCAAGTCTATCTATGGAAGAGGAGTTCTACATACATTGGAAGATATTTTACCTAATTTAGATATAGTTTTTATTAGTTGATTTATTTCCATTATGTAATTTATTTATCTTTTATCCTTTTAGATATAATTTTAGATATAGATAGGAGATTCTATCCTTTAATAGCAAGGATTAGAAGCCTTAAAATAAGGCACATGCGCTAGTAGAAAAATGCAAATATAGCCTGCTACATAAGAAGCCGGATGTGGAAAATCCGGGCTATAATATGGTTCAGAGCTTTTATTTTATTTTTCAAAAAAAGTTGTAGAGTATATAACCCGGATATATGGCACGCCCGGGTTAAAATGTTATCTGAATTTCACCATAAGCTAAGTCAAATAACCCGGACCTAAAATATTCGGGTTATTATAATACTCTAAAGACCCGGGCGTGTGAACAAGCCCCTAGGTCCGGGCTAGCTTGTACCCAATCTACCAACTCAAAAAAAAGCCCGTAATACTATCCGGGATATAAAGAGGGGCGGAAAAGTAAAAAAAAACACAGGGCTAAATCTGAAATTAATTGAAGCCCTAACTCTCTCTTCCTCTCGATCCGTCTTCACCATCTTCGCTCAAATTGAAAGGAAATCCAAGCTCCGGGCGGAGATTCCCGGGCGATTGCCCAAATATAAACAAAATCCAAAGGTATATCGAGTTTTCCGTCCAAAGGTTCACCGTCTTCACCATCTTTTTCGAGCAGCTCCATCGTCGCATGCTGTCAATGCGTTTTCCAAAGCTCGCGTCGTCTTCGCCTTTCGCCAAAGCTGGCTTGCTCAGAGGACGGGGCATTTGGCTCTCGCCACTTCCCGCTGTCTCTCCATCTTCGCCACCTCACCGTCTCACCGAGGATAGCTTTCCCCCAAATCTCTCTTCCTCTCTGGTGAACTTCGCCTCTTTCAAAGCTAATTGTTCGAGAAAAGAGTGAGCGGGTAAATATCCAATTGAACCCTAGTTTTGGGTTGTTCCACCAATTAATGAACACTTAAGCTAGCTTGGCAAAATTGATTCTTTCAAAGCTATATATTGATTCTTTCAAAGCTAAATAAACAGTGGAGGCAGATTGAGACATTAAGCTAGCTTGGCAAAATTAATCTAGGACTTGCTCAAGTTGCAACTCTGGCTTTGCAAAAGCCAAAACTGCTAGTCTGTGAAGTTATGCATCTCTATACTTGCTTGTTTTCAACCTAAGGGGAAAAATCATTACTTTTACCCTTTTATATAAGTTTGGAATATTGATATCTGGATAGATTTTGGGGCTGAATAGTTGTAGGTCAGGAAGTTACAGGGGATAGAAGTCCAGTTTTGGAGATAGAGTATGGGAATATAATTCTTGATGATCTGTTTGAGGTACATGTTTCCTCTTAAGATTATTAATCTTTGCTTCTCTAAATAATGTTCAGATATCCCTTAGTAGATAAAAAACAAAATGGAAACTAATTGATGTTAAGGCTTATTAGAAACAGATTATTAATCTTTGCTTCTCTAAATATTAATCAGTTTTTTTTTTTCATGTCTTTCTAAACAGGTTGAACTTTGTGACGATGGTGACTTTATAGTGCTTGCATACGATGGCATATGGTTCGTAATTTGCTTTTTGTCCTTTCTTTTAGTGAAAAGATATACTCTATGTCTTCCTAGTGTCTTGCCATCTAATACAGTCTAAAGCCTATCCATGCGACCATGCATCATATATATTTTTTCTTTTTATGTTTTCTGTAATATTTGATTTTTTTCTCAGATTCTATAAGATTTGATTAGTCATGTTTGACACAGAACTTGAATGATTTCGTAACTGATTAAATACGTTGACTTTTTTAAATACAGGGACTGCGTGTCAAGCCAACAACTCGTGGATTTTATCCATGAACAATTGAGAATGGTAATTTCCAATCCATCTTCTTAAACACATCTTAAGCTTGATGCATTTGTAGAATGTGTAAGGGATATTAGGAACCGATGTTTTGTGTTCTTAAAATGAATTGGATAAAATTATTCACTTTTAGTTGTGGATAAAATTATTCAGGGTATAATTAATCTTCTATATGTTTTGGTTTTCTGCAGCATTCCATCTATTTCGTTCTGGGGAGGTTCGACAAAATGATTGCAGCTTCTACATGTTATAATCTCCCTCAGATTTTTTTTTTCAGATTGTGAATTCATTATTAATACCTTTGTTGGTTCTTTCTTCAAGCTTGAAAGCATGCATAAGCTCATCATCGAAGATGTGGATATCAAGGATCGTTTGGACGCTCTTATGAATTCGGCCATCTATCTAAAGGTCTTGCATACATATCTGAATTCCTGGCCTTTCCAAACTTCATTTGTTAAAAGATGAAATGTATGGAAGCAACCCAGTCACGACCTTGCAATGTGTAACTGCATTTTTGGAAATGTGGGGTTCTTTATATTACTATTGGAGTAGTGGAATACTTTATCATAATTTTAAGTGTTCAAGGAAGCTGGTGTAATTAGCAGAATACTTTATATGGAAATGATTGCATTTGGTTTATGCTTGTTGTTTTCAATGTTTTTGGGCTGATAATTAATATGTTGAATTTATGCTTGTGGTTTGTAAAAACAGGAGGATTATTAAGAAAATAAAATGGTGATTTAAAAAAAAACACCAAATAGCCCGGATCAAAATTTGCTGGGTTATTAGTAATTGTTTTTTTGTGAATAATGATGGACCAAATAGCCCGGACCTAACAAACTACGGGTTATATGACCTGCTTCCATGGGTTTAATGATGGGTCAAATAGCCCGGATTTTAAAATCTCCGGGCTGTATAATCTAATTCCATGGGTCTTGGCTGGACCAAATAGCCCGGGCGTGTTTTTTTGGTCCGGGCTATATACCTAATATCGCGAAGACCTGTTGCCCGGGCTAAAAAGTGTTTTTTCTACTAGTGATGGGGCTCAGTTTTATTCATTCAATTTCAGAGACAATTAGTTAGTTACATAAAGAGAAGAGATTGTAAGTTGGAGTTTATTTTATGCAATTTAGTTCTTTTCATCAATCAATGTCTGCGATTGCAATGAGGCGTGAGTAGTCCACCCACTTCTGGGGCTGGGGTGAGCCCGACGGTGGCCATGTGAGGCGATGCGATAAAGGTCAGATCTTTTTTGTGCGATTCATCTTCTATCCCTATGAGCATGATTCTTTTGCGAGAGTTGAAGGTGATCCTTGTTTGTGTTATTGAAGTGTAAGTGATCTTAATGCAACTTGGGTTAATTATGTGAAAAAGGGTTAGTAACAATTAGGGTTTATGCGAAAGCCTCTATATATGCCTATTTGTTAATGACGAAAGTTATTTGATGGAAAGCATGATCTTTTGTGCCTTTATGTGTTACTTTGCATGGTTATCGTTGTGGTGTTGATACCCTGGCCTTGGAAGTCTTTTAGCATATTGATTTATTTCTGTCAAAATTCTGAGTTGTGTTCGAAATCTCTGAATTTAAGTTTGCTGCATTCTTGTCGACATAGAGTAGAGCTAGTCGATCTCGAGTAGGTTGTACTCGATCTCGAGTAGGTTGTACTCGATCTCGAGTACGCTTGGTCTAGGTCGAGTGAAGTTTCTGTCTTTTGTCGATTTCTAGAGTTTCTGTCTTTGCTTGCCCTAGTCGATCTCGAGTAGGTGTGGTCGAGATCGAGTAGCCATTTGTCTTGCTTTATTTTCTGATTTGCTTTGTCTTTCTTCTTTGTTCCTTGTTTCTGTCTTTCTGCTATTATGCCTGTGAGATCTGTTGCTACCTAAGAACTGCTGACGTGCTTTCTCGTGGATTCGATCCTGACTATTCTCTTACTACAATGGGAGGAAGTCTTGTATTTATTTGCTAAGACAGGGAAGTCAGTCTGATCTTTATTTTATATTCATTTCATACTTGACCATCCTCCTGCAACAACAAATTGGCGCCGTTGCTGGGGAAGCAATCATTCGCGCCTTAGGTAGTCAGTTCTCACTTTTCTCTTGAGTGAATTCGCAGGTGTATGCGTCGTTCTGGTCAAACACCTGAGTTTGACGCCTTAGACAAACCGAAACGCCTTTTTCACATCAGAGCTAAACTACAAAGAGCCATGGCAGCTGCGGAGACACAGGAACAGCTGATCGCTAGGCTTACCAGGGAATTGGCCGCTAAGGATGCTGCTATCGCCGCTGAGAAAGCAGCAAGGGAACAAGCACAGGCTGAGCTTGCCCAATATCCAACCACGGCGGAGGACTACATGCACCCAACTCTCGTCGTGCCTGAATCGGCGATTCTAATCCCTGATAACTCTTTTGAAATTCGCACTCAATTTCTTATAGAGCTTAAAAATAATGCCTTTTATGGTAGATTTAATGAGTGTCCTCTTGAACATATTATAAACTTTTCTGACATGTGTCGTACTCTTGCTGAACGTACAACCTTGGAATATGTCAAGATGAAAGCTTTTCGCTGGTCTCTCGTTGGGCCTGCACTGAAATGGCTGGAAGGGCTGAAAGCAAGATCACTCACAACCTGGGCCCAAGTAGAGCAAGAGTTTCTGAACAAATTTTTCCCACCCGCCAAAACAGCACATCTCCGCCGGAGAATCACCGCCTTCAAACAGAAGCAAGGGGAACCGCTGGCAAAGGCATGGGAGCGCTACAAGGAACTTCTGTGATCTTGCCCTACTCATGGACAGCCACCCTACGTCATTCAGGAGATCTTCTTCAACTCTCTTGATCAAGTCACTAAGGACAGAATCAACCATTATACTCGCTATGAGTATCTGACAATGCCGCCAAGTGAGGAATGGGGTGTGCTAGAAAGGCTCACTAACTACGACAACAAGTATGGGTCTACTGCAACCTATGAAGAGAACCCATACGCCAGGCCAGCACCATCCATGCCCCTCTATGAGCCACCTAAGGAGATTGATCCTGATGTAAGGGAGCAGTACTACAGAGACCAGAATAAGAAGCTCATCAAGCAAGTAAAGTATCTCTCTGTCAACCAGCCGTGCATTGAATGCGGATCGCATCGGCACACCACTACTGAGTGCCCACACACCGAGCAAGTCAGGCTGGCAGAGCATCATGAGGAGGCAGCTTACGCAGGGGGTCTCAGTCGCTACATGGGGGACCAAAGGTTTCAGCAACCACAATGGAACCAAGGTGTCCCTAGGAACCCCCCGCCCTACAGAGCTCCAGGACATCCGGAAAGGGACCAGAAAAAAGATGATATACAGACAGTCCTGGAGGAAATACGGAGGAACCACTCGGAAATGAGGCAATCTTTCAACTCTGTCTATACTCAGATGCAAGGTGTCAACTCTAGGCTTGGGGAAATTGATATATGGCGAAAATCAGTTGATACACAGATTGGTCAACTAGCGGCAGGAATCCCCAGACAGTCAGGTTCGCTCCCTGGATCTTCAGAACCAAATCCTAAGGGAAAGACTGGACACATCGCTGCTATAAAACTCAGAAGCGGCCATCAATTACAAGAGCCAGAGGTCGGAAAGCAGCAGAACAACGAGGAACAGCAACTCGATGTCGACAAACCTGTAGTCGATCTCGACGAAGGCCTCGTCGATTTCGAGGAGAACCTGCAAAGATCTTCGTCTGCACCACACAGCAACTCGACTACGCCCAACCTGGTCGATGTCAACAAGACTCTAGTCGATGTCGAGGAGCCCCTGGTCGACAAAGAGCAGCCTGCACCACCTCCGACGTCTGTTCTGGCTCCGAATCAAAAAAAGAAGCTGCCTTTCCCCACAAAATCTCTAAAGGATCCGGCAGAAAACAAATTTCAGCGCTTCATCAAGATGCTTCAGAAACTCAACGTCACCATCCCCTTCACAGAAGCTCTCAATGAAATGCCATCCTATGTCAAGTTCCTGAAGGAGATTTTGAGCAAAAAACGATCGATGGCTGAAATCACAGAGGAGTACAGCCATTTGGACATACTAGAGAAGAGGCCGGATCCAGCTAAGTTTGCTATAACTATTGGATTTGGTCCATACAAAATTAATGCCTTATGTGATCTTGGAGCCAGTGTGAGTATAATGCCTCTAACAATTTGGTCCAAGATTAAGATAGGTGCCCTAGAGCCTGTGGATGCTAGACTTTACATGGCCAACAACACTGTGGTCATCCCAACAGGCATGGTGGACAATGTGCCAGTACAAGTAGGTAAATTCTTTGTCCCTGCTGATTTTCTAGTTGTTGATATGCAAGAAGATCCTGCTTGTCCAATTATTCTAGGAAGACCCTTCTTGGCGACGGTGGATGCCAACATAAGCGTAAGGAAAGGAGTGCTCACCTTCAACATCAGCGATGAGGTAATTGAGTATTCCTTTAATAAAACTGAAAGGCATACAGGTCCAATGGAAGAGGTCAAATCTATCTCAGTTGGCTACATCACCTACGGGGAACCCAAGGTCAGAAATATGACCCCTGAGGTGATAGAAAAGAGGGACATGGAGGCCCAGGTGGAGGAGATCATGGCAATCCTAAAGGAGAACACAGAGAATCCAATCGACACGGACCAAGGTAAGTCGTTGTGGATTAATTATTTTTCGGATGCCTTGACAGGAGCTAAGTATGGGGTCAAGATCGACTGGACCCTAGTCGATCTCGACCAGACCAAGGAGTCTCCACCAGTACCAGCCTCGTCGAGCAGCCAGACGGAAGCAGAACCCTACTCGATCTCGAGTAGGCTCGTCGAGATCGACCACCAGAGCCCTACGTCGACTCAGCTTTCCTCGACGTTGACGACACCAGAGCCAGGACCTTCGTCGACATCGACCACCCTTGTCGAGATCGACAAGCCCTCTACTAACTCGACTCCTGCTTCCTCGACACTGAGACAACCAGAACCAGGATCGTCCTCGATCTCGACCACCCTTGTCGAGATCGACCACCACTCGACTCCACCAGATCATTCCTCCTCGACGCTGCAGCCACCAGGAGCGGAGCCCTACTCGAGGTCGACCAGCCTTATCGAGATCGACAAGCCATCTTCTTCGTCGACTTCCGCATCCTCGAGCAGACCACCACCAGAACCTGCAGCCTTGTCGAGATCGACTAGCCTTAGTCGAGATCGACCAAACACGGTGGTTCCCGATTCCGCCTCTACAAAGGTAAGCCAAGGTATGGATATTTCTTCTCCTATTTCCATTAAAGATCTATCTATACATGGGAGAGGTTTGCCTTGGTATGTGCGCTTATGTAGGATATCCAATGATGAGCCTAAGGAATATGAAGTTGGAGACAAGCTCTATGTCTCTAAATCAAAGGATCATTGGTTCCCCAACAAATTCAACAAGAAGCGGATGGGACCATTCGTGGTGAACAAGATCCATTCCGGAGGATTACAGCTGAGGGACAAGAATGGAGTCCTATTTGAGGCCCAAGCTACATGGGCCCTGCAAATGCCACCTTAAGCTAAATGGAAAAGTCGGTCTAGCGACTATAAAATTTAGAGCATGTACATAGACTTTTTAGGACTTTTTGAGACTTTGTGGTTTTTGTTTTGATTTTGAAACATTTTTAGTTTGCTATTGTGGGTATATGTCTTCTACACTTTTCAGGTCCATGGATAGAAGCAACAATCAAACTCGGCCAGGAGGTGCTTCCATTCGAAATTATCAAGCCCTGCATACCTGTCTAGTGAGTTTCTTTCTTTACCCTTGTTTTTATACAGTGAGGACACTGTAATGTTTAAGTATGGGGTGGGGGAAGGGCTTACTTTATGCATATTTGGCTTTATTTGACATTTTTTGTGCATATTTAGAGTTTATTTCTTGAATTGCTTATACATTGCTATTTTGGAATTCATTATTAATTTATGTGCTTATATGCATGTTTTCCAAAGTTTATAAAAATGACCCCCATTGAAAATTTTTATTAATTTCATGGAAGCTTTATTGAACTCGACGATGCAAAATTGGATTCATTAGAGATATAGCATGAAATTGCCTAGTAAAGGGAAGTCACGATGAAGTGTATTATTTATTGAAAACAATGAAAGGAGGTAAAATTTGAAGTTGCTTTCGACATGTTGCATGATAAGATGATGGAGGACTTTATATTTCCATATAATGCTCATATTGTTATAATCCTAGCCTTACCTATGCTTATGCATCACAAAAGCCATAATATGCCTTATTTCATATATTACTCCACATGTTCTAAATATTGCCATTCTTTACCTTATCCGGGGATTATGTTGAGAATGATGTTACATTATGGAAATGTTATATGGTGTTTGTGTTGTGATTATTATCATTATTGGAGTTTGGAAGGAAATTGTTTGAAATATATGGAAAATTTAATGAGTGAAAGAAAATCCAATCACCTCATGAGATAAAGGTAGATTGACTGTTGTTGCAGGAGTAAGTCAAGTATAGAATAGAATATGGTTTAGAACGACTCCCCTGTCTCAGCAAATAATTACAAGACTTCCTCCCGTTGTAGTAAGAGAAAAGTCAGGATCGAATCCACGAGGAAGCACGTCAGCGGTTCTCAGGTAGCTATCAGATTCTCACAACAGCAGCATAACAGCCCAGAAACACAAGCAGAAGCAGAAATAAAACAAAAACAAATAATCCCGGCAAGGGCAACTAAGACAAAAGCAAAGAACAAATAAAGACAGAAATAAAAGAAAAACAAAGATGAAAGCAAAGACAGAAAGTAACTCGAGATAGACAAAGGTAGTCGACAACAGTAGCTCAGAATCGAAAACGAAGCAACTCGACAAAGGCAAGTCAACTCGACCTCGACAAAGATAACTCGAGATCGACGAAGAAAAGTAAAGACAGAAACTTTAAATCGACAAAAACAGAAAGTAACCAACTCGACTTAGACCAGCACTACTCGACTTCGACAAAGAACAACTCGAGATCGACAAAGGGCTAGTCTATGTCGACAAGAAACAACAAAAGACAAAATCGCAGATTTTCGACAGAATTCAGAAATTTAACAGAAATTTACTTCAATATCTAAAAAGACCTCCAAGGCCAGGGTTTCGACACCACAACGATAACCATGCAAAACAACACATAAAGGCATAAAAGATCATGCTTTCCATCAAATAACTTTCGTCATTAACAAATAGGCATATAGAGGCTTTCGCATAAACCCTAATTGTTACTAACCCTTTTTCACATAATTAATCCAAGTTGCATTAAGATCACTTTCGCTTCAATAACACAAACAAGGATCACCTTCAACTCTCGCAAAAGAATCATGCTCTTAGGGATAGAAGACAAATCGCATAAAAATCTGACCTTTATCGCATCGCCTCACATGGCCACCGTCGGGCTCACCCCAGCCCCAGAAGTGGGTGGACTACTCACGCCTCATCGCAATCGCAGACATTGAATTGATGAAAGAACCTTGCATTAAAAAATCTAAATTCAAAGCCTTTTACAATCCTGGCAATCAACTTTCGCTGAAAGCCAAAACCCTAAAAACCTTAGAACTCCTAAACTTCTCTGCGGAACTAACTAACTGTGTCTTGAATGATGATTAAAACTGAGCCCCATGGGCTTTATTTATAGGCTTCATTCCCTAGCTAATCTAGGAAAGAAGATATCTATCTATATCTAAATTGCTTGAAACATAAATAAATGTTTTAATGGGATTAAATCCATAAGGGAAAAGATAAAACTAAATATGGAAATATGTCTTCATGTTGATAGATCTTGCTCCTTGATGATAGAACTTGATAGATCGGATAGAATCTTCGGCCAAGTCGACTCCTCCGCGTCCAAGGAATCCAAATCCTAGTCGAACAGCTCACGTCGAGAAGATTCTGGAACTGGCTCTAGTCGACTTCGACTAGGTCTCCTCGACCTCGAGTTGGGTGGCTCGGCTTGGCTTGACTCTGCTCGATATGGCTCGTCATGGACTTCCTGGGCTCGTCGACCTCGAGTTGGCCTCGTCGACTTCGACAAGAGCTAGGGCCATCGACTAGACCTCCTCGGGTGGATCTCCTCGGGTTGCTCAGACATGGCTCAGGGCGTCTCGTCGATCTCGACAAAGGTTAGTCGAGATCGAGTAGAGGTGGCTCGGCTTCTCGTCCTCGGTTTGGTGTGCTCGACCGGCTCGGACAAGGACTCAGGCTCTCGTCGACTTCGACAAGCCCTAGTCGACTTCGAGTACGGTGGCTCGCCGACTAGGGTTTCTCGAACAGCTCTTCTCGATGGACTCCGGATCTGGTGCTGTGGGTTCGTCGACCTCGAGTAACGGTCCTCGAGATCGAGTTGGCTTCGGAGGCTCGGGTTGTCTGGCTTCTCGAGCAGGCTTGCTCGACTATGTCTGCTCGGCCATGGCTTGTCTATGTCGACCAAGCTTACTCGAGATCGAGTAGCCTGGGTTTTTGGACTTGTTCCGCTGCTTTGATCTTGGACTTCTGTAGCGGTTTTCCGAGCTTTTCCGACCTTCTGTAGAATTGCTGTAAAACGCCTCGATTTCTGCGATTTAAACAGAAACTGGTGTAGATTCCATAATTTGGCAAATAAACATAAATTACACGGATTCTGTACTATCTAATCCCAAATGAATGCAATGTATACAGAAATTGATATAAAAGTTGCTGTAAAACATGGCAGATTCCGCTCACAACAAACACCCCATACTTAAACTTGCTTGTCCTCAAGCAATACTTTTATTTGTCATTCAGGGGAAGAATTCAAACTCTCAACATCTTAGATTCATTTTCATATGTCCCCTGCAATCAATTACCATCCTCGAAAAGGTACTAGTGTCACAGATTCATGCATGTGCAAATATGTAAAAGCAACATCCACTCACAAAAGGAGGGTTATGCAAAAACAATATAAGTGACAAAGCATTGATAATCAAGAAGACTTTAATTTAAGCTCATGAAGGAGTAGATTGGTAAAAGGCTAAAGGTGGGCAATGTTTTGGCAATGTGGTGCTTTTGATCCGGGGAAATGGATCACTTTCAAACTTTGAGTTTCTTTCCACATTCTTTCTTCCATACAATTCATCACCTTTCATATTGCTTTTTTCAAGAATAATGCTTTTACCTCTCTAACCTCAGCACTGTCTTCTCGCGAGTCGCAAACATGGGTGTCATGAATGGCTCCGGATACTTAGTGCGTCGGACTCCTCACAATATGTCCCATCTCTCCAAACTATTATCTCAGAGAGCAGGGTCAATCTACCTTTATCTCCTGAGGTGATTGGATTTTCTTTCACTCATTAAATTTTCCATATATTTCAAACAATTTCCTTCCAAACTCCATATATGAGCACAACACAAACACCATATGATAATCTCCATAATGTAACATCATTCTCAACATAATCCCCGGATAAGGTAAAGAATGGCAAATATTTAGATCATGTGGAGCAATATACTAAATAAGGCATATTATGGCTTTTGTGATGCATAAGCATAGGTAAGGCTAGGATTATAAAGCATATGAGCATTATATGGAAATATAAAGTCCTCCATCATCTTATCATGCAATATGTCAAAAGCAACTTTAAATTTTACCTCCTTTCATGGTTTTCAAGAAATAATGCACTTCATTGTGACTTCCCTTTACTAGGCAATTTCATGCTATATCTCTAATGAATCCAATTTTGCATCGTTGAGTTCAATTTAATCTTCCATGACATTATTTCAAAATTTTCAATGGGGGTCATTTTTCTCAAATTTTTTGGAAAACATGCATATAAGCACATAAATGAATAATGCATTCCAAAATAGCCATGTAGTAATTCAAAGAAATAAATTCTAAATATGCACAAATAATGTTAAATATGGCAATTATGCATGAAGTAAGCCCTTCTCCCACCCCATACTTAAACATTACAGTGTCCCCACTTTATAAAAAACAAGGGTAAAGAAAGAAACTCACAAGATATGTGTGCAGAGCTGCATAATTTCGAATGGAGCACCTCCTAGTCCGAGTATGACTATAGCTTGATTCTATCCATGGACCTGAAATTTAGAAGACATATGCCAAAAAAGGAAAAAACAAAAACCAAAAACAATGTTCAAAACCAAAAACAAAGTCTCAAATGTCTAAAAAGTCTATGTACATGCTCTAGATTTTAGAGTCGCTAGGCCGACTTTCATTAATGCTCAAGGTGGCATCTGCAGAGCCCATGTAGCCTGGGCCTCAAATAAGACTCCATTCTTGTCCATCAGCTGTAATCCTCCAGAATGGATCTTGTTCACCACGAACAGTCCCGTCCGCTTTTTGTTGAATTTGTTGGGAAACCAATGATCCTTTGATTTAGAGACATAAAGCTTGTCTCCAACTTCATACTCCTTAGGCTCATCATTGGAAATCCTGCACAATCGCACATACCAAGGCAGACCTCTTCCATGTATAGATAAATCTTTAATGGAAATAGGAGAAGAAAGATCCATACCTTGGCTCACCTTCGCAGAAACGGAATCGGGCACCACGGTGTTTGGTCGATCTCGACTAGGGCTCCTCGAGATCGACGAGTCTGCTGGTTCTGGTGGTGGTGTGGTCGAAGAGTCAGAAGTCGAGGAAGAACAGGTCTTGTCGACCTCGAGTTGGCTGGTCGACCTCGACAAGGGATCTGGTCCTGGTGGTGGTGGCTTCATCGAGGAGGAAGAAGTCAAGGACGGGGGCTTGTCGACATCGACAAGACTGGTCGACCTCGACGAAGACTCTGGCTCTGGTGGCTTGTTCCTCGAGAAAACAGGGTCTGGTGGCGCCGATTGGTGGTCGACCTCGACGAGCCTTGTCGAGATCGACGAAGGTTTCTCTCCTGGTTGCTGCGGCGTCGAGGAAGCAGGGACTGTGCTCTCCGAGTGCTGGTCGACATCGAGTAGCTTCCTCGAGATCGACAAGGGCTCTGGTCCTGGAGTTGGCAGAGTCGAGGAAGACAGGTCTGGTGGCTCCGAGTTTTGGTCGACCTCGACGAGACTACTCGAGGTCGAGTAGGGCTGTTCCTCTGGTTTGCTACTCGGCTTTGGTGGAGTTGCCTTGGTCTGGTCGAGATCGACTAGGGTCTGGTCGATCTTGACCCCATACTTAGTTCCTTTGTTCTCCTTGAGGATTGCCATGATCTCTTCCACCTGGGCCTCCATGTCCCTCTTTTCCAGCTCCTCAGGGGTCATATTCCTGACCTTGGGTTCCCCACAGGTGATGTAGCCAGCTGAGATAGATTTGACCTCTTCCATTGGACCTGTATGCCTTTCAGTTTTATTAAAAGAATACTCTATTACCTCATCGCTGATGTTGAAGGTGAGCACTCCTTTCCGTACGCTTATGTTGGCATCCACAGTCGCCAAGAATGGTCTCCCTAGAATAATTGGACAAGCAGGATCTTCTTGCATATAACCAATTAAGAAATCAGCAGGGACGAAGAATTTACCCACTTGTACTGGGACATTTTCCACCATGCCTGTTGGAATGACCACTGTGTTGTTGGCCATGTATAGTCTAGCATCCACAGGCTCCAGGGCACCTATCTTAATCTTGGACCAAATTGTTAAAGGCATAATACTAACACTGGCTCCAAGATCACATAGGGCATTAATTTTGTATGGACCAAATCCAATAGTTATAGCAAACTTACCTGGATCCGGCCTCTTCTCCAATATGTCTAGATGGCTGCACTCCTCTGTGATTTCTGCCATCGATCGCTTTTTGCTCAGAATCTCCTTTAGGAACTTGACATAGGATGGCATTTCATTGAGAGCTTCTGTGAAGGGTATGGTGACATTGAGCTTCTGAAGCATCTTGATGAAGCGCTGAAACTTTTTCTCCGCTGGGTCCTTTAGAGATTTCGTGGGGAAAGGTAGCTTCTTTTTCTGATTTGGAGCCAGAACAGACGTCGGAGGTGTTGCAGTCTTATCGACATCGTCATGGGACTTCTCGACATCGACAAGCTCCTCGACATCGACAACTTTCCTCGATGTCGAGTTGTTGTTTAGTGCGGAGGTTGGTCGATCAGAGGAGTTGTCGACATCGACAAGAGGGTTCTCGACATCGACAAGACGTTCGTCGACATCGAGTTGCTGTTCGGCGCTGTCCTGCTGCTCTCCGACCTCTGGCTCTTGTAGTTGATGCCCGCTCATGAGTTTTACAGCAGCTATGTGTCCAGTCTTTCCCTTAGGATTTGGTTCTGTTTGCCCAGGGAGCTTGCCGGACTGTCGTGGGATCTGTGCAAAAATTTGTCCTATCTGCGTCTCAATTCCCCTTTTCCAGATGTCCAGTTCTCCAAATTTGGTGGTGATGTTCTGGAACTGGTTGTTGATGGTACCCTGATTTCGTCGCATCTCCTCAAGGATCAGGTGCAGATCATCCTTCCTTTGATCCCTTGCTGGATGTCCTGGAGCTCTGTAGGGTGGAGGATTCCTAGGGGGACTTTGGTTCCATTGCTGTTGATAAGGCCTTTGATCCCCCATATAGCGATTAGGCCCTCCTGCGTAAGCTGCATCCTCATGATGTTCTGCCATCCTGACTTGCTCTGTGTGTGGGCACTCGGTAGTGGTGTGCCTTTGCGATCCGCATTCTATGCAAGGCTGATTGACAAAGAGATACTTCACTTGTTTGAGGAGCTTCTTATTTTGGTCTCTGTAGTATTGCTCCCTGACATCTGGATCGATCTCCTTTGCTGGCTCATAGAGGGGCATGGATGGTGCTGGCCTGGCGTATGGGTTCTCTTCATAAGTTGCAGTAGACCCATATTTGTTGTCGTAGTTGGTGAGCTTCTCTAGCACACCCCATGCGTCACTTGGCAGCATCGTCAGATACTCGTAGTGAGTATAATTGTTGATTCTGTCCTTAGTGACCTGGTCAAGAGAGTTGAAGAAGATCTCCTGAATGATGTAGGGTGGCTGTCCATGAGTAGGGCAAGATCGCAGAAGTTCCTTGTAGCGCTCCCATGCCCTTGCCAGCGGTTCCCCTTTCTGCTGTTTAAAGGCGGTGATTTTCTGGCGGAGATGTGCTGTTTTGGCCGGTGGGAAGAATTTGTTCAGAAACTCTTGCTCTACTTGGGCCCAGGTTGTGAGTGATCTTGCTTTCAGCCCTTCCAGCCATTTCAGTGCAGGCCCAGCGAGAGACCAGCGAAAAGATTTCATCTTGACATATTCCAAGGTTGTGCCTTCTGCAAGAGTACGACACATATCATGAAAATTAGTAATATGTTCAAGAGGACACTCATTAAATCTGCCATAAAAGGCATTATTTTTAAGCTCTATAAGAAATTGAGTGCGAATTTCAAAAGAGTTTTCAGGGATTAGAATCGCCGATTCAGGCACGACGAGCGTGGGATGCATATAATCCTCAGCAGTGGTTGGATATTGGGCAAGCTCAGCTTGTGCTTGTTCCTTTTCTGCTCTCTCAGCGGCGAGAGCAGCATCCCTGGCGGCTAGATCCCTGGTAAGCCTAGTGATCAGCTGCTCCTGTGTTTCAGCGTCCTCCATGGCTCTTTGAAGTCTATTTCTGATGTGTAGAAGGCGCTCTGGTTCGTCTAAACCGTAATATTCAGGTGGGATACCAGAACGGCGCATACACCTGAAAAGTAACTCAAAGAAACAGTGAGAACTGACTACCTAAGGCGCGATTGATAGCTTCCCAGGCAACGGCGCCAATTTGTTGTTGCAGGAGTAAGTCAAGTATAGAATAGAATATGGTTTAGAACGACTCCCCTGTCTCAGCAAATAATTGCAAGACTTCCTCCCGTTGTAGTAAGAGAAAAGTCAGGATCGAATCCACGAGGAAGCACGTCAGCGGTTCTCAGGTAGCTATCAGATTCTCACAACAGCAGCAGAACAGCCCAGAAACACAAGCAGAAGCAGAAATAAAACAAAAACAAATAATCCCGGCAAGGGCAACTAAGACAAAAGCAAAGAACAAATAAAGACATAAATAAAAGCAAAATAAAGATGAAAGCAAAGACAGAAAGTAACTCGAGATAGACAAAGGTAGTCGACAACAGTAGCTCAGAATCGAAAACGAAGCAACTCGACAAAGGCAAGTCAACTCGACCTCGACAAAGGTAACTCGAGATCGACGAAGAAAAGTAAAGACAAAAACTTTAAATCGACAAAAACAGAAAGTAACCAACTCGACTTAGACCAGCACTACTCGACTTCGACAAAGAACAACTCGAGATCGACAAAGGGCTAGTCTATGTCGACAAGAAACAGCAAAAGACAAAATCGCAGATTTTCGACAGAATTCAGAAATTTAACAGAAATTTACTTCAATATATAAAAAGACCTCCAAGGCCAGGGTTTCAACACCACAACGATAACCATGCAAAACAACACATAAAGGCATAAAAGATCATGCTTTCCATCAAATAACTTTCGTCATTAACAAATAGGCATATAGAGGCTTTCGCATAAACTCTAATTGTTACTAACCCTTTTTCACATAATTAATCCAAGTTGCATTAAGATCACTTTCGCTTCAATAACACAAACAAGGATCACCTTCAACTCTCGCAAAAGAATCATGATCTTAGGGATAGAAGACAAATCGCATAAAAATCTGACCTTTATCGCATCGCCTCACATGGCCACCGTCGGGCTCACCCCAGCCCTAGAAGTGGGTGGACTACTCACGCCTCATCGCAATCGTAGACATTGAATTGATGAAAGAACCTTGCATTAAAAAAACTAAATTCAAAGCCTTTTACAATCCTGGCAATCAACTTTCGCTGAAAGCCAAAACCCTAAAAACCTTAGAACTCCTAAACTTCTCTGCGGAACTAACTAACTGTGTCTTGAATGATGATTAAAACTGAGCACCATGGGCTTTATTTATAGGCTTCATTCCCTAGCTAATCTAGGAAAGAAGATATCTATCTATATCTAAATTGCTTGAAACATAAATAAATGTTTTAATGGAATTAAATCCATAAGGGAAAAGATAAAACTAAATATGGAAATATGTCTTCATGTTGATAGATCTTGCTCCTTGATGATAGAACTTGATAGATCGGATAGAATCTTTGGCCAAGTCGACTCCTCCGCGTCCAAGGAATCCAAATCCTAGTCGAACAGCTCACGTCGAGAAGATTCTGGAACTGGCTCTAGTCGACTTCGACTAGGTCTCCTCGACCTCGAGTTGGGTGGCTCGGCTTGGCTTGACTCTGCTCGATGTGGCTCGTCATGGACTTCCTGGGCTCGTCGACCTCGAGTTGGCCTCGTCGACTTCGACAAGAGCTAGGGCCATCGACTAGACCTCCTCGGGTGGATCTCCTCGGGTTGCTCAGACATGGCTCAGGGCGGCTCGTCGATCTCGACAAAGGTTAGTCGAGATCGAGTAGAGGTGGCTCGACTTCTCGTCCTCGGTTTGGTGTGCTCGACCGGCTCGGACAAGGACTCAGGCTCTCGTCGACTTCGACAAGCCCTAGTCGACTTCGAGTACGGTGGCTCGTCGACTAGGGTTTCTCGAACAGCTCTTCTCGATGGACTCCAGATCTGGTGTTGTGGCTTCGTCGACCTCGAGTAACGGTCCTCGAGCACGCTCGGGTTGTCTGGCTTCTCGAGCAGGCTTGCTCGACTATGTCTGCTCGGCCATGGCTTGTCTATGTCGACCAAGCTTACTCGAGATCGAGTAGCCTGGGTTTTTGGACTTGTTCCGCTGCTTTGATCTTGGACTTCTGTAGCGGTTTTCCGAGCTTTTCCGACCTTCTGTAGAATTGCTGTAAAACGCCTCGATTTCTGCGATTTAAACAGAAACTGGTGTAGATTCCATAATTTGGCAAATAAACATAAATTACACAGATTCTGTACTATCTAATCCCAAATGAATGCAATGTATACAGAAATTGATATAAAAGTTGCTGTAAAACATGGCAGATTCCGCTCACAACATTGACCCTGTTGACGGAGGGAAAGTCGTTGATTCACCTCGCCAAAAATATATCCCAAACAAACAAACTAGTATAGTATGCAAGTAAGGGGTCGAACCTTAGAGAATCAAGTATTTCTAAATATTGTGTATTTATCAATATAAAAGAAAAGATTTTTTATGAATGAAAATAAAAGAAAATAATATTGACAAAAGAAAATAAAGGATAGAAGAAAAGCGTTTCCACCTACAAGTTCTCGACATTGGTTGGGTTTATTGATCATCGAATCCTTTTCAAGTTATTATCTTTTTCCTACGAATTCCTCTCGTCTTGGTTTATATAGATTAAAAGTCCTACGAGTCCGATTAATCCCTTACATCTCAATGCAACCTTAACACGGTCAAGATTTAACAAAGAGATAGCAAATAGTCCCAAGAACTTGAGCATATAAATAACACCAATTAAACACGGTAAATCAATGTTTAAGATATATGTCAACTCCCTACATAATCATGCTTCAAACACGGAATCCACAATCTTATGCGTGCTACTACGGAAATAACACAAATACGAAAGCATTAAATCCTAGCATGAAATCAATATTATCAAGGTAGCTAATCAAGATAACATCAATAACATAATCAATATCACACAAAGAAGTTCAAAGAATTATAGAGGAAAAATAACTTAAATTAGAAACTCACAAACCACCAACCAAGTCTTGAAAGTGTAGGCGGAAACTACAAAATTAGCCAAACATGGCTTACCTAAACTTTCTTCTCTTCAAAGGTGATTGCTCTACTTGGAATTAATTCATTTAAAACTTAAGCCTAGAACATCCTATTTATAAGTCTAATGTCTTCCATAAATAAGGTAAAAGATAGATAAACTAGATAGAAACTTCCTAAACAAACTAGATAGAAGATAGACTTTCCAAATTTAATTCAGCGTCAAATTCCGCTGGCAGCGAAAATTTCCGCTGGCAGCGAATGGCGTCAATCAAGCTCCTGTTGGATTTTCGCTACCACACTCGCTGGCAGCGAATGTCCATGCCTTAGAAAATTTTCAGCTTCTTCGGTTCCGCTTCCGCGAGTCCACCCTTCCGCTGCCGCGAGAGTCTCCATTCGCTGCCGCGAGAGGTTACATCAGCTGCAGCGAATCCGGTCGTCCGCTGGCAGCGACTCCATTCGCTGGCAGCGAGTTTCCTTTCGCTGGCAGCGAGTCATGCTGCTCCTGGACATGCTTCCGCTTACTCCAGTCGCTGGCAGCGAGATGCCATTCGCTGGCAGCGACTCATGCTCAGGCCGGCCACCTTCTCGCACATGTTGTTGCTGACTTGATTCGCTGCAGCGGAAAGGCATTCGCTGACAGCGAAACTCCAACAGAACACCATCATGTAGATCTTCGAAAGAGCTTTCCAACGCATGCTCATATGCGTCGATCGGACATCCGAGGCCTCCGGAAAGTGCGTTACAAGTTCAGCTCGCCGAGCGGGCAGCTTTCGCGACTCGCCCTCGTTTTCGCTCTTAGACCTCGATTTCGTTCTCCGTTGCTCCTTAGGTTGTTCCATTTTCTTTGGGACTTCTTCCTTAAGCTCTCCAAAGTCTCGCCTTAGCCTTACTTAGCTCCGTTCCTCGTGTTCTTTGCCTCGGATCTATGAATCTACATAAAACCATCGAAATAGTGTAGATTCCGAACTTTTCCGCAAAATGAATGATAATCTAATTAACACTAAAACATGATTATATAAAAATGAAATGCACCTAAACTAACCTATAATGCCTATTGGAAACATGCCTTATCAAACTCCCCCACACTTAACCTTTTGCTTGTCCTCAAGCAATACAAAAACAAGAGCAAAACCATCATACCACAAATATGATCTTCAAGCACTAACCTTGTCAAAAGCAACATCAAAGGGGAGGAGCCATGAACATGAAAGCTAACATCCTAGCAAGTATATAAGTGATTCAAAGCAAAGGCACATCTCATCCAACCTCACCGGGATTATGTGTTTACTCTCACTCTCATGCGTATAGGCTTAACAATCTATCTCTCAACTCAATCCAAAATGCAAAAAGCTACATAGAAATTGACACATATATCACCTATTCTCCACCGCGGATGCCATCACTTATAAGAAACATCAAGAGGTCTTTTATCAAGGTTGTAATGGGGCTTGGTAAGGAATTTAAGGTAGGAAATACTTAGCCTTGTGGTGCTAAAAATCCGGGAAAAAGGGATCCCTAAGAACAACCGGAAGAACATCAAAAACCAAATACTTCCAAAACCAAGATAACTCAAACTTTCACTCTTAAAACACTCAACAAAAGAACTTTCTCTCAACCATACATTTTTTTTTTTGGTTCTCACATACATAATAAAGGTAAAAGGCTCTTATTCATTTTTTTTTCTTTTTCTCTTTTTTTTCTTCTTTTTTTTTTCAATTTTTCTAGAGCCGATAATACAATAATGCACAATGTGAGAAATACAACCAAAATTACATAATCATCAAAACTTGTAACTCTCTTAACAATATTTTCCTTTCCACTCAACTTGATCAATCATTCACCAATTCTAATCCCAATTCCCGGATAGGGTAAGGCTTATCATCGGCTAAGGATAAATTTTGTGGAGCTTCAAAGAAAAGGCTAAGGCTCAAATTTGGCTACAAGCAAAGGACACATATTGATGTGAACCGGAATCTATCTAAGGAGCTTCAATCCGACATAACGCTTCATAGAGATGGTCCTATCACGAGGGCTAAGGCTAAGAAGAGGTCGAGTGCACTCTACTCCATCCTAAGGCATATTACCACCTATTCTACCTCACCTTGGATGTCCACACAAGAGTTAGAAGCGAGAGATCTCTGATTAGTAACTTTATTAGCCCATGAGGACTCGAGCCATTTTGCACTTCCAGCAGACAAGTGCACGGGCGTGTGACATGGGCGCGCGGGCGTGCAAGTGTGGTGCGCGGGCGTGCAGGCTGTCGAGCAATGGAGTGTCCAACAGCACGCAAGTGCGCGGGCATGCACCCAAGGTGCGCGGGCGTGCACCCCTCCTGCGCGGCCGTGCACAACGGTGATTTTCAGCACGAATTTCAGATTTTATACTTTGCGGTTTATGCTATTATTTTTATGGTTTATTTCTTTATTTAGCTTTTATTCTCAGCAAAAATACTTTGTTTAAATAGTTATTCAATCATCAATGAAAGCACGCTCAATTATTATTTCCCCAAACAAGTTTCTTGAGAAACCCTAGCGGACGTGAGAAGCGTTCATCTTCTTCGTGAGATTCGAAGAAACTAAGGACCGTGAGAAGCGGCGCCGAGAGATTGATTTGCTTGTGAGATTCAAGTAGATTGAGATCTCATCGATCTAAAGAAGGATTCGTGAGATTCGAGTTCTTTCGCAGATCCAATTCGACTACCTATTCGAAGCGATCGGACACCCTTAGGCGTGAGATTCGCCATCAAGTGGTATCACGAGTCAGTACTTCAATCAAGGTAGTTGTCATCGGACACCCTAATTCGCATTCACCGTCATCGCCCCCTTCCGCTACCATTCCGCCACCACTCCAACCCTTGCCGCCTACCACCCTTGCTTAACCCTAATTTTCATTGCTTTGTTATTTTGTCTTCAAACCCTAGGTTTCCTTTCCCTATTTTTCGCAAGTTGCTTTTGATCTTATTTTGTTGATTTTTCTGCTGCGTTTACGTTCCTTTTCCACACAAAAAAAAAACAAAAAAATTCATTCGAGTTGAAAAGCCAAAATAAGGCAATCCTCTCGATCTCTTTGCTCACCAATTCATTGTTGGGTGCTGTTTGTTCTTCTTCTTAAAAAAAAAAAAAAATTCAAAGCCAAATGAGTGGAAGAGCCAAAATAAGGTAACCCTCTCGTTCTTTAGCATATGTGTTGCATTGCTCTATACAACCGCAACGATTATATCTCATCAACGAGTGGCAAAGCCAAAATAAGGTAACCCCCTCGTTCCCTTTATAGCGCAGCTTGTGCCGACTTTATTGTGCTTGTATGTTTGCAAAGTTAGGAGGTCGACGATAAGAAAGGGAGCAACTTGCATTCTTGTGCCTTTGTTTCCTACCTTAGTCACCCTTCCCTATTATCTTGCTTGCCTTTGATATTTGTGTTTTGAATATTGGGATTGTGGAAGTTGGTACATTGTCACGTTTATCTCGGTTTAGCACTCCTTGTCGTTGTGTTGTCTTTCGGGTGTCCCTAACCATGTCACAGGACAAGGGAAAACGTCATGCTGATGAGGGGTCGTCGGATGTTAATCTTAATGAGCTTGCGGCCACTGTGGCTGAGCTGGCACGAGCGGTTGCCGTATTGCAACATCAGTCCGCTCGCAAAAAACCACCCTTTGTGGACTTCGCAGAGACCGAAGATGACCATAACCCTTTTGCTCAGGACACCTCTCACCGACGTGCCGAGAGCTCTAGTGGTCTGCGCGGCCCACGTCGGGGAATCCAACGTCATTTCCTTACCGACGATCATTTTAATATGAATGAGCAGCCGCCTCCTCGTCATGCCCATGGTTTTCGACAGCAAGAGGACGAGCAACCCCAACGCCGAGTCGATCGAGGTATGAAACTTAAAATTGCTGACTTTGCAGGTACCTCCGACCCCGAAGCATATCTTGAATGGGAACAACAAACGGAGGTTGTCCTAAGGTACTATCGATAACCAGAGGAGGAGAAAGTTGAGATAGCTACCATTCACTTCACTGGCATAGCTCAATCTTGGTGGCTCCAAGATGTGTCAGATCGCGAGTATGAGATGCGAGGATTTGAAGGAGATCATGCGAACCCGCTTTGTGCCGTTCGATTATGAGCAACGTATGCAATTCCGCCTAGACCGTCTCTGACAAGGCTCCCTTTCCCCGGAGGAGCTTTATGCTGAAATGCGTCGTTTGATGCAACGAACGGGCATTCGTTATCCAGAGAAGATTATCTTGTCAAAATTCATCTCTAGCCTTAATAGAGACATTGGTGAACAAGTTGAACGACAAAGGTACTCTTCAATTAATGATGCACTTCACTTTGCTACTATATTATATGAACAACGTCGTGCAGGATCCGCATTTTCATCTAGCGCCAGTCGTAGGTGGTCTTCCCAGCCCCTAGGACCACCACCCACATCGGCGCCACAGCGACCGTCGTTGCCGAGCTCCACACGTCCTGATCGTACCACAACTAGCCGCCCCGGGAACCCACGTGGATCCCAGCAGCCGCTCATTAGACCTAAGGAGGCCCCATCTAACGCCCCTCGGCAGGACATTCGGTACTACAAGTGCCAAGGGCGAGGCCACTTTGCTCGGGAGTGTGGCAACACCCAAACGGTGCTAATGACTGCATTTGGTGATTACATGGTCCAAGAGGATGATGAGCTCATTGACTATGATGCGGTGCAGCCCATTTATGATGAGGAACCACAACCAGAGGACCAAGATCCGGAGGAGATCGAGTGTAAGCTTGTTTCTGGAGAAGCTTTTATGGTAATTAAACAGGTTTTGACTACAGATCAGGCACCCCGCACTTCTCAACGGGAAACTATCTTTCATTCGCGTTGTTTCATTCAAGATAAGGTTTGTAGTCTAGTCATTGATGGTGGTTCTTGCTGCAACATTATTGATACTCAAGTCGTTGAGTCCTTTAAGTTGCCTACTATTGATCATCCTATCCCTTATCAATTGAGTTGGCTAACATCTGCAGGTAACCTCATGGTTAAAAAGCAAGCTAAAATCGCCTTTTCTATAGGTGAATACAATGATGTGATAACCTGCGATGTAGTTCCTTTAGAGGTTTGCCATTTGTTGTTAGGAAGACCTTGGCAATTCGATCGCAAGGCCATTCATGATGGGTTTACTAACACTTATTCCTTCAATATGCAAGGTCGTCGTGTTACTTTGTTTCCGCTAACCCCGCAGGAATGTTTACAAGATCATGTTGAGCGGGAGCAACGCCGACAAGCCCGTCTCCAGGAGAAATCGGCTCCCTTGCAGCTAGGCCCCACCGTGCATCCAAAGAAGAAGGCGACATCCCCGTCGCAGCCACCGAAACACCTCCTGTTGGCCCGTGCTAGTGAGGTCAATAGCGCTATTAAGGGAAGTAATCCTTGCTTTCTACTCTTGTTCAAAGAGTCGTGCTTGGTTTTGGAGTCGTTGCATGACTTACCCCCTTTTGTTGCTCCACTTTTGCAGGAATTCAAGGATATCTTTCCTGATGACATCCCATCAGGCCTACCGCCGTTGAGAGGCATCGAGCATCAAATCGACTTTGTTCCAGGTGCTACAATACCCAACAAAGCAGCGTATAGAACCAGCCCGAAGGAAACTGAGGAGCTGCAACGCCAAGTCGAGGAGTTGCTCAACAAGGGCTATGTTCGTGAGTCCTTGAGCCCTTGTTCCGTTCCGGTCATCCTAGTGCCGAAGAAGGATGGTTCTTGGCGAATGTGCGTTGATTGTAGAGCTGTAAACAACATTACAGTTAAGTATCGCCACCCTATCCCTCGTTTAGATGACATGTTAGATGAATTGTATGGTTCCACTATTTTTACTAAAATTGATCTTCGAAGTGGTTACCATCAAATTCGAATGAAAGAGGGAGATGAATGGAAAACAGCGTTTAAAACTAAATATGGTTTATATGAATGGTTGGTTATGCCCTTTGGACTCACTAATGCACCTTCTACTTTCATGAGGCTAATGAACCATGTTTTGAGACCTTATTTAGGGAAATTTGTTGTTGTTTATTTCGATGACATTTTGATCTATAGCAAAACTGAATTTGAGCATTTAGACCATCTCCGCCAAGTTTTCACAATTCTTAGGAAGGAACAACTTTATGCTAATCTTAAGAAATGTCATTTTTGTGCGGAGTCTACTATTTTTCTCGGTTTTGTTGTAGGGAGAGATGGCTTAAGAGTTGATGAGAGCAAGGTGACTGCCATTAGAGATTGGCCGCAACCCACGTCAATGACCCATGTCCGAAGCTTTCTTGGTCTTGGGGGCTTTTATAGGCGCTTTGTGAGGGATTTCAGCAGCATTGCTCATCCCTTGACCGAGCTCACACGCAAGGATTCTGTCTTTCGATGGGGTCCGGCCCAAGAACGTGCATTCCGGCTCTTGAAGGACAAGCTGACCAACGCTCCATTGTTGGCCCTTCCGGATTTCAGCCGCACCTTCGAGATCGAATGTGACGCCTCCGGCATCGGTATAGGAGGTGTCCTCATCCAAGGAAATCGCCCCATTGCCTACTTCAGTGAGAAGCTCAGCGGCCCAGAGCTCAATTATTCCACATATGATAAGGAGCTCTATGCCTTGGTCCGGGTTCTTCGCACTTGGCAGCACTACCTTTGGCCTAAGGAGTTTGTGATTCATTCGGATCACGAGGCTCTAAAGCACCTGAAGGGACAGGCCAAGCTAAATAGGAGACACGCACGTTGGATAGAGTTCATCGAGACCTTCCCTTATGTGATCAAGCACAAACAGGGTAAGGACAACATTGTAGCCGATGCGTTGTCCCGCAGGTACGCTCTTCTTTCTTCCTTAGATGCTCGTTTGCTTGGGTTCTCTTTGATTTGTGATCTTTATGCTACGTGTGAAGATTTCAAACATATATATGATGAATGTGTGTCTAAAGGAAGTGTGAACCATTACTTTATCGAAAAGGGTTATTTGTTCAAATCTGCGAAACTATGCATTCCTAGGAGCTCTATTCGATTGCTGCTGGTCTAGGAGTCTCATTGTGGAGGTCTTATGGGACATTTTGGGATTGATAAGACTTTGGCTATGCTTAAGGAACACTTTTATTGGCCAAAAATGAAAAAGGATGTAGGTAAGATTTATGCTTCTTGTATCCAGTGTAGGAAAGCCAAGTCGAGATTGAACCCCCATGGCCTTTACACTCCCTTACCTATTCCTACAGCCCCTTGGGAGGACATTGGCATGGATTTCATTGTAGGATTGCCAAGAACTAAGCAAGGGAGAGACTCTATCTTTGTGGTTGTCGACAGGTTTAGTAAAATGGCTCATTTTATTGCTTGTCACAAAACTGATGATGCATCTCATGTCGCTGATTTGTTCTTTGTTCATATTGTGAGATTGCATGGTATTCCTTGTACAATTGTTTCGGATAGAGATGCTAAGTTCCTAAGTTATTTTTGGAAGACACTTTGGGCTAAATTAGGGACTAAGCTCTTATTCTCTACTAGTTGTCACCCGCAAACTGATGGCCAAACTGAGGTTGTGAATCGGACATTAGGAACACTTCTTCGTGCTATTTTGCAAACTAACCTTAAACGTTGGGAAGATTGTTTGCCTTTTGTCGAGTTTGCTTACAACAGGTCCATCCATTCGGCGACTAGAATGAGTCCGTTCGAGGTTGTTTATGGCCGCAATCCACACACGCCCTTGGACCTTGCTCCGCAGCCCCTCAAGGATCGGGAGAACTTTGATGCCCGTGACCGTGCTGAGTTTGTGAGGGAGCTTAATCAGCGGACGTCCGAACAACTTCAGCGTCGTTCCGAGCAATATATCCGGCAACACAACAAAGGACGCCGTGAGCTCGTATTCCAACCGGGTGATCTTGTGTGGGTTCACCTTCGGAAGGAGCGCTTTCCTACCCGCCGCAAGTCCAAGCTAGATCCTCGAGGTGATGGTCCGTTTCGAGTGCTCCGACGGATCAACAACAACGCTTATGAGATCGATCTCCCTGGTGATTATGGTGTGCATACTACTTTCAATGTTGCTGATTTGTCTTCTTATGTTGATGATGATTTCGAGCCTCCATTCCATGATTCGGGGACGAATCAAGACGAAGAAAGGGAGAATGATGTGAACCGGAATCTATCTAAGGAGCTTCAATCCGACATAACGCTTCATGGAGATGGTCCTATCATGAGGGCTAAGGCTAAGAAGATGTCGAGTGCACTCTACTCCATCCTAAGGCATATTACCACCTATTCTACCTCACCTTGGATGTCCACACAAGAGTTAGAGGCGAGAGATCTCGGATTAGTAACTTTATTAGCCCATGAGGACTCGAGCCATTTTGCACTTCCAGCAGACAAGTGCACGGGCGTGTGACATGGGCGCGCGGGCGTGCAAGTGTGGTGCGCGGGCGTGCAGGCTGTCGAGCAATGGAGTGTCCAACAGCACGCAAGTGCGCGGGCGTGCACCCAAGGTGCGCGGGCGTGCACCCCTCCTGCGCGGCCGTGCACAACGGTGATTTTCAGCACGAATTTCAGATTTTATACTTTGCGGTTTATGCTATTATTTTTATGGTTTATTTCTTTATTTAGCTTTTATTCTCAGCAAAAATACTTTGTTTAAATAGTTATTCAATCATCAATGAAAGCACGATCAATTATTATTTCCCCAAACAAGTTTCTTGAGAAACCCTAGCGGACGTGAGAAGCGTTCATCTTCTTCGTGAGATTCGAAGAAACTAAGGACCGTCAGAAGCGGCGCCGAGAGATTGATTTGCTTGTGAGATTCAAGTAGATTGAGATCTCGTCGATCTAAAGGAGGATTCGTGAGATTCGAGTTCTTTCGCAGATCCAATTCGACTACCTATTCGAAGCGATCGGGCACCCGTAGGCGTGAGATTCGCCATCACATATGTAGGGTGGATATGGATAATAATAAGGTATAAGAAATTCATGCCTCTATCATTTGAAACTCATAAGCAATAGATATATAAATTCGGCCTCAGATATATATAACAATGTCAATCTCAAGAGGTAATTGCACAAGGAGAGTATAATGTCACACAAGAAAGCAAAAGGGAATAAATATGATGAAAATTCCCATAAGGCCAAAATTTCTCACTAGGACAAGTTTTTGTTGGATTTCAATAATGCCCAAAACTAGGAATCATACTTGCTCAATTGAACTAACAAATCATGCTCCCAATAAAAATCATTTCAAGTATGTGACAAGGCTAGGCAATTCAATCATATTATGGAACATATATGGTAAAACTCATCAAAATAAAATAGAGGACAAACTAAGGCAAGATGGGTATTTGAAAAACACATATATGCAATGCATGCTCTTTTTGGATATTTTTTTTTCTCATTTTTTTTTCCATTTTCTAATGCAATAAATTAACGAAAAAAAATAAACATGAATGCATAACGGAAAAATAAATATGAATGGATGCATGGATCTATGAATGCAACCCTCCCCCACACTTAAATTCATCATTGTCCTCAATGAAAATCAAAGACAAAAAATCATAAAAATATGAGAGAAAGAGGGTAAAGAATAACTCACATCATGGGAAAAGTTTTGATGGCGAAGATGATGAAGCTCGGAAGAAGAACGGTGAAGAACGACAACAACGAAGATGGACGAACAACAAGCACGGATGAATGAAGATGACGAAGAATGAATAAGATGCGTTGCGACAAAAATGGACGAAGACTGGGCATGAGCCATGAGCGCGGTTGATCAAGCCGCAAGCGCGGCTAGTGCTAGCTCCGGACACTGAGCATCGCTGCTGAATTCGCTGGCACGAGTTTTGGTTCGCTGGCAGCGGATGAAATCAGCTCCTATGACATCTGGGCGGCTGGACTCGCTGGTAGCGAATCATGATTCGCTGGCAGCGAATTGAGCCCAGATTCTCTATTCTTCGATCTTTTTTTTTCCTGCATGGTTATCTCAAAAATATCCGAAAGCATCTATCTACCATATAGAATAATTAGGAAATTTCTAATTTATTAAACAACAAAACTAATTAAATAACTAGGAATTTAAATAACTAATTTAGGAAAACTTACCTCGGGTTGCCTCCCGAGAAGCGTCCTTGTTTATCGTCATAGACTCGACGGTTTATTCGTCTATTTGTTCAAGACTCTCTCGGACATCGACAACGCTCTCTTTAGCAAATCAAACTCCGGTGCACACCATCTAGGTAGGCAAACACCACATATGAAGAAGCCGAATTCAAATGATGTGATGTTGAAGAAGGTCTCCAACTCCTCATGTGCTCGGGCGTGACTTCCCGCCGAGGGTATGTAGTACCACCAACATAGTTCCGATGGTGGTTTGTTGAAGTAATGCTCCCAAGGATCTACATATTCACCAAAATCCACAAAAGTGTCAAAAATATCATTACCTTGCTCAAGAGCCACAGAAATCGGCTCCGGACTTGGTTCCTCAATAGGTGCGTTGGGGATGATTTCTATTGGTGGAGTAGGTGCCAAAATACATGGTTCCTCATGCGTGCACTCACGAGACTCCATGTCAAGGGGTATCGAGCTCCCTTCTCCATCTTCGAATGAACCATGGGTACTTGCGTCTTGGGTTTCCTCATGTATCACGCCCGCCATTGGTTTGAAAGGTAAGGGTGTGGATGCCAACATGTATTCTTCTTCCACCTTTGCCATGTCACCCACACAAAGGAAAATATCCCACAATTCCGGCCAATCCAAACCATAAAAGCCTTCGTTTTTCAAAGATTGGGCGAATTCTCGTATCTCGGGAAGCATGCCATCTTGAACGCAAAGTACTTGTTCTTTCACATCATCTTGGATACCCCGAGAAGCACGGTCATCCACTAAATCTTGCACTCTTGCGAGGTAATGGTGAAAGTATTCTCCTTGGTATTGCCAGAACACCAACTCCATTGCAAACAATTAGTAACGAGGAGTCGCAAACCGTAAGATAGGTCCACGACGGGGATAGATATATATACAAATATTAATAACTACACAAAATAAAGAAATAAACTTGATTCCCCGGCAACGGCGCCAATTTGACGGAAGGAAAAGTCGTTGATTCACCTCGCCAAAAATAAATCCCAAACAAACAAACTAGTATAGTATGCAAGTAAGGGGTCGAACCCTAGAGAATCAAGTATTTCTAAATATTGTGTATTTATCAATATAAAAGAAAAGATTTTTTATGAATGAAAATAAAAGAAAATAAAGGATAGAAGAAAAGCGTTTCCACCTACAAGTTCTCGACATTGGTTGGTTTTATTGATCATCGAATCCTTTTCAAGTTATTATCTTTTTCCTACGAATTCCTCTCGTCTTGGTTTATATAGATTAAAAGTCCTACGAGTCCAATTAATCCCTTACATCTCAATGCAACCTTAACACGGTCAAGATTTAACAAAGAGATAGCAAATAGTCCCAAGAACTTGAGCATATAAATAACACCAATTAAACACGGTAAATCAATGTTTAAGATATATGTCAACTCCCTACATAATCATGCTTCAAACACGGAATCCACAATCTTATGCGTGCTACTACGGAAATAACACAAATACGAAAGCATTAAATCCTAGCATGAAATCAATATTATCAAGGTAGCTAATCAAGATAACATCAATAACATAATCAATATCACACAAAGAAGTTCAAAGAATTATAGAGGAAAAATAACTTAAATTAGAAACTCACAAACCACCAACCAAGTCTTGAAAGTGTAGGCGGAAACTACAAAATTAGCCAAACATGGCTTACCTAAACTTTCTTCTCTTCAAAGGTGATTTCTCTACTTGGAATTAATTCATTTAAAACTTAAGCCTAGAACATCCTATTTATAAGTCTAATGTCTTCCATAAATAAGGTAAAAGAAAGATATACTAGATAGAAACTTCCTAAACAAACTAGATAGAAGATAGACTTTCCAAATTTAATTCAGCGTCAAATTCCGCTGGCAGCGAAAATTTTCGCTGGCAGCGAATGGCGTCAATCAAGCTCCTGTTGGATTTTCGCTACCACACTCGCTACCACACTCGCTGGCAGCGAATGTCCATGCCTTAGAAAATTTTCAGCTTCTTCGGTTCTGCTTCCGCGAGTCCACCCTTCCGCTGCCGCGAGAGTCTCCATTCGCTGCCGCGAGAGGTTACATCCGCTGCAGCGAATCCGGTCGTCCGCTGGCAGCGACTCCATTCGCTGGCAGCGAGTTTCCTTTCGCTGGCAGCGAGTCATGCTGCTCCTGCACATGCTTCCGCTGACTCCAGTCTCTGGCAGCGAGATGCTATTCGCTGGCAGCGACTCATGCTCAGGCCGGCCACCTTCTCACACATGTTGTTGCTGACTTGATTCGCTGCAGCGGAAAGGCATTCGCTGGCAGCGAAAATCCAACAGAACACCATCACGTAGATCTTCGAAAGAGCTTTCCAACGCATGCTCATATGCGTCGATCGGACATCCGAGGCCTCCGGAAAGTGCGTTACAGGTTCAGCTCGCCGAGCGGACAGCTTTCGCGACTCGCCCTCGTTTTCGCTCTTAGACCTCGATTTCGTTCTCCGTTACTCCTTAGGTTGTTCCATTCTCTTTGGGACTTCTTCCTTAAGCTCTCCAAAGTCTCGCCTTAGCCTTACTTAGCTCCGTTCCTCGTGTTCTTTGCCTCGGATCTACGAATCTACATAAAACCATCGAAATAGTGTAGATTCCGAACTTTTCCGCAAAATGAATGATAATCTAATTAACACTAAAACATGATTATATAACAATGAAATGCACCTAAACTAACCTATAATGCCTATTGGAAACATGCCTTATCACCTGCTCTCTGAGATAATAGTTTGGAGAGATGGGACACATTGTGAGGAGTCCAAAACACTAAGTATCCGGGGCCATTCATGACACCCATGTTTGCGACTCGCGAGAAGGCAGTGCTGAGGTTAGAGAGGTAAAAGCATTATTGTTGATAAAAGCATTATGAATGGTGATTAATCTTATGGAGAAGGAATGTGGAAATTCAATTTGGAAATACTCCATTTTCCCGGATCATTAGCACCACATTGCCAGAAATTGCCCACCTTTTAGCCTTTTACCAATCTACTCCTTCATGAGCTTAAATTAAAGTCTTCTTGATTATCAATGTTTTGTCACTTATGAATGTTTTTGCATAACCCTCCTTTTGTGAGTAGATGTTGCTTTGATATATTTGCACATGCATGGATCTGTGACACTAATACCTTTTCGAGGATGGTAATTGATTGCAGGGTTATATGAGAATGAATCTAAGATGTTGAGAGTTTAAATTCTTCCCCTGAATGACAATTAAAAGTATTGCTTGAGGACAAGCAAGCTTAAGTATGGGGTGTTTATTGTGAGCTGAATCTGCCATGTTTTACAGCAAAGTTTATATCGATTTCTGCATACATTTCATTCATTTAGGCTAAGATAGTACATAACCTATGTAGTTTATGTTTATTTGCCAAATTGTTGAATCTACACCAGTTTCTGTTTAAATCGCAGAATTCGAGGCGTTTTACAGCAATTCTAAGGAAGGTCGGAAAAACTCGGAAATCCACTGCAGAAGTCCAGGGTCAAAGCAGCAACGGAACCAGTTGAACCGAGTCGAGAACCCAGGCTACTCGATCTCGAGTAGGCCTTACTCGATCTCGACGAGCATGTCCGAGCACAGCCTTGTCGACCAGGAGCAACGTCGAGAGCCAGACCAACCCGACTTCCGGACCCAACTCGATCTCGACAAGACCTTAGTCGAGATTGACGAAGCCCAGACACCACACCCGGAGTCGAGGAGAGAAGCTTACCGAGAAGCCGAGGACGAGAAGCCGAGAAAAATCCTACTCGATCTCGACGAAGCCCTTGTCGAGATCGACGAGCCACCCAGTGCCAGTCCGAGTCCATGCCGAGGAGAAGCTGCTCGAAAAGAAGTCCACACCCCAACTCGGCGAACCCTGGTCGAGATCGACGACCCTTTGTCGAGATCGACGAAGCCTAGAGCCCAGGTCCGAGTTTGTCGAGTACACCTACCTGAGGAGACCTAGTCGGAAAGACTTTCCTACTCGAGGTCGACTACGCTTACTCGAGGTCGACGAGCGTCAGGAGCCAAGACCGAGCCACATCGAGCACCAGTTAGCCAAGACGACGAGTCCTAGTCGATGTCGACAAGGCTTTGTCGAGGTCGAGTAGACCAGTCTCCAGAAACGCGTCGTCGAGGGCTGTCCTAGTCGAGCTGGGATTCCATGGGGCCGAAGGAGGAAGATTCTATCCAAATACATCAAGTCTATCTATGGAAGAGGAGTTCTACCTACATTGGAAGATATTTTACCTAATTTAGATATAGTTTTCCTTAGTTGATTTATTTCCATTATGCAATTTATTTATCTTTTATCCTTTTAGATATAATTTTAGATATAGATAGGAGATTCTATCCTTGAATAGCAAGGATTAGAAGCCTATAAATAAGGCCCATGGGGCTCAGTTTTATTCATTCAATTTCAGAGACAATTAGTTAGTTACATAAAGAGAAGAGATTGTAAGTTGGAGTTTATTTTATGCAATTTAGTTCTTTTCATCAATCAATGTCTGCGATTGCAATGAGGCGTGAGTAGTCCACCCACTTCTGGGGCTGGGGTGAGCCCGACGGTGGCCATGTGAGGCGATGCGATAAAGGTCAGATCTTTTTTGTGCGATTCATCTTCTATCCCTATGAGCATGATTCTTTGGCGAGAGTTGAAGGTGATCCTTGTTTGTGTTATTGAACCGTAAGTGATCTTAATGCAACTTGGGTTAATTATGTGAAAAAAAGTTAGTAACGATTAGGGTTTATGCGAAAGCCTCTATATGCCTATTTGTTAATGACGAAAGTTATTTGATGGAAAGCATGATCTTTTGTGCCTTTATGTGTTACTTTGCATGGTTATCATTATGGTGTTGATACCCTGGCCTTGGAAGTCTTTTAGCATATTGATTTATTTCTGTCAAAATTCTGAGTTGTGTTCGAAATCTGTGAATTTATGTTTTCTGCATTCTTGTCGACATAGAGTAGAGCTAGTCGATCTCGAGTAGGTTGTACTCAATCTCGAGTACGCTTGGTCTAGGTCGAGTGAAGTTTCTGTCTTTTGTCGATTTCTGGAGTTTCTGTCTTTGTTTGCCCTAGTCGATCTCGAGTAGGTGTGGTCGAGATCGAGTAGCCCTTTGTCTTGCTTTATGTTTTGTTTTGCTTTGTCTTTCTTCTTTGTTCCTTGTTTCTGTCTTTCTGCTATTCTGCCTGTGAGATCTGTTGCTACCTAAGAACTGATGACGTGCTTCCTCGTGGATTCGATCCTGACTATTCTCTTACTACAACGGGAGGAAGTCTTGTATTTATTTGCTGAGACAGGGAAGTCAGTCTGATCTTTATTTTATATTCATTTCATACATGACCATCCTCCTGCAACAACACAGGGAGCCTAAGGTAAGAAATATGACTCCCGAAGAGATATAAAAGAGGGATATGGAAGTCCAGGTGGAAGAGATTATGGCCATCCTAAACGAAGAAGCAGAGAATCCACTCGACATAGATCAAGGTAAGTCGATTTGGACTAACTATTTTTCGGATGTTTTGCCAAGTCTTAAGTATGGGGTCAATATCGACCAGGAGAAATCAACAGAGCCACTGAACCACTCGATATCAAGTGCACCAGGTCGATATCGATCAGTCCATACCGAGACAGCCCCACCAGAAATCGAGCAGAGGAATATCGAGGAAACCGACTCGATATCGACCACCTTTGGTCGATATCGACCTACATCTCTCGAGTTGATTCCTCCTGTTGAGCAGAAGCCATCCAATATTGAGCCATTCAAATCGATATCGAGTGACCTTACTCGATATCGACCAACTTTTGCCGAGTCGATTCCTCCTGTTGAGCAGAAGTCAGTCGATATTGTCCCAGTCAACTCGATATCGAGTGACCTTACTCGATATCGACATGACAAAATTGACCCATCCTCCTCCATATCGGCTGAGATTCCACCTGAAGAGCAGCACAACTCGATATCAAGTAACCCTACTCGATATCGACCAGACCCTCAGGAGCTTCCGATATCCGATTCTGCAAAGGTAAGCCAAGGTATGGATCTTTCTTCTCCTATTTCAATTAAAGATCTATCTATACATGGGAGAGGTTTGCCTTGGTATGTGCGTTTATGTAGGATTTCCAATGATGAGCCCAAAGAGTATGAAGTTGGTGACAAAGTCTATGTTGCCAAATCAAAGGATCATTAGTTTCCCAACAAATTTAACAAAAAGAAGATGGGCCCTTCACGGTGAACAAGATCCATTCAGGAGGATTGCAACTGATGGACAAGAATGGAGTCCTATTTGAAGCTCAAGCTACATGAGCCCTACAAATGCCACCTTGAGCTTAATGGAGAAAGTCGGCCTAGCGACTATAAAGTCTAAAGCGTGTAAATAGACATTTATTTTTATTGATTTTTTGGACATTGTTGCTTTTGTTTGTTTTTGGTTTTGAACTTTTAGTTTTTCTGTTGTGGGTATTTCTTTTCTATATTTTCAGGTCCATGGGGATAGAAGCAGCTAAAATCGGATTAGGCCCATCAGCATAGCACTCGATTTTTGGCATCATGCACACCTGTCTAGTGAGTTTCTTTCTTTACCCTTATTTTTTATACAGTGAGGACACTGTAATGTTTAAGTATGAGGTGGGGGAAGGGCTTACTTTATGCATATTTGGCTTTATTTGACATATATACGCATACTTTAGGTTTATTTCTTGAATTGCTTATACATGGCTATTTTGGAATTCATTATTGATTTATGTGCTTATATGCATGTTTTCCAAAGTTTATAAAAATGACCCCCGTTGAAAAGTTTTGATTAATGTCATGGAAGTTTAATATTGAACTCGATGATGCAAAATTGAATTCATTAGAGATATAGCAGGAAATTGCCTAGTAAAGTGAAGTCACAATGAAGTGCATATTTTATTGAAAACCATAAAAGGAGGTAAAATTTGAAGTTGCTTTTGACATGTTGCATGTTAAAAGGATGGAGGACTTTATATTTCCATATAATGCTCATATTGATATATCTTAGCTTTACCTATGCTTATGCATCACAAAAGCCATATTAAGCCTTATTTCATATTATGATCCACATGATATAAATATTGCCCATTCTTTACCTTATTTCCATCCGGGGATTATGTTGAGAATTATGTTACATTATGGAGATTATTATATGGTGTTTGTGTTGTTACTATCATATATGGAGTTTTGTAGGAAATTGTTTGAAATATATGGAAAATTTAATGAGTGAGAGAAAATTCGATCACCTCAGGATATAAAGGTAGATCGACCTTGCTCGCTGGATAATAGTTCGGCGAGATGGGACACAAGGTGAGGAGTCTGAGGCACCAAGTATCCGGGGACATTCATGACACCCATGTTTGCGACTCGCGAGAAGCAGTGCTGAGGTTAAAGAGGTAAAAGCATAATATTGAAAAAAAAACAATAAGAGATGAGAAAAAGGTGATGAATCTTATGAAGAAAGAATGTGGTATGAAAGTTTGGAAAGTACTCCATTTCCTCAGATCATTAGCACCACATTGCCAAAAATATCCCACCTTTAGCCTTTTACCAATCTACTCCTTATTTGAGCTTAAATTAAAGTCCTCTTGATTATTAATGCTTTGTCACATATGAATTTTTGCATAACCCTCCTTTTGTGAGTAGATGTTGTTTTTAATTACACTTGCATGGATTTGTGACACAAGTACCTTTTCAAGGATGGTAATTGATTGCAGGGTTATATGAGAATGGATCTAATATGTTGAGAGTTTTGAATTCTTCCCCTGTATGACAATTAAAAGTATTGCTTGAGGACAAGCAAGCTTAAGTATGGGGTGTTTGTTGTGAGCCTAATTTGCCATGTTTTATATTAACTTTTATATTGATTTCTGCATGCATTTCATGCATTTGGGTTAGAATAATACATAATTTGTGTAGTTTATGTTTATTTGTAATATATGGAGGTCTACAAAAGTTTTTGTTATATTTCGCAGAAATCGGACGCACTTTGGAGCTTAAAGGAGAGTTATGAAGAAGCTAAGAATGGTGCAGCTGGAGAAAAACCCACTTTTTGTCATTCATCGTTCTGAATCAAGCTTTGATGTCTTCATGAAAGTTGTATCCCTCAAAAAGAGCTTTTCAACGAATGCTCATATGCGTCAATCCGACAAATGAGGACTCGGGAAAGTGCGTTTCAAGAACATAGCAGCATACTGAAAACTGCTGCAGAGGTCGATATCGACCTAACTAAGTCTATATCGAGTTGAAGCCACTCGATTTCCACCCAGATATGCCAGAATTGACTGAGGAAGGAACAAGTCGATATCAACCTAGCCAAGTCAATATCGAGTTGCCCAAAATCGAGTGAAGAGCCCGGAATCGACCAGAGCTAGAGCTAAGGAAAAGTGAAGGTTGATATCGACCTACCTAAGTCGATATCGAGTGACCACAAGTCGATTTTCACTTCTGGAGCCCAATATCGAGGAGCTGAGCTGAAACTGAGGAAAAGTTGGTTGATATCAAGTGAGCCAACTCGATATCGAGTGAGCAACAGAGGCCGATTCCGAGCTTAACTCACCTCTTGCTAAGTTTCTATTCCGAATCCGATGGAGATATTTTCGAGGGCAAATTCCATCAAGATCTATCAAGTGCTATCAATATGGAAGAGGTATTTACCTACTTTAGATATATTTCCTTTTAGATTTCTTTATTTATTTCCATGTTTCAATCTTTGGAGAAAAGATAGATAGATATAGATTTAGATATAATTTTCTTTCCTAATTAGAGAGGGAATGAAGGCTATAAATAAAGTCTTAGGGGCTGATTTACATTCATTCAATTCTAGAGAAGGAGAAGAGGTAGTAAGTAGAGAGAGAGAGAGAGAGAGAGAGAGAGAGGGGGGGGGGGGGTTTGTAGCCGAGAAAAGTTGGAGTTTGCGAAAGCGGTTTTGGCTTCGATCGGTTGTAAGTTTTAGTTTTATTTTTAATGAAAAGTTATTTCCTTTTATTATTGATGTCTTTCTTGATGATGAAGAGCGAGTAGTCAACCCACTTCTAGGGTCGGGGTGAGCCCGACGGTAGCCATGTGCGGTAATGCGGTAAAGGTACAAGCTTTTTATGCAATTCGTCTTCTATCCATGCAAGCATGATTCTTTTGCGAAAGTTGAATGTGATCCTTGTTTGTGTTATTGAAGCGAAAGTGATCTTAATACAACTTGGATTAATTATATGAAAAGGGTTAGTAACAATTAGGGTTTATGCGAAAGCCTCTATATTCCTATTTGTTAATAACGAAAGCTATTTGATGAAAAGCATGATCTTTTATGCCTTTATGTGTTATTTTTCATGGTTATCGTTGTGGTGTTGATGCCCTGATCCTGGAAGTCTTTAGTTTATTGATTTATTTCATCGAAAATCGTGTTCTATGTTGCGAAAAGTTGCAAATTTTAGTTTCTGTGTAAGTCGATTTTGAGAATATTTGGTCGACATCGAGGAAACTGGTCGATGTCGAGTTGAGTTTTGTCGAGGTCGAGTTACTTTGCTGAGTTTTGCTTTCTGTTAGTCGATATTGAGTCACTGTTGTCGATTTGCTTAGTCGATATCGAGTTATAGTAGTCGATATCGACCAAAAATTGTTGCTTTGCTTTCTTTTTTGCTTTTCTCTGTTGTTTTTGTCTGTCTGTTTGATTTTCTGCCTGTGAGATTTCTCCGCTACCTGAGATTCGCTGACACACTTCCTCGAGGATCGGTCCTGATTTCCCACTGCTACATCGGGAGAAAGTCTTGTAATCATTTGTGTGGGCACAAATTTGGTTTGATCTATTTCATTATATTTTAAACTCGATTTCCTCCTACAACAATTCCTAACAATGTTCAGGTTTTTGCAATTTCAGGGCAACCTCCAAGAGTAACTCGGTTTAATAAGGAATTGATTTGTGCAATTGATGGGTGTGTTGGAGAAATTCCTAAAGTTCCCCCTCTTGTTTTGAAAAGAACAAGTGTGGAGAATCTTAATGGGATAACTTAATCAAGAAATGCATCACGTCGAGCCAAAGACATGAAACAAAGGCGCTTCTTAGGAGGCAACCCATGGTAGTTTAGGTAATATTATTTCAATTTCGCATTTTGTTTTTCAATTCAGTAAAGTAGGATCAATCGTTTCACTGAATAACGGGGTGATGGTAAGTTAGAACCTTTGTTGGAGTTTAGTTTTGCTTGATTTGAATACGGAGTCACGTTTTGAGGACACATCACCCGCCCTCCTTCACACGGCGCTCGTCGCCCCTATGTTGTTCTTGACGCGTCCGGATCTTTGGTAAACTTGGAAGGGAAGTAATTCTATCTTTTATTTTTGGTTAAATTCTTATGTTTTAGGTTAGTTTCTTTATTTTCCATCTTATTAGGATTATATTTATTTCTTTTTATTTTATTTAGGATTAGATTATTTTTATCCATCTTTAGGTTAGATTTATTTTCCATCTTAGGTTAGTTTGATTTATCTTTTATCTATTCTTATCTATCTTAGGATTAGTATTTATCATTTATCTCTTATCTATTTCCTATTTTCTATTTTTCTATTTCTAATATATCTTATTTTCTTTTTGATAGATATCTCTTTCCAGCTCACCATATATTTCCATTCCTTATTGTCGATGACTCCTGGTGATATTGAGGACACCATGAAGGTTACATTCGACGGTCCTATCACTCGTGAAAGGGCCAAGAGAATTCAAGATGCAACTAAATCTCTTCTTGTCCGTTACCAAGGAACTATGGAGCAAGGGTTAAGGTCACCTTGGATCACTTTGCTCAAGACTACACCACCTACACAGGAGATGAGCTTGCGTCCTCAAACGGAGCTCATGAAGACTCGTCAACACCCTCTATGAACAAGCCACACGCGGCACAACACATGGGCCACTCGAGACCTACCTATGTCGAGTGCCATGTCGAGTAGGCCACAAGCCCATGTCGAGTACTTCTCTTGTGTGGGCTGAGTTTTCCAATTACTTAGTTAATTCTATTATTTCATGTATTTAGGATTAATAAGGTGGAAGGATTATATCGACTCTAGATAGAAGTCTTGTCCACTAAGTTTTGAATTTATATCTTCATTAGGTTTACTTTATCTTTAGGGTTTTAATTCTATCCTTAAGAAACCAATTCCACCTTGCAAGAGTGGAGAGATTTAAGCGTAGATAGAAGGGAGCCTAGTATAACACCGTAAGAGTTGTTGAATAATTTAAATTAACAAAGTGGGTGGAGTCATACATATGTACAGAAAGATAGGCGGAGAGTGGGTGATGACAAGTAAATGGAACGTATAGGGATAATTTTGGTTTTTCAAAGACATTTAATAAAACCCTAACGACAGATAGAGGTAGGGTAGTCTTTAGTGAACAAAAGCTATAAATGGTGGTTTTTTGCAATATTGATTTTAAGGGGTGAACTCCAAACAGTCTAGATGAAGGTAAGAGTCTATATATTATCTCTAAATAAGAAGAGTAATCCATTCCGAAGGTGAAGATAAATTTAGAATTGTATATTAGAGACAATTTAGTACTTTCAGAGGATGATTTTCACTTGGGTGCTGAATGGGAATGATAGGACAGGCTCACACGCACCTTGACATGTATGATCTGAATCCCAAAATTAAAACAAGGATATCTACACATAAGAGCGCGCCACCTCACTATAAACTTTTCCCAGCTTTTACAGTTTTACAAGGTGTAATCCCTCTAGAAGTTTGTTTGATCCATGAATTATATGGAAAGATCCTGTCAATGCGTCACACACGCAACTTAACTAGAGAACTGCTACGTCAAGATAGTCACCCGTCTGCACAAGAAAAGAAAAGGATCATGTGATGGCTAATCTTAGTGAATATTAACTCGATCTGGGAACTATTTGAGTATTTAGCGTACCTCAAAACCGAGGTCACCCAATGTCCGATTATCATCCAGCTGCCTTCCATTTCCATATGCAAAAGTTTCCCCTACCTTACATGGGGCAATAACAAACAAGTCAGATAATGCAACTATATGTCGAGCTATCAATATCATAACAGACAGTAATCCAAGTTTCTTCTGAACTTATTTATGCGTGTGTGTAGGGCAATTGTGAAACTGCCTAGACTAAATAGTTAGACACACATTCATCTTCAAAGTAGTATTTGCAGATATGGCTGAATGGCTTGAAATCGAATGCTGTTTACTTCCATAGCAGCTTCTCAATATCAGTACCTAGCCCCTAGACAGCCTTTGAAAATCAGAACATAGCTCAAATGTCCAAAAGTTGTAGATAAGATTGTCGACAAGGGTTAATATATCTTGCAAATGTCACTGACCAATCTCCAAGTTCAGTAATGTAATGATATGTGTTAATTTCCTATGTCTTGTATGCCTTTATATGTTACTTGTTGTGTGTATGCTTGTAACATGTATGAACATGATGATTATACATATTACATATAGGTAACATATATACAATGTATGGATGCATACTTTATCGTATATTCGACTGAGTCGTATTGAGCTATATATAGTTTGATCCTCTAACGAATATATATGTATAAAGTATGGTGTGATAATACATTTGTATCATATGATATAGCTATATGTATAATATGTATACACCAAGAGTTAGGAGCTTACCTCGTTATTGGGCTTTAACCCATTAACTGAGACAGGCCCATGATTGCCGGACTGGATTGAGGAAGCCCATGAGCTTGAGCCCGTTGCCAGCTGAAACCCTAAGTTGAGACGCTGTGTTTTGCTTGGCTGGCGCTCTCCTTTGGTGACCTAGCTATATAAGCTCCCGTTGGAGCTTTCCTGCCGTCGTACTGTTCGAGCTCTCTCTCTCTCTTCATCTTCCACACAAAACGCTCTCTCTTTTTCTAGGGTTTTCTAGGGTTTGGTGTTCCTCTCCCTTTGCCTGAAGATTCACCGAGCGAGGAAGCGAAGAAGGTGGCCGACGGTGTCCCTGGTGGTTCTCTGGTGGTCGGCGCTTCAAGCTCTGGGCATCAGCTCTCCTTCTCCAGGCGATCTAGGGTTTGAGATCGAAGATCTCTTCGATCTCTGGTTCCCACTCAGGGGGATTTTCTTTCTCTCTTGGCTTCTGATCTCATGCATGTCTAGATCTAGGAGTTTTGTATCTCTTACTTGATCTGTCTCTGTACGAACTCATATCTAGTGGATTTGGCCAACTCTTGAGGCCCCGTGGATGTAGGCATAGCCGAACCACATAAAATCGTTTGTGTTCATTCTTTGAGTTGCTTGCTTCGATCAGATCTGTTATCTCTTGCTCGATTTCATACGCTTCCGCATATTTGCCTGTCTCTCTTATCGATCTATAGGTTTTACAACGTGGTATCAGAGCTTGAGTATCGCGTTTCTGATTCTCTGGCTCACTGTTGAGTTCTAGGGATAGGTTACGGGTGTAGGGCCTCGGACTGACCTAAAAGGCGACATCGCTGGTCGGCACCCCCCCTGCACGACATACCACACCCTTGTTTGCTAGATCAAGGCTTCTGTGCTTGATTTCTGGCTTCTGGTGTTTAGATCTGTGTGTTTATTGCTTGTTCTTGCAATACTGTGTTATATCTATTTGGTTACTGTCAAGATTCAAGGTTTTCTTGAATCTGAAAGTGTGTTGATTCACTTACTAACTTGGTTTCTTTGTTTTTGCAAGGTACTAGTTACTAAGGGTGACAAAGGCACCTATCTAAAGCCCTTCAATGGCCACACAGATTTTGCTATGTGGCAAATAAAAATGAAGGCAATTTTGACAAAAGAAAAATGCTGGGTTGCTGTGACAAATAAGTTTCCTGATAATACTGCTAAGGAAAAAATCTTGGAAACTGATGAACAAGCCCACAGTGAGATTATGCTACGCTTGGGAGATGAAGTTGCTAGACAGGTTTATGATCTTGAGTCAGCTGAGAAGCTGTGGGAGGGGTTGGAAGCCCTCTATTTGGTAAAATCTCTCCCTTCTCTAGTTAATCTGTTTAATAAGTTGTTTACTTTTAAAATGGATGTGTCATGTCCTTTATCTGAGAATCTGGATAAGTTTTTGACTATTATTCAAGATTTACAACGCTGTGGTGATAAAGTTGAGGAAACTCAGCAATGTGTGTTGTTGTTAAATGCTTTGCCTGCTCAGTTTGACACTTTTAAAGATGTTGTTCGATATAGCACTCATAAATTAGATAAAAAGGTTATCCTTGAGTCTATTATTCAGAAAAATGATGCATTGAAAGTGTTTAAAAACAAATATGAGTCTAAATCTGACACCAAAACTGAAAATAAGAATGAAGTTCTTGTTTCTAAAGGTAGGTTCAGAGGCAATAAGCCAAACAACAACCAAAATCAAAACAGGAATAAACCTCAGAAGGTCAATGGTAAACCTGAGTCTAGTCAACATAGAAAATCTGACAAGCCTGATAAATCTCACTTGATGTGTTCTTACTGCTCTAAGTCTGGTCATATTGAAAAACATTGTTTCAAAAGAAAAAGAGATGAAAAGGCTGTTGGAAAGCAACCTAATGTGTCTAATGTGTTTGAATCTCATCCTTATTATACTCATGAAGTGCTTGCATTATTAAACACTGCTGATTCTAATACCTGGATTTTGGATTCCGGATGTACTATGCATGCTACCTATCATAAGTCTTGGTTTCATGATCTTAAATGCTTTGATGGTGGCACTGTTATGCTTGGTGATCATTCTGTGCTTAAAATTAAGGGTGTTGGATCTATTGCTTTAAAGATGTTTGATAATGTGGTTAGAGTCATTAAGGATGTTAAATGGGTTCCTGCTTTAAGAAGAAATTTTGCTACTCCTGTGATGAATTTCTCTTCTGCTACTACTCCCACTGTTGCTAACTCTGTAAAAAACATGTCTTTAAATGATACTCTTATATGGCATAATAGGTTAGGTCATATAGTAAATAAAGGGTTTGAACACTTGCATAAATCTGGCATTATTAACTCTAAACCTTGCACTATTGAGTTATGTGAGAACTGTGTGCTTGGTAAACATACTAGGAAAAGTTTCAAGTCATCTGTTCATGTCTCTTCTGCTCCTCTTGATTATATACATTCTGATCTTTGGGGTCCTGCCCAAGTTTCCATTGTTGGTCATAAAAGATACTTTATGTCTCTGGTTGATCATTACAGTAGATATGTTTGGGTGTATTTGTTGAAGACTAAAGATGAAGCTTTTGAAACTTTTAAGATATGGAAAACTAGAGTTGAAAAAGAAACTATATTATCTGTTAAGTGCTTGAAAACTGACAATGGTTTGGAGTTTTGCAATTCTGTGTTTAATTCTTTCTGTCATGAGCATGGTATAAAAAGACATTTGACTATTCCTGGTACCCCTCAGCAAAATGGTTCAGCTCAGAGGTTAAATAGAACTCTTCTTGAAAAAGCTAGATGCATGTTAATCTCTTCTGGTTTGAAACATAGTTTATGGGGTGAAGCTGTGGTTACTTCTGCTTATTTGATTAATAGAACTCCTTCATCTGTGATTGCTTTTAAAACACCTTATGAGTTATGGACAAAAAGAATACCTAAACTTGATCACCTAAAACCTTTTGGTTGTACTGTCTATTCTTATGTAAATCAAGGTAAGTTGGAACCCAGGTCACAGAAATGTGTTCTCCTGGGGTATCCCGAAGGTGTCAAAGGGTATAAACTTTTAATTGTTCAACCTGGTATTTACAAAACAATTGTGAGTAGGAATGTTATCTTTAATGAGCATGAATTCCATTTTAAAAAGGCTTCTGCTTCTGTTCTCAATGAGACTAACTTACAGGGACAAGATGATCAGTTTTATGTTCCTAAGAACATAGATTCTGATTCTGATGATGAGTTTGATAGCAATTATTCTTCTCCCTCCCCTCTCCCTATTTCTTCTTCTATAGCAATTATTCTTCTCCCTCCCCTCTCCCTATTTCTTCTTCTGCCCCTCCTCCTTCTGTGATTATGCAACCTCACCAATTGGGTGGGGAAGCTACTAATGAATCTGTTTTGCCTAATTCCTCTTCTTTTACTTCTGTTTCTGTGGATGAGGAAACTGTTGTTGAATCTGTGTCTGTTTCTGGTTCTGCCAATTCTAGTTCTTCAGATGCTTTAAGACATGATTTAACTGATTGGCAATTGACTAGAGATTGAAGTCCTAGGACTGTTATCCCTAATAAGAGATTCATTAATAACATTGTTGAGTTTGCTTGTCTTGTTTCTTCTGTGGTTCAAAACTATACCCCTGAAACTTATGAACAAGCAGTTAGATGTGCTCACTTTAAATTCTGGAAGCATGCTATGAATGAAGAAATAGATTCTATGAGAGTTAATAAAACCTGGACTTTGGTTCCCAAACCTGTTGACGCTAGATTGATTGATTGTAAATGGATCTTTAAACTCAAAGAGGGAATTTCTAAGTCTGACCCCCCTAGATACAAAGCTAGGTTGGTTGCTAAAGGTTTTACTCAAACGAAGGAGAGGATTACAATGAGATCTTTGCTCCTGTTGTGAAATATAAGACTCTTAGATTGTTGCTTGCTATGACGGTTGTCTATGACTATGAACTTGAGCAAATGGATGTTAAAACTGCTTTTCTTCATGGTGACTTGGATGAAACTATTTACATGAGACAACCTAAAGGCTTCATTGATTCTGTTCATCCTGACTATGCCTGCTTGCTAAATAAATCTATATATGGCTTGAAACAATCCCCACGTCAGTGGAATATCAAGTTTGATAGATGTATGAGGTTTAGCTTGGGTTTTAAGAGAAGTAAGTTTGATACATGTTTGTACTTTAAAGGTTTAAAGCATGCTGGTCCTGTGTTATATGTTCTTCTATATGTGGATGATATTCTGCTTATCTCTAAGTCTACTGATTGCATCCTTGATATTAAGAAGAACTTGCAAAAACACTTTGACATGAAGGACTTAGGGCATGGCTAAGAAAATTCTGGGCATGTCCATTGTTAGGGATAGAAAGCATAAGAAGCTTTGGTTGCATCAATGTGATTATGTTCAGAAAGTGCTAGATAGATTTCATATGACTGGAGATAAAGTGAATAACATTCCTCTTGGTCCTCATCTTGACTTAACTAAGCTTAAAGAGAAAATGTCTATGGTTGAGTCTAAGAGAATGAAATCTATTCCTTATGATGCTGTTGTTGGATCTGTTATGTACTCCATGATTTGTACTAGACCTGACTTGGCATTTGCTATTAGCTCACTTAGTAGGTTTATGTCAGAACCTGCTGAGAAGCATTGGTTATCAATGAAATATCTGCTTAAACATTTGCTTGGATCTGTGAACTTATCCCTGTTATATGTTGAACATTCTTCATCTTATGATTTACATGGTTTTGTTGATGCTGACTATGTTAGCAACAAGGATACCAGGAAATCTATTACTTCCTATGTCTATACATGGGTAGGTAATTGTGTTTCCTGGAAATCCCAGCAGCAACCTATAGTTGCATTATCCTCTACTGAGGCAGAATACATTGCAGCCACTGAGGCCTGTAAAGAGGCTATATGGTTGCAGGGTATTCTGAAAGAGATTGAGAAAAAGCACTATACTACTGTATTGCATATAGATAGCCAAAGTGCACTTTACTTGTGTCGTGACCCCATGTATCATGAAAGAACTAATCATATAGATGTGAGATATCATTTTATAAGGGAAAAAGTTGAAGGTAATGTGATTCATGTTAAGAAAATTGATGGTAGATATAATCCTGCAGACTTTGGTACAAAAATAGTTCCTTATGAAAAGTTTTTGTATTGCAGGAACTTTCTCCATTTGGAGGAGCTCACTTGATTTGTTGTATGAGTGTGGGCTCAGGACGGACCTGGCATAAGAATCCACTTTGATATGAAGTTGAGTCTGCCCAGTGCAAGACTTAGAAAATTACAGGGGCATTTGTAATGATATGTGTTAATTTCCTATGTCTTGTATGCCTTTATATGTTACTTGTTGTGTGTATGCTTGTAACATGTATGAACATGATGATTATACATATTACATATAGGTAACATATATACAATGTATGGATGCATACTTTATCGTATATTCGACTGAGTCGTATTGAGCTATATATAGCTTGATCCTCTAACGAATATATATGTATAAAGTATGGTGTGATAATACATTTGTATCATATGATATAGCTATATGTATAATATGTATACACCAAGAGTTAGGAGCTTACCTCGTTATTGGGCTTTAACCCATTAACTGAGACAGGCCCATGATTGCCGGACTGGATTGAGGAAGCCCATGAGCTTGAGCCCGTTGCCAGCTGAAACCCTAAGTTGAGACGCTGCGTTTTGCTTGGCTGGCGCTCTCCTTTGGTGACCTAGCTATATAAGCTCCCGTTGGAGCTTTCCTGCCGTCGTACTGTTCGAGCTCTCTCTCTCTCTTCATCTTCCACACAAAACGCTCTCTCTTCTTCTAGGGTTTTCTAGGTTTTGGTGTTCCTCTCTCTTTTCCTGAAGATTCACCGAGCGAGGAAGCAAAGAAGGTGGCCGACGGTGTCCCTGGTGGTTCTCTGGTGGTCGGCGCTTCAAGCTCTGGGCATCAGCTCTCCTTCTCCAGGCGATCTAGGGTTTGAGATCGAAGAGATCTTCGATCTCTGGTTCCCACTCAGGGGGATTTTCTTTCTCTCTTGGTTTCTGATCTCATGCATGTCTAGATCTAGGAGTTTTGTATCTCTTACTTGATCTGTCTCTGTACGAACTCATATCTAGTGGATTTGGCCAACTCTTGAGGCCCCGTGGATGTAGGCATAGCCGAACCACGTAAAATCGCTTGTGTTCGTTCTTTGAGTTGCTTGCTTCGATCAGATCTGTTATCTCTTGCTCGATTTCATACGCTTCCGCATATTTGCCTGTCTCGCTTATCGATCTATAGGTTTTACAAGTAACTATAAAGAAGAGATCAATAGGGGGTGGCAGAGAAGTTAGAACATCATCTATCACCTAATACCTAGACCTCAGAGGTTTGAGGAATAAGAAATAGAGAATAGGTACCGTCCTACAGTGTACCACTTGATATCCAATTTGGGGGCTGTTCTTCAAAAGCGACACAACCAAATTCTTGTGAACAGAGGTTTAAATAAGATTTCACATTAAAAAAATGTAGTTTGGGTGCTGAGAAACAGCAAGTATCGTATTCATAGGAGATTAAGCAAATGGCACAGAAAAGGGGCCTCCTTGATAGGAAGGAGCCGGTATTCATAAGGCTTTTCAATTGGCATCAATTAACAGCAACCGAAATCCCAACTGATGTGCTCACAACATATCCCACACTAAGGCCCTAAGTCTGTCAAACTTCAACACTATCATGATATACAGTGCTGTAGTTTCACCTTGATTACCAAACAGGATTCAAAATAAATATTATTGGTCATCTGAGTCATCTTTACTAATTATCTCCTTAAAAGGTAAACTGTAACTCCTTTGCATTGTCATATACCAAATAGGCTATAAGTGTTGCTCTACTATCAATTTCAAACTCATGAAATTATTTAGTGAGGAGAACATTAAATCACCACCAGCATGTTTCGTGTGGTCAGCCAAGGTTTACCGAATTCTAAAACAGCAGGCACAAGATCATTTTGAAATCCATATTCGTTCTAGCAAAATGATATTAGGGGGTCGAGGTTTGCACATCCATGCACAAACAAGTCGAGGATGTTTCTGAGAGACCAATGCATGTGATTCGTAAAAGACAAAAGCAAACATAGAAGAAGGGAGAAAAACAAAGCTCACACAAAGAACCCACAACAATGATCAATACAGGTGGAAGGCCAGGCCACACACCTAAAGGTAAAAAGAACACACGAAAACACAATGACAAAACCTTAGGCCCTAAAAGGAACCCAAAAGTCTTAACCCTACGCGCCCACCCAAAACTCAAGGAAAAAAAATCAAAGAGTAAACAGATGTTCACAAAAACAAACTTTACATATTTAAGTTAGGGACAAGGACATACCCGTCTGATCACAAAGCGGCCACGATTATCGGGATATACAAATGCAAAGGAGAGCCTAGAACCTCGCCTCTTAGCTTCTGGGGTCACCTCCTTCACCTAAAAATTATCGCAAAAGGAGTTGAGACATGTTTATAGCATATTAGTATACTACTACAGTACCCACTACTTTAGATTGTCTTTTTAGAATCACGCACACGTATTATGGAATCTTAATGAAAAATAATAATTAGTCTAAGATGAGCAAAACTAACCAATTATACGATGATAATGACTCCATAAGTGAGTTTATTGACATTTTGTCAAAAGTGTAATGAACACGGGTTAATGTGAAAAACTAACCAATTAGAAAGTAGAACAATAAATGACATAATGAACAAGAGTAATAAATAAGGATTAATGTGGGAAAATATTTAATATTATTGCATTGATATTCTAAAATGACAAATAATTTGAGACAAGAACATTGATCTTAAACTACAAATAGTATGAGACTGGGGCGGTAATTAGTTGCACAATGCCCTCTAATGAAAAGAATACAAGCTGGGAAATAGCAGCTTCACAATTAGAAAAGGATAAGCAGGAAACTGAAATCAGAAAATCTCTTATAGAAATCCTCTTATACTCAATAAATTATAGTATACCTGAGGTCTTGGGGTTCACGATTTTAGTCATACCCTTGATAACACTTTTCTTTTTTATTCCTTTTCAAACTAATGACTTGTCTTGTTTTCTAGTTCACTAAAACAACAGCACAAAAGCTTGTATAAGAGAATGGAAAAATGGCCATACAAAGTCCCAGAGATTGAACTATAGACTCTAAAATAAAAACCAAGCATAAGTTTTGACATGCAAGATTTTACACGAGAAACACCGTCATAGAAAGGAATAATCTGTATCAAAGTACAAAAACAGCTTGAAAAATTACAGAAGGCATTGCATGTGATCAGAAATAAAGGACTGCAACACATGCACGGCGAACAGCAGAATTATAACATTACACACCCAACACTTACCAAGTCAGTCAGCTCACGAAGGGTGGCATCTTTCCATGTGTAGATTTGAAACTCATTCTTGGGTTCCTTGCCTCTCACTGCAAAGTCTTCCATCGTATGATGTCCGCAAACCTGTAAAATGTTAAAACACGTTAGACTGAATTTTCGTTTTCACGAAAAATACATTCCAATTCACTAATTGTACTCGAGTCCTTGGACAATTCATTTGATTTGTAACTTTAGCACATATACAGAGTATGAATTGTTAGATTGGTTAGTGAGTAATTAACTAGTTATAATTATTTTTTCTTAGAATTTTTTTAAAAAAAATTGTGAGAGGTATGGTAATCTACGCAATGAGTTCCACAAGAAGAGATATTAAACAACATAAAATTCCAAGAGTGCTTGCAGATTCTTGTAAAGAATAAGACTGCAATACAGAGCAAATAAATAATTTTCAATGTTGCTTCTTCTTGTTATGCAAATGTGGCTTGATCTCAAGACAGTACCTAACAATTAAAACATTGAGGCCCATAAGTAGCATGTTCTTTAAACTGAACCTCTTGTAACCAACATTATGGATGCAAAGACATCAACCTATATCCAACAAAAACGATGCATTTACTTGGAGAGACCAACTGAATGTTTGGTAGCCTATTTCCTAAACTAGTATATGCATCCACTCAATCATAGAAGAAGTAGAGCTCTGAACTGTAACGGGGTCACTAGTAAGAATCATTCTCAAGACTAACAAGTTCAGACTCAAGTCTCTTACAAGTACATAGGATTAGTGGCACTAACAATAGCTGTGAAGCATCTCCAAATGACATGTTTATGAAAGAAAAGGGGACAGCAGCATATAAAAGAAGGGTAGCTAAACATGGAAGAAAGCCGGAAAAGTAAACAAAAAATAACAAAAGAGACTAGATAGGGTCACATACCTTAGAGAAGACCCGTAGCAATAACGGACAAGTCTGCATTCAAAGATCAAAGTATTAATTTAAAGGAATCTTCAGAAGTTTCAGATAAAATTTTAACTATTCTCATTATCAAGTGTTCTATTTCAAAATCAGTAATCAAAGCAAACAACTTTCAGACAATATCCTGATTCGAAATATAGATTTCTAGCACAAACATCCAACAAATAACACAATCTATCAAAGAGGAAACCCTAAAATGTAACGCATACAATTGATGGCTTTCTCCTAGCTCTTTCAGCAGTCATTATCAAACAACAAACAACAAAGAGAACGTTAACTATGATCGCACACCAGAAGATGCAACTTCATAAACATAAACCCTAGAAACATCAAAGAGAGCTTATGAGATCGGCAAACGGAGAACAAAAAATACAAAAGAACAGAACCTTCTCGCGGTCAACAACCGGCTGTGACCTCGGAAGTGACAACGGAGGAGGCGGAGGAAGCCTCTCCAGCGGCGGCCCCGGTGGAGGGGGCGATCTCTCTCCTCTCCTCTTCGCCGCAGCCATTCCCGCTCTTTTGTCCATCCTTTCTCTCTCACTCTACAGCTGTGTTTTTTCGGGTCGCAGTAGTGATTGAAATAGGCAGGTCGGACTGCCGCACTTAGAGGGTCCGCCTAAATAAATATGCTCCCTCTCCACAATTTACGCTAATGTATGTTTTCTTAAAAATCTAAAAACTATACGACCTCCGTTCAAAAATAAGTAACGTTTGACTTTTTGGCACGTTTTTTAAAGAGTTAAAAACTATATAAAATATAAAGTTCTTAATTGATTTTTTAAAATAATTTTATACATATTAGTTATAAGTTTAAAATTATTTTAAAAAATTAATAAAAAAATTTAATGTTTTATATATTGTTTTTAGCTCCTTAAAAAACATGTCAAAAAGTCAAACAACACTTATTAATTAACGGAGAGAGTATAAAATATCAACATTTTAATAAATATTTTTAAATAATATCATATGTATTACTAGTAAGTATTGAATTAGTTTTAAAAATTAATTAAAAAATGGATATTTTATATAGTTTTTAACTCATTAAAAAGCGTGCATGAATAGTCCAAAGACAACTATTGTGGGACGGAGAGAGTATTAAAATACGACCGTAATTCTAGGGTAGAAGGTAGGTGGTGTAGTTAAGGATATATCATACTCACTCCGGTGAGTAATAAACGATGCTTTAGAGTTTTACACGCAAATTAAAAATGGGGCAATTTGCAAAATGTCCATAAAATAGGTACTAATTGGCGAAATGTCCACGTTTTGGGACAAATTGGTGAAATGTCCTAAATATAAACCCCCTCTCTTCTCCCACGTGCCTTTCTCTCTCCTCTGCGATCTCCCTCTCCGCACGTTCTCTTTCTCTCGCACTGCTCAACGGCGATTTCACATAATTAGTGCTGATATCTCTCCGATCTCATCAAAACCACCGATTTTGGTGTCTCTTCTACGGAATCAGGTAAGTACAGCATTCGATTACAAACTACGTCCAACGCTGCCTTGAATTCATGGAAAAGTTGCGCCAAATGCGCAAATTTTAATAGATTTTTGACGATTCTAAGTTGATTCTGAATTATGTTGAAGAATTTACTAGTCTGTCAATTAGAATCACATAAAATTATCCTTCCATTTTTTACTTATAGAAGACGACCTTGAAAATAACCGAATCTGAGCTTGTTTAAGTTCGTTTTTGCCATATCTCTATGAAATACAATCGAATCCAGTGATTACTGCTATGGAATGCCTCAAAATTTGCGCCTTTGGAGCAAATTTTGATTGATTTTTAAAGCATCGATGAATTACTAATTATGATCGTTTTTTGCTATATGTGTGTGATTTTCAAGTCTTCAATCGATTTTGTGCTTATTTATGCTATATCTCTATGAAATACAGTCGAATCGAGTGATTACTGCTATGGAATGCCTAAAAATTTGCGCATTTTGTGCAAATTTTGATTGACTTTTGAAGAATCAATTACTGATTATGATCGTTTTTTGTTATATGTGTGTGATTTTCAAGTCTCCAATCGAATTTGTGCTTGTTTATGCTATATCTCTATGAAATACAGTCGAATAAAGTGATTACTGTTATGGAATGCCTCAAAATTTGCGCATTTGGCACAAATTTTGATTGATTTTTGAAGTATCTGTTAATGTGCCTTGAACGATTGTTGACCGGCAACACATCGAGGGGTCCGGGGGGCTCCGCCCCCCGGCAGTGGTCTCCATAAGTCTGTCTATTTTGGGCTTTCAGTCCATTGTCTGTTTAGGGTTCCATGAGTCTCTTCACATACTCATGAAATGCCGACCCCTGTAACCCTAATCTGTTTTGCTTCCTCTAATAAGAAATCTGGTTCTCTGCCCGTAGACGTAGGCAACACACCGTTGCTGAACCACGTAAATCTATGTGTTGTTCTTCACTAATTTCATTCTCGTTATAACAAACTGGTATCAGAGCTTTGGTTGTTGATTTCCGCCGAGAATGATGTCTGGTTCTGTGTTGAAGATCGACAAATTTACTGGAAGAAATTTTTTCAGTCTGTGGCAGATCAAGATGCGGGCTTTGCTGAAACAGCAAGGTTTATGGACACCGTTGGCCGCCGACAAGAAGGGGGCAGATACAACCACCGCTGAGTACGGCCTTTTGGAGGAGAAGGCTCATTCGACGATTATGTTGTGTCTCGCAGACGATGTCATAACAGAATTTGCTGATCAGGAAACTGCAAGCAAGTTGGGGCTAAAGTTAGAGTCTTTGTACATGACAAAGTCTCTAACGAACAAGTTGCTTCTGAAACAACAGTTGTTCGGGCTGCGTATGCAGGAAGGTACACAACTCAGAGATCATCTTGATCAACTTAACACTTTATTACTTGAATTGTGTAATATTGATGTTAAGGTGGAGGACGAAGATGCTGCCCTAATTCTGCTGGTATCCCTACCCCCCACATACGAGAACTTCGTTCAGTCGTTCGTCGTTGGGAAGGATACCATCACGTTGGAAGAGGTTAGATCGTCGCTTCACAGTAGAGAGTTGCGTCTGAAGGCAACCGCGTCGGTTACAAACAATCAGGCTTCCGGGCTTGTGGCAAACGGAGGCAAATCTGATGGTAGAAAGGGCAATAAGAAGAAGCATCGACAAGATCGCAAATCAGGCCCTAAACCAAACGATGTTTGTAACTACTGCAAGGAGAAATGTCATTGGAAGAATGACTGTCCGAAGAAGAAGAAGCAAGAGGAAGAGAAATCTGGGCCTGCAGTAGTAGCTGATCGTGGCAATACTTCTTAGGAGGATATTGTTCTGTTAGCTGATGATCACACACACCGGGCTGATGTGTGGTATCTTGACTCTGGGGCATACTGTCACATATGTCCTAAAAGGGAGTTGTTTCCAACATATAGCCGTGCTGATGGGGGCAATGTATCCATGGGGAATGATGCTCTCTGCAAGGTTGTTGGGACTGGCTCAGTTAAGTTTCGGACAGATGATGGGAAATTTCGCACATTGGAGGATGTCAAGCACGTGTCATCCATGACGAAGAATCTGATATCCCTAACAGTGTTAGACGATAAGGGGCTCAAGTACACAGGTTATGGGGGAAAGTTGTGTGTGTCCAGAGACTCTGATGTGGTTCTGCGGGGAGTCAAGAGGGGAAAGGGAACTCTGTACACCCTACATGGTTCCTCATTTATAGGTGTTGCAGCGGCTGTTTCTGCTGAGGTTCAAGAAGCTGATGTGACCAGGCTTTGGCATATGAGGTTGGCTCATATGAGTGAAAGGGGGATGCAAATTCTCTCGAAAGCAGATCTTCTGGGAGGCCATAAGGCCCAAAGCCTTGAGTTTTGTGAATATTGTGTGTTTGGGGAAATTACATCGCAGCAAATTTCCTAAAGCAATTCATCAAACAAATGGCACACTGGATTACATCCATTCAGACAGTTGGGGTCCTTCACGTGTTCGGTCCTTGGGCGGTCACATGTATTTTTTGTCTCTAATTGATGATTACTTTAGGATGACTTGGGTATTCATGATGAGGCACAAAAGTGAGGCATTCAGTAAGTTCATGGAGTGGAAGACTCTAGTAGAGAATCAGACTGGGAAGAAGGTCAAAAGGCTGCGAACTGATAATGGTCTGGAATTCTATTCATCTGAGTTTGATGGGTTCTGCAGAGATGAGGGCATTGCTCGACATCATACAGTTAGATACACACCATTGCAGAATGGTGTAGCAGAACGAATGAATCGGACTCTTCTGGCGAAAGCAAGGTGTATGCTTTCCAATTCAGGCCTTGACAAGCGATTCTGGGCAGAAGCGGTTTCAACGGCTTGCTATCTCGTTAATCGGAGCCCACACACAGGTATCGACTGCAAAACACCTTATAAGTTGTGGATTGGAAAGGCTGCTTGACTACTCTAATCTGAGGGTTTTTGGGTGCACTGCTTATTATCATGTTGATGAGGGTAAGCTAAAGCCAAGAGCTAAGAAGGGAGTTTTCATGGGCTATGGTACCGGTGTGAAAGGGTACAGGATCTGGTCTGACGATAAGATTATACTTAGCAGAAGTGTAGTCTTTGATGAGAGCTCTTTGCTGAATTCTAGGAAGAAGACCAGGGATGCAGTTGAGAAAGAGGTTGTTGCTGAGGAGGTGGAGTTGGACTTCACTCCATCTGAGGGTCAGGTACATGATTTGGTCACCAACCAATAAGGTACTATTGAGTTAGACACTGCTGAGACAGAGGCTATACCACTAGACACAGGAGCAGGTAGAGCGACACATCGCAGTATTGCTCTAGATCGGCCAAGAAGGGCTAGCATTAGACCTCCTGCGAGATATAGGTCTGATGAGTTGGTGGGATATGCCTTGTAGGTGGCCGAGGAGGTGGAGGACGATGCTCCATCCACCTACAAGGCTGCTATTTCTAGAGATGAGTCAGCACAGTGGCTTGCAGCAATGGGAGAAGAGATGGAGTCTTTTCAGAAGAATCAAACTTGGGAGCTTGTCAAATTGCCTGCTGATAGGAAGGTGATTACTTGCAAATGGGTCTTCATGAAGAAGGAAGGACTATCAGCTGCTGAGGGTATTAAGTACAAAGCACGAGTAGTTGCAAGATGATTCAATCAGCGAGAGGGAGTAGACTACAATGAGATTTTCTCACCAGTGGTGAGACATACTTCTATCAGGGTGCTACTAGCAATGGTTGCACATCAGGATTTGGAGCTTGAACAACTAGATGTGAAGACAACTTTCCTACATGGAGAGTTGGAGGAGGAAATATACATGTCTCATCCAGATGGTTTTCAGGTTCCTGGAAAAGAGAACCATGTTTGCAGACTTAATAAGTCTTTGTATGGGCTGAAAAAGTCACCAAGGCAGTGGTATAAGCGATTTGATAGCTATATGGTGCAGCTGGGATACATCAGGAGTCCATATGATTGTTGTGTTTACCACAACAATCTGGATAATGGTTCGCGTATTTACTTAGTATTGTACGTGGATGATATGTTGATTGCTGCTCAAAACAAGTCAGATATCCAGAAGCTAAAGGATTATCTTAGTACAGAGTTTGATATGAAAGATCTGGGTGTTGCTCGAAAGATTCTGGGAGTAGAGATCTATAGAGACAGAAAGTAGATAAAACTCTTCTTATCTCAAGAAGGGTACATCAAGAAGATATTGAGCAGGTTTGGAATGTCTTCGGCTAAGTCTATATATACTCCAATGGCGTCTAACAGCAAGCTGGGAATGTACACACTTCAGACTGAGGAGGAGAAGGAGTACATGACTAAGGTCCCTTATGCCAGCGCAGTGGGGAGTCTGATGTATCCTATGGTCTGCACTCGACCAGATCTAGCATTTGCTGTTAGTGTGGTAAGCCGCTTTATGGTTCAGCCTGGGAAGGAACACTGGCAAGCTGTGAAGAGGATCTTCAGGTATCTGTTAATGTGCCTTGAACGATTGTTGACCGGCGACGCATCGGGGGATCCGGAGGGCGGAGCCCCCCGACGATGGTCTCCATGAGTCTGTCTATTTTGAGCTTTCAGTCCATTGTCTGTTTAGGGTTCCATGAGTCTCTTTATATACTCATGGATCGCCGACCCCTGTAACCCTAATCTATTTTGCTTCCTCTAATAAGAAATCCGGTTCTCTGCCCGTGGACGTAGGCAACACACCGTTGCTGAACCACGTAAATCTCTGTGTTATTCTTCACTAATTACTGATTCTCCGTGTTGATCATAATCAGTAATTGATCAATTACTGATTATGATCATTTTTTGCTATATGTGTGTGATTTTCAAGTCTCCAATCGAATATGTGCTTGTCTATGCTTATTTTTGCTCGTTAATATGTTACATTGGTAAATTTAATTCATTTTTGATGTATTGGATGAGATTTTGATGTCTTCTTTTGAATCCATGCTTCTTTTATGCTCATTCGAATAATGTATTTGCACTTTAAAGGTAACATTGCTATATCTAGATCAAATATATCCCGAATAATGTGCTTACACTGTGATTGCTCATGTCATCACTACACTTGAATCATAGAAAATTTGCACCGGAGGTGCAAATTTTGAAGGATTGTGTTCATAACTGGTGTATTGTGTTCATCTAGTTGATTTAATGATATGCATTCCTCACTGTTGCATCCATTATTGCATTTGACAATATAATGAACTCCACATTCCTTATTACACTTTGATTGCTCCATGTCAGCACTGCACTTGAATCATAGAAAATTTGTACCGGATGTGCAAATTTTGATAGAATGTGTTTATAACTGGTGTATTTTATTCATATAGTTGATTAGATGATATCCATTCCTCATTGTGGCATCAAATATTTCATGTGACAATATAATGAAGTACCCATTCCTTATTACACTTTGATTGCTCATGTCATCATTGCACTTGAATCATAGAAAATTTGCACCTCCATTGCAAATTTTGTAGGATTCTATTCATAAATGGTGTATTCTATTCATCTAGTTGATTTAATGATATGCATTTCTCACTGTTGCATCCATTATTGCATTTGACAATATAATGAAGTACACATTCCTTTTTAGACTTTGATTTCTCATGTCATCACTGCACTTGAATCATAGAAAATTTACACCGGAGATGCAAATTTTGTAGGATTGTGTTCATAACTGGTGTATTCTATTCATCTAGTTGATTTAATGATATGCATTCCTCGCTGTTGCATCCATTATTGCATTTGACAATATAATAAACTCCACATTCCTTATTACACTTTGATTGCTCGATGTCCACACTGCACTTGACTCATAGAAAATTTGCACCGGAGGTGCAAATTTTGATGGATTATGTTTATAACTGCTGTATTTTATTCATATAGTTGATTAGATGATATCCATTCATCATTATTGCATCAAATATTGCATCAAATATTGCATCAAATATTGCATTTGAAAATATAATGAAGTTCCCATTCCTTATTACACTTTGATTGCTCATGTCATCACTGCACTTGAATCATAGAAAATTTGCACCGGAGGTGCAAATTTTGTAGGATTATGTTCATAACTTATGTATTCTTTTCATATAGTTGATTTAATGATATCCATTCTTCACTGTTGCATCAAATATTGCATTTGACAATATATTGAACTCCACATTCCTCGTTAAAATTTGATCACTCCATGTCAGCACTGCACTTGAATCATAGAAAATTTGCACCGGAGGTGCAAATTTTGTTGGATTGTGTTTATAACTGGTGTATTTTATTCATATAGTTGATTAGATGATATCTGCTCATCATTGTGGCATCAAATATTGCATTTGACAATATAATGAAGTACCCATTCCTTATTATACTTTGATTGATCATGTTATCACTACACTAGAATCATAGAAAATTTTGATTATTTTTGTCTACACTTCAATCAAATTGTGTTTGTTACTACTACAATCTATTTATCCTCTTAAATTCATATTCTACAGATTACAATGGCAACCCACGTTATTAGAGTTGTATATGGTGGGAAATGGTTATTTGGTGAATTAGGACCAACCTTTGTTGGAGACACTACTTCAAAGGTGTTTATGCCTGATGACTCAATAACACTACAGGGTTTAACTGAAAAAGTGCACAATAGATAATGAAAAAGAATTCAATCATTTACACCCTTTTAAATTCTTGAGAGCTCCCCTTAACGTTGAATGTGATGCTGATTTGAAAGAGTTTTTAGAGTTGTCCGAACTACAGGATGTTGAATTTGTTGTTGAGTTGTGTGTCAGCATTAAAACAGATAATGACAAAGAAGATCAACGAACATTTTCAGCTGATAGTTTGCAGTTGGTGACATGCAATCCAAATATAACCGACATTGTCACCAAGGAAAATAGCATGACATTGATGGTGACACCAGGATGAAGGGTGTATTGCTAGAAGATATTTGAGATGACATGTATTCTGGAAGCAGTGATACTGCAAGTGATGAAGATTCTGCAGCTAAAATATGGAGAACACTCTATTCTTCAACACACATGAGAGAAACTACACTAGAAGATTGGGATGCTGACAGCTCTACCGTGCCTAGTCTGAATCTGAATTCAAAAAAATTGATGTGCATAGGCAAAAGCTTTGAATCTAGGAAAGCAGTTAAGAATGCTTTGAGAATCTTGTCAATAACCGAGATATTTGGTTTCCGTGTGGAAAAATCAGATCCAAAGTATTATAGGGTGCATTGTGTAGATCCTAACTGCAAATGGAAAGTGCATGTCAAAACTTTTGGTCAAACATGGCATGCGGTTATAGTATATGTTGACATGCACACCTGCACGTGGGATATCAGAACAAAACACTGTAAACAACCTTCATCCTCGGTGGTTGCAAGCATCATCAAATCAAGGTGAGTAAATTTTGTAAGAAATAGTATTTAAATTTAATCTTGTTTTTTAATATATTATTTATTCTAATTTCAATATAATTACACAGCGTTGACACTGGATACAAACCAGCACAGATAATGGATAAGATGAGAACAGAAAAAAAGATGACAATTTCCTACTAAACAGCATGGAAATCATAAAAAAATTGCACACGAAATTGTTAAGGGGACGCTAGAATCCAATTGTGCAGATTTGCCGTCATTTTGCGACATGCTCATGGAGAGAAACAATGTGACTATAGCATTAATTTCAACAGACAACCAAGACAGATTTAAGTACTTGTTCCTCTCCTTTGGACAGTGCATTCCCCCTCTTAAAGAAGGTATGTCTTACTCAGTGTCAGCATAAATTATGTTATCATTGATTTTCATAAATTCAATATGATCAGTAATTTCATTTTTTTATTTACCAGGTTGTTGTTATTGATGGCACATTCTTAACTGGACAATATAGAGACACATTACTTGGAGCAGTTGCGCAAGATGCAAACATACATATTTATCCGCTTGCTTTTGGTATTATTGACTCTGAAAACAACAGTTCTTGGGAATGGTTTTTTGTATTGGTTGCTGAAGGTTGTGCCTCCCTTAAATGACTTAGTGTTTGTCTCTGATAGACATGCTAACATTGCAAGGGTTATATCTTTAATTTACCCAACAGCTACACACTGCATATATATGTGGCACTTGAAAGTACAAAACATCAAAGCGACATTCAAGAAAAAACAACTTGGGAAAATGTTCAAAAAAGCAGCAGAGAGTTACACTATCCTAGAGTTCAACAACTACCTTGCACAAATAGAAGCAACTTGTCCAAAACTATCAGAATACCTGGTGTCAGCAGGTTTTGATAAATGGGCCAGAGCCCATGCAAAGTGCAATAGATACAACATGATGACATCTAACAATACTGAGAGCTTGAACTCCGTTTTCAAAGGGAAAAAGGATTATCCTATTATGGCACTTATAGAGTTTGCTAGAGAAAAGCTCACATCATGGTTCCAGGAGAGAAGAGAGAAAGCACTAGAAAACTAGGACAAAATAACTCATGAAATCCTTAAGGCGATAAGGAAATCACAAGAGCAAGTTGGGTTATATAGAGTAGAAAGGATGAATGCATCACAATTTGAGATCAAAGGCGAAGGAGTTGTAGCTATAGTTGATCTATCAGCGAGGACATGTACGTGTAGGGTATTTGATGTCGAGAAAATATCTTGTGTACATGCTCTAGCAGCCATTACACACATAAAGGCAAATGTGTCTGATTTTATTGCAAATTTTTACATCAATGATTCTTGGCGTATGGCATATGCATAAATAATATATCCAGTGTTAGAAGAAGATGAAGGGAACATCCCTGATGTGATAAAATCTATCAAATGTTACCCCCTGTAGTAAGAAAGAGAGCATGAAGACCACCTTCAAATAGAAAGCTTTCAATGGGAGAGTTCAAGAGAAGGATAAAACATTCAAAATAAGGTTGTCAGCACAATTTTTGTCATCGGTATTATATAAAAGTACTAGTAGGAAAGAATACAACTTAGACATTATGAATGACATTTATGTTTCAAAATAAACATTAATTCAATATTATAGAATAAAATTTTAGATTTTATCATGTAATAATACAAGTTTGTATATTCTTTTCCCTCTATGTCAGCGCAATTTTGTCATCAGTGCTCATTAAATTTCAGATTTATATCATTGTTGTTTGTTGTAAGGAGGAAATTGAGTATGAAATATAATAAAATAGATCAAACCAGATTTAGGCCCATGCAAATAATTACAAGACCCCCTCCAATGTAGTAAGAGAAAGTCAGGATCGAATCCACGAGGAAGCGTGTCAGTGGAACCTAGGCAGTTGTAAATCTCACAGAAAAGCAACAGAAAACAGAAATAAAGAAACAAAGAAAGAAAGACAAACGAAAGCAAGAAATAAAACAAAGGCAACAACTAACTCGATCTCGACAAGCCCTAACTCGAGATCGACTAACAATAGTAGAAACAGAAACTAAAAATCAACGACAGAAACTCGATCCAGACAAGATCCTAGTCGATCTCGACAAGAAGCCACTCGAGATCGATGAGCCTCTCCTCTAGATCGACTAAGAATGCAGAAAGTATAAATTGAAAATTAGAACACAGATTCGCAGATTTCGACAAAAATAAACTCAATATATGAAAAACTTCCAACGCCAGGGTACCAACGCCACAACGATAACCATGCAAAGTAACACATAAAGGCATAAAAGATCATGCTTTCCATCAAAATAACTTTCGTTACTAACAAATAGGCATATAGAGGCTTTTGCATAAACCCTAATTGTTACTAGCCCTTTTCACATAATTAACCCAAGTTGCATTAAGATCACTTTCGCTTCAATAACACAAACAAGGATCACCTTCATCTCTCGCAAAAGAATCATGCTCATAGGGATAGAAGACGAATTGCATAAAAAGATTGTACCTTTACCGCATCACCTCACATGGCCACCGTCGGGCTCACCCCAGCCCCAGAAGTGGGTGGAATACTCGCTCTTCATTATCAAGAAAGACATTAAATAACAAAAGAAACTAACTTGCATTGATTTAAATAAAGAAAGCTTACAACCAAACAAGACAAATCCGCTTTCACCTTTCCACCTTGCTTGCCACAAACTCTCTCTCTACTCCTACTTACTTGAATGGAATTGAATGTGTGATTGAATGAATGAAAAACTAGCCCCTAAGGCTTTATTTATAGCCTTCTATTCCTTGCTATTTAAGGATAGAATATATCTATCTATATCTAAAAAGCTTTAAAAGAAAAATAAAAGTACTTTAGGAATTAAATCTATAAAGGGGAAAATAAATCTAAAATAGGTAAATATCTTCTTGTTGATAGATCTTGTCTTCCATGGATAGTTGATAGATAGATGTAGGATAGATCTCGACTTCCTCGATCTCCTTCGGCTCTAAGGACTCCCACAGCGCGTAGGACTGCTCAAACCGCGTAACGCGGCTTCGGACGCGGCTCGTCGATCTTGACTAGGGCTCCTCGAGATCGACTAGGGTGGTCATCGACTTGGGCTGGCTGGCTTGGTCGGGTAGCTCTGCTCGACATGGCTCGGACAGGTGCTTCTGGCTCCTCAATCTCGACAAAGTAACTCGAGATCGAGTTGGGTATGCATCGATGAGGGCTGGCCTGATGTAGTCGAGTAGATGGTGCTCATCACGGACTCGGATTGGCACCATGGGTTCCTCGATCTTGACAAAGCTCCTTGAGATCGACTAGGGTTTTGCTCGGCTTCTCCGTCTTTGGCTTCTCGACATGGCACAACTCGACGACTCCGAACATGGCGCTCTTGGTGTTGTCGATCTCGATAAGGAAACTCGAGATCGAGTTGGCTTACGGAGTCGAGTTGCATCTAACTCAGTGCCTAGTCGACAAGGTCTGTGCTCGGACACTCTCATCGAGATCGAGTTGCCTTACACTAGATCGAGTAAACATGGGTTCCTAGCTTGATTCGACTGGTTCCGCTGCTTCTTGACCTTGGACTTCTGTAGTTTATTTCCGAGCTTTTCCGACCTTTCTCAAAACTGTTGTAATTTGCTTCGAATTCTGCGAAATTAAACAGAAACTGGTGTAGATTCCATAATTTGGCAAATAAACATAAACTACATAGATTATGTACTATCTTAGCCTAAATGCATGAAATGTATGCAGAAAACGATATAAAAGTTACTGTAAAACATGGCAGATTCAACTCACAACAAACACCCCATACTTAAGCTTGCTTGTCCTCAAGCAATACTTTTATTTTTCATATAGGGGAAGAAATCAAAACTCTCAATGTAACGGCCCGAGATTATGATTCCCGAGTTACGTTTCGAGGGATAAAACCCCTCGTTAGGATCTTGCGCTCCGAGTACAGGTTGAAGGTTTGAAACCGAAGGGTTGTAGTTTAAAGCGGGATTTCGCACCCAAATCTGTAAGGTCCGTTGGAGACCCTGGGGTAAACCCCTGTACCTGTCCTAAGTCTACAACGCGAGAAATCCTTTATCATGCAAAGGGCATAAGTTCTGAAAATGATACAACCAGTGCCACGGTAGAGCCGGGTCAAAACAGAGTATAAGTAGGGAGAATCCCAAAAGCATGAATCTGGTGAAGTCAAATTTCAACACTCACTCTCCGCCATATGAATAGACCCCGTCATAACAACACAAAATCAAGTAGTGTATCGGGTACCTGAAACTATACCACCAAGTCAGGCCAAGAGTCCGCCCGCGGGTCCTCTGACCGCGCTGAGGACATATAATACGCCTATACCTAGAATAAAGGATGCCTTCATGCATTACTGAAATATTACCACACTATCATGTTCCTAATTCATATGTGCATAATATTAAGTAAGGCCTTAACAAAGAATACCAAGTGGTATATCCCTCTTCTACCACCCCCCCCCCCCTTACAGATAGGGTGGAGACTGGCCAGTTCGATGCTATCATCATATCATATCTCATCATCATATCATATCTCATCATCATATCATATCTCATGCCCATCTCGTATCTCGTGATATATATAAATGACTCGAGGAGGACAACACCCGATGAAGCTGGGCTGCCCTATGACCCTAGCAAGGACTCTAGGACTCACAGATAACGGCCGTTCTGTATTCAAACGCATACAGAATAAGGATGCTCATTCGTAAATGCAATTCCTAAGCATGATACTACATGACATGCTCTTATGCATATGCAACACCTACATACTATATGACACATCAGGCAGGAGGTACTGGTTACTGAGTAAGCCCCGGAGGTACTTACCTGGCTAGCAGATCGGCAATAGAAGAATCCAGCATATAGTAGTCACAATCACAGAGTATCACCTAGTACGTAATGGAATATACATAAGTCTACATCCAACTATTAAGCACTCAAGCACACCTCGATCAATAGAACAAGTAACATATTATGAAAGTCCTTTTATCGCATCATCCGCTCCCCAAGACCACATCGTTCTCCATAAATCATTCAACCAATTCCGCATGTTCATATACATCAATTCCGCATATACCTCAACGGTTCATCAAAATCATAAGACATAATTTGTGTGATATAAAATCCTACTAGATCGTCATAATTATCCAACATTTAATCTCATATAATAATTCATCACAAGTCATGCTATTAGTCATACATATCATACTGTTAGTCAAACGATCATAATATCATGCTAGTTAGTCATTGAATAAGTCTTATTTCCAAGTTAGTTTCAAAACCGTTTCGAATCCCAGTTAGATAGTTAAGTATTCCGACCATTGAAAATACTCGCCAAATTCCCTTTTAAATTTATTTATTAGATTACTTTCCAATCTTAAAATTCGTTTCCAAATTCTTTACAATTCTTTAAGTCCCAATAATATATTTTAAATCTCAATAGTATTATACGACAATTTAAATACCATTTATTAAACACCTTTATAAATTATTTCCAAATCCCCTAAAATCCCGACCATTTTTATTTAATAAAACAACCCTTATAATTCTCCCAAAATAATATTTTATCTTTATTTTAATCACCACTAACTAATTAGTAGTTAGTTAGATAAGTAAATGGTTAAACCCGAACAGAACCAAACCGAACCCGCAATTAATCCAAACCCGGTTATATAACAAATACGGAGTATATATATAAAACTATGAAATGTTAGCAAGGTGGGCCAAGCTACGTCAGCTTCTTCAACCTCTCGCTTCAGCCTTTCCACCCCGCCATAGTTGCGGCTCGAGACCTTGCTCCCGACGCCGCTCCCGCTGCGCCATGGTTCCGCCCAGCTAGCTCGGACTCGCCGCCTTCCTTGGCCCTCTGGTTCGCCCATCCCTGAACTCTCGGCTCGCTCTCTCCAGCGCCCTCGCGCAACGCTCTCGCCTTGCACGCGCTGCTCCCTCGCTCTCGCCGCTCTCCTCGCCGGACCTCGAGCTCACCGGAGCTCTCGATCCCTCCCGATTTCCCGCACTCAGCTCTCTCCCACCCACGACTAATCTAAGAATCAAAAGGGAGCATGGAATCGAACAAGAAAGAAAAGAAGGCTAGGAAGCTCACCGACGGGTTCGCGACTTCGGAGCTCTCGATCGGAGAGTTGGGCGTCGTCGGAGGTTCGCGATGGCTCGTCGGACCTGCACCGGATGTGGGTGAGTGTGTTGGTGAAGACTGAAGGCGATTTCGATCGGAAACGAAGAAGAACGGCTTACCGGAAGAAGGCTTCGCGAAACAGAGCAAGGAGGTTGTTCGTTGGCTCGTCGACGGCGCTGGTGGCTCCGAGACTGCTGGTGGCGCCTTGGTGGATGCTAGCGGCGCTGGTGGTGTTCCGACAACAATGTAGCGGTGGCTAGAGGTGGTGATAGGTGGTGGTTCGAGGGTGCGGCAACGGTGATGGAATGGTGATGGTGCAGACGAGATGGTGGTGGCGTGGGTACGGTGAATGAAGATAGCAGAAGATCACAGTGATGAAGATGACAGTGATGAGTATGGTGATAGAGGGAGTTGGTGAATGTCTGAATGATGGTGAATGAAGAACTGACGGGGAGTGGGGTTTGAATTTGAAGGGTATGGTGAAGTGAGTGTAGAGTGGGTAAGGGTGGAGTATGAAATTGGTTAAACCAATACCCGGAAATAAATTCTGAAGACGCGAATCTCGAACCTCGAAATTAGTTCAGGAATGTTAGTTTCCCCAAATTCCTCTCTCGATCAATTAGATTTTAAAAATTGACAAGGATATTGTCATTCGATAATTATTTTCAATTTTCGAGGTGAAATGATGGAAATCGTTCGTCAAATTTTATATTACGGTCGGAATCTGCTAAACGAGCTTTTAATTCGATTTAAATTCATTTTTAATTTCCTTTTTCCGAAAAAAATTAGGATTTGAAAATCCGAGTCTTTACATCATCCACCTCTAAAAACAAGTCTCGTCCCTGAGACTAAAATTATTTTAAAATAGGGGATGAAGTTTGAAATGGTTGAGTTCAAGGATCGTGTCATTGATCCCGTAAGTATCTCATAAGTGCCCCTATGAGATTCTCACAGTACCGTTGTCATGATCATAATATCCCCATTAGACTGTAGTAAGAATGTGATATGGGCCCCTACCACATCCTTACTCCGACTCCTCGGTCATATCATAACTCAAAATATCACAACGTCCTCTTTAAAACACCGTTCAAAATTTCAAGTTCGGCATTAGTTAAAAGCATTCATAACCTCTCTATTCATCCTACCATCCCCTTCTAAAGGCTAATCCCATATTCTCTTCCTAGGTTCTAAGACATTATCAAGGTTCAACAGTTCAATTTCTATCATTTCCATCATCAAGCATCATGTATATATATCGAATAACAATAGCACCTCGCGTCTAATAACATAACATAATCACCTCAAGAATAGCCACATAGCATAGCATATCTAGCATCGTATCATATATGGTAGAATTTATCACATCATCTCACGGAAGTTACACACCATATCAATCATATAAGCACGTTATATCCATCAGATAAGTACATCATACTCATTCTAACTACCAAGCGTCATCGCATTAGAGGCAAACAACTGTTTCCGTATAGTAGCATTTAATCGAGTTCAGGGATAACTATGTTAGTACTAATAGTTCCCTATTGTCAACGACAACACATCAGAGAATCAACATCGTCTATAGCATAGAATTCGCACAACATTTGACCCCCAAGTAAAGTATACACTAGATCACTATCTCAGGAGAATCTGTCTTACACTACCAATCATGATGAGACACGACCACTACTCACCATCCCTTTCACTAAGACCAACTAACCACTCTCACTAACCATCCACCTCTAAGGACCCAACTCATGCTGACCATCTCACACCTGACACCCCTGACCAATTCTAACGCAGATCCCAACTAGTGGTACTCCCAACCACGAATCACCATGACCCTCAAGCCGACCCATTCTAGATCCTCTTCCCAACATACTCTACCATGACTAATTCCCTCAACTCCGCATGTTTCCCCAAATTACCTCAGATCGCGCTTCCTTAAACTTCGAAATCTGTACCACTTAAACCCTTATGTACCGATCATCATTTTCACCGAATTCCTATGACATCCTCGTCCGAATTTCCTAAGCACCGCAACTTCACCAACCTTTAAAAATCTCTCTAGCGTCCTCAATACCTTCTGGTTTGCCTAGTTTCCAAATCCATGCGCATAATCTCTCTATCTCAACCTTAAACCCACAGTCTTACTAGGAATCTAAACTACATCATTGCATAGCTACCAGCATTTCCTTGAAGATTCATCTCACATCCTCAATTACCTCAATAGCCACAATGAACTCCACTCATAAATCTCAATTCATTCATTATGCCAAAATCCTCCAACAACGCATCTAGAGATCCTCCACTCATAAATTCCCCAAACATTATCAATCCTATCTAAACAACCCCAACTACTCATCATACGAACAACCCCGATGTGAACAACCTAATATCCTCGATCGATAACTTCCCAAACAACGTCATACTACTCTTCCTTGGCAATTCCTCAACCTCATCCCTTACCGAAATCGCTCCCACTCAAAGCACACACCATCTAGTCCCAAATTCTACGATTTCTCAAGCGTTCCTTAATCGATCATCCTTACGTTGCCCAAACTCTGCTCCTAGACTACCTAGATACTACCCTTAGCGCACCAACCCGTCTAATAGAACTTCCACTACAAGAACTCCTCGACCACTCATAGCATATCCAGCCACCTCTAGAACTATCCAAACTACCTATACCCTCACACACTACTTTTCTATACTTCCACCTCTAACTGAGACCTTTCTAGAAGCTCATCTGAGAACCCCACTACTTACTACCTCCTACCAGTCCTAACTCACTCGACTCTACCTACGTTAATGCATTCTTCCTGTACTCTATCTCACACTACCAAAGACCACATCCGAAGACATCAAACCCACCAACCACTTTTCAACCTAACTTACCGAAGAACCTCGCGTCCCATGTTCCTGAAAGAAGAACCATCCAACATATATACCTCATACCTTACTCATTAGCACATCAGTATACTCAAGCATCAAGGCACATCATCATAGACACAAGACAATCATGCAATTACTCACTACCAGCTCAGCATATCAGCCATCACATATTTGGTTATGTCAGTTCTAGGCCTATCACACAACATCCCTTCCAATTAGCATAGAAGAAACCATAATTCGAATGAAGAACGCCCTTCCTTGAGTCATTCCTAATGGTCGGATCCACGACTGCCATCTTTGAAGCGTAACCGTCCCTTTTGTGCCATCGGTGATGTCGGTCCTGGAGTTTGTGGGTTATGGGCCCACCACGATTCCGCTGCGCCGCTCCGGTACTACATGGTTGTTTACTCTTCCTTCCATGTCGACATTCATCAAAGGGATCACAAGGGGTTAGAAGTTACAGAGATAGAGGAGGGACAAGAACAGACAACACGACTTCCTTACGGATCCAAACACATACCAGGACTAAGGACAATGAGACCAGAGACAAGAGAAAAGATCCTAACCCGAGAGTTACAACGAGGCATTCAGGGTATTTTATGAGATTATGATTATGGCAAGCAACACATAGCAATCACGACGAATCTCAATCACATTATTCTACACTAGCATGCACCTATCTCAAGGAATATCGATTTATGCATTCCTAACATGGTCATATAATCATCTTTATATATGTGCGCAGAACATGCTACCAACCTATCATTTCATTCACCAATCATGCTTGACAGACTAAGAACATATATGCACAGACTGACATAGAACATATATGAAATAAGTTATGCAAGATCTAGCAACCATCACAGGATATCATATGCACTACTTATCACTCATTTAGATACACAATTATGCAAGTCATAATATTACGGAAAGCATGCTAAGAAGTACCCTAAAAATCATGCTAAAGGTATGGTCAGTTCATGTAGGGTTGGTATAGCAACTATCTCATCACATACATCCATATTCACATAGTAAGACTAAGACGTCACACAATCATATGAGGGCTTATAATTGAGAGGCATATATCCTACATGATACCAGCAATACTTATTAAACATGTACACAGTCATGAGGTCCAATGAGGTTCATCTGGCATGCTAAGTCATCCAATTCACGTTTTAACATACAACGAGAGTTGAGCACACTATCATGAACCTAGTTCATAGGGAGATGGTAATCATGTGGATTCAATACATACGACACGTACATCTACTCATAAGTGCAACCATGCAAGGTACCAGGCAATTCATGCTGAATTATACCAATATACAATTTCATGAAATCACAAGGAGACTATCATTATAAGTTGACAGAATTCTCTAAGGGCAATCACCGACTCACCACCCCGTTTTCCCGTGGGACGCTAGTATGACTTTCTGGGTAGGACACAAGGACATTCACGCTGTTTCTGATAGAGGAGGGTAGAACTCGTGTTTAGACTCTTGTGACAAGAAGACATGGTTGGCCATTACGATGATCGAAAGGGATGACTCCATAAGACAACTCACTTCTATTTCGAAACGATTTAAATCCTCACTCCCACTAACATAGTCAGGTAACCCTCACACCTGACACGATTTCCGAAGGTATTTAGTTGACCGACCCAAATTCTCCGTGAAAGACCCCAATCACAAGTACGAGACTCGATAGAAGCATCGATGGTGGGATACGAAACAAGACTCTAAACAGGGGAGAGGATGCTTCTCGACCCTTGCTAACATGCCTAGATGTTTTGGTTGGGCGGATGACAGAGTCAGAACCATCAGGGGGTTTGAATTATGAAAGGGCTATTTCGACAAAACAGCAATTCCGATTACATAAGAACAAGGTTTTCTCCCACTATCCCGTTTGCACGGTTATTCAACACATGATTCAAGTCAAGGCATATCGATTAGTTCGCTATCCTACGCACAATAGCACTCAACACGAAAGCAATCAACAAGATTAAAATGATCCTCTTCGAGGAGGATCGCCCCCGGGTCCAATTGCATATATGTACATATATAAACATAAGCATAAAGACGATCTATGCCGTCCTTCGAGGGACGACTGACCAGAGGGGCAAAACCTCACGGCCTCCTAACTCAACACTCCAACCTCCGTGGTGTTTCTTGGAGTCTTCTAGGCCCATCTGTAAATAAAAGCTAGTATTTTGCCTACCGTTCCCCGAATTCTACATCCATAAGGGAAGTCTACCGCTTGGGTCTCTACCCACGAGATTATTTCCCCTTTATTCATTTTAGGTTTTAAGTCCAATTAAATTCATTTTTCCCTTTATAAAATATTTTCCAAAACCATTTGAAAATGTTGGGCGATTTTCAAAACCTCTTCAACCTATTGTACTCGGATTGCGAAACCTCAGCTCTGATACCACCTTTGTAACGGCCCGGGATTATGATTCCCGAGTTACGTTTCGAGGGATAAAACCCCTCGTTAGGATCTTGCGCTCCGAGTACAGGTTGAAGGTTTGAAACCGAAGGGTTGTAGTTTAAAGCGGGATTTCGCACCCAAATCTGTAAGGTCCGTTGGAGACCCTGGGGTAAACCCCTGTACCTGTCCTAAGTCTACAACGCGAGAAATCCTTTATCATGCAAAGGGCATAAGTTCTGAAAATGATACAACCAGTGCCACGGCAGAGCCGGGTCAAAACAGAGTATAAGTAGGGAGAATCCCAAAAGCATGAATCTGGTGAAGTCAAATTTCAACACTCACTCTCCGCCATATGAATAGACCCCGTCATAACAACACAAAATCAAGTAGTGTATCGGGTACCTGAAACTATACCACCAAGTCAGGCCAAGAGTCCGCCCGCGGGTCCTCTGACCGCGCTGAGGACATATAATACGCCTATACCTAGAATAAAGGATGCCTTCATGCATTACTGAAATATTACCACACTATCATGTTCCTAATTCATATGTGCATAATATTAAGTAAGGCCTTAACAAAGAATACCAAGTGGTATATCCCTCTTCTACCACCACCCCCCTTACAGATAGGGTGGAGACTGGCCAGTTCGATGCTATCATCATATCATATCTCATCATCATATCATATCTCATCATCATATCATATCTCATGCCCATCTCGTATCTCGTGATATATATAAATGACTCGAGGAGGACAACACCCGATGAAGCTGGGCTGCCCTATGACCCTAGCAAGGACTCTAGGACTCACAGATAACGGCCGTTCTGTATTCAAACGCATACAGAATAAGGATGCTCATTCGTAAATGCAATTCCTAAGCATGATACTACATGACATGCTCTTATGCATATGCAACACCTACATACTATATGACACATCAGGCAGGAGGTACTGGTTACTGAGTAAGCCCTGGAGGTACTTACCTGGCTAGCAGATCGGCAATAGAAGAATCCAGCATATAGTAGTCACAATCACAGAGTATCACCTAGTACGTAATGGAATATACATAAGTCTACATCCAACTATTAAGCACTCAAGCACACCTCGATCAATAGAACAAGTAACATATTATGAAAGTCCTTTTATCGCATCATCCGCTCCCCAAGACCACATCGTTCTCCATAAATCATTCAACCAATTCCGCATGTTCATATACATCAATTCCGCATATACCTCAACGGTTCATCAAAATCATAAGACATAATTTGTGTGATATAAAATCCTACTAGATCGTCATAATTATCCAACATTTAATCTCATATAATAATTCATCACAAGTCATGCTATTAGTCATACATATCATACTGTTAGTCAAACGATCATAATATCATGCTAGTTAGTCATTGAATAAGTCTTATTTCCAAGTTAGTTTCAAAACCGTTTCGAATCCCAGTTAGATAGTTAAGTATTCCGACCATTGAAAATACTCGCCAAATTCCCTTTTAAATTTATTTATTAGATTACTTTCCAATCTTAAAATTCGTTTCCAAATTCTTTACAATTCTTCAAGTCCCAATAATATATTTTAAATCTCAATAGTATTATACGACAATTTAAATACCATTTATTAAACACCTTTATAAATTATTTCCAAATCCCCTAAAATCCTGACCATTTTTATTTAATAAAACAACCCTTATAATTCTTCCAAAATAATATTTTATCTTTATTTTAATCACCACTAACTAATTAGTAGTTAGTTAGATAAGTAAATGGTTAAACCCGAACAGAACCAAACCGAACCCGCAATTAATCCAAACCCGGTTATATAACAAATACGGAGTATATATATAAAACTATGAAATGTTAGCAAGGTGGGCCAAGCTACGTCAGCTTCTTCAACCTCTCGCTTCAGCCTTTCCACCCCGCCATAGTTGCGGCTCGAGACCTTGCTCCCGACGCCGCTCCCGCTGCGCCATGGTTCCGCCCAGCTAGCTCGGACTCGCCGCCTTCCTTGGCCCTCTGGTTCGCCCATCCCTGAACTCTCGGCTCGCTCTCTCCAGCGCCCTCGCGTAACGCTCTCGCCTTGCACGCGCTGCTCCCTCGCTCTCGCCGCTCTCCTCGCCGGACCTCGAGCTCACCGGAGCTCTCGATCCCTCCCGATTTCCCGCACTCAGCTCTCTCCCACCCACGACTAATCTAAGAATCAAAAGGGAGCATGGAATCGAACAAGAAAGAAAAGAAGGCTAGGAAGCTCACCGACGGGTTCGCGACTTCGGAGCTCTCGATCGGAGAGTTGGGCGTCGTCGGAGGTTCGCGATGGCTCGTCGGACCTGCACCGGATGTGGGTGAGTGTGTTGGTGAAGACTGAAGGCGATTTCGATCGGAAACGAAGAAGAACGGCTTACCGGAAGAAGGCTTCGCGAAACAGAGCAAGGAGGTTGTTCGTTGGCTCGTCGACGGCGCTGGTGGCTCCGAGACTGCTGGTGGCGCCTTGGTGGATGCTAGCGGCGCTGGTGGTGTTCCGACAACAATGTAGCGGTGGCTAGAGGTGGTGATAGGTGGTGGTTCGAGGGTGCGGCAACGGTGATGGAATGGTGATGGTGCAGACGAGATGGTGGTGGCGTGGGTACGGTGAATGAAGATAGCAGAAGATCACAGTGATGAAGATGACAGTGATGAGTATGGTGATAGAGGGAGTTGGTGAATGTCTGAATGATGGTGAATGAAGAACTGACGGGGAGTGGGGTTTGAATTTGAAGGGTATGGTGAAGTGAGTGTAGAGTGGGTAAGGGTGGAGTATGAAATTGGTTAAACCAATACCCGAAAATAAATTCTGAAGACGCGAATCTCGAACCTCGAAATTAGTTCAGGAATGTTAGTTTCCCCAAATTCCTCTCTCGATCAATTGATTTTAAAAATTGACAAGGATATTGTCATCCGATAATTATTTTCAATTTTCGAGGTGAAAGGATGGAAATCGTTCGTCAAATTTTATATTACGGTCGGAATCTGCTAAACGAGCTTTTAATTCGATTTAAATTCATTTTTAATTTCCTTTTTCCGAAAAAAATTAGGATTTGAAAATCCGAGTCTTTACACTCAACATATCAGATTCATTTTCATATAACCCTGCAGTCAATTACCATCCTTGAAAAGGTACTAGTGTCATAGATCCATGCATGTGCAAATATACAAAAGCAACATCTACTCACAAAAGGAGGGTTATGCAAAAACAATTTATGTGACAAGGCATTAATAATCAAGAGGACTTTAATTTAAGCTCAAATAAGGAGTAGATTGGTAAAAGGCTAAAGGTGGGCAATTTCTGGCAATGTGGTGCTTTTGATCCGGGGAAATGGAGTATTTTCAAACTTGAATTTCCACATTCCTTTTTCATACGATTCATCACCTTTCATATTGCTTTTATTCATAATAATGCTTTTACGTCTCTGACCTCAACACTGCCTTCTCGCGAGTCGCAAAAATGGGTGTCATGAATGGCCCCGGATACTTAGTGCTTTGGACTCCTCACCTATGTGTCCCATCTCACTGAACTATTATCTCAGTAAGCAGGGTCAATCTACCTTTATCTCCTGAGGTGATTGGATTTTCTTTCACTCATTAAATTTTCCATATTTTTCAAACATTCTCCTACCATACTCCAATAATAATAATAACAACACAACAACCATATAACAATCTCCATAATGTAACATCATTCTCAACATAATCCCCGGATAGGAAATAAGGTAAAGAATGAGCAATATTTAGAACATGTGGAGCAATAATTGAAATAAGGCATATATATGGCTTTTGTGATGCATAAGCATAGGTAAGGCTAGGAATATAATATGAGCATTATATGGAAATATAAAGTCCTCCATCCTTTTATCATGCAACATGTCAAAAGCAACTTCAAATTTTACCGCCTTTCATGGTTTTCAATAAAATATGCACTTCATTGTGACTTCCCTTTACTAGGTAATTTCATGCTATATCTCTAATGAATCCAATCTTGCATCGTCGAGTTCAATATAAGTTTCGATTACATTAATCAAATTTTCAATGGGGGTCATTTTTCTTCAAATTTTTGGAAAACATGCATATAAGCTTATAAATCAATAATGCATTCCAAAATAGCCATGTAGCAATTCAAAGAAATAAATTCTAAATATGCACAAATAATGTCAAATATAGCAAATATGCATAAACTAAGCCCTTACCCCACCCCATAATTAAACATTACAGTGTCTTCACTGTAAAAAAACAAGGGTAAAGAAAGAAACTCACTAGACAGGTGTGCGGGGCCTCTCAATTTTTAGTGAAAGAATCGCTTGGGCCGAGTATGAATATGGCTCATCCATGGACCTGAAAAGTGCAGAAGACATATACCCATAATAGAAAAACTAAAAATGTTCAAAAACCAAAAAACAAACAGAACAATGTCAAAAAAGTCCAAAAATAAAATGTCTATGTACAAGCTCTAGATTTTATAGTCGCTAGGCCGACTTCTCCATTTAGCTCAAGGTGGCATTTGTAGGGCCCATGTAGCCTGGGCTTCAAATAGAACTCCATTCTTGTCCATCAGCTGTAATCCTCTAGAATGGATCTTGTTCACCACGAAAGGTCCCATCCTCTTCTTGTTGAATTTGTTAGGGAACCAATGATCCTTTGATTTAGAGACATAGAGCTTGTCTCCAATTTCATACTCTTTGGGCTCATCATTGGATATCCTACATAAGCGCAAATACCAAGGCAAACCTCTCCCATGTATAGATAGATCTTTAATGGAAATGGGAGAAGAAAGATCCATACCTTGGCTTACCTTTGCAGAGACGGAATCGGGGACCACGGTGTTTGGTCGATCTTGAGTAGGTGTACTTGATCTCGACGAGTTTTCAGGTTCTGGTGGTGAGCTGCTCGAGGATGCAGGAGCTGGAGAAGCTTGGTCGATCTCGACTAAGGTGGTCGATCTCGAGTAGGTTTGGCCGTCTGGTGGAGTCAGCGTCGAGGAAGGTGAAGTCGAGGCAGGGAGTGCTTGGTCGATCTCGAGTAGTGTACTCGATCTCGAGGAGGGCTCGGCTTCTGTCTGGCTGCTCGACGACGCTGGTGCTGGTGGAGGCTCCTGGTTTTGGTCGAGATCGACTAGAGTCCTCGATGTTGAGGAATCTTGGTCGACTTTGACCCCATACTTGGTTCCTGTCAAGGCATCCGAAAAATAGTTAGTCCATAACGACGTACCTTGGTCTGTGTTGATTGGATTCTCTGTTTCCTCTTTTAGGATGGCCATGATCTCCTCCACCTGGGCCTCCATATCCCTCTTTTCCAGCTCCTTAGGGGTCATATTTCTTACCTTGGGTTCCCCGCATGTGATGTAGTCAACCGAGATAGATTTTACCTCTTCCATTGGACCTGTATGCCTTTCCTTACGCTTATGTTGGCATATTTCTCTGTTTCCTCTTCCATTGGACCTGTAGCCAACTGAGATAAAATGAATACTCAATTACCTCATCGCTAATGTTGAAAGTGAGCACTCCTTTCCTTACGCTTATGTTGGCATCCACCGTCGCCAAGAAGGGTCTTCCTAGAATAATTGGACAAGCAGGGTCTTCTTGCATATCAACAACTAGGAAATCAGTAGGGACAAAGAATTTACCTACTTGTAATGGCACATTGTCCACCATGCCTGTTGGAATGACCACCGTGTTGTTGGCCATGTATAGTCTAGCATCCACAGGCTCTAGGGCACCGATCTTAATCTTGGACCAAATTGTTAAAGGCATTATACTCACACCAGCTCCAAGATCACATAAGGCATTAATTTTATATGGACCAAATCCAATGGTTATAGCAAACTTACCTAGATCTGGCCTCTTTTCCAATATGTCCAAATGGCTGCATTCCTCTGTAATCTCAGCCATTGATCGCTTTTTGCTCAGCCATTGATCGCTTTTTGCTCAGAATCTATTGAGAAAATATGAAAACATAAATAGAGAAAATAAGATAATGTTGAGCAACATTTCATAATTCTCATTGTTGTGCAAATATAAACTATTGTTGAGCAAAAATAAGATGATGTTGAGCAAGTTTTCACCAATCACGCCATGTTGTGCAATTTTATTCTATTGATGAGCAAAAATAAGACCATGTTGACCAATAATCTATTGAGCAAATATGAAAACATAAATAGAGAAAATAAGATAATGTTGAGCAACATTTCACAAGTCTCGTTATTGTGCAAATATAAACTATTGTTGAGAAAAAATAAGATGATGTTAAGCAAGTTTTCACCAATCGCTCATGTTGGGCAGCTTTATTCCATCGGTGAGCAAAAATAAGACCATGTTGAGCAAAAATAAGATGATGTTAAGCAAGTTTTCACCATTATATTTATAAAAAATAAGATCATGTTGAGCACAAAATCACAAGTTTCAATTGTTGTGCAAATATAAGCTATTGTTGAGCAAATATAATATGTTTTTTAGCACAAAATCACAAGTCTCAATTCTATTGAAAAATAAAGAATCATATTGCGAAAAAATAAATTTAAGGTATGCAATTATAAGCTAAATAATAAGAAATAAATAACATATTACACAATTTCCGATTTTTTACAAAAAAATAAAAGAAAAACGGTTTTCCTAAAAAAAATATAAAAAACAACCAATGTAAATGTCTAAAACACTTTTCTCATTCTAGAAGTTCTCGATCACCTTCGTTTGTTTCATCCTCCAGCTAAATCTACTCTCTCTTTCTCTGCGAGATTTCTTCACGCTTGATTATAGGCTTGTGGAGACGAAATCTACCATATACATCAACATGTCATCAGATCCGAAAGGTTTGATTTCGTATTTTCCGTATATTATAGTTTAAATTAGAACGAGTAGTGTTTAGAGTTTAGTTTTCATGAAAATCAGGAAATGACACTTACTCAAGTGGTTTGAATGTTTATAATCAAGCAGTTATTAAGCCTTCCAAGAGCTACCATTGCTAATTCAATTACTTCCGCATTATAATTTGTAATTAATGTGATGTATTTATCGTTAAATTTTGAAATTTATACGGTATAAACTGCCTTCTCTTACAATGTCATTATGTCCAATATTTGTAGAAATTGATTGTAAGTGTTCATTCAATAGGTAAACGTGCCCAAAGTTTAAGTGATTCACCTGTTCTACACAGTCCAAATCGAATTTGCAAGAGATCAAAAAGATCTGGAGTTAAACCTCTAGTAGTTGATTTATCTAGAGATTCACCTTCCTTCAAAGATGAATTGTTTGTTGATACTAAGCCTTGTAAAGCCTATATATGAAGCAGGGGAGGGTTGTCAGTCACTTGAATCCAAAGATTTGCAACCACTTGTTTGAAAAAACAGTAAGAAAGAAGTTCCCCTTGTGACTGAAATCTTCCTATTAGCATTGTTGCTGTGGAAACCGTTGAAATTGCAAGGTTGCATAACTATTCACCTAATGAGACGGTTGTTCAACATGTAAACCCAACTGTGCATATCATCACATCTGATGAGCAAACGGATCCCACGGAAGGCACGTTCAAGCCCACGCTTTGAAGGCACGTTCAAGAGGAACACTAGACAACCTAACACAGAAAACAAGCAGATGATTGTGAGGAACGAGAGGAACACCAGACAAAAAAACTCCCATCTTTGAAGGCACGTTCAAGCCCACGCTTGCTGGTATCATCATTGAAAAAAATGAATGACAGGCAGAAGAAATTCATTCAAGATATTGGGTTTGGATTTTTGTTCAACTTGGATATTGTTACCCTACCACTGCATTTTTCATATCGGTTAGTGGATCAGTTTGATCCTAACAAGTGTTGCTTGGTGCTGGCTAATGGAGAAGAACTTGAAATTACAGAAATAGATGTGTATATCACAATGGGTTTCCCCATAGGGAAGGTTTTAGTTGGAAGAAAAACAGCTAAAGAGAATTTCAGTCTTATGCAAGATTGGAAAAGCACATATGAGGTCCAGGATAATATAACAACAGCTATGGTGATGGATAAAATGATAGCTGAAACTGACCGTGGTGATCAATTCCTTGTGAACTTTATTGTTATATTAGACTCTATCTTGGTTGATACTCTAGGAAACGGGCATGCCAACCAAAGTTTAATAAGAATAGTTCCTGAATTGGGTGACATGAAAGACCTAAATTGGTGTGGTCTCGTGTTGGAAAGTTTGGTTGACGCAAAGAAAAGCTCGGAAAAGAACAAAAATTACCATTTCAGAAGGCCTCTATTATTCTTGGTTGTAATTATTTTTTTTAAACCTTTCTTCTGATGTTAACTTAATTTCTTTACCATGTCGGTAGTACCCATGTCAGCACTACCTACTTTTACCTCCATATCTACCGTATTCTTCATGTCAGCATTCCCCGCTCCATCATTATACTGATATATGTTTATCCCCTTGGTGTGGCAGTTGTTTTATATGGATAGGGTAAAACTATTCACAAGCACTGCACTCAGAAGAATGACTCGTTCTTTTCCAGTGTTTGTTGGCATGAATTACAAAATTTTGCCAAACGAGAAACTGACGATATTAGTACTGGATGCTTTGGTTGTGGCTTAGTCCAGGCTCGCCAAATTGTTCCTCCCCATCAAGACATACCACCTACAGCTTGTCCGCACACTACTTCACGAAATGATGAAGGCACCAGTCACACTGCTGATCTAGAAAAACAACCACCCCCAGTTGAGGTTTATATGAATTTTTTAAACCAATTCAATCTAATATTGGTACAATTTAGCATGTTTTGATATTTACTTATGATTTTTTATTCTTATTTTTTATGTGCTGTTATCTTTTAGAGTTGGATACAATTTTTTGCTCAAAAAACTTCTGTGCTTGCATCTGCTATATCCGATTTTGCTGAGTGGTCTACAAATGTACCACCTGAACTACAACATGATGACAAGGTGAAAAGACTTCTACATGGGGCAAACCAGCTTCTAGGGATGGAAGATGTAACCTCTGAGCCCACTACAGATGTTGCTGATAGGTCTTATATGAATGACTCTCCAAACACAAATTCTGGCCAGACCCTACTTTCTTAGATTGCATTACTCAAATTGAAATGGCGTATCAGAATAAGCAAAAATTGAAATCAAATATCAAAGGAGATGGGAAATTTTCCTTTGATATATTTCTAAATGATTCAGTTTTTTAAGAAAGATAAAGGGACATCATAGAACAATGCAGATGAAACCAAGGATGTCAATGAAGCAAACCAGGCTCCTCCAGACAGCCATGGTCATCCTCAAATACAACAGGATGTTCAAGCTAAAACTATAGACACATTATGCGCTACTCCCAATCCCCTACCCACTCAATTTCAAACTGATATTCCACAAGGGAACCCTTTGGGAGGTAAAAGAAAATGCAAGTCCCCTGCTCCCTTGCTACCACGGAGGTCACCACGTGTCAACGCAGATGATGTGAATGTTGCAGAACAACTTAATGACAACATGAGAGAAGAAGTTGCAATGAGAGCACATAAACCTTCTATATCTTTTAGAAGCCCTTATTATTCATGTTTTGTTGATATTAATGATTCTATATCTGAAATTGAGTGCACTATTTCAGCCTATTTAGCAATAAAAACACCTCATAACATGTAAGTTCATTTTAATCTTAATTTACTTAATGTATGTTCAGTTACAAGTAAAAGATTATTTTTATTTAATCCATCATCATAATGATTCTCATTGCAGGGAAGTTTTATTTAAACACAAGTAAGTTGAAATTGTTAGAACAGACATGGGTACACTTGAAGATGAAACCCACTTGTCTAGTGTCATTATTGATGCATTGACATCAGTCCTCAACAACAAGGAACAATATAAAAGTCCTCAGTCACCAGCAAGACTATTTGTCAATATCAACAAATCTGTAATATTTTTACTAATTCATCTTTCAATTACACTGAATTCTTTGTCATTATTACAATGGGTCTATTTTTTTTTACTAATTTCTATTCTTGATCAAGTTTAATGTGGAGAGTGTATCATCAGGAGCTTGTGACGAACAGTTTCAGAGGTTTAACCTCCACCTTGATACTGCGTTGTCGTTTTCACCACATATTTATTTGAGAGATATAGACATGGTACTCTCTCGCAATCACCTGAATAAAGTTCTCTAAATACTGAATTTGAGATCAAAGTTAACAAGTTCAATCACTAATGTCTATCTGTTTAATATTATGTTGATTAGATTGTATTTGGGGTTCAACGAGAAGAGATCTATATCATGGTTGTCTTCAATTTTAAAAACAAAGCCATCCAAATCGTTGATATCACTCCATCTTGCCCTGATGAAACTTGCACCTTTCCATCCCCCTTCGAATGTTTGGTAAGTTTTATTAATGATATTTAATATTTCTTGCCTTGTATTAATTTCAAATAAATATCACCTCAGTTTACCATTAAAATTACATGCTTTATAATTCAATCCATGTAGGCAGATATGCTGATTGCGTATCTATCAGACAAGGGGCTTGAAGCAAAGGCAAAAATAGTGTCAACTACACCAACATCAAATGTCCCCATCACATGGGCTAGAGAAGAGAAAGTTCTGCATTTTGGGGTATGCCTCATGCGTCACATGGAGACCTTTTTTGGGGCAGAGAGAGCGTATAAGTGTGGATTGGAAAAGGGCAATTTCAAGAATATCTCAAAGCTACGGGTGAAGTACCTAACATATATTGTGTGCTCAGAGCTGAATGAAGTGAACACAAAAGTTGTGAAGGGAGCGAAATCCCATGCAAAAATGACTTCAAAGGGGGTTCAGGGCCAGAAGCTAAATCTTGGTTGAATAGCTACAACCCAATTTCATGTTTTTTTTTGCAAACTTTCGAATGTATTTGGGTGTAGACAGTTGTGTACTCTGCTTCTGAACAGTTGTCTCGTGAGCATTAAGACAGTTGTTTTCCCTATGATTTTAAACTGGATAGTATTTGTCAAGATGCATACAACTAGACCTAGGCAAACGCGGGTAGGGCCGCTCGGCCCGCCCGCATTAGCGGACGGGTTTGGACATGGGGAAAAGCCCATGCGGGCTGCTAGGCCCGGCCCGCGCCCGCAGGGGGTGCGGGATTGGACATATCAATCAACTCGTTATGGGTCGCTAGGCCCGTAACGGGTACCCGTCATTTTTTTTAATTAAAATTAATATATATGTATATATATAATAATTTTATTATTCATAAAAAAACAGTAAATATATATGTAATGAGAAAATTTAATTACAATAACTATAAATAATATTAATAATTCATATAGATAAAATTAATTATTTCATGTAAAAAGTAAAACAGTAGCTAATAAGAAAAATCATTCCATGTAATATTAATCATTCAGTGACTATAAAAAAACAGTAACTATAAATTAAATTAATTATTCATTTCAAAATTAATTATTTGATTAGGTTTGCGGGTACCCGCGGGCTACCCGCAACCGCATTCGCGGACGGGCTTGGGCACGACTTTCAACCCGTTAAGCGGGTTTAGCCCGGCCCGCACCCGCAACAACGGGACCAAATATCGGGTAAAGCCCAACCCAAGCCCGACCCGTGCCCGCGTTTGCCCGGGTCTACATACAACTATAACTGGTTCTGAATAGTTGTGTATTCTTTTCTCTATGTCAACACAATTCTCTCACCGGTACTCAAATATTTGATTTGTGTTTATAACAGGTGTATTTTATTCATATAGTTGATTTGATGATATCCATTCGTTTGTTGTGCAAATATAAACGATTGTTGAGGAAAACTAAAATGATGTTGAGCAAATTCCCAATAACATAAAACCTTAGTTAAACACTGTCAGCACTACTTTTACCAAAACAATCCCCAAATTACTCAATGTGTCCGCATTATCACAAAAGATAGACGTACAACTTCAGTAACACTTTATAATATAAAATACGAGGTACGAAATTACAAAATATCCATATAATTAATATGATATTAACAAGTTGCATCATATCATTAGTCAGAAACACATAAAAACTAAAAAAAAAATACATTGAACATATAAATAAGTTCCAATATTATCAGTTACTAATATACTAGAACTACAATCCAAAAAAGTCATCAATCTTCCTCCTCCTTTCCATTTGTTCATCTAAAACTTCTTTAACGCACTGCATGAGGTTGTCCTTTGCCTCTTCCAACATCTGTCTTTGTTTCCCAAGTTCTCGTTCCACCTAGATAAAACATAAAATACTAGAGGGGATAAAAATTAAGGATAAAACTTCAAATATCACATTTGGTAACCTATTTTTATTTGCATCACAAAAGCCACATTAAGCCTTATTTCATATTTTGATCCACATGATTGCGTATCTATCAGACAAGGGGCTTGAAGCAAAGGCAAAAATAGTGTCAACTACACCAACATCAAATGTCCCCATCACATGGGCTAGAGAAGAGAAAGTTCTGCATTTTGGGGTATGCCTCATGCGTCACATGGAGACCTTTTTTGGGGAAGAGAGAGCGTATAAGTGTGGATTGGAAAAGGGCAATTTCAAGAATATCTCAAAGCTACGGGTGAAGTACCTAACATATATTGTGTGCTCAGAGCTGAATGAAGTGAACACAGAAGTTGTGAAGGGAGCGAAATCCCATGCAAAAATGACTTCAAAGGGGGTTCAGGGCCAGAAGCTAAATCTTGGTTGAATAGCTACAACCCAATTTCATGTTTTTTTTTGCAAACTTTCGAATGTATTTGGGTGTAGACAGTTGTGTACTCTGCTTCTCAACAGTTGTCTCGTGAGCATTAAGACAGTTGTTTTCCCTATGATTTTAAACTGGATAGTATTTGTCAAGATGCATACAACTAGACCTAGGCAAACGCGGGTAGGGCCGCTCGGCCCGCCCGCATTAGCGGACGGGTTTGGACATGGGGAAAAGCCCATGCGGGCTGCTAGGCCCGGCCCGCGCCCGCAGGGGGTGCGGGATTGGACATATCAATCAACTCGTTATGGGTCGCTAGGCCCGTAACGGGTACCCGTCATTTTTTTTAATTAAAATTAATATATATGTATATATATAATAATTTTATTATTCATAAAAAAACAGTAAATATATATGTAATGAGAAAATTTAATTACAATAACTATAAATAATATTAATAATTCATATAGATAAAATTAATTATTTCATGTAAAAAGTAAAACAGTAGCTAATAAGAAAAATCATTCCATGTAATATTAATCATTCATATAAATAAAGTGACTATAAAAAAACAGTAACTATAAATTAAATTAATTATTCATTTCAAAATTAATTATTTGATTAGGTTTGCGGGTACCCGCGGGCTACCCGCAACCGCATTCGCGGACGGGCTTGGGCACGACTTTCAACCCGTTAAGCGGGTTTAGCCCGGCCCGCACCCGCAACAACGGGACCAAATATCGGGTAAAGCCCGACCCAAGCCCGACCCGTGCCCGCGTTTGCCCGGGTCTACATACAACTATAACTGGTTCTGAATAGTTGTGTATTCTTTTCTCTATGTCAACACAATTCTCTCACCGGTACTCAAATATTTGATTTGTGTTTATAACAGGTGTATTTTATTCATATAGTTGATTTGATGATATCCATTCGTTTGTTGTGCAAATATAAACTATTGTTGAGGAAAACTAAAATGATGTTGAGCAAATTCCCAATAACATAAAACCTTAGTTAAACAGTGTCAGCACTACTTTTACCAAAATAATCCCCAAATTACTCAATGTGTCCGCATTATCACAAAAGATAGACGTACAACTTCAGTAACACTTTATAATATAAAATACGAGGTACGAAATTACAAAATATCCATATAATTAATATGATATTAACAAGTTGCATCATATCATTAGTCAGAAACACGTAAAAACTAAAAAAAAAATACATTGAACATATAAATAAGTTCCAATATTATCAGTTACTAATATACTAGAACTACAATCCAAAAAAGTCATCAATCTTCCTCCTCCTTTCCATTTGTTCATCTAAAACTTCTTTAACGCACTGCATGAGGTTGTCCTTTGCCTCTTCCAACATCTGTCTTTGTTTCCCAAGTTCTCGTTCCACCTAGATAAAACATAAAATACTAGAGGGGATAAAAATTAAGGATAAAACTTCAAATATCACATTTGGTAACCTATTTTTATTTGCATCACAAAAGCCACATTAAGCCTTATTTCATATTTTGATCCACATGATCTAAATATTGCCCATTCTTTACCTTATTTCCTTATCCGGGGATTATGTTGAGAATGGAAATTACAATTGGAGACTATTATATGGTATTTGTGTTGTTATTATTATCGTTATTGGAGTTTGGTAGGAAATTGAAAATATTATGGAAAATTGAATGAAAGAAAGAAAATTCGGTCACCTTAAGAGATAAAGGTAGATCGACCCTGCCTGCGTTGAGATGTTAGTTCCGCAAGATGGGACACCAAAGTGAGGAGTCTGAAGCACTAAGCATTCGGGGCCATTCATGACACCCATGTTTGCGACTCTCGAGAAGGCAAAGCTAAGGTTTGAGAGATAAAAGCATTAAGCGATGAGAGAAATGTGAGAAATAAAAGGAAGAAGGAATGTAGTATGAAAGTTTGGAAATTACTCCATTTCCCCGGATCGTTAGCTCCACATGGCCAAATACATCCTACCCTTAGCCTTTTACCAATCTACTCCTTATTGAGCTTAATTAAAGCCCTCTTAATTATTGTTGCTTTGTCACAGGAAAATTTATTTTTGCATAACCCTTCTTTTGCATAACCCTTCTTTTCGAGGATGGTAATTGATTGCATGGACATGTGAGAATGAATCTATGATGTTGAGAGTTTTATTTCTTCCCCTGTATGACCATTAAAAGTGCGCTCAATTTGACATGTTTTGCATTAACTTTTATATCGATTTCTGTACATATTTTATATTTCGGGGTTAGAATAATGCAAGAATTGTGTAGTTTATACGTATTTGCCAATTATGGAGATCTATACTAGTTTCTGTTTAATTTCGTAGAAATCGAGACTTTGATAAGCAATTCGGAGAAGAGGAAGAAAGCTGATCAAGGCACTTGAAATCGACCAGAACAGCTCGATATCGAGTGGAGCTGAGACCAGAAATCAAGCAGAGCAAGAGAATGAAGCAGATAGACCCGAAGAAATCGAGTCGATATCGAGTGGACACCTAGTCGACATCTACTCCCAAAAGATGGTTTCAAGTGAAGCGAGAAAGCAAGACAAAACTGAGTCGATATTGACCTATCTTGGTCAATATCAAGTGAACATCAGAGGCCAGTCCGAGTCGTGTAAAGACCGGGAGATTTTAGAATATTTAATTATTAAGATAATGATTTATAATCATCTCGACTTCTAAGACTCAGACATTTTCAGAAGTTCCGCCCTCAATCAAAATAATTTCATTCTAACTCTTTTCGGAAAACCCCGACAAACTTTATTTAAAGTCCGATAATTCCATATGTTTTGCGCGTTTTATGAATTTATCTCGTGTTCTTATACCGTGTCTTGTACAATCTTTTACGAATACTATTACTCATTGACATTCAAAAGTTAATATTTCAACTTAAAATTTTAGCTATTTTGGGAGGGTTTTAGATAAGGGATGGAATGGTGTTGGGGTAAATTTGGGTAAAGTTTTATCTGATCCACCATGCCTTTCTTCTGCTTTCTTTCGTGCTTCCCCTGTCCTCATTAGGGATCCATCTTTGGCCCTGTGTGCAGCTTGCCAGATTGTTGCTCTCTGCCCATTCAACATTTTTTTTCCTCCTCTACATATTGTATGTAAATCAGAAAATTCACAAACCCACAAAAGCAATCCCCATCCCCAATTCATTTCCTCTTTTCTCTCTCCTGCAACTCAGAAGAATCCCTCCCCTCCTCCTGCTCTCCTGTCTCGCTGTAGCATTGCACTAAACCATCACCACCGAGCCACCTCATCTCCTTTCCTTCTTCCTTAAATCCAAACACATTACCCTCTTGTCGTTGTGCCTCTACAACCAGGAGCCCCGCCTCTAAGCGTCGCCAACACCCTCAACACGCCCCCATTGCTCTCCGGCGAAGCCATCGACATCCAAGCACCTCTTCCACCTCCTTCGTCTCCGAGCAGCAGCAGCTCTCTCTCTTGCTCTTCCCGTCTAGAAGCAGCAGCTTTCCGACGACCGAGACGAAGCCCCTTCCCCTCCAATCGCATCCGGCGCCGCCGAGTCGCCACATCCTTCCTCCGCTTGTTCTTTGTTCAAGGAGGTTGGTGTTGTCTTGTATTTTCGATTTCAGTCGCGTCAAAATCCGCTTTTAACCCCCTTACCCCCCCCCCCTTCCTAGGCCATTCCGATGTCAATTCCATCCCCGACGAAGCCGAATCGGACTCCGGCGACGCTGACCGAACTCCGAGCTCCTCTGGTGAAGACCCCGAACCTCTCGGTGAGCAGACCTTTCTTCTTCCCCTTTTTTTTTCTGTTCGATTCCCTCAAAAAGAAGGGAATGAAAGAGATGGTGAACAGTGGTTCCGGGTTCGGTTTTCTTTTTTCTTCAAAATGGTCCGGTTCTTGAGTTTTAAAAAGGGAAAACCGGTTCACCTTTAAGGAAATGGGGTTGAGGCTTTAAGTGGGCTCTCGGGTTGGGCCTTTCATTCCGGATTGGGGCCTATTTTCCTTCCTTGGGCTGGGTTGGTTTATTTAAGAGAGCTTGTTATCTTATCTTGATTATTTCATTATTTATTTGCTATTTGAATTAGATTATTATTATTATTATTATTATTATTATTATTATTATTATTATTATTATTATTATTATTATTATTATATGCTGAAAATGGTGTTGAATATAAATTATGGGAAATATATTCTTTTGGGAGTTTTATAACTTATAAAATTATTTTGGAAGTGATATTATTTGGATATGTGTTTTGTGATGTTTTAAAACGTGAATTTAGGAAGTTGTAAAATGATTTATTGGCTTGGATTTATAACTAGGAGTTGGAAAGATCATTTTAGTTTGACATTTTATTTAATTAATTATTGTTTATAAATTATTTAGGAAAGAGAATTTTAAGTTCTCGAAAATATCTCTTTAAGGATTTATTGTTGAAAACTAAAATGCCGGAATATTTTGATAAAATAAGATTTGGAGTTGACTTAGAGAATTGATTCTTCCTCTTGATTTGAACAAGTATGATTTGAAATTGTTTCAAATATGAGTTGACTTAACTTGAGATTCAAGAGTTTGGAAAACCTTGGGAAATGAGTTTGGAAATATTGTTAGCACGATTTATTATCAATGTGCTTGACTGGAAGAATGATTTTGGTTAATGTTGATCGTATCGGAAAGGTTTTGGAAAACGGTTTTACTATCGTTTGGTTTTGAGGATGTTGAGCACTTGGGTTTCGTGTGTATGAATGTTGTTCCAGTAGCTTATGGGAATGACTTGATGATAGGTGTGTATTGCTTTGGACTTGCAATTGGGCCCTTGCTTGCGTTATTTTGCTGTTCCGCATCTTCAGGTAAGTTCCCTAGGGGGCTTACTCAGGTTGGACATTCATGCCTGTTGTTGCATTTTATGTTAGGTGTTGCATATGCATAAAAGCATGCCATGTAGTATCATGTTTAGGTTGCACTAATTGATTGAGCATATGTTTACTTTATGCGTTTGAAACAGAACGGCCGTTATCTGTGATAGTCCTAGAGTCTTTGCTAGGGTCATAGGGTAGCCCAGCCTCATCGGGTACCCTGAGTCAATCGAGTCATGAACTTCCTTATATTATGATATGCCCGCGGGCTTTATTGTGGAGCGGGATGGGCATGCGTGCCGCCCGATTATGATGGAATGCATTCACGAGCTGGCCAGTATCCGCCCTATCAGAAGGGGGTTGAGGTAGAAGAGGGATATGCCATTTGGCATTGTCTTGGGCCCTTTACAGTATTTCTGCACATTATTATGAACTAGGAGCATGCTAGTGTGTTTGACTTTCGTACTGCATTAGAGCATCTTTATTAGGTATAGCACATACTATGTGGCCTCAGCGAGGACTGCCGGTCCCGCATGAGTGGCTCGATCTGACTCCTTTCCTCGTTCTTTTTTTAAGGTATTTCTGCAGATCCTGAGTGCTTGATGTCTATATGACGGGGTTTCCTCTTGGCGAATCGAAGAACCTAGCTAATATTCTAACTTCGTAAAATGGTAATCACTCGCTTATGATTTGATTCTGACCAGGCTTTGTCATGGGATTGTATCCTAGTTTTGCTTCCACTTTACTTTCGGTTGAATTGGATTTTGCGACATAATCTTAGGACAGGTAAAGGGTACCCAATGGCCCTTCGAGGTTTTTATGGGTTTGAAATCCCTCCTTCTACTAATCTACAAAATGAGTTTGAAACCTCGACCCGTACCTGGATTGCAAGATCCGAACAAGGGGTTTTATTCCTTGAAACGTAACCCGGAAATTATAATTCTGGGTCGTTACAAAGATGGTATCAGAGCTGAGGTTGTGCAATTCGGGTACACAAGGGTCGAGTGTATGTTTTGAAAATCGCCCACAGATTTGAAGGACTTTTGAAAAGGGTTTGAAGGGGCAAAATGAACTTAAGATGCCTAACCCAAATCGGACTAAGTAACGAACTTAGCTTGTAATAAAAGAGAAAAACCGACCAAACGGGGACACGAGTGGGTAGTAAAGGCGCTAGACCACCCCTATTGAGTGTAGTTGGGAACGGTAGGCGAAATATCAGCTTGTTCTTTACAGATGGGTTGGGAGACTCAAACGAGATCATTATGAGTGTTATTAACTGATTATGTGTCGAATGCTTGCTATGTTAGAGATCTGATTTGGATGCCTTAACTATGAAATATGTACTGACTTACCTGTGCAAACGGGATAGCGGGTGTGCCTTTATTTCTACATTGTTAAACCCAGCTTGTGTGAAACAGCCCTCCACTATGTTGTTAACCCTTTGATGGTACTATCGAGTCCTTCTCTCTGACATCAGTGTCTCCCACGGGGAATCAGGGTAGTAAGGTGTCATAGGGTTATCTTTCTTGATTCATATGATGATCAACCTTTATTTTATTACCAGAAAGAGTCGTACCAGAGTCACGCGGGAGAGAGGGGTGATAAGTCGGTTGGGAAAAGTCAATGGTTGCCCTTAGGGATCTCTGTCCGGTTGCAATGGTGACTCTCTCTGAATTGCATGACATGATTCTGTAATCTTTCGTGTGTGTCTCGCAAATGATCATATTAGTATAAGGCTACTCATGTTATGCCTTGTTTTCCATCATGATTATATGTTGTTATAGCATGTTTGCTTGGCCTACTGATCGTATGATTCTACATGTACTACTCTTTGACCTACGGATTAATCTTTAATGTGAAATTGTGCTTACATGTTTGATGTTCATGATGACCACTGTATGGGTCCGAGTTATAATTGTTACATTCCTATCAATCCAGCGTGTTTTACTTAGTATGCTGCATCCTCATACAAGTGCATGAATGCAAATGTTATATGTTGGAAAGCTGCATAATTGATGTCCTCCATGTGAATAGGTTCATGATAGTGTGATCATTCAGTTTTGATATCATGATAGAGTGAGTTCCTTACTTGATTGATACGTGTTACCATTGGATGTCAACATGCCTTATGCGATATGTAATTCCCAGTACATGCTAGATAATGATGCGTCGATGCTTATTATTCCTTTTGTGACAAGAATCTGTAGCATGCCCATCTATTTTGTATTCGTTAAATTGACTACGATTGATGATCTTGCAAGTTAATATTGTTGTGTGATTACGTGCTTTGGATGGAGAGTATGTGGTAAAATTGAGTCTCGATTAATGCATGCTTTATCTTGTTATGTGTTGATTTGAACTCATGTCCCCGTATTATAGCTATACTGTCCCATTACTAGGTTCGTATTATACACCACTACACTTGCCCCCATGCTTCTATATTGTTGGAACATGAGTGATTGATTTCTTGCGTACCGTTGTAATTATCAAATAAATGTTTATTTGTATAGCATGTTATGTTGACCCATTAGTGTCGTGTAGGACCCTTGGTTGTGACTTGTGTGAATTTATATCTTGCCTACAGTATGGCTACTTCTCTCTCTCGGACTAGGTCCTTGATACTGTGATTCTTCCCTCTTCTTAAAGTGTTTTACTCATCCTGATTAGACTGATGTTGAAATCGATAATCGACTTGCTTTCCATGATGGTTAATCCTAGCATGCTTACCTGTTATCGCTCGGTGGTATTTCCCTATTATTCTGTGCCATCTTCTCATGCTTGCATTAATGTATGACTTGACACCTCGCATGATCACACACCACGCTATATCCTAATTTAACATACGCATGACACATGAATGTTAGAATGGGCCTAGTCAAAGTATCTTGATTGTATTCATGTTCGATATGTGTTGTTAATATCCTATAGAGCTTATGAGTTCTAAAATGACCCGCTCAATGGTGACTTGTCATGCTCGTTTATTACATGAACATTCTTGTCATGTAATGTGATGACTGTTGTACTACTTTATGTGCCTCAACGACTAATCCTTCCTAGCATGCTTAAAATCTATCATTGTGATGTTCTCTTTGTTACCTTGTAAGGATGCCTCATCCTTCATGATCAACATTATGTTGAATTCATTTAAATCACTCTTGGCTATGCCTATGTCTTATCATGTACCCCTAGTACCATGTATTACTTATGCTTTTAAATGTATCTCGTAATATGATTACATGTCGTTCTCAACCTACTATATGATCCTTGTTGCTAGATTTGATAATTGTCATGCCGCTCTAATGTACCCTCATATGACACTTAGTTTGATTTTATGATGTACCTCGTCATGTTATATTTGACCTCATTTGTTGCCATGCTCGTGCATTGTTCATATACGTGATGTTTGTCATCCTCGTTAAGCTCTTCATGACCATTACTGGCTCCGCATATCTTACTTGAAATTGCTAGACATATCTGCTTCCCTGAAATAAAAGGCTATTAGCTTATCTCACATGCATCCGTGTAGAATTCGATTATGTCTTTTGGATTGAATATGCATGTCGTTCTCCTTGAGATAGGTACATGTTAGTGTGGATTAATATGATTGACGTACCCCATGATGAATTTGTGTCTACCTGTCATAATTGCAATCTAATAGACCTCCATAAGGGCGTTGTTGCTATTCTCGGGTCCGAGACTTGCCTCTAGTATTGTCGTCTCTAGTTGTGGTACGTGTTTGTCCCCGAAAGAAATTTGGATTGTCTTATCTCGTCACTCCCCTATCTCCGCTAACTTGAACTCCTACGCGATACGTTGGACGAGCGGCCGGATGAAAAAGGAAACGAAAAGTTAGATAGTGATAAAGCAGTGCAGCCGAAGCGTGGGCCCATAACCCACGGGCCTCAGGATCAACGATGTCGGTGGAATGAGCACGCATCGAGAATAGCGGATACTGAGTACGACATGACTTGCAAGCGAGAGTGTTCTTGTTTGAATTGCTAATTCTTCTGAATTTGTTGGTGACGATATTGCACTAACCTGACGATGAGATTTACATGTTGATGTGCTGACTTGGTAATGATTGTTGTCTGATTGTCTGTTGTCTGTGATGGTATGATTTTACGCCTTATAGTTCTAATGTGCCATGAACCATGATGCCTTTATGTGTTGATATTCTGAGTTGCTAAGCATGATCTAAATTACTGTACCTATAAAAGTATGAACTGCAAATGCTGAAAACCTGGATTGTTTATCTTCTGAGGTTATGATGCAACTTGCTATCTTGAATTGATTATGTGCATATATAATGATTTTTAATAATGATTGAGCATGATGGTAAATTGAGACTTGCTGACATAGTTGCAATAATTGATTATGAACCCATGATGCTATGTTTATAAATGTTGGTTGACCTGATGTAGATCTTATGTGTGATGATTCCATTATTGTTTCCCCTTTAAACATGTGGGTGAGATCATTTGGTGGTGTGGTTAGAGAGTGGTGAAAGAATTTGAGCGATTAGGATGACCGATGGTTTATTAGGTAAATCACGAGAGAGCAATGTTGGCAGGGTAGGAGGCTTGTGATGTCTTGAGTAGTATGAGAAGTGTGGGGAATGGCTTTTGAGAGTATTGAGGACATAGTATGAGGGGGTGCTCAGGTGTGAAGTTAGAGATAAGAGTTGGGTTCTTAGAGGTGGATGGTGTGGTAGTGCTTGGCGGAAGGAAGGGCGAGATTTGAGCATTGAGATGAATTGGGATTCCCTGGGGAATTTTGTCTGGGTTGACGTTGGCGAGTTTAGAGAAGGATTAATCTTGGCTTGAGAGTGGGGATTGTGTTTTATTTTGACTTGTATGATGTGAGGAATTTCCTTGATTTTGTGATTTACTTATATTTGCTGGCATGATGTTTTATTATGTGGTGGTAAGCATGATGTGTACTATATGGTTGACAAGCATGCTTATTGGTTATGTAAATGATGAATATGACTTTAAGTATGATCATGATTAATATATATGAGATAATGGTGCATAATTTCTAACTGATTGTCATTCGATATTGTGAAGAGTTAAGGTGATGTCTTTCAGAGCATGCTGACATCTTGGTGGTTTATATACTGTTTGATCTTCCCTTTTTTCTGAATCTTAATAGCATGACTTTGTTGTGTTGATATGTTAACGGGATGAATCTGTTCTACTTGTGTTGCAATACCGATATGCGATAGTGAGATTTGATGTGTACTGACGTACTAACCTCATAACATCTAACCCGTTGATTTCTGGACATGTGTGCTTACGTGATGAGCATTCGATTATGCACTTGTGATTCCTTCAGTATGATGTAGATATACCTTATGATTTGTAGTATGTTGAGGTTTGTTGTTCCTTTGTTACTTGAGACTTGTTGACATGTTTATGTTTATGTTAAACGGTTATGTGATGGTTTGTGACTATGATATGATGTGGGACTTGCCATGTGTGAGATGACTTATGGCATTATGCTTATATAAGAGTTGACGAAACTTTTGGTTATGGTACTTGTTGAGTTGTGAATGATGCTGCATGTTTTGGAAACTAGGAAGAGAATATGGGATTAGCCCTTAGAGGTGGATGATTTCACCTCCTGATTTCTGAATTTGATTGATTGATATGCGGGAAATTGATCTGGTGGTTGGAAGATTTTGACGAAATCTTGATTTGGAAGGATTTAACTTGTTTTGGTGTAAGGTTGCTTGGTTAAACGTCATAATTGAAGATTTTGAGCGGTTTGAAAAGGAATTGCTTGGAATTTTAAAGAATAAACGTTACTGAAAATTTCCACAATTTTGAGGCCAATCTTATTCAACTGTGGAATCCCCTTTGAAACTTTTCAAACCCGGACAACTCTACGATACTTCACGAAGTGGATACAAGCATTTTATGAGGGCGCTTGTAGGGTGCTTGCTAAGACTTAGTGATGACATTGTAGAACTTTTAGAGTTGTGGTACTTCCGAAAAGTCGAAGCGATGATGAGATAGGGGCGCTTATTGCATACTTGTCAAGACCAATTGGAGATGTCACGATCATGACTAGGATGTTGTGAGAATCCAGGAAGATGCAACCGAGATGATTGATGGATCCTTGTACATGGTCCTTGGACTCGCTTTTTAAAACTTCATCCCCTGGTTTTAGAACGATTTAGTCTCGGGGACGAGACTTGTTTTTAGAGGTGGATGATGTAAAGACCGGGAGATTTTAGAATATTTAATTATTAAGATAATGATTTATAATCATCTCGACTTCTAAGATTCAGACATTTTCAGAAGTTCCGCCATCAATCAAAATAATTTCATTCTAACTCTTTTCGGAAAACCCCGACAAACTTTATTTAAAGTCCGATAATTCCATATGTTTTGCGCATTTTATGAATTTATCTCGTGTTCTTATACCGTGTCTTGTACAATCTTTTACGAATACTATTACTCATTGACATTCAAAAGTTAATATTTCAACTTAAAATTTTAGCTATTTTGGGAGGGTTTTAGATAAGGGATGGAATGGTGTTGGGGTAAATTTGGGTAAAGTTTTATCTGATCCACCATGCCTTTCTTCTGCTTTCTTTCGTGCTTCCCATGTCCTCATCAGGGAGCCATCTTTGGCCCTGTGTGCAGCTTGCCAGATTGTTGCTCTCTGCCCATTCAACATTTTTTTTCCTCCTCTACATATTGTCTGTAAATCAGAAAATTCACAAACCCACAAAAGCAATCCCCATCCCCAATTCATTTCCTCTTTTCTCTCTCCTGCAACCCAGAAGAATCCCTCCCCTCCTACTCCTCTCCTGTCTCGCTGTAGCATTGCACTCAACCATCACCACCGAGCCACCTCATCTCCTTTCCTTCTTCCTTAAATCCAAACACATTACCCTCTTGTCGTTGTGCCTCTACAACCAGGAGCCCCGCCTCTGAGCGTCGCCAACACCCTCAACACGCCACCATTGCTCTCCGGCGAAGCCATCGACATCCAAGCACCTCTTCCACCTCCTTCGTGTCCGAGAAGCAGCATCTCTCTCTCTTGCTCTTCCCGTCTAGAAGCAGCAGCTTTCCGACGACCGAGACGAAGCCCCTTCCCCTCCAATCGCAGCCGGCGCCGCCGAGTCGCCACCTCCTTCCTCCTCTTCCTCTGTTCTTTGTTCAAGGAGGTTGGTGTTGTCTTGTATTTTCGATTTCAGTCGCGTCAAAATCCGCTTTTAACCTCCTTACCCCCCCTTCCTATGCCATTCCGATGTCAATTCCGTCCTCGACGAAGCCGAATCGGACTCCGGCGACGCTGACCGAACTCCGAGCTCCTCTGGTGAAGACCCCGAACCTCTCGGTGAGCACACATTTCTTCTTCCCCTTTTTTTTCTGTTCGATTCCCTTCTTTTTGAGTTGGGAAGGGTGGTCGGAGCGAGGCCACCGGCGGCAGACCCCTCCTCCTCCTCTTTTCCTCTTTTGTCGAATCCAAGGGATGAAAGAGATGGTGAACAGTGGTTCCGGGTTCGGTTTTCTTTTTTCTTTAAAATGGTCCGGTTCTTGTGTTTTAAAAAGGGAAAACCGGTTCACCTTTAAGGAAATGGGGTTGAGGCTTTAAGTGGGCTCTTGGGTTGGGCCTTTCATTCCGGATTGGGGCCTATTTTCCTTCCTTGGGCTGGGTTGGTTTATTTAAGAGAGCTTGTTATCTTATGTTGATTATTTCATTATTTATTTGCTATTTGAATTAGATTATTATTATTATTATTATATGCTGAAAATGGTGTTGAATATAAATTATGGGAAATATATTCTTTTGGGAGTTTTATATCTTATAAAATTATTTTGGAAGTGATATTATTTGGATGTGTTTTGTGATGTTTTAAAACGTGAATTTAGGAAGTTGTAAAATGATTTATTGGCTTGGATTTATAACTAGGAGTTGGAAAGATCATTTAAGTTTGACATTTTATTTAATTAATTATTGTTTATAAATTATTTAGGAAAGAGAATTTTAAGTTCTCGAAAATATCTCTTTAAGGATTTATTGTTGAAAACTAGAATGCCGGAATATTTTGATAAAATAAGATTTGGAGTTGACTTAGAGAATTGATTCTTCCTCTTGATTTGAACAAGTATGATTTGAAATTGTTTCAAATATGAGTTGACTTAACTTGAGATTTAAGAGTTTGGAAAACCTTGGGAAATGAATTTGGAAATATTGTTAGCACGATTTCTTATCAATGTGCTTGACTGGAAGAATGATTTTGGTTGATGTTGATCGTATCAGAAAGGTTTTGGAAAACGGTTTTACTATCGTTTGGTTTTGAGGATGTTGAGCACTTGGGTTTTGTGTGTATGAATGTTGTTCCAGTAGCTTATGGGAATGACTTGATGATAGGTGTGTATTGCTTTGGACTTGCAATTGGGCCCTTGCTTGCGTTATTTTGATGTTCTGCATCTTCAGGTAAGTTCCCTAGGGGGCATACTCAGGTTGGACATTCATGCCTGTTGTTGCATTTTATGTTAGGTGTTGCATATACATAAAAGCATGCCATGTAGTATCATGTTTAGGTTGCACTAATTGATTGAGCATCTGTTTACTTTATGCGTTTGAAACAGAACAGCCGTTATCTGTGATAGTCCTAGAGTCTTTGCTAGAGTAATAGGGGAGCCCAGCCTCATCGGGTACCCTGAGTCAATCGAGTCATGAACTTCCTTATATTATGATATGTTTGCGGGCTTTATTGTGGAGCGGGTTGGGCATGCGTGCCGCCCGATTATGATGGAATGCATTCACGAGCTGGCCAGTCTCCGCCCTATCGGAAGGGGGTGGAGGTAGGAGAGGGATATGCCATTTGGCATTGTCTTGGGCCCTTTACAGTATTTCTGCACATTATTATGAACTAGGAGCATGCTAGTGTGTTTGACTTTCGTACTGCATTAGAGCATCTTTATTAGGTATAGCACATACTATGTGGCCTCAGCGAGGACTGCCGGTCCCGCATGAGTGGCTCGATCTGACTCCTTTCCCCGTTCTTTTTTTTAAGGTATTTCTGCAGATCCTGAGTGCTTGATGTCTATATGACGGGGTTTCCTCTTGGCGAATCGAAGAACCTAGCTAATATTCTAACTTCGTAAAATGGTAATCACTCGCTTATGATTTGATTCTGACCAGGCTCTGTCGTGGCATTGTATCCTAGTTTTGCTTCCGCTTTACTTTCGGTTGAATTGGATTTTGCGACATAGTCTCAGGACAGGTAAAGGGTACCCAATGGCCCTTCGAGGTTTTTATGGGTTTGAAATCCCTCCTTCTACTAATCTACAAAATGAGTTTGAAACCTCGACCCGTACCTGGATTGCAAGATCCGAACAAGGGGTTTTATCCCTTGAAACGTAACCCGGAAATTATAATTCTGGGCGTTACAAGTCGATTTCGAGCCCGAGTCCGAGAGTGTTGTGCTTAGCCATGAAGGAAAGAGATTTTATCACATTGGAAGACCTTTTATCCTTTTTAGTAATTCCCTAATTTACCAAGAGTGAATTTAGTTGTTTTATTTATTTTATTTATCTAACATTTATCATTAGGATTTAGATAGATAGATTTAGATAAAGATATAGTTGTTCTTTCCAATTCCAGCACAAAAGCAATTGTGTTTACAAAGTTAGGCAATTTAGAAAGCATATATATATATATATATATATATATATATATATATATATATATATATATATATATATATATATATATATATATATATATATATATATATAGAGAGAGAGAGAGAGAGAGAGAGAGAGAGAGAGAGAGAGAGAGAGAGAGAGAGAGAGAGAGAGAGAGAGAGAGAGAGAGAGAGAGAGAGAGAGAGAGAGTGGAGGTGGAGGCGAGAACAAGTTTGGCTTTGTTCGGTTTGTACTCTTTCTATTTTAGTTTAATGCAAGTAGTTATTTCCTTTATATATTTGATGTTTGTTGCTATCATGAGAAACGATTAGTCACCTTACTTCTAGGGCCGAGGTGAGCCCGACGATAGCCATGTGAGTTTATGCTTCAAAGGTACGATCTTTATTGCGATTTCATCTTCTATCCCTATTTGCATGATTCTTCTACGAGAGTAGTAGGTAAATCCTTATTTGTATTATTGAAGCAAAATTGATCTTAATATGAATTTTGGATTAATTATGTGAAAAGGTTAGTAATAATTAGGGTTTATGAGAAAGCCTCTGTATTCTTAATTGTTAATGGCAAAAGTTATTTGATGAAAAGACATAATCTTTCATAACTTGGCATAATTCTTACATGGTTATTGTTGTGGCATTGAAACCCCGATCTTGGAAGTTTTAAGTTAATTTATTTATAGAACCCCAAATTTGTGATCTTTTCTGCTCATAAATCTTCTTATTCACCCTCATATTCTTCGGACGTACTTTTTCGACATTATTTATTATTTTTCTGCAATTTTATGTTTTCTGCACATTGATTCGATTTCGACCAAGCCTGGTCGATATCGAGTGTCTTTCACTCGATTTCGACTCTTTTGTTTTTCTGTGTGCAGGTTTCACTAGGACTCGACTGTATCTGTCAATATCGACTCACTTTGGTCGATATCGATTGGTCTTCTGAAGTCGAAATCAGGGGAGAATTTGGAACTGGTTAGGCGAGCGCTGGCACGCTTCCTCGTGGATACGAACCTGATTCCCTACCACTACAACGGGAGGGATTCTTGTATTTTATTCGCCTGGATAAGGAGTTGTTTTACTTCATATTTATAATTATTTATTCGACTAGTTTCCCTCCTAACAAATTTTTGCACCGTTGTCGGGGAAGCTATCAATCACACCCTTTTTAGTTCTTTTTTACTCCCTTTTTATTTTTATTTTTGTTTTGCAGGTGTATGCGAAGAACTGACCGCATACCCAATGATCCTCTTCAAGAACCAGAATGCTTCTTTCATCTCCAACAAAGGCTAAGGAGAAGACTCATGTCGATTGAAAACGAGAACGAGGTGCAACTCACACCAATAGAAGAGCTTGAGAAGCTCTGCAAGCAAATAGAGGAGCTCACCACTAGGCAGACAGAATACACCCAGCGAGAGGCGAAATATGAACGGAATCAAAAAAGGTGGGAGGCAAGGGCGGATCACCACACCCGAGCCAGAAAAGAGCTCGAAGAACAGCTACGACACATCTCTACAAATGCAAAAGAATATATGCACCCTACTCTGGCGGTCCCGGAATCTCCTATCATTCTCCCTCACGGTTCTTTTAAAATTCGTCCTTCTTTTATTTATGAAATTAGTAGGAATCAATTTGAGGGAAATCCCAACGAATGCCCCCAAGAGCATATTACTATATTTCTACATTTTTGTGAAACAATTGCTGATGATGCTAATCTAGAATATTTAAAACTAAAGGCTTGTCGTTGGTCGCTTGCAGAGAAGGCTCTACATTGGTTCGAGGGTTTGGCTCCACAATCCATCCACACGTGGACCGAGCTGAAGGACTTATTTCTTAACAAGTTCTTTCCTCCAGCCAAGACTATGCGGCTCAGGCAACAGATCACGACTTTCAAACAAAAGCCCGGGGAAACACTTTCACAGGTCTGGGAGCGCTACAAACGCCTGCTGAAATCTTGTCATATGCACGGGCAAGCACCATACGTGATTCAGGAGATCATCTTCAACTCCTTGGATGTACCTACAAAGGAAATGATAAACACTTATACGGCTTATAGGTATCTTGAGTACACACCACAACGTGCTTAGGAGATTGATCCCGATGTTAAAGATTAATTCCAGAGGGACCAGGTACGCTGCCTTACAAAACAAGTTAAATTTCTTTCTAATAACCAACCTTGTTTAGAGTGTGGTTATGTGAGGCACAACACTACTGCGTGCCCACAAGCCGACCAAGTGCAGCTTGTAGAAACCCATGAGGAAGCGGGCTATACAGGGGGTAACTACTCAGGACAACACCAACAACAGAACTAGGGCTATTATCGCCAACCCTGTTACCAAAGAGAACCCCCGCCCTATAGAGCTCCTGGACACGCTGATAGAGAAGGTAAGAAAGATGACCTGCACATCATCCTCGACGAGATGCAACGAAACCATGCCGAATTCAAACTACCCAAAAACTCTGTCCATACTCAACTGGATGGCATCAACTCGCGATTTGGAGAGATCGACGTTTGGAGAAAGAATATCGAGACCCAGATTGGTCAATTGACTACATCAGTCCCCAAACCGTCAGGATTGCTCCCTGGGTCAACCTAGCCAAACCCGAAAGGTAAGTCTGTAGGTCAAGTGGCTTCTATGAACCTAAGGAGTGGACGCCAACTGCAAACACCCGAACAAACGACAGAGGAGGATGTAGCAGGAGATGAGTCGATATCGACCTGACTCCGGTCGGTATCAACCCCTCTAGGGTCGAAATCGACCTACCTCATCAACAACACCCGATGCCAGCAACTCTTGTCGATATCGACCCCAAACCAATCGATATTGACCCATCCACTCGACATGAGCACCGAAAAAGAAGAAGATGCTGCAATTCCCGATGAAATCTTTGAAGGACCCAGCGGAAAAAAAGTTCCAGGGTTTTGTGAAGATGCTTCAAGGGGTCAACATCACCATTCCCTTCACCGAAGCTCTTCATTAGATGCCATCCTATATCAAGTTCCACAAAGAAATCCTCAGCAAGAAGCGATCGACGGCAGAGATCACAGAGTAATGCAGCAAGATGGAGCTCCTAGAGAAAAGGCCAAATCCAGGTAAGTTCGCTTTAACCATTGGTTTTGGTCAACATAAATTCAATGCATTGTGTGACTTAGGAGCTAACGTAAGCATCATGCCGCTATCAATATGGTTCAAAGTCAAGATAGGAGCCCTGGAGCATGTGGATGCTAGACTTTACATGGAAAACAACACTTTGGTCATCCCTACAGGCATGGTGGACGATGTACATGTACAAGTACGTAAGTTCTTTGTCCCTGCTGATTTTCTGGTTATTGATATGGTAGAGGACCCTGCTTGTCCCATTATTTTTGCAAGGACTTTCTTCACAACCGTGGATGCCAACATAAGCGTAAGGAAGGGAGTGCTCACATTCACCATCGGCGACGAAGTAATTGAGTATTATTTTAACAAATCTGAAAGGCACAATGATGTCTATCACAAAAGGTTACATCACTTGCGGGGAGCCAAAGATAAGAAGAATGACTCCCGAAGAGCTGAAAAGGATGGCTCTGGAAGCCGAAATAGAGAAAATCATGGCAACTTGGGATAAGCACACTGCAAATCCAGTCGAAACCGAGCCAGGGAAGTCAATTGATAAGGCATATTTTGATAGGTGTTATAGATGTGTTTTAGTTGTGTTTCATAGGTGTTTGGTTATCTTTTAGAGTTAATTTTGTATTATGCTCTTTTAGTGGTAAAGATTAGAAGCTATGCTATTTTATTGGTTTTATGCAGAGTCGTAGTGCCGACATGGTGAGGAGATTGGGAAGAGACCAGAGAGAATGTCCAAAGAGCGAGGAACAAGTCAAGGAAGGATTAGAAGGCGATTTGGGAAACAAAGGAGCACAAGAACAAGAGCGGAAATGAAGCACTTTGAGAGATCCCATGTTTTAGGTTCTGACAAGTTTGATTCAGCTTCTTAGTTCTTCAGAAGAGTTGTAGTCCTTGAAAAGAGTTTTCCAATGCATATTCATATGCATCAATCGAACGACTCCATAAAGTGCATTACAAGTTCAATCTCCGAAGTTGTCTAGGCGGCGCCCGCCGTCCCTTCAGATCCAGATCTGCGCGAGCGGCCCAATTACTATCTTTTGTGGAAACTCTTTCTATACATTCTAGGGTTTTGGCAGACGGTATGAGGCCTTATATTAGACCTATTTTCATTATTCATTCGGCAACTAACACTCTCACATTCAACCGTTTTCTCTCTTTAATTAGTTTTGTTTTCTATTCAAGAGAAGGGATTTAGGTAAGCCATGCTTGGCTAATTCTCCGTTGTTTTCATCTACACTTTCGAGACTTGGTTGGTTGTTTCTGAGTTTCTATTGAAGTATTGATTATCTCCTTAATATCTTACGATTTCCCTTGCGATTATTGTTGATGTTATTATGATTGATCACCATGATAGTATCTTGCTAGGTATTTGTTCTTTCATCATTGAATGGATTCCATAGTAGCATGCTTAGGATTGTGAGAATCTTTGTTTTATTATGACTAAGTAGGGATTTCGCCATATGTCTTAAACATCGGTTACCTTGCATACTTGGTGTTATTCATATGCCTAGATTTTTAGGAACTTGTGCTGCCTTTATGTCAAATCTTTGTCCGTGCCAAGGTTACATAAAGGTGTAAGGGATTAATTGTGCTCTTTGTGATTTAATCTATTCAAACTAATATGGGAGGAATTCGTAGAGAACACTTCAATTGGATTCGACGTCCAATAAACCCAACCAATGTCGAGAATTTGTGGATGGAAACATCTCTTTTAACTATTAATCGCTTTTGTTTAGATTAAGTCTTTTTATTTACTTTATTCCCATAATTTGCCTTTCAATCAATAAATATACAATTCTTGGAAATACTTGTTTCTCTGTGGGATCGACCCCTTACTTGCAATATATATTAGTTTTTTTGTTTAGGAATTATTTTGATAAGGGAAGTTAACGAATTTCCCTCCGTCAAAAAGTGGCTCCGTTGCCGGGGAATCAAGTAAATTTCTTTGTTTTGTGTGTTTATTGGTTTGTATATATATATAAACCCGTCGTGGACCTATCTTACGGTTCACGACACCCTGCTACTAATCTTTCAAGATGAAGTTCTTGCAACATGAAGGAAAATATTTTAACCAATTTCTCATAAGAGTGGAAGATGCGGTGGCCTATCTTCATTCATTAGGTATTCCATGTAGTTGGGAAGCAAAAATTACTCTCGTGCTTGAGAACATGACTTCTAGCACCAAATTATTTGCCGAATCCATCAATAATGGAAGCCTTAATTGGTCGATCTGGTCCGATTTATGGGATCTGTTATGCTATGTGGGTGACCTAGCGGCGGAGGATGAAAAAAGGACCTCGCTGTTTCTCTGGCGGCGCCCGCCATTTCTTCTACGGTCAGTTCTGACGAGAGTAGAGATGGGGAAGGAAGCTCGATGCCCATTAACGTGGAGACTCATGAGTCGACGCATGATGAACCATGTGTTTTGGCCCCTACCTCACCCGAAGAACCTACTCCCAACCCACCTGCGGATGCATGCCCAATCAAAAAGAAAGATGGAAGCCCTATGGATAAGAGTGTGGAAGAGCCTATTTGCCATATTTTGTTTAACTCATTCCCTCCTTCCTACTTCATAAATTGCATTATGCCCCCGGAAGAAAAAGATATCAATAAACGAGGAATGGGATGAAGAAGAAGAGCTGGCATTTCTTGAAGTGAAATTACTCTATTTTGAAAAAGATATCAATAAACGAGGAATGGGATGAAGAAGAAGAGCTGGCATTTCTTGAAGTGAAATTATGCCCCCGGAAGAAAAATCCGGTCACCTTAGAAGATAAAGGTATCTGGACTCTGCCTGCATTGAGATGTTAGTTCCGTAGGATGGGACACCAAGGTGAGGAGTCTGAAGAACTAAGTGTCCAAGGCCATTCATGACACCCATGTTTGGGACTCGCGAGAAGATGGTGCTGAGGTTAGAGAGTTAAAAGCATTATAGTAAAAAAAGCATTGAGCGATGAGCAAAAGGTGAGAAATCAAATGAAGAAGGAATGTGGTATGAATGTTTGGAAATTACTCTATTTTCTCGGATCATTGGCACCACATGACCAAATATATCCCACCTTAAGCCTTTTACCAATCTACTCCTTATTGAGCTTAATAAAGTCCTCCTGATAATTGTTGCTTTGTCGCATGAAAGATTGTTTTTTTTGCATAACCCTCCTTTTGTGTGCGAAGTTGCTTTTATTCACAGACATGGATTTGGTGACATTAGTACCTTTGCGAGGATGGTAATTGATTGCAGGGACATATAAGAATGGATCTAAGATGTTGAGAGTTTAATTTCTTCCCCTAAATGACCATTAAAAGTATTGCTTGAGGACAAGCAAGCTTAATTATAGGGTGTTGATGTGCGCTCAACTTACCATGTTTTTCACTTACATCCATATCAATTTTTGTATACATTTCATATTTCTGGGTTAGAATAATGCAAGAATTATGTAGCTTATGCTTATTTGCCAATTACGGAGGTCTACACTAGTTCTTGTTTAATTTCGGAGAAATCGAGACACTTTACGAGAAATTCGGAGAAGGGAAGGAAACTGTCAAAGTGGTCGAGGTTGACTACATCAACTTAGGGTCGAGTAAAAGCTGAGAAAGAAGACATCAAGCAGAAGAAGAGAAGAAATCCACTCGACAAGTCTAGTCGACGTCGACCAAACTAGCGATGTCGAGTACAATCTAGTCAACTTCCACCACTAGAGCCGAGATCGAGCACAAGACCAGATGAGGACACAAATTCTAGTCGACGTCGAGTACTCTACTCGATGTATCGAGTACATCCTAGTGCCCAATCCGAGTCGAGATCGAGTAGGAATCCGAGAAGGAGCTTGGTTGGGCATGAAGGCACGAATCTTCTATCAACTTTGAAGACTTATCCACATTAGTAAATTCTCATATTTACTTAGGAGAATTTTATTTGTTTATTTAACTTAATTGTTAAACATTTATCATTAAGGTTTTAGATAGAGATAGATTGTTCTTTCCTTGGATAGCGAGGGTTGAACACTATAAATAAAGTCATAGGGGTTGGTTTTTAGGCATTCCAATTTACACACATTTTAATACATTTGAAGGTAGGAGTTAAAGAGAGCTTTTGCCGATTGGAGTTGTAAGAGTGGAATGCCGATTGGAGTTGTAAGAGTGGAAGTGATTTGGCTTCGAACGGTAGTAAGTTTTTTTTTTTAATTTAATGCAATTAGTTATTTCTTTTATAATATTGATGTTTGTTATGAGGAAGAGCGAGTAGCCGCCCCACTTCTAGGGTCGGGGTGAGCCCGACGGTAGCCACGTAAGGTAATGCATCAAAGGTGCAATTTTTATTGCGATTTCATCTTCTATCCCTGAATTGAATGATTCTTCTATGACAGTAGCAGGTGATCCTTATTTGTGTTATTGAAGCGAAAGTGATTTTAATGGAAATTTGGATTAATTATGTGAAAAGAGTAGTAACAATTAGGGTTTATGCGAAAATCTTTAGCATGATTCTTACATGGTTATCATTTTGACATTGATGCCCCGATCTTAAGAGCTTTTAGTTTATTGAATTACATCCACTGAATCTGAGTTTATTTCTGTCTTTTATTTTCGTTGCAAACGTTACATTTTTACTGCATTGACGAACTCGACATCGACTACAACCTAGTTGACATCGAGTAACCTGATCGACATTGAGTAGATTTATGCTCGACGTCGGCTCTATTTTATTATCTATTGTGCAGTTTGCAGGAACTCGATAGTTTTAGTCGATATCGAGTCTTCTACTCTACGTCGAGTAAGGCTTCTGGTAGATTTCGAGAGGAATTTGGAACTTGAAGGCGAGTACTTACACGCTTCCTCGAGGATATGATCCTGATTCCTGAATACCCTACCACTATAGCAGGAGGGATTCTTATGATTTTATTTGCTTGGACAGGGAGCTGGTTTAGTTCATTTATCTTTATATTTATTTACTTGACTGGATTCCTAATACGTACTCGACTCGGGTTGAGCGAGTATGACTCCCAATCGTCCGATTGTCAAAGGTACAAGTCGATCGATCACCCGTACTCGTAAATAGGCTCGGCCTCGAATTGATTTAATCTCTAACCCACGCGACTTCCAATTCGAATAAAAAACCGGAGCAAGTGATCGGTCGCCGAATGCGTAATCAATTATTAACGAAAGCAATTGAATTCTCATTGACTTTGATGCCAATTTGCCAATGTCGACTTTTGATTCAGAGATGGCGGAAGCTACTGCCAATCTTTCCTAACTAATTTAGCATTTGCTAAATTAATTATACAATCAAACTTCGACCGAAATCAACAAGAGTCATACGGCGGCTCGTGGCGAATGTGGTGGTTTGGTACCGGTGGCGAGCGGAGCGATGATGAGTGGTTGGTGATGGATCAAACACGACGAATCTCTTCCAAACGAAGACGAGATTCCAATCTTCAATCAATTTCACCGAGCAGTAAAGAGTAGCAAATTGAAAGATAGGGTTTGTGACCTCAGGGAGGAAAAGAGAGAGTTTCAACTGAACGCTCTTCAATTCCTCTAAATTTAATGTAACAATAAATGAAACTTAATTGAGTATTTAAACTAAACCTTAATTACTAATGGGCCGAATTAACTAACGGGTTGGACTTACTATGTAAAGTAAGTTCACACCATTATTAATAAATAATGCTAAAAATAGAAATAAGTCTAGACGATAAATAGTTTATGCGAACGACGTCGGAAAAGTATCTGACGGAGGCTAAGACGCATCACACGGAGTGTCGGCGATAGAGACTAATTAGCTCAATGATGGTGGATGCTCCGGTTTAGAAGTGAAGCATCGAGTGATAATAGACGCGGTAGCTCTTGCGATCATCTTGGCTCTCGCTCTAGTCATTGGTCCATCAAAACGGACACTCATGGCCTCCTCCTCTTCTTGTACGGTCAATGAGGGGGGTTGGGTCATATCATCCCCCCCCCCCCCCCCTCTTGAGATGGAAGCATCCCCGCTTCCTCATCCAAGTACTCAGGATCCACATATGGTGACAAGTCGGAGACGTTGAAGGTAGCATGGACTCCGTAAGAATCTGGCAACTCTAGCTTGTAGGCATTGTCACTAATGGCCTGAATAACTCTAAAGGGGTCGTCGCCTCTGTTGGACAGCTTCGACATCCTCTTTGATGGGAAACGATCTTTCCTCAAGTGTAACCACACAAGATCACCAGGCTTGAACAACATCTTACTGCGGCCTTTACTCGGCAGAGTCTCAATCTGTATAGCACGGCGTTCCAACTGCAGTCGTGTCCTCTCATGGAGTTCCTTGATCATCTGAGCACGAGTTCCAGCTTGCAAGTGGTCATCCTTCAATGGCTTAGGCGTCAAGTCCAATGGTGTCAATGGATTCCTGCCGTAGACGACCTCAGAAGGAGTCAAATTGGTCGTTGAATGCCTGCACCTATTATAACAAAACTTCACGGTAGAAAGTAAGTCCTCCTAACGCCTGGGTTTGGTGTTGAGCATGGTCCGAAGTAATGCTCCCAATGTCCTATTGGTCACTTCTGTTTGGCCATCTGTTTAGGGATGATAGCTGGTTGAAAACAAGAGTTTTGTACTAAGCTTTCCACATAGAGTCCTCCAAAATTGTCCAACAAATGTAGAGTCTCTATCAGAGATGATGGTATGCGGTATCCCATGGAGACGAACGACATTGTCAAAGAATAGAGTCGCAATCTCAGAGGCCCTATTTGTGGTCTTACAAGACACAAAGTGGGCCATCTTTGAAAACCTATCAACAATGACAAATATGGCATCTCGCCCCCTTGTGAGACATCGGTAAACCAACGACAAAGTCCATAGACAAGTCTTCCCACGGGCCTGATGGAATAGGCAATGGCTGGTAAAGGCCATGTGGCTGAGAACTTGCCTTGGCACGGTGACAGGTCACGCAAGCTCGAGTGTAGCGCGTTACATGTCGTGCCATATGGGGCCAAAAGAAGTGCTCACCTAGAACACCAAGAGTCTTGGAAACACAAAAATGACCTCGGCCATCATGTGCTTCCTGGACCAAGAGTAAGCGAATAGAACATGATGGAATGCATAACTTACCAGCCTTAAGCAGAAAACCATCATGCAAATAGAAACTAGCATGCTCCCTATTACTCAAGCAAATGTCTAAAATGGGCTTAAAAAACTCATCAGAAGCATATAAATCACAAATTAAGACAAAACCTAACACACGTGACTGAACAGAAGTAATGAGAACATACCTCCTAGACAACGCATCAGCAATAACATTGTCTTTACCTTTCTTTTGTTGGACGACATAAGGAAAGGCCTCTAGAAATTCCACCCAGCGAGCATGTCTCTTACTTAGCAGCGTCTGACTCTTCAGGCAACGTAAGGCGGCATGGTCACTGTGGATCACAAAATCACGTGGCCAAAGGTAGTGTTGCCATGTTTTCAGCACTCGGATCAGGGCATACAACTCCTTGTCATATGTGGAGTAATTCAGCTGTGCACCTGTCATCTTCTCAATGAAATATGCAATAGGTTGTTGGCCTTGGTGTAGAACACCTCCAATGCCTATGTTAGATGCATCAACAACTTTTCTGCCAAGTCCTAGAAAAATTAGGCAATTGGAACAAAGGTGCATTACACAAGGCATCTTTCAACCTATTAAAAGCAGCATCTAATTTTGGGTTCCAGTCAATAACAACATTACGTTTAGTTAAAGAATGCTAAGGGGCTGCAACAGTAGAGAAATCCTTAACAAAACGCCTATAAAAACCAACTAACCCAAGGATAGATCGAACATGTGTAGCCGTAGTAGGCCGAGGCCACTCACGAATAGCAGCAACCTTCGACTGGTCCATGTGTAAACCTTCTTTGGAGACTACAAACCCCAAGAAGATGGTGAATGGAGCACAAAAGGTACATTTGGCTAGATTGCCATATAGTTGCTCCTGTCGAAGTCTCTCTAATACGAGCCTGAGATGCTCAGTATAATCTACAAGATTAGGTGAGTATACGAGAATATCATCAAAATAAACCACAAGAAACATACCCAAATAGTCTCTGAAGACGTGATTCATCAGTCTCATAAAGGTCGAGGGGACATTGGTGAGACCAAATGGCATGACAAACCACTCATAAAGCCCATACTTGGTCTTGAATGTCGTCTTCTACTCGTCACCTTCCTGCATCCTGATCTAATGGTATCCGCTTCGCAGATCAATCTTAGTGAATACACAGGCACCATGTAGCTCATCTAGCATGTCATCTAATCTCGGAATGGGATGCTTGGACTTCACTGTAATGTGATTGATGGCTTTGCAGTCGACGCACATGCGCCAAGAACCATCCTTCTTAGGAACCAGGATGACCGGGACTGCGCAAGGGCTTAGGAATTCCCTCACATAGCCACGATCTAGCAAATCCTTAACTTTTCGCTGAAGCTCCTTCATTTCCTCCAGACCAGCCTTGTAAGCAGGGCGATTAGGCAAGCTAGCTCCATGCACCAAATCAATTTAATGCTCTATCCCTCGAAGTGGTGGTAGTCTAGAAGGGAGCTCGTCAGGGAAGACATCAGCATATGCTTCTAGCATCTTTGCAATAGCTGGTGGCAAAGCAGTGTCCTCAGCATTGCTCTCTTGAAGTGGTTGTGGAATCAGCAAGAAACAAGGCGCCTTTCCCCGTAAAGGTGTCGTTATAGTGGAAGGTCGAGCAAGCATCAAACGTGGTTCCACTTTTCCTTGAAGTCCTGCAAGCGGCGATGATGTAGGGGGGTGACTAGACGTCGTTGCAGCTCTATCTCGCTCTACCTGGTCTTGTAAAATCTCACTCGGGGAAAGTGGTAAGAGCTTGACGCGCTTCCCGTGGTAATTGAACACATAAGTGTTCAGAAAACCATCGTGAAGAACATGTCTGTCGAACTGCCATGGACGTTCTAACAACAAGTGGGTGGCGTCCATAACAGCGACATCACAAACAATAGTGTCCTTGTAAGAACCAATAACAAAAGAAATAGAACATTGTCCAGCAATAGGGGTACCTTGTTGAGATGATAACCACTGAAGACCATATGGCTGAGGGTGCTTAGCTGTAGGGATCTTCAGGTGATCAACAACTTTTTTGCTGATAAGGTTGCTGCAGCTACCACTATCAATAATCACAAACATCGCTAGAGACTCAACCAAGCATCTCGTGTGGAATAAGTTTTCCCTTTGAGACTCAGGATTGGCCTCTTTCACTGTAAGCACCTTTCGATTTACCAATGACAACATGGTGCATTCATGAGTAGCTGGAGCATAACAAGCTTCTTCTTCCTCAACATGATCTTGGCTATCATCCGCAACGAGCTCAGGTTGCTCGTCATCATCCAAAGAAGCATAACCCACCCGGTCTATAAACATTACCCTTTTAGCATTAGGGAAATCTCTCTTCCAGTATCCCTTGCTTCCACATCTGAAGCATTCCGCATCTTTTGTTCCTCTGTAAGCGGTCATCAACAAAGCGATGCCACCATACTCTCGCTTCTCCTCTAAAGTGCAAAGTAGCAGCTTGTACTTTCTTATTGTTAGGTATCCGACAATAGCATAGAGTGTACTCTGTAGCCTGTAACCACTCTAGAAAAACAGCTCGATCATATTCACCCAAAAATTCATCAATTTTAACTTTTACCTCATGGCGAGCTCGAGGTGCTTCGCCTGCATGATGGCGATGCCTGCCGATATTGGGTGATGGAGAACACTGATGTGGTGCACGATGGCGACGCCACGGGTGATGACGATGTTGGCGGTGAGGAGGTGTGACATCATGCATGGGCTGGCCACGATCGTCTCTGCGGTTAGGACGATGGTCCCTGGGGTGATGGTCAACTCAGTGGCCTTGGAAGTGATCATCAACATCAAATGGTTCCGCATTTGGTATCCAATCAGCTGGGTTGTCCTGCAACTCATAAGGGTCACCTTTGGCCACAAGTGTGTGGCGTCCGTGGCACAAAGTGATCCGAGAAATGGATGGGACGATGCTGACGTCGTCCTAAGTCATACTCATCGTCATCGGATGGATCATCAAAGACAGAATTGTCTCTTTGAGTGTAACCAGGGGTAGCTGAATGCAGAATCTGGTGACTCTCAATGGGGTTGTGCATGCGATGAAACTGAGCCTTGGATGTCAAAGGAGAAACTGTACCCTTACCCTTGTCATTGGCAAGATTAGTGCCACCCTTTCCACCTGGCTGCTGAGAAGTTCCATGAGAGGCATCTAATTTGGCTTGCAACTCAGTGACAAGCTGTCGCATGGTCTGGATCTCACTTTGCTCCTGGGTCAACTGAGTCTCCTGAGGTGTGCCATCGGTGACTCTAGGGATAACATTGTTGTTCCCTTGGCTATTGCACCTCTATTACCATCTCCCACTAGGGTGTTTATACCTTTCAAAATACTGGACATGGCGAGTAAAATGCACAAAAGAAAGCAACAAGCACAGATATGCCAACGAACTTAATTGTTCAACACCAAAAATCGGCTATTAGGCTATGCCGTGAGGGCGGCTTAAGGTTGTAGGCGAAGATGGTGTTTACAGCAACTAGTCCGCAAACACTAACAGGAGCAAATTCCAAATCAAGCACAAATAGTGGCAATGAGAAGATGAAATGTGAAGTAGAGATGAGAGACATCAAAAGTGAACACGGTCCTGGGTTACCTTATTTTGGCTATGCCGAACCAAAGGTCATGGGTTACCTTATTTTGGCTATGTCGAACCTAAAAGGTGAACGATTACCTTATTTTGGCTATGCGTCTCTAAAATGCAAAAAAAAAGAACAAAATTATTTTTTAAAGGTGTTCTTCGAATCACTGAATTTGAGTTTTTTTTTTGTTTTTTTTTCAATGAGGTGTTCTTCGAATCACCAAACTTAGCACTGCAAGAAAGAAAATGATGCACAAGAACTAATAGAATGCAATGGTGTATAGAAAAGATTCAATGCACGTTCAGAACAAGCAACAAGCTAATGCAACGAAACTAATCACTTCACACCACAAAAATCGCAGGGTAAAAAAAATTTCAGCCAAGTTGATGAACTTGTAGAAACCGATTAAGAACATTTTTTGCAAAACAAATAAGGATTAAGGGGACGATGAACAATTGAAGACCGAAGGACTTACAAAACCGGCTTGGCTCTGATGCCAGTTGATACGTACTCGACTCGGGTTGAGCGAGTACGACTCCCAATCCTCCGGTTGTCAAAGGTACAAATCGATCGATCACCTGTGCTCGTAAATAGGCTCGGCCTCGGATTGATTTAATCTCTAACCCACGTAACTTCCGATTCCAATAAAAACCAGAGCAAGTGACCAGTCATCGAATGCGTGATTAATTATTAACGAAAGCAATTGAATTCTCGTTGACTTTGATGCCAATTTGCCAATGTCGACTTTTGATTCAGAGATGGTGGAAACTACTGCCAATGTTTCCTAATTAATTTAGCATTTGCTAAATTAATTATACAATCAAACTTCGACCGAAATCAACAGGAGTCCTACGGCGGCTCGTGGCGAATGCGGTGGTTTGGTACTAGTGGCGAGCGGAGCGGTGATGAGTGGGCACTACAAAAAAAAATTGAATTAGAAACGGCTCAAAACCGTCGCAAAAAGTAGGTTTGCCGTCGCAAAAAAACATTGGCGACGGCTAGGCAACGGCAAATCGAGGGTAGCTAGCCCTGGGGTAGCAAATGGTGGCTAGCGACGGATGGATGCCGTGGCCAAGTGGCTGTTGAGTTTGCAACTGCCTTTTGCGACCCTACATGCCGTCGCAAATTAATCCAACATTTCCCACCCTTTTTTTGCGATGGCTCCTGCCGTAGTAAATTAATCCCACCCTTTTTCTCCATCGATTTTTCCAATAGCTAGATATCCTTTTGCGACGGTAACTTAGCTATTGCTAAACCAAAATTTTTAACAATTCTATAATCTGCTCCTGTATAGCACCCGAGTTTTCACTCGCTAAATTGGTGTAACAAAATTTTAAAAACCTAAATGAATACCAAATCGAATCACTTCATGTCATTACATTAAGGTATATATAAAAGTGCATAATCCACACTTTATTCGGTCGATTAACATCTTGTAAATACACCAAAAGATCAATTAATCCTATGTAACATACATATGATGTTTCAAATTACCAAAAGCATGTACTTAAAGTGCCAAGATTAAGCTCTTTCCTAGTCCAGTTGTCCAAGTGATTCTTCTTCACCAATTTTTTTGCCAATTTCCTCATCCATGAGTACTACATCTCCAATTAACTCTTTGTGATTAACACTTGATGTATGGCTCTATATATCGTAGAAAACCAATCAAGAATACGAATTTGAGTACAAATGCCATACGATTAAATAGGATGGAACATGCTATATTTATAATCTATAAACCATGGTTTTGGTGAAGGTTTGCAACCAAACCTCCACAGAATAGTATTGCAACTCAATAGTAATAATTACTAAGATCAAGGTAGAACTGCAATAAAATTAAAATGATTTTCTTTCTAACCTGTTTTTTGGACTGATCTGTAACCCCAAAGCGTTCAAGTTGAGATTTAAAACTTGTACCACACGAGAAGGGAGTAAAACTGGGGAGTAAGATGCCAAAAGTTAACAAATACATTAAGATTACGACTTTATGCACAAAACATAAGAAATTAAATTAATCTTAATTCTTAAAACCTATTTAAACTAAATAAACTTAACTTCAATTAAACTAGTTGATAAGGAGTACATTAGTTATTATAATTTTTATAAGCAAATTTGAAGGAGGAAACCTTGAAGATGTCAGAGAGAACCGACCACCTTAACGTTTCCATTTTCCAAAGCACCGAATTTTACATTATTATAAATCAGCAACTAACATAAGTGGTATACTCAGTACTTTCCTCAAACATTCCAAAACTCTAGAGCTTCAAGAAATATAGACACATTATTTTTGAGAAATAAAGGCAATGATTTTAGATAGCAACATTTTTTTAGTATCATCGAGCAAAACTGAAATCGAAGTAATGGTATGCTCAAGAAAAGAGAAACATTACAGAAGCACATGTTTGTCTGCAATCTTTGATATATATCTTACCGTTGTAACCCAGGACATTAGCAGATGAAACCCACTGATGCTCCAGATCTTGGGTTTGATTTTTAAAGTGTCATCAATTAGAATTGAATCAGTTGTGGTGAAAGTAATTAGTAACAACCAAAAGAAAGTTTACAATTGAAAACTAGAAGAATATAGATCATATATTAAAATGATCAAGAAACAACCATAAGAATATTAATTAGGTTTTATGTTTTGATTTCTTATTAATATATAGTGAATGCTTTAAAGTAATTACATAAATCTCTAATCCATGGTAACTCAGTGTCAGTTAATGCAAAGCAAGCACTATAAAACAAGAAAAGTAGATAGTGAAACTAAAGTGCCAATTTTTTAAAAAAAAATCTAGAATATTTAGTCAACAATACCGTATGAAACATGCAATTAACTAAGAAAGTATTAAAGTGCCCATTTTAATTATGCAACTATGTGTTGGTAAAGTGACCACTTTACACGTATCAAGGAGCATTCATAGACATTGGAGGATTATATAATGGGTAAGTTTAATCCATTGATGCCTTTGTAACATTATGAGCATTGATGTATTTCTATTTGGTCTTGTGCTCATTGATCAGTAGTACATAGAAAGCTACATGGAGAATCAAGGATCAGGGCAGTATGCAAAGCTGAACTGCAATATTCTTGCCCTGCAGACAACAATTTCTATGACTTAGAGAACCACATCAGAACCTCAAATTGTTTCTAGAAAGATTTCCTCTACAAATAAATCATCAACCAAGGTATAAATAACTGCTATCTAATTCATCCCCCTCTTTTTTAGAAGCCAAAGATGAAAAAAGAAAGAAGATTTATTCTGTGTGTATTTGCTAGTTATGTTTGGTAGAAATCTTTTAATTTGTTTTATACTAAGAATGTCATTCTTCTGGAAAAAACAGAAGCTTCTAGCTCTAGTAGCCTAAAAAGGTGTACTCTCTGACCAAAGTCATTACTGCATCAAGAGAAAGTAATTCTTTAATTTAGACAACAATCCTAATTCATAAACATCTATTCTATTAAGACCAGAGCTAAAGATTTTCAGCAATATCAAACAAAAAATATATACATAGTGATTAATGTCGTTGTCCGACTTCTGCCTTGTCAATTAAAGAAATATGGCGCAAACTCTACTCTTTGAATAGAAAAGTAGTAGACAAAGCATGCTATACATACCTCTTGCAACCACAATTGTTCTAAAAGAAAATGCCAGCTGAAAACTTTGAATGAAAACCTCAATACTTGAATGCTGCAAGAAAAAATACAAAATGAATCATCATCTTCTTAGAATTAGAACTACATACACGAGGAAGTTTTTAGAAGCTTAAAACTACTGGGATAAGAAACGGTTGGGAATAGAAAAGGTGACTTTTAAATCACCTTTGCTTGAGAAAACAACATCACAAGACTATTCGTATGAGCAACTGGGATAAGAAACGCATGTGGGAGGCATGAAAAAGACACGTCTAGCTCAATTTCATGTTTTTAATTCACGACAACTATATATGGAGAAAGTGCCTTTTTCTACTACTTTATTACAGCTGATTATGACCATGTAAACAAAGATCCATTTGTGATGGTATTTATTAACTACACCTGAAATATAATGTCCATGCAATAATAAGAAATTTGAGCAACTGAACTTGAACCTAAAAGGAAAAATGATAGAATTCACACCACCAATAACATCCATTCAACATGCTATTTTTTAGACATTTCCAAAGCCTCTACATAACACAAATAACGATTCATCTATACTACAAGATATTTCATGGTAAAAAGGGTCCAAAGATCTGCTTATTCCCTCTCACAATGCCCTTCCTTTGAAGCTTGAAAATGTAGTGAGAATCAAACAATTTTTTTTTGAAAAATTAGCACCTAACAAACCTTAAAAAGGGAAAGAATAGAAGGATTGAACACTACCTCTACAATTGAGCGAAAATGGAAAACAAAATCAAATTCAAACACTTTGGTTACCTCTTGCAATTGAGCCTTGATAATGTCAAAAAGGTTCAGAGGAGGCCAAACAACTCCCAACGCCCTTCCTCTAAACCTCGAAAACATCAATAGTTTCCAAAACCCTTGTTGGCTGGCCTGCTCTATGCTCACACATTCTCCTTCTTGGTTTCAATCCTCTCCTCAAAAACGCCATGGAGACAAGCTTCAACTTCAGTCTTACCTGTGCTAACTCCATCAGGATCGAAATTAGGGTTAGGGTCGTTGTTGGAGATGAAGGTGCCAAATGCGGTGGTGGCAGGGGATAGGAGTAAGTCGGGGGATCGATCGCTCAATGGGAGGAAGAGAGAATGTTTACCTTCATATCCGATTTAGAGTGATTGGGGGGAAAGGGGTTAAATCGGGGCAGATCGGATTTGGAGTTGCAAAGAAGAGGATGGTGTTAGGGTTTCTCTCCTTTTATACCCGAGCAATGAAAGAGCGTTAATTTGAGATGGCTTGCCATTTCCGTTGCAAAAGAAGCGAAATCTGGGCGTTGCTGTCATAAAATTAGTGACGACAAGGCATTACCGTGGAAAAAAATGGACCAATGGAAACGGAAAAATCACGATGTGGCTAATTGGGGTCGCTAATGTTGAAACAACAATACATTGTGGTCGCAAACATTTGCAACGGGGCAAACATCATTGCAAATACCTACCATTTGCTACGATAGATTCTTGCCGTTTCTAACTAGTGTAGCAAAAGCAATTCTTCTTTGTAGTGGGGGTGATGGATCAAACACGACGAATCTCTTCCAAACGAGGACGAGATTCCAATCTTCAATCAATTCCAGCGAGAACTTTTGATTGAAGATCCAACGAATTTGATAATGCATATATTAGATAGGCATTATAGGCATTTTTAGCTTAGATAGGTTGCATTTCTTTCGTTATTTGTTACTAAATTGCATCTTATGATTATTCTAGAAGAGTTCGGATACTACGCAAATTTGTGGTTATCTTGCAGATCGAATCGGAACCTGTTGAAGAAGTTCGGAAGGCTGGTGAGCTTGGCGCAGCCGCGCTGCTGCAGACGCGCCCGCGCTGCTAGGAGGAAGTGCCTACGTCGTTGCATCAGATAGAAGTAGCAAGACGATCCACTGGTGCGCCCAAGTCGGAGTCTGACGCGCCCAAGTCGGAGTCTGGCGCGGCCGCGCTGCTACTGACGCGCCCGCGTCAGTCCCTGGAGACGGATTCCTATCCGAGTTTCCTCTATCTTATTAGTTTTAATATTATATTTTTACGGGATGTTAAACCCGATTTTATTAGTTTATATTACTGCGGAGAACGCAACAGAGATGAGGTTATTTTCCAGAAACGTATTTTTCCCTTTTCTTCATCTCAAAAACCCTATGGAGAACTAACTCTCCTTTGTTACACTTGGTTCTTTGAAGCCTTCAATTGATTTGGTTGTGAGTATTCTACTCTTGTTCGTCTTTTGTTAATTGTTTCGATCTCCTGAGCTTATTGCTTGATTGGTTATTATTGGTTAATCTGGATTGATCACCTAGGTTTATCGATACTAGTCATATTGCTAGGGTTTCCAATTCCAGGTTTGGGGTTGTAGATTCATTGTAGCAAACACAATCACCATACGCGGGTTGCTTGTGGTAGATTGTGAAGGAGATTCGATTACAAGATATTTTAACGGGTTGTTGGAATCGCTTGTATCTCATTATAATTCATGCTTGAATGCTATCGCTTTATTATTTGGTGAAGGTTTTCCCTTGTAATTTGGTGATAAGTGCTTTTAGGACTGGTAGGACTGGTAGGACTAAAAGCTATTACACGATCTGAATTGAGAACAATTACTAGACATTAGAACTTGAGATTCATAGAATGCGATGATGAACCATCTCAATTGTTGTGCGGATAATTACCTGGTGTGATACATTTCTATCATATATTCGCAACCTCTATTTGCAACTTGTTCTGTCACCATTGGTTACACACAAAACTCCCCCTTGAATCGGTTACTTTTGGGTAATAATACTTGCTCTTACAATTGATTCTGTTTCCCTGTGGGTTCGACCCTAACTTACCTACTATACTTGTTATAGTTTGCATCTTAGGAATTTACTTTGATTTGGCATAACGACCTTAGGCCTGTCAAATTTGGCGCCGTTGCCGGGGAAACGGATTATCTTTGTTCTTGTTTATCTTATTACCTGTTTGGGTGCGAACCGCTTGCATGGTTCGCACTCGTGCTACTGATCCCCATCTTTTTTATTTTGATTGGGAAATTGACAGAACATACCACCGTCGCCTTAGAGAACAACAACAACATTCCCAACAACCTGATCCAATGGCTGGAAATGCAAATCAGACGCTGCGACAGCTGTCAGCAACAAACATCACACAGCAGGCACCTGCTGTGACAATCCCTGCTCTGGGGATGACAACCATTTTGAGCTAAAGTCTAGGCTGATTCATCAACTGCCCAAATTTCATGGATTGGCCGGAGAAGACCCCATCAAGCACATGGGGAAGTTTCATAATGTGTGCATGAGCATGAAACCAGCCAATATATCCGAAGCACAGATAAAGATGAGAGCTTTTGGGTTCACGCTGGTCGATGCTGCGGATGACTAGTACTACAGTCTTCCTACAGGGAGCATCGATACTTGGCCTAAGCTCCACAAGGCCTTCCTGGAGAAATTCTTCCCTGCTAAGAAGGAGAACACCTTGAAGAAGGCAATCAGCAATATAGAGCAGGAAGATGATGAAACCCTCTATGATTACAATGAAAGGTTCAAGAAGCTTTGTGCTAATTGCCCTTTCCACGGCTACAGCACGAAGGACCTAGTCCTATACATCTATGGGGGATTGCTGGAATCTGATAGAAGGATGATTGATGCCGCATGCGGAGGAAATATTCTGAATGCCACGCCAGAGGGAGCTATGGAGAAGATTCAGGAAATGGCTGAGGGGACTAGAAATTTTGGGAAGTCCACCAGAAAGAAAGGAGTCAATTCGGTAGACTCTAACCAATCCAAAGATATTGCTGAATTGAAGGAAATGGTTAAGAGGCTCACTCTGCAAGGGACTCCTCAACAACTCAAGGCTTGTGGAATCTGCAGTGATAACTTCCACCCAACTGATGCGTGTCCTACACTCCAGGAAGACACCGCTGAAGTAAGTGTTTTAGCTGGAAATGGACCTCAGAGACCCAGACATGACCCCTACTCAAACTCCTACAACCCAGGGTGGCGGGATCACCCAAATTTCAGATGGAGGGATCCACCAAACCAATCACAACAGCAGCAGCCACCTCCCTACAATCAGAGGCAGCAGGGTAACGCTCCCTCTACTGAGTCCATGCTCAATACCCTGACACAGCACTTCACTGCGCATGTTCAGACAACTGAATCGAGCATAAAAGATATACAGAAAAAAATGGGGCAAATGGCTGAAGCAATCACGAGAATAGAGGCAAAGACGTCAGTGGGTCTACCATCTCAAACGGTGGTCAATCCAAGGGAAAACGTCAGTGCTATAACTCTTCGGAATGGAAAAGAGCTGAAAAGTCAGGAAGAAGAGGAGAAAAGCACGCAGGTCTCCGACGTGGCCACGCCCAACACTGAAGTGGCCACGCCCAACACTGGCGCGCCCGCGCCAGACACTGACGCGCCCGCGCTGGATCCTGACGCGCCCACGTCGAGCCCAATCTCACCTGAATCCGAGCCCTATGTCGATACATATGTACGACCGGATTTTCCCCCTCTCGGGTCGGAGAAACCAAAACCTCCGTTCCCTGAGGCACTCAAAGAGAGGAGGATAATCGATGATTCAGAGCTTTTCGAGACATTTAGCAAGTGTCAGGTGAACATTCCTCTGCTGAAAATGTTAAAAACTGTGCCCAAGTACGCCAAGTTCTTGAAGGAGCTTTGCACGGTGAAGAGAAATCAGAAGCTGAAAGGAAAAAAGAAAGTGAAAGTAAGTGAGCAAGTCTCCGCTATGTTTCAGAGGAGAATGCCGAAAAAGTGCACTGATCCAGGTATGGTTACTATCCCTTGTGTCATTGGAGATGTCAAATTTGATAGAGCTATGCTTGATTTGGGTGCTTCCATAAATGTGCTTCCTTACTCACTTTTTAAATCGCTAGATTTAGGACCTTTGCATGAAACAGGAGTAATTGTGCAACTAGCTGACAGGTCTAATAAATACCCTAAAGGAGTAGTAGAAGACGTTTTGGTTATGGTCGATAAACTGATTTTTCCTGCAGATTTCTTTGTCCTGGATATGGAACATGATAAGCATGATGCGCCTATTCTGTTAGGTAGACCTTTTATTAAAACAGCTAGGACAAAAATTGATTGTGTTTCTGAGACACTAACAATGGAATTTGATGGAGAAAAGGTTGAATTCGATTTATACAAGGCTATGAAACATCCTGTTGATGACCATTCTCTGTGCTCTATTGATGTGATTGAACCATTAGCTCAAGATCTATTTGATATGTCTAGGGAAGATGAGTTGCAGTCACTTATTGAGAATGCTATTGACGAGTCCTATACAGATTTTTCAATTTCATCTAACATGCAGGAATTAGCAGCCCAGATGGATGTAGAAGGTAAGTCCCCTACTCTTTTGGGCATTGGCCCCAATCTACTGACTCCAAGCGAAGTGCTTGTTCCATCTGTTGTGCAGGCAACTGAAATTAAACTCAAACAACGCCCTAGTCATCTTTGCACTCTTGATGTGGAGATTAAGGACAAGAAAGGAGCGGAGAATTTGGTGGCTGACCACTTAAGCAGATTGGTGAATGAGGAGGACAAGCCGGAGTCACAGAAACCCATCTTAGGCACGTTTCCGGATGACACATTCTGCAGAATCGAGCACAAAAGCACGCTGGAGTCTGGCACGCCCAAGTCGAGAGCTGACGCGGCCGCGCCGGAGTCTGACGCGCCCGCGCTGAGTACTGGCGCCCCCGCGTTGTTCCCTGGCGCGCCCGCGTCGTTCCCTGACCCGCCCACGCCATTACTTCTCAGCCCATCTCAGTCCGTTCTAGGACTTCACTCTGTAAACCCTTGGTACCGGGACATTGTGAACTACTTAGTTTGTGGGGAATTTCCTCCGGATCATACCAAGGCCCAGACGGAGAAGATTCGAAGAGAAGCAAACCACTATGTTTGGGATGACCCATACCTTTGGAAACATTGTGCTGATCAGTCTCGCCTGAAACTCTTCGCTGGGAAGCTCAGGTCAAAGCAAGGGGGACCATACATTGTTGCTGAAGTCTTCCCACATGGCGCTGTAGAGTTATATGACCCAATTAGCCACAAGAAGTTCAAGGTAAATGGTCAAAGGCTTAAGACATACTATGAAGGTTTCCCAAAGGAGGCTATGGATGAGTTAGTTTTGGAGGAGCCAAATGCAGAGTTAGAATGATCAAAAAAGGGCTATTACGTCGAGCCAACGACTTGAAACAAAGGCGCTTCTCGGGAGGCAACCCGAGGTAAGTTTTTCTTTCTTTTCCCTTTTTCTTTTCCTTCACCCTGATTGTATTTGGTTTACTTGATTGTCTTTATTGTTTCATTGAGGACAATGAAAACTTTAAGTGTGGAGGAGAGGAATTCTATATATAGATGCATATAGGAGATCATATTTAAATTTATGCATCATGTCTAATTTCTGTAATCATTTTTATTAATTTTTGAAAAAAATCCAAAAATAGAGCATGCATTTCATACATATGTGTTATTCAAATACCCATCTGGCTTAGTTTGTCCTCTATTTTAAATTTCAAGCATGATTCATAAAAATCCCATGGAGTTCTGGATGTTTTGATTATTATTTCTATTTGATTTTTGTGGAACATGAGCTAGCAAATATAATTGAGCATGTATGATTGAGCTAAAGTATGATTGAAGTCCTAAAAACATGACTATGTGAGAATGTTTGGCCTTATTTGAATTTTTTTTTTTTTTTTTTGCTCAGTTGTGTGAATTACTCGCCTAGTGTTGCTACCTCTTGACATTGACCGCAGTATCAATTTTTAAAGACCGACTCACATGTTTGTTGCTTGCGGAGTTTATGTTATATTTTGAGTCTTTTTGTTTAAATTTATGCATTCTTAGCGAATAAGGTGGCAATGGTTGATGTACTGAGTAACCGGGTCTACGCATGACACCCATGGGTATGATTCGCGCAAAAAGGTGTTGAAAACTATCCACTAGGAAAGAAAGCTTGATCATTGAGTAACCAGGTTCATTCATGACACCCATGTTTGCAACTTGCGTCAAAAGGTGTTCAAGTGGACTTCATATTAATAGGTTGAGGTGTTGATAGACCGGGGCCATTCATGACACCCATGTTTGCGCTTCGCGTAAGGAAAGCACCAAGACAAGAAAAAGAAAAAAAAAAGAAAAGAAAAGAAAGAAAAAACAATTGTTACATTTTATTTTCCTTATTGTGTCCCGCAAGTAATGACATTTCGGTAGAGAATTGGTGATATGGTGGTCAATGTCTATGAGCTTAGTGCATGAATGGTTTGAGTTGAGAGTTGTACTTAAAAGCCTAAACACATGAGTGAAACACATATCTCTGGTGAGGTTGGATGATGTCTACTTCTGAGCTTTCATCACTGGAATACATGCTATGACGTTTGTTTGCTTGGTTTGTGTGTTCACCTGCTATAATGTTGCTTTTTGATAAGGATTGAAATTTGAAGGGATTTCTTGTGGGATACATTGATTCATGTTCATTCTATCATTGCTTGAGGACAAGCAAAGGTTAAGTGTGGGGGAATTTGATAATGCATATATTAGATAGGCATTATAGGCATTTTTAGCTTAGATAGGTTGCATTTCTTTCGTTCTTTGTTACTAAATTGCATCTTATGATTATTCTAGAAGAGTTCGAATTCTGCGCAAATTTGTGGTTATCTTGCAGATCGAATCGGAACCTGTTGAAGAAGTTCGGAAGCAGCTGGAAGCTGGTGAGCTTGGCGCGGCCGCGCTGCTGCAGACACGCCCGCGCTGCTAGGAGGAAGTGCCTACGTCGTTGCATCAGATAGAAGTAGCAAGACGATCCACTGGTGCGCCCAAGTCGGAGTCTGACGCGCCCAAGTCGGAGTCTGGCGCGGCCGCGCTGCTACTGACGCGCCCGCGTCAGTCCCTGGAGACGGATTCCTATCCGAGTTTCCCCTATCTTATTAGTTTTAATATTATATTTTTACGGGATGTTAAACCCGATTTTATTAGTTTATATTACTGCGGAGAACGCAACAGAGATGAGGTTATTTTCCAGAAACGTATTTTTCCCTTTTCTTCATCTCAAAAACCCTATGGAGAACTAACTCTCCTTTGTTACACTTGGTTCTTTGAAGCCTTCAATTGATTTGGTTGTGAGTATTCTACTCTTATTCGTCCTTTGTTAATTGTTTCGATCTCCTGAGCTTATTGCTTGATTGGTTATTATTGGTTAATCTGGATTGATCACCTAGGTTTATCGATACTAGTCATATTGCTAGGGTTTCCAATTCCAGGTTTGGGGTTGTAGATTCATTGTAGCAAACACAATCACCATACGCGGGTTGCTTGTGGTAGATTGTGAAGGAGATTCGATTACAAGCTATTTTAACGGGTTGTTGGAATCGCTTGTATCTCATTATAATTCATGCTTGAATGCTATCGCTTTATTATTTGGTGAAGGTTTTCCCTTGTAATTTGGTGATAAGTGCTTTTAGGACTGGTAGGACTAAAAGCTATTACACGATCTGAATTGAGAACAATTACTGGACATTAGAACTTGAGATTCATAGAATGCGATGATGAACCATCTCAATTGTTGTGCGGATAATTACCTGGTGTGATACATTTCTATCATATATTTGCAACCTCTATTTGCAACTTGTTCTGTCACCATTGGTTACACACAAAACTCCCCCTTGAATCGGTTACTTTTGGGTAATAATACTTGCTCTTACAATTGATTCTGTTTCCCTGTGGGTTCGACCTTAACTTACCTACTATACTTGTTATAGTTTGCATCTTAGGAATTTACTTTGATTTGGCATAACGACCTTAGGCCTGTCAGAATTCAACCGTAAACAGTAGCAAATTGAAAGATAGTGTTTGTAACGTTAGGAGGAAAATGGGGAGTTTCAACTCAACGCTCTTCAATTCCTCTAAATTTGATGTAACAATAAATGAAACCTAATTGAGTATTAAAACTAAACCCTAATTACTAATGGGCCGAATTAACTAATGGGTTGGACTTACTATGTAAAGTAAGTCCACACCATTATTAATAAGCTCAGACGTCGAAAAAGTATTCGACGACGTCGAAATAGTTTATGCGAACGACGTCGAAAAAGTATCTGACGGAGGCTAAGACGCATCACACGGAGTGTCGGCGATAGAGACTAATAAGCTCAATGATGGCGGCTGCTCCGGTTTAGAAGGGAAGCCTCGAGTGATAATAGACGCGGTAGCTCTTGTGATCGCCTTGGCTCTCGCTCTAGTCATTCATCCGTCAGAACGGACACTCATGGCCTCCTCCTCTTCTTGTACGATCAATGAGAGAGGTTGGGACATATCAATTCCCCTCATCAACAAGTCACAAGTCTCATCAGCGCATATCTCAATTATTTTCATTCTTGCATCCCCAATAACATATTAATAATCACGCTTGGAATTCATAGGTCACGATACTCATAAAATATATATCTTATTACATCATAACATATCATATCATCTTATTTCATAATTCACACTTAACATCATGCTTTATAATCAACATATAACATCTCATAACATTATACCAATGACCCCTTGCCCTAGTGGTAAGGGAGAGATGGCCCTTGCAAGAGGGCAAGGGTTCAAATCCCAGTTCTTACACAATTTGTGTAATTAGTGCATGCTCAAGCCTTCATTGGCTTAGGTGAGCCTTCTTGGTGGCTTGCCGCCTGGCTTAACCGGTTCGCGTCCTTTGCAGGCTAGGGCTCCGACCCGTGGGGGACTAAGTCGATAATCTCGGAACCCCCACGTCAAAAAAAAAAAAAACATCTCATAAAATTATCACACATTATAATTTATACTTAACAATCATATCGATATCAGAACACCATGCTTTCACACATATAATTCATCAAGTCATTCAACAAGGTAGGCAAATTAAGTCAATTTTTCCAAAATTCCCAAAACTCTTTAAATCTGCAAGTTAGATCAAATCATCATTACTCAAAATAATTTTCCTTATTTATACTTGACCCAAAATCCATTTACAAAACATTATTCTTTAAATCAACTTATTTCGTTATTTTAGTAAAATAATTCCGACAAGGTTAAGGTATTCCCAAAATTCCTCTTTTAAATTTATCAAACCAATTCCCATTTATCAAATCGATTCCCAACTTTTAAAACCTTTTCTAAATTATTTTTCAAATCCAAATAATTTATTTTCGTAAGTCTAAACAATAGTATATTATATAATAATATAATACTCCATTTATTTAGTATTGATTTCTAATATATAAGTAAGTGTCTAAAATTCATTTTTGATAATTCAACACAAATTTCCCAAAATTTAGGCACAAGGAATTAGGCCCATCCTCGTGCCAAAATCGGATCCACAACCCCAATGAAATCTGATTTTTGTTTTAATGAAACTAAACCGGTTTTTATATATTAAAACAGTGAACCAGACCCTTTTAAAAACAGAAACCGAACTCAACACAACTACTGTTCACCTATCCGCCTCCCCTTCGCTTGAAAACGAAACAAAAGGGAAACAGAGGAGGAACTCAATGGAATTCTCGGCGGAGAGCGATCTGGGCTGGCCGAGGATGGGGAAACAAGGCCAAACGAGATCAAAGAGATAGATAAGAAAGAACAAGCACATCGAGGGGCGCGCATTTGATGGCCGGGGAGGTTCGTCGGGGCTCACTAGGGTTCCTTTGGACTCGTTGAAGGCAAAGTAGGGTTACTCGGTCCTGGATCGAGTGTGCTTAGTCATAAAGGTGGGGTTTTACGAGGCTTTCGAGTTGAAAAAGGGAGGGAAGAAGGCCTTACCGGATTCTCGGGTCGGAACACGGGAGATGAGAAGAGCTTGGCGTCGGCGGTGGTCTGGGCTGCCTGGGCTGCTCGGGTCTTGCCTCGGACGTCGGAGAGGATGAGAAGAGCCAGCCGTTTGTTGAAGGAGGAAGGAGAGTGGAGTTGGTGATGGTCAGCTGGGCTCGGCTTCTTGGGTGCAAAACAGAGGTGATGAGGACTGGTACTGCTGCTCGTGTATCTGGTGGCTATGGGATGACAACGAGGGTGGAGCTTGTTGGAATGAACCAGAATTGACCACAATCACAACACACAAATCACACACAAACACTTGAATATGTGTTTGATCAATTGGACGAATTTCGTGTGTGGAAGGAGCAACAAAGAACAGCCAATAACTTCCTTGATTAATTCAACAAAATACACACATACTAAACAACTTACCAATCTGGTAACCAACTCCATAATTGCAAAGCCCCACTACACCACTAACTTAGCTAGGACAACAACTACTAAAACCGACTCCTACAACATGTGCTCGACATCGACTACAACACACAAGTTTACTCGAAATCGAGTATGACAGACACTTGACATAACCGAAAAAACAGAATTTCAAAAACACTTAAAGTCTTTCTTACAACCAATCTTGAATTAGACATTCTAGGCAACACTTTTAACACCACCCATTGATTCAAACTTCCTTACTCCAATTCTCTCCATAAAGAACTGATGTTTTGCTTTGCTGAGTGCCTTTGTCATCAAATATGCACTTTGATCATTGGTGCCACAGAACCTCAACACTACATGTTCCTTAGCAACCAACTCTCGAATGAAATGGTGCTGAATCTCAATATGCTTAGTCCTTGCATAAAATGCAGGATTCTTTGTCATAGCAATTGCAGATTTGTTATCACACCATAACTCAGTTGCTCCACTTTGCTTGCACCCTAGATCCACCAGCAATTTCTTTAGCCATAAGGCCTGCTTTGCTGCTGCTGCTCCTGCAACTACATACTTGGCCTCAGAAGATGAAAAAGCAACTGTCTCCTGCTTCTTTGAACTCCATGTTACAGCTCTTGTACCAAAACTGAACACTGACCTTAAGGTGCTCCTGCTATGTACTTAAGGACCCTTCTGGATGCACCCATATGCTGCTTTGTTGGACTGTGCATGAACCTTGACACAACACTTACACAATAAGTGATGTCAGTATTGTATGGGCCAGATAATTCAAACCTCCTACTAGACTCATGTACATCATTTCATCAGTAAGTCCAGTCCCATCATCTCTATGCAGTTTTTCATTTGCATTCATGGCTGTGTAACCTATGTCACAACCCTCCATATGGAACTTCTTTAGAAGATCCTTGGCATACTTCTCTTAGCACAAATAGATCCCATCCCCCTTCTGATCTATTTCCAAACCAAAAAAGTACTTTAACTCATTCAGATCTGTCATCTCAAATTCCTCCATCATGGACTTCTTGAACTCATTCAACATCCTTTGTGAAGAACTGAAATAGATGATATCATCCACATAAAGGCACACTACAATGAAATCCTTCTTCCCTCTTCCTTTCACATACAATGTGGGTTCATTCACACTTCTACTGAACCCACTCTTCTCAAAGAAAGAGTCAATTCTGCTATACTAGGCCCTTGGGGCCTGCTTCAACCCATACAATGCCTTCTTGAGCCTCAACACTTTGCTCTCTTCACCAGCCTTCACAAAACCAACAGGTTGTTCAACATATACTTCTTCTTGCAGATCTCCATTAAAAAATGTAGACTTTACATCAAGCTGATATATCTTCAACCTCCATTGAGCAGCTAAAGCCAAAACCACTCTCACTGTCTCGAGCCTCACCACTGGTGAGAAAGTCTCTTCAAAATCAGTTCCCTCTTGCTATGCATATCCTTTGGCAACCAACCTTGCCTTATGCTTTGCAACACTCCCATCTGTATTGAACTTGGTCCTGAATACCCACTTCAAGCCAATTACATTCTTCTCTGATGGTAAATCAACCAAGCTCCATGTTTCATTTTTTTGGATAGCCTTAATCTCTTCTTTAATTACTATCATCCACTTGCTCTCATTCTTAACCTCTTCAAAACTTTCTGGATCTACTGCAGCAAGAGCAAACCCACAACTGGCATTAATGTCTGCAAGTGTTCTAAACCTTCTTGGAGGAGTCTCACTTGATGAACTTGAAGGAGAATATTGTTGACTGCTAGATGAGCTAGACTAATGCACCGGTGAGAGAGGAGCATTCACATTCTGATCATCATCACCATCATCCTCGAACATGTTCTCCTCACTAGTCTTTGCACTTGAGCTATCAATGTGCACTACATCTCTAACTCCTTGATCTTCTGATGGCTTCTCCCAGTCCCAACTCACTTCTTCATTGAAAACCACATTTCTACTTACTATGGTTTTCTTACTCACAGGGTTATACAACTTATAGGCTTTTGATTGAACTGCATAACCAATGAAGATACATTTCTCAACTTTATCATCCAATTTTAATCTTAGATTCACCATTGCATAGGCCACACACCCAAACACCTTTAGATGACCAACATATGGCTTCTTTTCTCTCCACACCTCAAAAGGAGTCTTGTTCTCAACTGCTTTTGCTGGAGAGATATTGAGAACATACACTGCTGTAGCCACTTCCTCACACCATAACTAATTTGGAACCCTTTTGGCCTTTAGCATACATCTGGCCATCTCAACTAAAATTCCGCTCTTCCTCTCAGCCACCCCATTTTGCTCTGGTGTATAGGGTGTTGTTAGCTCTCTTCTGATGCCATTTTTTTCACACCAAGACATGAACTCAAAGGACATAAACTCTCCTCCTCTATCAGTCCTTAAGGCCTTCACCACCTTGCCGGATTGCTTTTCTGTGAGAGCTCTAAACCTTTTGAAGCACTCAAATGCTTCAGATTTCACCTTCAAAAAAATACTGGGTCCCACCGAGTGAATCTGTTTGCATAGGTCCTCAGAGGTCTGCATGAACCAACTCTAAACATTCACTTGCTCTTCAGGCTTCACCACTTGGAAATGGCCCCTTCAATTGCTTTCCATATACACACATCCTTCACACGGGTCTAACTCATCCACCCTAGGTAGACCTTGAACCATTGACTTTGTGTTGAGCATCTTCAAACTTTGAATGTTTAGATGCCCATACCTGTGATGCCACAACCTGAACTCATCACTTCCTATTACTATCATGGCTATATTCACACCTCTTGCTAAATCGAGGAAACATCTTGTTTCTTGTCATGCTCACATTCACAACAATCTCACCCATTCTCTTTTCCCTGATGACACAAGCATCCTCATCAAACAACAATGAATAGCCTGTCTCATGGAGTTGACCTACACTCAACAAATTATGAGCAAGTCCAGGTACATATTGAACATCCTGCAAGGATTTCTCTGCTCCTTGCTCACTCTTGATCACTATGGTTCCTCTTCCTTCAACCTTCAATACCTTGTTATCTCCCAGCTTGATACTCCCCTTCTTGGATTCATCAAGCTCTATAAAAATTCCTCTTGAACTTGACATATGGTTGGAACAACCACTGTCTAGGTACCACATGCTGCTTGTAGTGTCTGCAAATGATGACAAGGCCATGAACAATCTCTCTTCTTGCTCATTCTTTTCTGTGTAATTCACTCCTTTTTTTCTCATTCTCCTGTTTCTCCCAACGGAAAGCCTCTTTGCGCCCGAACTTCTTGCAGTAATAGCACCTGATTCCACCCTTCTGTTGCCTTGAATCATTGCCTTGATTAATATTGGAATCCTTCCACTGCTCCTTCCCTTGATCAACTCCATTGCCTCTTCCTGAACCATTGTACCATCCTCTACCATAACCTCTTCCTCCTTGACCTCTATGACCACCTCTATAGTTGCCTCTTCCTCTGTGACCTCCTCTAAAGCCACCCCTACATGATGAACCATCAGACTTGGTTTTTTTATTTTCATCCTTCACTTGGAAGACCTTCTCTTCCTTTTTCTCACTTGTCCTGCTCATTCTTTCTTCATGAGCTTGCAAAGAGATTGACAACTCCTCAAATTTGTACACAGACAGATCTTTAGATTCTTCAATGGTTGCAACTACATGGTCATATCTCTTTGTAAGGCTTCTCAAAACCTTACTCACAATAGTTTCACTGCTCACAGTTTCTCCATATGTTCTCATATGGTTGACAATCCCTGATACTCGAGACAAGAACACTTGAACTGTTTCTTTCTCCTGCATGACCAGAGTCTCAAACTCCTTCCTCAAGGTCTCCAACTTCACTGTGATAACTCTTCCATCTCCCATGTATTCTTGTTTTAAAACTTCCCAAGCATCATGAGCAGTTGTGGAGGCAGCTATCCTCGAAAAGACTTCATCATCTAAGGCACTCTGAATCATGAATAATGCCTTAGAGTCTTTCTTCCTCTATTATCTCAACGGTTGAACTGGTTCTGGAGGATTTGTGTCTTCGAACCCTTGGTCTACAAGGTTCCACACCTCTTGTGATTTGAACAAATTGGTCATTTTTAAACTCCAAAAGTGGTAGTTCACTCCCTTGAAGATTGGCAATTGAAGATTCCCAACCCATCCACTTCCATTGTTCTACATCTTGTTGAACAATGAACTCTCAAATGTGTTTCCTTGTGTTTAATTCTCACGCACTCAATTCCCAGAACTTAAACCCAGTGAGATCTTCACTCTATGCTCTGATACCAAATGTTGGAATGAACCAGAATTGACCACAATCACAACACACACAAACACTTGAATCTGTGTTTGATCAATTGGATGAATTTCGTGTGTGGAAGGAGCAACAAAGAACGGCCAATAACTTCCTTGCTTAATTCAACAAAACACACACATACTAAACAACTTACAAACCTGGTAACCGACTCCATAACTGCAAAGCTAAGCCCACCACACCACTGTTGTAGGAGGAAATCAAGTTTAAAATATAGAAATATAAATCAAACCAAATCCGTGCCCACGCAAATAATTACAAGACTTCCTCCCGATGCAGCAGTGGGAAGTGAGGATCGATCCACGAGGAAGCGTGTCAGCGGATCTCAGGTAGTTGTAAATCTCACAGACAGAAGTAACAGACAGAAAGAAAGACAGACAAAAGCAAAAACGAAAGAAAAGCACAAAACCTATTCGATATCGAGCAACGGTCCTCGATATCGACTAAGCAGTAACAGAAATTGACAAACAGAAAAGAAAACCAAACACAGAAACTCGATCTCGGAAAAAGTCTCCTCGATATCGATTAAACAGTACTCAATATCGACAAAACTTCCTCGGAATCGACAAAGAACATAAACTTAAATTGCAACCTTCTCGAACTCAGAACACAGATTTCGATGAATTAATTCAATAAACTAAAATACTTCCAAGGCCAGAGTATCAACACCACAACGATAACCATGCAAAGTAACACATAAAGGCATAAAAGATCATGCTTTTCATCAAATAACTTTCGTTATTAACAAATAAGCAGATAGAGGCTTTCGCATAAACCCTAATTGTTACTAACCCTTTTCACATAATTAATCCAAGTTGTATTAAAATCACTTTCGCTTCAATAACACAAACAAGGATCACCTTCAACTTTCGCAAAAGAATCATGCTCATAGGGATAGAAGACGAATTGCATAAAAAGATCAAACATTTACCGCATCATCTTACATGGCTACCGTCGGGCTCACCCCGACCCTAGAAGTGGGTGGACTACTCGCTCTTCATCATCAAGAAACTCATCAAAGATTTCAGGAAAATAACTTGCATTAAATAAACTAAAGAAAGCTTACAACCAATCGAAGCCAAATCCGCTTTCGCCTTTCCAACTTCTCTCGCCACAAGCTCTCTCCTCTACTCTCTCTATGAAACTAATTGTCTTTGAAATTGAATGAATAAAACTCAGCCCCTAAGGCCTTATGTATAGGCTTCCAACCCTTGCTAATCAAGGTAAGAAAGTCTATCTATATCTATATCTAAATATCTACTTACTTAAAGATAAATAAATGGAATAAAATAATTAAATCCAAAAAGAAAATATATCTAAAGTAGGTAAATATCTTCTTGTGTGGGTAAATCTTGATAGATGTGGATAGAATCGGATAACTTTGGATCCAAGCAAGCCCAAAGCTCTTTCCGAGGGCTACAATCGATTTGGGTTTTCCTCGATATCAAGTAGATTTCATCGATATCGAGTAACATCTTCAGCTCCCAGCTTCACTTGTCGATTTCTGGGGTCTTTACTCGATCTTGGCTTCCTCGATATCGACTAACTATGCGTTGAAAAGCTCTTTCCGAGGGCTACATATGACCATGTGTTGGAAAGCTCTTTCCGAGGGCTACATATGACCATGCGTTGGAAAGCTCTTTCTGAGGGCTACAACTCTCATGAAGACATCAAAGCTTGATTCAAAATGAAGAATGGCGAAAAGTGGGCTTTTCTCCAGCTGCATCATTCTTAGCTTCTCCATGACTTTCCTTTAAGCTCCAAAATGCATCCGATTTCTGCGAAATATAACAAAATCTTGTGTAGACCTCCATAATTGGCAAATAAGCATAAACTACACAAATTATGTATTATTCTAACCCAAATGTATGAAATGCATGCAGAAATCGATATAAAAGTAAGTGTAAAACATGGCAATTTAGGCTCACAACAAACACCCCATACTTAAGCTTGCTTGTCCTCAAGCAATACTTTTAATTGTTATTCAGGAGAAGGAATCAAAACTCTCAACATCTTAGATTCATTCTCATATGTCCCTGCAGTCACTTACCATCATCGAAAAGGTACTTGTGTCACAAATCCATGCATGTGCAAATAAAAAGCAACATCTACTCACAAAAGTAGGGTTATGCAAAAACATTCATTCGTGACAAAGCATTAATAATCAAGATGACTTTAATTAAGCTCAAAAAGGAGTAGATTGGTAAAGGGCTAAAGGTGGGCAATGCTTGGCAATGTGGTGCTAATGATCCGGGGAAATGGAGTACTTTCCAAACTTTCATATATACCACATTCCTTCTTCATAAGATTCTCTCACCTTTCATAATGCTTTTATCAATAATAATGCTTTTATCTCTCTAACCTCGGCACTGCCTTCTCGCGAGTCGCAAACATGGGTGTCATGAATGGCCCCGGATACTTAGTGCTTCGAACTCCTCACATTAGTGTCCCATCCTGCGGAACTATTATCTCAACGCAGACAGGGTCGATCTACCTTTATCTCCCGAGGTGACCGGATTTTCTTTCACTCATTAAATTTTCCATATATTTCAAACAATTTCCTACCAAACTCCAATAATGATATATAACAACACAAACACCATATGATAATCTCCATAATGTAACATCATTCTCAACATAATTCCTGGATAAAAAATAAGATAAAGAATGGCAATATTTAGAATATGTGGAGCAAAATATGAAATAAGGCTCAATATGGATTTTGTGATGCATAAGCATAGGTATGGCTAGGAATATAAATATTAGCATTATATGGAAATATAAAGTCCTCCATCCTCTTATCATGCAACATGTCAAAAGCAACATCAAATTTTACCTCCTTTCATGGTTTTCAAGAAAATAATGCACTTCATTGTGACTTCCCTTTACTAGGCAATTTCATGCTATATCTCTAATGAATCCAATTTTGCATCGTCGAGTTTAATTAAAGCTTCCATGACACTTATTCAAAAATTTCAATGGGGGTCATTTTTCAAACTTTGGAAAACATGCATGTAAGCATATATATCAATAATGAATTCCAAAATAGCCATGTATAAGCAATTCATGAAATAAATTTCAAATATGCACACAAAATGTCAAATATATCAAATATGCACAAATTAAGCCCTTCCCCCACCCCATACTTAAACATTACAGTGTCCTCACTGTATAAAAAAATAAGGGTAAAGAAAGAAACTCACTAGACAAGTGTGTAGGATGTCAGAATCGAGTGCTATGTTGCTGGGCCAAGTCTGAATTTAGCTTGCTTCTATCCCCATGGACCTGAAAAATGTAGAAGAGAAATACCCACAATAGAAAAACTAAAAGTTCAAAACCAACAAAAAGCAACAATGTCCAAAAGTCCCAAAAATAAATGTCTATTTACAAGCTCTAGATTTTATAGTCTCTAGGCCGACTTCTTCATTAAGCATTAGCCTGGCTCATCTTTGTCCGGAGGTATAGGTGGATCTGGTGGTTCCTCCGGTGGTGGGAAGCGGGGGATGTCATCCGGGGGCATCATGTGAAGAAGCTTAAACCTCCCCGAGTGGACGCTCTATGGCTTCACCCATTCATCTTTCCTGGCTCGAGCTAGCATGTATAAGGTAAGATATAAACAAACTATACATACCTCATCATCATACCTCTTCCGCTTCATTAGTTGATTTGTTTGCGCATCTCCAACACAGCAAAACGGTGGAGTGGGAAGAGATATTTCCACCTCATCATGCGGAGCTTCATGCCACTTTGCTAGGACCCCATACTTGAATATGAACATCGGTTGCTCAAAATCATCGGGGATAGCCTTCACCTTGTAAGGTAAAAGCGATCTTGGAATGCCCTGGTCAACAATGTCCAACTTCTTCTCTTCTAGTACTATTTCGCCTTGGGATCCTTCATATGATTCATCAACAATAGGTAGCAAAGTGGGAATGAAATTCGAGGAAGGACATACCTGGTTGTCGACATCGAGTGGGTCAATTGGCTCGTCGAGAGGAGGGCATGGTCCTTTAGACTGAATGGAAGCCTCAAGCCTTCGGATTTCGTCTTCCAGCCGAGCTATTTCCCTTAATCGTGACTCCTCTACTGCGATCCTATTTCTTCATCTTGAATCTTGAATCCATTCTTCCCATGCAGGATTCCCTTCGACAAAGTCTTCCATCTTTGTACCTAAGCTTTGAAATCATAATCAAGAACACAAATTAGTAGAAAAAGCTTGGCACCTAGTTGGTACCGGCGAGGTAGGTGGTGGTAGGGTATGTGATAGGGTAAGAAAAAGGGATGGGCTTTTCTGGACCTTTAAACACAATTAAACTAGGCGCGATTGATATCTCCCCGGCCACGGCGCCAATTTGTTGTAGGAGGAAATCAAGTTTAAAATATAGAAATATAAATCAAACCAGATTCGTGCCCACGCAAATAATTACAAGACTTCCTCCCGATGCAGCAGTAGGAAGTCAGGATCGATCCACGAGGAAGCGTGTCAGCGGATCTCAGGTAGCTGTAAATCTCACAGACAGAAGTAAGAGACAGAAAGAAAGACAGACAAAAGCAAAAACGAAAGCAAAGCACATAACCTACTCGATATCGAGCAGCAGTGCTCGATATCGACTAAGAAGTAACAGAAATCGACAAACAGAAAAGAAAACCAAACACAGAAACTCGATCTCGGCAAAAGTCTCCTCGATATCGATTAAACAGTACTCAATATCGATAAAACTTCCTCGGAATCGACAAAGAACATAAACTTAAATTGCAACCTTCTCGAACTCAGAACGCAGATTTCGATGAATTAATTCAATAAAATAAAATACTTCCAAGGCCATAGTATCAACGCCACAACGATAACCATGCAAAGTAACACATAAAGGCATAAAAGATCATGCTTTTCATCAAATAACTTTCGTTATTAAGAAATAGGCAGATAGAGGCTTTCACATAAACCCTAATTGTTACTAACCCTTTTCACATAATTAACCCAAGTTGTATTAAGATCACTTTCGCTTCAATAACACAAACAAGGATTACCGTCAACTTTCGCAAAAGAATCATGCTCATAGGGATAGAAGACGAATTGCATAAAAAGATCAAACCTTTACCGCATCATCTTACATGGCTACCGTCGGGCTCACCCCGACCCTAGAAGTGGGTGGACTACTCGCTCTTCATCATCAAGAAACTCATCAAAGATTTCAGGAAAATAACTTGCATTAAATAAACTAAAGAAAGCTTACAACCAATCGAAGCCAAATCCGCTTTCTCCTTTCCAACTTTTCTCGCCACAAGCTCTCTCCTCTACTCTCTCTATATAACTAATTGTCTCTGAAATTGAATGAATAAAACTCAGCCCCTAAGGCCTTATGTATAGGCTTCCAACCCTTGCTAATCAAGGTAAGAAAGTCTATCTGTATCTATATCTAAATATCTACTTACTTAAAGATAAATAAATGGAATAAAAGAATTAAATCCAAAAAGGAAATATATCTAAAGTAGGTAAATATCTTCTTGTGTGGGTAAATCTTGATAGATGTGGATAGAATCGGACAACTTCGGATCCAAGCAAGCCCAAACCGCGTCGGACAGCTCACCGCGTAACGCGGCCCAGAAACGATCTCCTCGATATCGAGTAAACTACTCGATATCGAGTAGCTGTGTCATCGACTTCAGCTTCACTGGTCTTCTCGAGTAACTGGTTCTCAATCTGGCTCGGACATGTGTCTCAATTCTTGTCGATATCGAGTAATTTACTCGATATCGAGTAAAGTTTTGCACTCGAGTTGTCTTGTCCGGTCAGCTTCGTCGATCTCGGCTCCAGAGGTGGAAATCGATTTGGGTTTTCCTCGATATCGAATAACATCTTCAACTCCCAGCTTCACTTGTCGATTTCTGGGGTCTTTACTCGATCTTGTCTTCCTCGATATCGACTAAACTTCCTCGATATCGACTAAACTTCCTCGTTATCGAGTAAGTTTCTCAGCTTCCTGCTCTGTTCTTGAAACGCACTTTCCTGAGTCCTTGTTCGTCGGATTGACGCATATGACCATGCGTTAGAAAGCTCTTTCCGAGGGCTACAATTCTCATGAAGACATCAAAGCTTGATTCAGAACAAAGAATGGCGAAAAGTGGGCTTAAGCTCCAAAATGCGTCCGATTTCTCCGAAATATAACAAAAGCTTGTGTAGACCTCCATAATTGACAAATAAGCATAAACTACACAAATTATGTATTATTCTAACCCAAATGTATTAAATGCATGCAGAAATCGATATAAAAGTAAGTGTAAAACATGGCAATTGAGGCTCACAACAACCACTAACTTAGCTAGGACAACAACTGCTAAAACCGACTGCTACAACCTATGATCGACATTGACTACAACACACAAGTTTACTCGAAATCGAGTATTACAGACAGTTGACATAACCGAAAAAATAGAATTTAAAAAACATTTAAAGTCTTTTTTACAACCAAGCTTGAATCATACATTCTAGGCAACACTTTTAACAGAGCTGACGATGGCTTTCTCTCATAATGGGAGTATGGAGCTGATCAAGATGAAGGAATAAGGAGGGTGAAGCTGCTAGTGATGGCTCAGTCCTCGACAACAAGAAGAAGAGGATTGGGTTTTTCTTGGAGGTTGTTATAATTATGTTATATAATTCGGACATAATTAAATATACGCCCAAAAGAGAAATAACCTAATTTCCGTAATTAGGGAATTAATTCTTATACGTTTAGAATTAAGTCATATTAGGATAAATAATATATATTCGTTATATATTTATTTATCTAATAAATAAAGAGATAAATACGAGAGACTTCTCTCTCTTCATCCCTAACCCTAGGAATCTAGAGGTCTATTCGTCAGACGTTCTTCTCACGCAGAGAAATCCCACAGAGAACTCTCATTCGTGGAGAGAGTCTCATTCCTCTCCAATTCTCTCCATGGTGTGTAGGCTGTGAATCGTATGATCTCCACTGCTCCTGAATCTCTGAAGAGATTTAGTGCTATGGAGATCTACCCGGTGATCAAATTCGAAGGCAAGACGATCTTGATTCCGCTTTTGCTATTCGAGGTAATCCGTATATCTCTCAAATTCTATTATTTGTATAAGATATTTAGGCTCATATTGTCTTTTAATTTGTTCAATCGAAGTGAATAACAGTGTGAATCGTGTTCTTAGAACTAGATTCAACTTGAAAAGTCCAATTATTATTTGTTTGCCGTGTTTAATTTGATAAACTAGGCTACGGTAAAGTTCTGTGCTATGAAACATTATATGCTTTTTGTTTTGATGGAGTCGCACCCGCACTGTCCAATTTGAGGTCGTCTTCTTCATCTTTCCCTCTCTTCTTCTCCATGCTTCCCTTGATAGTTTCTCTAATTGCATGCATTTTGACGGGATTCAATTTCGTTTCAATATCCTTGAGCGTGTGCTTCCTAGATTGATTCTATTGCTTGGAGATTTCGGTTTTTCTTCGATTTCGCAACAAAGGGTTTGCAAGATCTGGCTATTCTTGAAATTGGGGCTTCTTGCTCTTGATCGAGATCTCCTGGCCAGACATAGAGCTTGGCGGCGTCGGACTGGGCATCGTCGTCTGTTACCAGAGCAATTGGAGGCAGTGACACCACCGCCTAGGGTTTTGACAGCAAGGAGCAATGAGAGGTAGCAAACACCTCTTCTTCTTCTCTGGTTCAAATTTTTAGATTTGGGGTTCGAATTCTTCATGGGTTCTTACCTAGATCTGAGAAATTAGAGCCTTTGTGGCTCGAATTGGGCATGGATGATGGAAGATCTAAGAACTATGGCCTAGAATCGACAAAACTGATGCTCGATTTGGTCGTTTTGATTGAATTTTGAGATGTGGTTTGAGATTTGGGGATTTTTTGTTGGTTGTCGCTCTTGTTCTTCGAAGAACAAAGGAGATCTGGGTTTGGCGGCGCTTGGTTCATCACCATACTCCTTGATGAAGTAGATGGTGGTACTAGCGTTGTCGCCTAGGTCGTTGGAAGCGAGGCCACGAAGACGGAGGTGCTTGCACCACCGTGAAGAAGCTCCTCCTCCCCCTGTCTAGATAGTTTTATGCTTCGTTTTTTTCAAGCTATTGTGTCTCTCGCCGGAGATTCATGGCTTGGTGGCGTCGTTCGCAACTGTGCTCTTTGTTGGAGCGCTTGGAGGCGGCAGAGCTACCGCATGTGTAATCGACAGTGAGAGATCCGGCTACACAGTGGGAGGCTAAGAAGGAAGGAGGTTGACCTCGCTGCAATGGCGACATGAGCTCCATCAGGTCTCTTCGGGCTTACCTTCGGGCTGAGCCGAGCTATCCGGTGACCTAACAATCACGAACTTGAGTGGGCTTTGGGTTGCGCCTAGGCTGGACCATTTGTTGGTTTGTCCTTTGGGCCTAATTCGTTTGGGCCTATTTTTTGCAAACTTGGCTAAGCATATATATTGGACTTGCTGTTACATGTTGAATGTGACTTGTTTGTCCGGATTCATTTTTTACTGAGACTTGTCAAGTTTACCCGAGCATTGGAATTGTCTTGGTCGGGTTCGGACCCGGATATAGACATGGTGGGTTGCATTTGATGAGTTGGGCTTAGCCCTATTCAATTTGAACGTGAATCATCGCTTTTATATGACCAAGTTGTGACTAAAATTATGTGATCTAGGTCCGTTGAAACAACTTTTCGGTTGTTTTTTCTCTCAAAATTTTGATCGGATTATGTATCTGACTGAATATTTGATAGAAGGGAACGAACTTGAAAATTATATGATATATCGACCTACATGGCCCTTTATCTAATAACGAGTGATGATGAGTCCTAAGTTATGTTGATACATTCACATACGGACTAAGCTCTCTAAAATTCTTTTTCTAAGAATTTGTTTTTCAAGGATGTTTAACCTTGGTTGAATATCGTTGTACTTGAAAATTGAGCGGATTTAAATAATTTAATCGTAAGTTGTTTAAAATTATTTTGAGCTAATGGATAGTTATTGCGTATAACTTATTAACTTAAAATGGAAAATTGACTTTATGTAAGTTAATTAAAATCGGAGAAATAAATCTTTTATGTAAAGATTGTATAAGAGATAAGCATTCGGGATGCAGATATCTCTAAACCTTGCGAAAATTTTCATGTTTTTACTTCTAACGTGGTGATGTACTTGAAATTAGAAAAGACACTTGATTTGTTTGAGTGTGATTGCAAGGTAATCAAGGAAGTAATTCATTTTTTTAATGGATGAAAGTATTCAGTAATTTTTAATATCGTTTTTTTAAACGTAGTTCTGAAAATATGAATAAACCCTTAAGGGGTGAGGACCTATACATGAAGATCCTGAAAGTCGACAGTCCTCATGAAGACATGTTATCTGACTTTGCTCGATTAGACTAGATTTGTTCTAGTGTATATTCATACGTTGGACATACAAATAAAATGAGTTGTTGTTGAGTACTTCAGGTCCGTCAACAGTAATGCAGTTCCCTTGAAAATTAGAAAATGAGCAGATGGACTTGATGAGAGTTTGACTCTCGATTTCTAGGCTTTAAAAATTATTTAATAATTTGTAAAGCTCATTTTGGATTTTCTCAGATTAAAAGAGTTGTAAAGCTAAATTTCATGTTTCTAAGACATTTTCATCCTAGGAAGATTGCTATTTAGTGTACTCTGTTTAACTTAGGGACATGGTCCTAGTGGGAGCGAATCTTTAGACTGATTCGCACAGTTCAAAAGATAACCTTGAACATACGTTGTTTGAAAATCGTGAGATGGACGATGATGTCATCATGAATATGTATTCTAACGGAGTTGATTGCATGCTATAAGTATGTTTTTGCTTCGAAGGCCATGGTAACTGATGATATGTTGGTTTGTGTTTCGTGCATAAACGGTAATATGTTTCTGGTTAATGGTGATAGACGGGTGGTATAATCAATTCACTAATCTGAATAAGAAGTTAGCAGAACAGAGGTTACATCGATTTATATCGTAGTAATATATGTTTAGCGTTCCTGAAAATGTTAGGGGCTTCTGAAGTTCCCTTAAAAAGACTATGTGATGTCATGATGCTAGTAATGGCACATAGCTTGATATCTTATTGGATTTCGGTTCCAATGTTATGATTAAAAGTTTGTTGATTTTAGGTTCAGTAACATGAGGTAAATTTGTCACGTTTGTGATAATGGTTGCAAATAAGATTTGTAACTTATGCATAATCTGATCATTGGGAGTAAGCAAGTCGTTGCTAGGTCCAAATGATGAAGTTGCGATCTATTTGGTTCAAGTTGATCACTAGGCAACTAGATCGGATGATATACCCAAAGATTGGTGTTGAACTTCGAAGTTTAGCTGAAGCCAATCGTATAAGATGATGTCAAGTTCAGATCTTGACATTTTCTAATCCTCACTGAATTGTTTTGATTCATGAGAAGGATCACTAGTTTAACCACTTTGCAAAGTGATAAAGGGTAAATGAAATGCATACTCTAATAAGGTATTCTATTAGCGAGTGGGAGAATAGGTTCAGTGGAACCTGAGAAAAGGCAGAGTTGTCAGAAGAGGATGTTTCCTTATCTAAAAATGATGTGACACACCTTAGGGTATGTCCAGGATGATCATTGTGGGATTGTCTAAAGAGATTATATGTTTATTGCGTTAAGCACTTCTCTTGAGGCTTCGAGGGTAATCTGTAACTTGTAACAGATAACTACATTTTTTATAGGTTGCGCTCTACAAAATTTAGAAGCTTAAAGCGCAAATTCTATTGTGCTATTTGAATTTCATGATCTCCTAAGATCAATATGGATCTAAGGGTATATAAATGGATGTTGATATACAAGGTGAGCTTGTTGGTCAACATATATCCATGAATTCTCTCACATTGAGTGATGGAGAACTCGGATGAAATTCAAAAAGTTTTCTGTCTTAAATTATTTTGTTGACTGAAGTTGTACGAAATGGTCAAATCCGAGCACCAAGCATTGGTTTATGCTAAGTGCGTATTGTGCTAATTTGTGGAGTAGTTCATTTGTTAGACAATCCTTAGTCAGTTACTTCCTCGAAATGGCATACGAAGTGTCATATTAAAGGCTAAAGGCATAAGAGGATCTCTATGAGATGTACTTATGATTGAGGGTTACTTGGTGAACCTTAAGATATGGAATAAGCTTAAGAAGTTGGTTCTTACATATATTTTAGCCTTATCAATTTAGTTGCATCAAATCCATTTGGAAAAAAGGTATCATGAAGAATGTGTGTACTAGGCATGAGGCTAGGTACATGATCACATTCTTAAATCATCTTGGAAATGCGAACTTCTAAGATTGATGAGAGCAATCTGATAAGGAAAATGAGTTTTCGTAGCTCAGGGATCCTTAATCATGATTGTATGAAAGTTGTTAAACCAACTTAGGATGAGTTTTGATTGATAAAACCACAGCATAGCCTCTGGTAGTTCAGTTATTACACCGTCCTATGATAGTTATACTACAAGGTGTCTTGCCACGTTAACATTCAGGATATTTGGGTCGATCGCGATCTAGTGTTACTAAGAATGTTTAGAGCTAAAAAGTTTCTTTCTTGGCTCACAACTTGTTGAACAAATGTGTTTCGAGTTCAGGATTTTTATCTAGAACAATTGTGAGCATATCGAAACCAGTTTAGAGTGGGAGTTGTTTTGAACACGACGTATCTCATAAACACATTAGATGTGGTTGCTCCAAAAGTATCCAAATGAGATATCACCAATCACTACTTAGAGTATGTGATTTGTTGGTAAATCTAAGACAAAACTAGAGGATGGTGATGATAGATAATGAGTCTATGGAAGAAGCCGTGTTTTGAACTTGTTTCTATCCTGCCTAGACATAAAGCATTGAGATAACCGGGTTCTTAAAGCTTTATAGGCGAAATGATCCATTGAGAGTTATACCCTAGATCAAGAGAGTTAGGTTGGAACCTTCTATCAACTTGGTTAGATTGTGTTCAATCAAATCGATATAGATGAATGGCTACAAAATCTTGTATCCGCTTACAAGTTACCCTAGATTGCAATGTTTTTCCTAGTGGGAGGACTTCTGGAAATTCGTTTTCTAGAAAAGTTTCTGCTAAGGTTTTCAGAAAGACTCTAGTCTTGTACTCACACCTATGTAAGCATTGAAACGCTTATCTAGATGACAATGATAAAATGTTTTGTACTTTGTGTTCAAAATATGGATCATTTTAAGTATGTCATATTGGAAAGTTTAACTTTCTGATCCTGCAGATGACACACTGATAGCCAACTATGTTGTGATTCTAGCATAACAACTTTGATACAATTGTTAGGTGAATCTGTTACATAGAAATTGGGTAGTTGTCTATGAGGTTATTTCGTATAATCTTAGGCATGTCATTCTCATATATGGAAATGTGTAAATGGACTTATATAAGAAGTGGATTAAGTGAGAAACACTTGAGAAACTGAGTGCAATCTCGCATTCTGTTGTATGCTGAGATGAGACAAGTGAACATGTGTTTGTTTACAAACTGATTCGAGTCTTATGCACTGAACACATGAAACGATTGCAAAAGCTTTCTTGTAGACTATGTATTGTGTTACGGTGGATGATGTCTGTGTCCATGTTGGAACATAGATATGGATCTTAGTGATCTAAGGGAGGAGACACTAATGTCTGTATCAACATCAGTCCGTAGGTCTTATCTCTAAGAAGAAGAAACGTTGTTGTCTAGCAAGAAATTGTCTTGCTTGTCCTTCCTTCACGGAAGCTGAGGTTCTAGCATCATCAATAGCTTCTAATGAGATTATGAAAAAGAATTCTCTTGAAAACACAAAATTTGGTTGTGGCGAAACATGGCAAGCGGATGTCATGACTATGGGTTGTGACTGACCATTTTTGTCTATACCAGGATTTCCAAAGGATTTTGGTGATCAAATGATATTCAGATCAAACCCTGTCTAGTCAGAGAGACGTTGTTCAAGGACAGCATTGCCATAATATGTTTGACTCTTGATGGTTATGCGACCCACCTCTTTGATTTGAGTTTTTAGCAAGTGGGAGACTTTGGTCTTAACTCATATGTTGTGCCATTGATGTGGTAAAAACTAGTGATATAAATGTGAAATATGTTACATGTCACTGAACCATAGTTTGTTCTCTCACACGAACAAACGTTCCTATAAGTGTTCGTCACTATAGGTGTAAGGTATCTCAATTCTTATGGGGACGGAATGAGATGATAACCGCCTTGATTGTCTTTGTATGTCAAGATGAAGTCTCCCCGGTTGGGAAAGACTGAATGGGTAATTTATAGTAAGTCATTCATATGACTCGTAACTATGCTCCTGCGCCCATTGGTTCAAAAAAAGCAAGGCGATGTAGGGTAAAATGGTTCTCAAGTCTGCGTGACTATTAGATGAACACCTTTACAGGTTGAGTGGACAGCGCTTTAGAGAAGCGCTTCCTGTAGCACACTATCATACTAGTGTGTGCTAGTCGACCCTATGAGATGATAGATTGATCCCGTCTCTATCACTGTGTGAGCTAAGATATATGTAAACAAGGCAACCTTCAGTGACTAACGGCTTGGGTTACTGATTGTGGTGGTGATGCGATACTTTGGTTGTGTTCCGATTTCCATGAGTGTTGCGGTCTAAGTGGGGCACTTCTGGGAAAGTGGTCTTCATTTACATGAAAGTGATGCCAATGCGAAAGGAAGGTATTATGAGTAATCGTTGACAGAAATGGGATTTGTTGGATCCGACAGTTACGTACTGTTGTGAATTGCCATTATAGTTGAACCAAACTAAGAGGTATCTAGTTTTTTGTGTCAACTAGTCCGATGAAAGATAATCCTAGGGATGCAGCAATACTTTCCAACTAACGTTGTGACCTAGTCCCTAACAAGATTTTTATGCAGGTAGTATTGCCGGGTCGCACGGCCTATACACGACGAGTATGAGAATGAGTTTTGGAGGAACGTAATCTTTTGTGCGAGTGGGAGATGTTAGAATTATGTTATATAATTCGGACATAATTAAATATACGCCCAAAAGATAAATAACCTAATTTCCGTAATTAGGGAATTAATTCTTATACGTTAAGAATTAAGTCATATTAGGATAAATAATATATATTCGTTATATATTTATTTATCTACTAAATAAAGAGATAAATAGAAGAGATTCCTCTCTCCTCATCCCTGACCCTAGGAGTCTAGAGGTCTGTTCGTTAGACGTTCTTCTCACGCAGAGAAATCCCACAGAGAACTCTTTTTCATGGATGAAGTCTTCTTCCTCTCCAATTCTCCCCCATGGTGTGTAGGCTGTGAATCGTAGGTTCTCCACTGCTCCTGAATCTCTAACGAGATTTAGTGCTATGGAGATCTACCCGGTGATCAAATAGCGAAAGCGGAATCTAGATCGTCTTGTCTTCGAATTTGATCACCGGGTAGATCTCCATAGCACTAAATCTCGTTATAGATTTGGGAGCAATGGAGAACCTACGATTCACAACCTACACACCATGGGAGAGCATTGGAGAGGAAGGAGACTCTCTCCACGAAGGAGAGTTCTCTGTGGGTTTTCTTTCCCTGAGAGAGGAACATCTGAAGAACAGACACTCTAGGGTTTCAGTCAAAATGACTGACTTAGGAGAAACGTCTCTTTTCCTTATCTTATAGGAATAAGAGAACGGATCTCTTATTCCAATATATATAATATCTATCCTCATATTAATTAATTCTTAACGAATAAGAATTAATTCCTTAATTACATAAATTAGGCTATTTATCTTTTGGACGTGTATATAATTATGTCCGAATTATAAAATAATTCTAACATCTCTCACTCGCACAAAAAATCATGTTCCTCCAAAACTCAATCTCATACTCATCGTGTATAGGCCGTGCGACCTGGCAATACTACCTACATAAAAATCTCGTTAGGGACTAGGTCACAACGTTAATTGAAAAGTATTGCTGCATCCCTAGGATTATCTTTCATCGGACTAGTTGACACACATCGTTCTCGCCATCATCTGATTCCTTGTCTCCAGTGGCAGGGGCATCTCCGTTGGAATCGGACTAAGTAATCATGCCCGTCGAATTGAAGAAGGCCTTCATCAGCCGATTCAGATCGGTGGAAGCCATGGATGCTTCGCTCTTTCTCCATTGCTAGATTTCACTTGTTCCGCTTGTTTTAATTTGGGGAGGAGGTGAATAAATAAGGGCATGAGTATTTTTGTTAAAAAAAGACAATTACTTAATTATGAAAAAAAATGAATATTTACTTAATTTTCACAATAGATATTTACCAACGTACACAGGAAAGCAATTCCTTCACTCCAGTAGCCAAATGACCCAAAAACCCTCCATGAGAGCCCCCAAACAACGCGCACACCACGCACCCCCAAATTACCCAACCCTCAACTGGAAATCCCTAATCCGGCAGCCCTTCGTTGTCGTTCATGGCACGGATTTGCAAAAATCTCCATCTCCCTTCATCGATTCAAAGCCGAAGAACAAATCTCGAATTCAATTCCAAAGGAATTGCTATCGCTTCAAAGTAAAGCATATGAGTTCCAAGTTTTAGTTTAGAAAGCTCCGTCGAAGGGGCCGAATCAAAGGGAGTGTTCTAGAAGAGTTAGAGGTCAAGTTTGTCTCCCTTTCACAGTATTTGGTTGGTGAAAAGGAGATGAGGGAAGATCGTTGCTCCGCCGGCGGGTGTTTGGGTATTTTGTGGGCTGGTTGGAGTGATGGAGAGAAGGAGAAGATGAATCTCAAGAATAGAAAGTCTTTTGCTCAGTGTTGGGGGTGTTGTCTCTCTCCGTTGCTCTGGTGGTGTCCGGCTTCGGTGGTGGGTACATTCTCGTCGTTGGCCCGGTTCTGGTGTTGTCCTTCGTCAACAAAAGTTGGTGTGGATGTGTTGCACGTTTGGTCAGTTTAAACTACAATCAAATTTCACAGAGGTATCATGGTACGTCTTCAATCCCTTATATCTCACCTATCAAATCGTAGCTGCTATCAAATTTTATCAATATGTGGAGGTTGCTCCCCCTCCTCCACAACCTACCTCCCGAAAGGGCTTTACCTCCCAAAAGGGTTCTACCTCCTGGAAGGGCTTGTTGTCCAACACAGGAAAGAATTGCTTTTGGTTAAAACAGGCGGTTCATTCAACTCGCTTGGGTAGCAAATTTATAACCTTATTTGGTTACTTTATGTATTATGGTTTTAGTAGGGATAATCTGATCTCTGTTTGTGTGTGTTCTTTGAGATCTCTCCTGCTGATGGGAGTTCTGGAGGAAGTTCTAGCAAATAGTTGTTCACCCGGGTGGTGGACGTCTCTTCCTGCTCTGAATCTTTGGCATGCACTGGAAGTTCACTCCATGAATAACATCTCCCATTGGAATCTGTTGGTGGTGGGAAAGGATTTTAAAAAGAGAAAGAAAGTGTTCGTCTCGAGGGTCGGAGCTATTGTTCTCTTTGGTGGTATGGGGGTAGCCAATCCGCTCTCTGGTGATGGGTTTCGCCGGCGAGGTGATTGTGTGTAGCCGGTGCTCTTCTGCAGGTGCTTCCTTAGCCCTCTGTGCAAGTGGCCCTTGCATCTAGGTTTGGTTGGATGGGTTAAATTGTATAAGAACAAGTTTGTTTATGATCTATTTTGCCCAATATTATCTACTACCTTATATAGCACTTTGCTGAAATGTTTTTTTGGAAGAATGACTTGTTGTGCTGGTTGTGTTTGATAAAAACTAACACCCTCTCTTGGTCTCTGAACAAAATTGTGAAGGTGGTCTATGCCCCTTCACCCCTCAAATCCCAATTTTCGAGCCCTCAAAAAATAGTGGACAAACTGTCATCGAGAGGGTTTGCGCCCTTCTCCGATGATGAAGTGAATCCCTTGCTAAATCCTACGGTGGCTTTGCGGTCCTTGGGGTCTGCAGTTATCTGTGTAAATGGATATTTTTACTGTCATTGCTTCTTAATACAAAACGCTTATGGGAAAAAAACTAAGTTATTTGATGCCTTGCAATTTTGGGGAGGCGGAAAACTTATTTGTTGATGGCGTTGAACATATGTTCAGCTATCTGGGGGCCTCCTCCCTTCTTAATCCGTGGGTTTTATCCAGTGGTGGTACCATGTTGCCTGGATGCATTGTATTCTTGTTTAAGGTCATCCATTATGATAAAAATTGCTCTATCCAATACCTTGGTGTGACTAGCTACCTTGCAAAAGAAAAAACTTTGAAGTGTGGGGGTTTGGATGGTGGTACGTTCTCATCTTCCTACCCTCTGTTTTCTGCATTTCATAAACCAACTATTTCAATTAGAACAAAAAATTACAAGAACCATTCCATCAATGTACCACTTGTTTACATGTATAATCCTCATCCTCTCTCCGCCTTGTTCGAGCTTGTCTACTGCGTTTCGTATGGGTGTTTCCGCCTTTGGATTAGTAATCTCCGCATCGTGTTCATTATGGGTGGTCTACTCTTGAACTCGGTCGTTTTTAACAGCCTTCGGTGTTCTTTCGATTCGTTTTTCAATCGTCGGGACTCCCCGCCAGGTATCTTAGCTTCTCGGTCGGTCCCCATTTCTCCCTATCATGAACAACATGTGTCCTATGGTTTGCATCCGAAATCAGTGTGGGTTGTTGGACCGGTTATCATTCCAAGTATTCTTGTGAATGCTAGCTTATGTGTAAATGCCCTCCTGCTTGTTCAGTTCCGGCTTCATCAAACTTCAAGTTCCATTTGGAGTGCAATTCATCGCAAAGTGCATTTCCAATTTGGAAATCAACTAAGCTTTGTTTACCCCACTTTTACGGGCAACAACTATAATCTTGCACCTTTTGGCATTAATAGCACCATTTTTTTGGTTATTCACAAGTTTACCACGGTGAGTAAAAGGATTCGGATTACTTACAATTTCAACTTTAGTAATCGGTGGAAAACTCATTTCACTCGTTTAGTAAATTCCCATACCAAATTAAAACTACAAATTCTCTTCGATATAAGGACCCTTAATCCTTGTCCTTATATCTTCGAAAGTTATAAATGAAGGTCTGTTTTTGGAATTGTAGAGGTATAGGGAAGAAAACATTTTGGACTGAAATTGATACTTTGTGCAAAAATGAACACATTCAAATAATGGCATTAGCAGAAACTAAATCGGAATCTATTCCCGAAGACAAAATTTGGAAAAGTGCTGGCTTTGATGAAGCTATCTGGTCGCCTGCTAATGGGCGATCGGGCGGAATTGGTTTATTATGGAAATCTCACCAACTATTAAATGTGACTATTTCTGTCGTAATTCACTTACCCCGGATTATTGGTCTCCACGTCGACAGTGTGGATGATGGATTCAATATGCTTGTCCTATTTGTCTATGCCCCTCCTGCCCCCAATGAGAAAGCCTTGTTCTAGGAAACTCTAACTTCAATTGTGAATGACTCGCTCATCCCATGCATTGTATTAGGAGATTTAAATGAAATACTATGTAGTGCGGATAAATTAGGTGGTGCTACCACCCGCCCTTCACGGTTTACTAGACTTTTAACATTCAAAGATGAATGTTCACTCATGGATCTCCCCACTTTCGGGAATCCATTCACCCGGAGGAGAAATCCCGAGGAAGATTTTAATATTCGTGAAAAACTAGATCGGGTGCTTGTTCATCGGCAAATTATTGAGAAATTTCCTAACCTAATTACAAATAATGGGGCTTTCTCTTCATCTGATCATTGCCCCATATCAATATCACTTGAGAACAGCTATACCTTCAAAGCACCTCCTTTTAAGTTTGAGAATGTTTGGCTGCAACGGAAGGATTTCCGCAATATTGTTAAATAATCCTGGCGAGCTAATTGCCCTGGCTCTGCTATGTTTCAACTTATGTTTAAACAAAAAATTCTTAAGAAAAAAGCAAAGGAATGGAATAAGTGTACCTTTGGGAATATATTTCGTGAATTAAAAGAAGTGGAGATCGAGTTGCTTCACATTCAGTCTTCATTATTAGTAAATGATGTACATATAACATCAGTAAAGAAAAGTGTCTTATTAGAAAGAAGGAAAAGCTCCTCCTTTTCCAAAAATCTTTTTGGACTCAGAGAGCCAAATCCAAACATCTCAAGCTTTCGGACTCTAACACATCGTATTTCCACCGTGTGGCGACAGGGAGAAGACATAGGAAACAAATTCGCAACATTACTACTTCTGAAGGAACTTTGATTATGGGTGAGGATAATGTCAGAAATGAAATCAAGGGTGATTTTGAAAAGAGATTCAGACAAGAGTCTATTGATGACAGACTTCTAAATGAAATGTTGGATCTTATCCATCCATCAATAACTTCTGAGGAAAATGAGTTTCTTATTCGTCATCCATAAAACATGGAAATTAAATCTGCAGTTTTTAGTTTAGGTAAAAATAAATTCCCAGGTCCTGATAGATTTACAGCCGAATTCTATAAAAAATACTGGGATATTGTCGGCACCTCAGTAATTAAAGCCGTTAAAGGTTTTTTCCATTTCGGAAAAATGCTTAAACAAATAAATCACACGTTTATTTCTCTTCTTCTGAAATGAGACAACCCGACTACTACTAGTCACTACCGTCCAATCAGTCTATGTTCAAATTTATATAAAATTATTTCCAAAATCTTGACAGATAGAATTAAAACAATTATTGGTAAACTTATTCACCCTCTGCAGGGTGCATTTGTGTCAGACAGAGCTATTCAAGATAATGTTCTAATAGCTCATGAAATCTTTCACTCTTTCCGATCTCGTAAGGGTCGTGACGGTTGGCTGGCCATAAAATTAGATATGGAGAAAGCATATGATAGAGTTGATTGGAATTTCACAAAAAAAGGTATTAGAAAAATTTGGGTTCCACGATACTTTCATTTCCTCAGTTATAGAGTGTGTAACGACGGTTTCTTTCTCAGTGTTAGTAAACAACGGCCCTACGAACTTGTTCCTTCCATCCAGAGGTCTCCGACAAGGGGACCCGATATCTCCTTTCCTATTTATTCTAGGGGCCGAAATCCTGGCACGAAAACTCTCAGCTGAAGCAAACTTGGATAGAACCTCCATTGGCTTCCCTTTCGGTAGAGATGGCCCTAGAATTTCATTCCTCTCTTTTGCTGACGACATCATTATTTTCACAAAAGGTAGCATGGATGCCGGGCTGAAAGTGAGATCAATAATCGATTCATACTGTAAAATTTCCGGACAAAAAGTTAATTATCATAAATCAAGCTTCCAAGCCACAAAAGGCATCTCGAACCATAGGATTCTAGAGCTACGTAACTGCTTAAATATTACAAATGAAAGTTCTTTGGAAAAATATTTAGGGTGTCCGATTATCAATGGAAGAGTAAACAAACACACATTCGAAGATATCATCTGTAAATCTAAAGAACAATTAAGTAAATGGCGTGCAAACGCTCTATCACAACAGGGGCGAGCAATCTTAATCAACTCCAATCTTTCAGCCAAGCCGCTGTATATTATGCAAAATTTTATGCTCCCCGCCGCAACGCATAAAGAACTTGATCAGATTAATCGTACTTTCTTCTGGAATAAGGATCTTCAACATCGACCGCTTATAAGCTGGGATAGGATTTGCAGACCAAAGCAGTGTGGGGGATTAGGGATTCGGAAATCAAAAGAGATGAATAAAGCTCTTCAAATGAAACTCCTATGGAAGATCCTGGCTGAACCAAACAATGTATGGGTTTCTTTGATTAGACACAAATATCTTCGCTTTGCCAACATTTTCAAATACAAGAAAAGTGGGGCCGTCTCCTGGCAGTGGGCCAAGCTGACAACTCTAATCGACAAATTTAAGTCGGGGCTTATTTGGTCAGTTGGAAATGGAAAATCAATCAAGTTCTGGACTGATAATTGGATAACAACCTCCTCTCTGCTATCTAGAGATAATTGCCCCCAAATCAATAACCTGGAGGAAACTGTTAGTGACTACATTATGGGGGGTAGATGGTGGTCGGAGAAACTACAACGTGCGTTACCTATTTGCATAGTAAATGAAATTCTAGACATTCCGCTACCCGCTTCTCATTTTGAGGATCGGCTTTACTAGTGGCTCGATAGAGCTGGGTGGTTTACCACTACAAGCGCATACAAATTATTAACAGCCCATTCATCCGTACACTTAGACAACAATGTCTGGATATGGAAAGTGAACATTCCGCCAAAGGTCAAAAATTTTCCTTGGAACGTTTCTCAGGATGGTCTCCCAACTGCATCTAGGCTTTCCTATAGGGGAGCTTCTATTCCTTCCACGTGTAGTTTGTGCAACGGTGGGGTTGAAGATGAAGTCCACCTTCTGTTGGAATGTCCCTTCGTACGTTCTATCCATCAATTCTCTTTTCGTGTACAATCAACTATTACAAGCATGATAGTTCGTTCTCGCGACATTAAACCCATCCTGTCGTTCATTGGGAACGATCTCAATTCGTCGGCCAAGGAGGTGCTTGCCTTTTCTTGGTGGTATGTCTGGTATATTCGAAACTAACATTTGTTTCAGCATGTCTCCATTCCGCGGAAAGACATAGTTTTACGTTTGATTAACTCCCACATCGAAGATTGGAGCAACACATCCTTGTTAGAGGATGGTCTAGACGATGAATTTCCCATACCCACACATAAATCCAATCATCCGAAAAAGAATAAGAACCAAAGAAGGATTTTGTGGCGCAAACCCCCAATGGGTATGCTTAAGCTTAATTTTGATGGATCAACGCTAACAAATAATGAAAGTACGGCGGGCGCCATAATCCGAGACTGGAATGGTCAACCAATACGAACGTGTTATTAAAAACTTGGTAAACAAAACCCTCAAAGCGGAAGCACTTGCTCTTAAAATGGGAATCCAACACGTTATTCACCTCAATATAGACAAAATCCACATCGAAGGCGATTCTAGTATAATCATTGACCACTTAAAAAGAAAAACTAAATGTACATGGGAAATTGAGCTAATTTTATCTGATGTAAAACTTCTTCTATCGACTTTGAAAGAAGTTTCCTTTTTTCATGTTCCCCGTTTGGGCAATAGAGTGGCTGATAAAGTTGCACATCTTTGCCACTCTGCCCAGGGAGTCGATATTCACAACGATTTAGGTCTTTTGGACCTCATCCGCAAGGATGCTGCCGGGTAGAGCTTGCTCGCCCGAATCCTTTCCTAATCAAAAAAAAAGAAAAAGATATTTACCAAATTTAAAGGAAATGCTCTGGAAGAGAGTACCGTGCAATACACTGTACTGAACTATTATGAGAAGTAAAAGGGTGTACAGTAAACAATCAAACCACAAACCACCACGTCACTGGCCGCGTCGCTGCGACGCGGTTTGGGGAAGAAAAATCAATCATCTTGGTTCCCTTTTTCCTCACGGCGAACCAGTAAACATTGGGCGGAAGGGTACACACCTCTGATTGGATTGCAGAGAGAAACCATTTGGCTTCGGATCTCTGAGTTTTGGATTTACGTTTTCCGTTTCTCGTGTGAGCGAATATGCACAGATCTGGGGCTGTAATGGCGTGGAACGTCTTCAAGTTCTGTACGGCCCTGCGTGGCTTGGGCTCGATCATGATCTTGTTGGTCCTCGGTATTGTCGGCGTCACCTATTACGCCGTCGTTTTGACCAACTACGGCCCTGCCCTCTCCAATGGGGGCTTTGAATGCCTCACCGCCATCGCTGTCTTGATTTTGTTTCATGGTTTGGTAAGCTCGGAATCCGCCCTCTATTGGGTCGATATTCAATTTTGAGATCTTGGGGGGCCCCTTCATCGCCTTACTCTGGCGTGGGATGACGAGGCTTTGATTTGTGGATTAACTCAGCCATTTTCGAATTCATCTGAAATTGTTTTACATTCGTTTGATTTAGGAAATCTTTAGGCTTTTTAGGGAAGACTAAATAACCCAAATACGCTCCACCTTTGTGGTATTTTGGAGAGGGGTTGGGTTGGTTTTTTTTTTCTTTTTTGATTCTACATAGGGATTGAGCTTGTTTAATGCTTCAATTGGGAACTAGATTGATAGATTACCAACTCCTAGTTGATGGGTTATCAAAATTATCAAAATTATTAGATCTGCTAGACAAGTTAGGCTATTGAATCCTTCATCTTTGAAGGGTCAATCTTATATATAGTTGAAAGATTGAGTCTTTTGCATTTTCTCTCTAAAGAGCAGAGAAATCTTGGACATGGGATTGTTCTAGAGTGTGCTGCTTAGCTTCTGACGCAGTTTGAAATTTGTGTAAGTTGATATTTCATCTTGTTTTCAATTAGATGGTTTTGAAGTTTAGGTTAGAATCAGCAAATTTGGAAATCCAAGGTTATTCCATTACCTGAAAGTAAAATCTTTTGGCTGATTATGATGATAAAGTCAGAAGGCACATGACAGACAATCATATCTGATTGAGCACATTTCAATCTGCAGTTAGCTATGCTCCTGTGGAGTTACTTTTCTGTCGTTTTTACCGATCCTGGTATTGTGCCACCTAATTGGAGACCAGACATAGATGAGGAGAGGGGTGAAGCAGATCCGCTGACTGGATCTGAGCATAGTGGTTTGCCTGTTGACCCCTCTAATCCAAAAATCCGCTTTTGTAGAAAGTGCAACCAACTTAAACCTCCTCGTTGCCATCACTGTTCTGTTTGTAAGTAATTTGGCTCATTTTTTTTTGTTCAAAGTCTGATAGCCAATTTATGGATGACAATAATGTGCAAATGCTTATTTGTCAGGTGGGAGGTGTGTCCTTAAAATGGATCACCACTGTGTGTGGGTTGTGAATTGCGTTGGTGCATTAAACTATAAGTATTTCCTTCTTTTCTTGGTGAGTTTATGTTATGTGCTTAATATATTTATCTTTAATATCTATTTTTGATATTATTAATGATCTGTGTTTTGATTTGTCTCTTCCTCGGTACCTGCCCTGAAATTTTATGTGACATTTGTAACTGTCTGATTTTAATGTACTTAAAATGGGTGCCTTAAACTGCAGAGAGACGAGGGGGCAAATGGATGTTATAGCTAACAAGGTTTAACATTAAAAAAACAAAAAATTGTGGCCTTTTCTATATAGCCCACAGAATTATTTCTGTCAAGAGGGTTGAGGCATTACCATTGATAAGTATATGAATGTTGTTGGTATTTATACCTGTGCAGAGGACTCAAGTCCAGAGAAGGTTAAGCTTAAATGTTCAGAGTGTTTGCTTATTTTTTATTTGCCAAGAAGACAACTTGAGTTCCTAAGACCAACTTCAATGGTGGAGTGTTTAAATATGCATATTTGATAGAGTATGTAAAAATAGACACCATTTTTTTTGTATTTTTTACTCCATTGGTTATAATGTGTTTAAATATGCATATTTGCATAGAGTGTTTTCAAATACACACACATCCTCTTATATGTTCACATTTGAACACCCCAAATGCAACCAATGGAGCAAAAATTTATGTAAAAATGCATATTTACACATTTAAACACTACCATTGGAGATAGTCTAACAACCGTGAACTTTCTAGCGTCTTGCCAAATATATCCCAATACAATTTCTTGTTAATCTAGTAACTGCATCTTTCGTGATAAAACATCAATAAGACAATAACTACATGTTTTTCGATGTGGTCTAAGAACATGGATATTTCCATCCCATGAAACAAAAAGAGAAATGAACAATGGGAAGCCGGCCCCATCTAACCATGACAAGGAAAACTGCTGCCTGGAACAAGCATATCTGCATTACTGGTAGCTAGTGTGACTTAATACTCTATGTTTCTAAAAAAAAAAAGGGACTGCAAAGTACTGGTTCATTATTTTAATTATTCAATCTGTTTATGAATTGAAAAGGATGAATAGGGATCCCAAAGAAATTGAGAAGGGATGGGTCAATTTATTACCTCTTCTAAGCAGTCTTTCTTTCCTATGTGGATCACACCACATCAAATTTGGGAGCAAAGTAATTTTATGCCCTCAAGTACATGAAGGCTATTGTTTTATAAACAACATCCAAATGGTGGAGGGTCAAGAAACTTGGACATTGTGGATACTGAACATTCAAGATCAGATACTCTTTTTTTATGTTAGATTAAGAACTCTTGAAATATCCCATGATTTTTCCTATGAAGTATCATGAAATAATCATGCATTTATAAATATTGTTTAATGGTTTTATGTCGATGGATCTTTTATGTAGTTCCCAGATGCGTCAATTCAAAACAATAGATTTTATATGTTTGTGACTTGGTAATTCTTGGTCTCATGCAGTTCTACACATTTCTTGAGACGGCCCTGGTCACTGTATCATTACTTCCTCAATTTATAGCATTCTTCAGTGATGGAGAGATAGCTGGAACTCCAAGTGCATTGGCAACCACATTCCTTGCATTTGGTAGTGCTTCCAAGCAATCCTTGTTGGTTTAGTTTTCACTAAGAAAGTGAACTTGTGTTTGACATTGGAATTCATTTGCAGTTTTGAATCTAGCATTTTCATTGTCTGTCTTTGGATTCATGGTCATGCATATTTCTTTGGTGGCCGGAAATACTACAACTATTGAGGTATTGGCTTCTTATTTGAGCTTTCAACTATCTGTGAAAGTTTGAATCTTTGTGCTATGAAACTTTGAATCTATGAACTTTGAATCTGGCATTCATCTCTTTTCCTAAGCCGGATTGCTTTTGTTTTTTACTTTGTGCTATGAAACTTTGAATCTATGAATTCAGCTGGTTAGGGTACTGGAGAAGTTATATTTATTGAGTATTTTTTCTAACGTGTGCCCATGGGCATACATTAGAAACCCCAAAAGGAAAGAAAATCATAGGTTTTAATGCATTGGCCCTAGGGGCTGATGCATTGGAAAAAACATTTTTCTAAAGGAATGTTTCCTTTTTGGAGTTTTTGCACACATTAGATAATTCGTTTATTAGCAATTCTCATTAAAATTGATTGACATGAATATCCCAGCTAACGTGATTGTAGTAGTACCTTGCATTAGCTTGCGTTGGTTTAAAATTGACTGTGGAACAGTTTTTGTAAGTTGGAAACCCAAGAATTTGGATTTATTTTGTCATCTCATTTCCGCAACCAACCCAACCCAATCTCCCTTATCTATATTAATTGCAAAGTTGGATTTCACATACTTTATTTGTTTGGGTTGGTACATTTTCTCTGTTTTTGAAGACTTAGATCTCCTGGAAAAGTGCCAAAATCTATTGTCCACTTGTACACTTAAGTGAAGTAAAATGACAAGTATTGGCCGCTATAAATTGATTATAATGTCAGGCCTAGAATTGTTTTGGTTTTAATGTGTTACATTGATAAATTTTTAATGAGTTATCATTTTGAATTTACATTTTTCATTCAATGGAAAGAATGTATTGTCGTGAAAACTGGCGTATTCTAGTTAATCCCAGTGTTTGAGGCATTTAACAAACTCATCTATTAAGTGATCCCCTTTGTGCCATGGTATTCTATGATGACTAGCGATATGTGGACCTATGAATCCAAGAACTTTTTACTTTGATTTGTAATTCGAATGCATTGTATATCCATTTTAGCATGAAATTTAGTTTGAATCTAATTATCTCACCCCATGTCTTTCGTGAGGAAGAGACTTGATGAAGATCTTGTTTGGTGGCAGGCATATGAAAAGAAAACTACTCCAAAATGGCGCTATGATCTTGGAAGGAAGAAGAACTTTGAACAGGTGGATACTTTACTTATAGTTTTCCGATTAGCAAGCTGTTTTCATTCTTGATCATTACTCATTTGTATTACCTGGTTGAATCTTGTCTCTGGACCTTGGTTTGATAATTTTCTTATTGAATGCTGCAAGGAAAAATCTTGATAGTCCAGCATATAGAAATCGAATCTGTGGGAACTATAACCATTTTGCATAAAATTCTCAAACTCATTCACTGTGTTTTGAGCAGGTTTTCGGAATGGACAAACGCTACTGGTTCATTCCAGCTTACACAGAAGATGATCTACGAAGGATGCCAGAACTTCAAGGCCTTGATTACCCATCAAAGCCTGAGTTGGATGCACAGGAGTTCTAGTGATCTCCCTACTGCATTCTTTTATGATTCAAGGCAAAGTCCTCCGACTGAACACCACATCCCGAGCCCTAGTAACTTAAGTGGATGCTGCACGTTCACAGATACGGTGTGTCCATTACTGTGCCTCTGAGCCATCTTTTGTAGCATTAACAGCAAATGAACGGGCGAATTTGAAGCAGGTGGAGCTTGTTCTGGGGATGTGGGTGATTTTGTTTTAAGGGTTACAAAACTGGTTTCTGAAAGGGGGATTAATATGGGCAATGTGATGTTTGAACTAATGTTGTTTACTAATTTACCGAGGAATGTTTGTCTGGGGTGTAGTAAATCTGGGTTCTGACAGTGGGTGTTATCAAACTGTAGATTTCTTTTACAGCTGTAGTTTTCTGTAAATTTATGGGAGTGGGTTTATACGAAGGGTGCATCCATTTAGCTTAACATTGTTTTATACCCAATAATTTATTAAGCGGTTCTCATAATCATATCCAAGATTCATGTACATGACCTTAGCATCCATACTCCCGATTGTTTTTTTTTTCTTTTGGGAAAACTAATTAAAATACCCCACCTTTAGGGGTATGGTAAAAATATATCCACAACTTTCAAAAGTAATAAAAATATCCCGACCTTTAATAATAGTGGTAATATATTACCACGATTTTTCTCACTGGTTAAAAATGATATCTTCTTTCGTGATCGCCTCTTGAGTTGTCTTCCGGTCTTCGAGGCATCTCATAGTTCCTCTTCAATGACAGTCTTCCTCTCTCGTGGTCGGCTATCTTGAGCTGTCTTTCTCACATCTTTTGCCTCTTTGATTCGTTCACGGACTTAGCTGAATAAGTTTTTCTTCCCTCTTTGTTGTTGCTGTTGTTTTCGGTTTAGTTTTGCAGTTGTCGGTTTGATGTTAGGAATAACCATGTTGTGTTAATTTGAGGCAATTTTGACTGGATTAGTTGCTTGGTTAAATCAATTTCATTTTTTCGGGTTTAATTTTGTTGTCGGTGCGTTTTTTCCATAAGGAGACTATTTAAGAAAACCTAATTTTAGCACTAATTTGTAAAAAGGCTTCCACGCAGGATGCCTTGTCAAAAACAAAATCAACGTAGACTGTCTTGTCAGCATTTTTGACCCATTAGAAAACTCATGGTAATATGTTACCACTACCTTCAAAGGTAGAGATATTTTAATTACATTTGAAAGTTGAGGATATATTTTTACTATACCTCAAATGTGGGGGTATTTTAATTAATTTTCTTTTTTTTTTAATCCCTAAACGGTCGTTTAGACTTTAGAGCATGAGCAACCATGAGTTTTACTTACCTTAAGGTTGCTAAAAGGTAAGCCCATGGTTGTGGCCTTTGCCTTAAGGTAAGAGGTGGGAAGGGGTTACCTTGGTAGAGAGAGGTAACCTCTCTCCTTTTCTAATTTTTTTTTTTTTTTTTATAATAAAGTAGGATGACATCTTTTCCATTTAGATTTATTAGTTGTAATAGGATTTAAAATGAAATAAAAATATATTTATATTTCATTATTTTTTAAAATAAAATATCTCATTGGTTTAATTTTATTTTTTTCTATAATTTAAGCCTAATTTTACTATATATATATATACCCCATCTTGATCTATTGTAGTTGCTACTATTTTCTTAACCATGGATCACAATAATCTAAATACTCCACCCATTCCAATTCCAAATATGCATTTTGATCCAAATCTTTTCAAAAATCCTCAATTTCAAGTGATGTTATAAATGCTTAACAATTCTCCAACACCCGAATATCCAAATTATACCCCACATAATCCTACCAATGTGTACAATCTTTTTTTCTTCCCAAACTAACAACATTTTGATTCGGGATAATGTTTTTATAGGTATTTCCATTAGTATTTACGTATGTTATAATATTTTTAACTTTTTTTTATTTTAATCTAAATGTAATAAAATATATTTATATTAACTAGATATTTTTATTTATTTATAAAATTATAAATAAAAATAATTCACAATAATATATGATGATACAGATATAATAAAGGGAAATATATAAAGGAAAAGAAAATGTGAAAATAAATTTGAAAAGAGGTAAAAGGGGTTTCTCATGGTTGTAGAGAAAACCTTTTAGAAAGAGGTAGAAAAAGTGAAAATTATTTTAAACAAAAAAACAAATGAGTTGTAAAGTTGTGATAGGAAAATGGGAAAAAAAAGTGGAAAGAGGTTACCCCATGGTTGCGGATGGTCTTAGAGCCTTAGCTATCTGGGGATTTTTCTCTCATAACGATGAAGCTTTATACCCCATTTTTCTCATTGGCCGACCAAACAAAACCAGGTGATTTTATTAAGAAAATGTTTCTAGAAAAAAAAACTACAAAAGGTAATTTCACTTTGTAAAGAGATTTGAATGTAGTTCTTTTTTACCGCCAAACAATCAACGGAAATAGATATCAAACTAGTTTAGTACCACCGGTATTGTGCGGTCTATTTTTTTAAATTAATATATTGAATATTTAAAAAATGCATAAAAAATTTCTGCAAGTAAACTTTAAACTCTAAATACCCCACACATCTAAACATTGTTAATTATTATATAGTTAGCGGTAAAAATGAAATCTATATATGGGAGCCGATCCTTACATTTATATCTTTCAATTTGCAATTAATTACTATCGGCATATATGAAAATCAAATTATAACCACCTGATTGGAAAATCCTATCGGTATATATGATTAGTTGTATTTATCCTGTCAGTATATATGATTATTTCTATGTATTAATTATTAATTACTCTATCGTTTATAAGGACATTAATTTGATTTGAAATTAATTAATTAAAAAAATTCTTTCGGCATATATGAAATTATAACCACCTAATCATAACCACATGATCGGCAAATCCTATCGGTATATATTAATTATCGCCTTAGACTCCCATAGATTTGTTATCGGCATATATTTTATAGTAATTAATTAGATCAATTAATTAACAAATTAAAAAACTCTACTTTAACAATCAATTAATCAACATATATATCTTAAGACTAATCGGATAAGTGGGATAACAATCAATTAATATTTTAATTTTTAAATCTAATTCTTTTTTTATTAATGTAATTAATCTAATAAGTAACAAATCCTAAATAAATAAATAAATTATTTAAAGGAGAAGTCGCCACTTTAAAGGAGAAGTCACTTTTTTTTTTATTAATGTCATTATACTATTGATTGATTGATTTATAATTGTTGAGAAATTCACTTTTAATTTATAAATATTTAAAGATAAATAAGATAAGATAATTAAATTAATTGGTAAAGATAATTATTGAGGATATGATTCCATAAATATCTAAACCAACCAACAACCAAATCTATAATACCTCATGTGATTGTTAAATTATGATTTCACTTTTCATTTATAAATGTCAAGAATTTTCTTTTTAATTTATAAATGTTTAAAGATAAATAAGATAAGATACTTAAATTAATTGATAAGGATAATTATTAAGTATGGAATTCCATAAATATCTAAACAACTAACAACCAAATCTATAATATCTCAAAATTAAAAATCATATTGGAAAATGTTCTAGCTTATGATTCTTATTGTCTTAAGAAAACCTCAAAATTAGAAAACAAATTGGATGAGATCGAGTGATGTCCGAAAAAAAAGCTATTATTCTTTTTTTCTTTATTATTATTATTATTATTATTATTATTATTATTATTATTATCAAAATCAAATCGTTCGACATCAACTTAACAAAACAGGAGTTTAAAAGATCTAGCATTAATTGGGTAAAAGAAACACTCCTCTATATGTCTTGTGCAAACAACCAATGAGCCACATGCACCATTTCTTGCCTTCTTCACATGACTCGATCAATGTACAACTTATGAGCTCTAGAGCCAGCTTCTCCGTCCGCTTAATCACATTGCCCATGTCTGATCTAACCTTATATTTCCGTTTAAGATGCGTCACGCCTGCACACAATCACTCAGAACGATGATATGCGTAAACTCTTCCCAATGTTCCAATTCAACTAAGATAAAGATGTGAATGGACACAAAGAGATGATAAAAGATAAGAGTGTGGTTTGCCTATAATTCGCAACATTGGTTGATTTACTTGATCCTTGAGGTGATTGCAGTATTATTCCTAATTAGCCTATTTCGACTTCCTTTAATCGATTGATCCTCAGCAATCTCTTATTCAATATCACTAAAGAAAAACATTAACAATTTGAGTTCTTAAGACCAATTGGCACATTGATTCAATGCAATTAAGACAGATAGGCGAAAACCGAACTCCACCCTAATCGAATATCCACAACATAGATCAATTGAAATCATCCATTACAAAGTCTTAGAAATATCAATAAATCAATGACTTTGTTTGCTATCGAGAAACCACCAACTTATTCATAGCAAATATGCAATTCCTAACTAGATGGCCAGTCATGGAAAGGAACACAAATATAATATGAAGAACAAGATGATAAATAAACTCATGAATAATATAGAAATCAAGTCCCACAATCAATCAACCAAGTCTTGAATCAAAGCAAAACCACAAGAATTCTAGGCAAGCATGTACCTTGAATCCCTAAACTTAAATTCTCTCATTGTAATGAGTTTTATGAATGAATATAACTTAATAAAACCTACTGAAATATGTGTAATATAGGCCAAAGGTGTCGGCCAAAAACCCTAGGAAAGATAGATAAGAGTTCCCATAAAAATATACTTGGGCCACGTATCGCAAATCCGGATCTGACGAGACGGCGGGCGCCGCATATGTAGTAGACAGCTTCGACAGACTGAACTGATAATGCACTTTCTAGAGTCATCCTTTGTCTGATTGACGCATATGAATATGAGTTGGAAAGCTCTTTCCAAGAACAACGATTCTCATGAAGACCACATAAGCTAATTCCAAATTATCAGAACCTTAAAGATGGGATTTCTCAACGTTCTCAATATCCGCTCTTGTTCCTTAGCTCTTCTTTGTCTATTTGCTCCATTCTTTCTCCACCTTTCGAGGCCGGATCTTATAACCTACAAATAAACACTAAAAACCGTAGATTCTGCACTTCGAATACCAAATGACCAAGAATATGAATACACTTATTAAACACACAATATGACTACCTAATGCACCTAAGTCCTACATATAATGCCTATATAAAATATACATTATCAATCACTTTCGCTTCAATATCATCAATAAGGATCACCTACTACTCTCATAGAAGAATTATGCATATAGGATAGAAGCTGATAAAGGCATACAAATTCATAAATTTATAAATAAAACACACATATCTATGTTGGGATTTCCCCAACACACATATCTATGAATATGCGTTGGAAAGCTCTTTCCAAGAACTACGATTCTCATGAAGACCACATAAGCTAATTTCAACTTATCAGAACCTTAAAGATGGGATTTCTCAACATTCTCTATATCCGCTCTTGTTCCTTAGCTCTTTTTTGTCCATTTGCTCCATTCTTTCTCCACCTTTCGAGGCCGAATCTTATAACCTACAAATATACACTAAAAACCGTAGATTCCGCACTTCGAATACCAAATGACCAAGAATATGAATACGCTTATTAAACACACAATATGACTACCTAATCCACCTAAGACCTACATATAATGCCTATATAAAATATACATTATCAATCACTTTCGCTTCAATATCATCAATAAGGACCACCTACTACTCTCATAGAAGAATTATGCATATAGGATTGAAGCTGATAAAGGCATACAAATTCATAAATTTATAAATAAAACACACATATTTATGTTGGGATTTCCCCAACCCTAGAAGAAGAAAATTAGAAACAAGACATATTAAACGAAAATAACTTTATCATAAAATAAAATAAAACTTACAACCAAACGTTCTTCCTCAATCCTCACTTCTCTATCCTCTTAGCTCCTCTCTCTCTCTCTCTCTCTCTCTCTCTCTCTCTCTCTCTCTCTACTTACCTTATTGCGTCCGAAGACGACTTGAATTGAATAAATGAAAAACCATCCCCTATGACTTTATTTATAGGGCTCAATCCTTGCTACCCAAGGAGAGCATATATCTATCATCTATCTATATCTATCTAAAGATAAATCTTTCCTAATAAGTAAATATGAAAGAAATAAAATTCCCCTAGGAAAAATAGAAATTAACCCAAGAGGATAAATTTTCATCAAAAGATTAAAGATCTTCAACTTCGTGCTTAAGTAATCTCCTTTAAACTCGGACTAAAAAACGCGTCGGATCGGCTCTGCATAGTCACTGGATATCGACCACATGAGTCGATATCGACCTATGTCTTCGTCTCGAGTTGTGCAGCACTCGACATCGAGTCTCCAATGTATGGTGTCGAGTGGTCTTCACTCAATATCTAGTCAGACGACTCGATATCGAGCCATCTTAGTCGATTTCGAGTGCACTGTCAGCTTTCAGCATTCTTCTCCGTTTTGAAACGCACTTTCCCGAGTTCTCATTTGTTTGATTGATGAATATGAGTATGCGTTGGAAAGCTCTTTTCGAGGGATACAAATCTTATGAAGGCATATGAAATTGATTCAAAATGATGAATGGCGAAAAGAGGGGTTTTCTCCCGCTGCAACATCCTGTGCTCTTCCTTAGCTTCTCCAATGTCTTCATGGTTTTCCTTTAAGCTCCAAAGTGTGTCCAAACTTCTCCAAATTATCTCTAAACATCTAAAATTCAAATAAAACTTTGTGTAGACTCCATATCTTGCAATATTAAGCTTAACTACACAAATTCCTAATAATCCCATCCTTGAATGCAAATATAACATAAAAATTGGTATAAAAGATAGGCATAAAACATGGTGAAATGAACGCACATCACCTAGAGGAAGAGTTTTGAAGACTTTTGCTCCTAGTTCAGCTCGATGCTCTTCTCCAGCTATCCTCCACCACCGGAGTGAATGTGTTAGTTTCTTTTCCCTCACCTCGATCGTATTTGTTTATGTTTTTCGTCTTTGATGATTCATTAGAGACAATGAATAATTTAAGTATGGGGGAGGGAATTTAGTGTAAATATTTCATTTAGCTAGGTCATATTTCAATTTCAGCATGCATTTCATGTTTAAATTTCTGACTATTTATGCATTAGAAAAAGAAATAAAAAATTCAAAAATCAATGAAAACATAGAAAAAAAAAGCAAAAATACAAAAATATCATGCATGGCATATAAGTTTCAAACACTCACCTTGGTTAGCGATACTCTATTTTCTTATTGCATGAACTTGTAAATCCTACGATGAGTTTGAATTGCTTAGCCTTATCACTTTAAAATGTTTTCTTATGAAGCATGAATTTGTGATGTAATTGAGCATGTATGATTAAGCTTAAGTAGGATTAAAATCCATCAAAACATAACCCATGTGAGAATGTTTTACCCTTATTGGAATCATCTATAATGCCTTTTGCTTATATGTTTGAATTACTCTCCTTATGTTTCTACCTCTTGATATTGAATGCATTATCTATTGTCAAAACTGACTCACATGTTTATTGTTTGCAGAGTTTTTATGTTTGTTGATAAAGGTATTTGGCTTTAGTTTGGTTGAAAAAAATAGAATAAAGTAAAAGAATGCGGCAAGGGTCGAGATTCTTAGTAACTGGGTCTACGCATGATACCCATGGGTATGATTCGCGCAAAATGGTGTCAAAACTATCCTCTTCGAAAGGAAGCTTGACATTGAGTAACCGGGTTCATTCATGACACCCACGTTTGCAACTCGCATAAAACGATGCTCAAGTGGACTTAGGCAAGTAAGTTGAGGTATTTAGCAGCCGAGGCCATTCATGAAACCCATATTTGCAACTTGCGTCAAAAGATACCAAAGCCGATAGCAAAAGAAAAATAGTAAAAAAAGAAGAAGAAAAAGAAGAAGAATTAGAGCCAAATTGCATATTTTTTTTAATGTTTTCTGCAAGTAATGACATTTCGGTGGATATTTCACTACTAGAATACTGCAATTAGACATCATGTCATTTAAGTCTGTCAAGAAATCAACAGATGTTAAATTTATCTATTACATCGGTTATTTTATTTGTGACGTCTAAAGCAGTATAGACGATGGTCAAATATATGGACAGATGTGAAACTGTTAATTCTAAAAAAATCAAAACACGCGCTATAAGGGAAAAAGGCAGGATCTAAACACTTAGCAAAAAATTCGGAGCCCGGGCCCTAAATTTTGGAGGTAATGTTAAAAATTTGGAGGTAATGTTAACACTTTCAAAAATTTGACTTTCCTTTTTCCAATAACTTTTAACACTTAGAAAATAATGTACCCTTTTTCTTACTTTCCTAAAATTTAACACAAAATAATTCTATCTTCTTCTCTCTCCCCTCATATTCAATCTGCTCTAAACTCCCTCGAGCTTCTTCTCTCCAGAACGAACCAAACCCCCCAAACCGAATTTCTTCCTCTCTCGCCAAATCCAAGCTTCCCCTTGCCAGCTTCGGCGACCGGCGCTCGGTGCTGCCTCACTTCTCCGGCCATCACCGACTCTGAGGAATCGCGAAAATGGATGGGAGTTGAAACCCTAAATCGCCGACGAGGTATCCGACATTCCAACCTATTTGTTTGGCTTCATTTGTTTCCTATCTTCATTGTGATTTGGTTTCTTGTTTAATTTCACATTCAATCTACTCTAAAGCTCTAACCCTCGAGCTTCCTCTCTCCAGAACGAACAAAACCCCCAATTCATCTTCCTCTCTCGCCAGATCCAAGCTTCCACTTGCTAGCTCCGGCGACCGACGTTCAGTGCTGCCTCACTTCTCCGGCCATCACCGACTCTGAGGAATCGCAAAAATGGATGGGAGTTGAAACCCTAAATCGCCGACGAGGTATCCGACATTACAACCTATATGTTTGGCTTCATTTGTTTCCCATCTTCATTCTGATTTGGTTTCTTGTTTAATTTCACATTCAATCGGCTCTAAAGCTCTAACCCTCGGTCTACCTCTCTCTAGTTCCGAGCCACGTACCAAACCCCTAACTCATCTTCTCCTCGTCCGACCATCATCGTTCAGTGCTGCTACTTACGTCATTCAGCGCTGCTACTTACGCTGGAGGTAATCTTTTTATCATTTATCGAGCTTGAATCCCTCAAATCCTTGGGCTGAATTGGCTTAACCTTTGATATTCATAATTTGCTAAATTCAAAACCATAAATCTGCGTTTATTTGGCCTTTTATTTTCTTTGCTTTTGATGTGTTCGTGTGGGTTTTGATTTGGACGGTGATTTGAGGAATAAGGGATGATACTGAGAAGTGTTTTAGAAGAAACCTTATGTCTGTGAACAAGCACATTCATCAGTTGGTTTTGTTATTATTAATCACTTTAGAATTAGATTTATGTCCGTGGGTGATAACTGGTAAGATTTGACTGTGATTCATTTTGCTGGGCTGAAGGCAGTGGGAGTGACAAGGGAGTGTTGCTTACCTTTTTGCTATTTCAATAATAATCTCACTGGCTCCATCGATTTGTATCAGATTCATTGCCAAATGCAACTGTAAACGAGTGAGTTTGTGTTATGGTACTGTATTAATCATCAGATTTATGGCTTGTGCATCTCTTCAACAGTTTTGTAAGGTGTTTATTTATGCAATCATGAGATTCTTAGTTTTAGCGTTTATATTACCTGCGAAATTGGAGTATTTCTGTGCTGGATTTTTTCATCTTGGGCGGCAATTTAGATTATGCAATTTTGAGTTTGTTATGTTTGTGGCCTTTAAAAACTATTGGTACTGTATTAATCACACATTTTTTTTATTGCCGTAGCCTCTTCTGGTATCATCAGTTTTGGCTTCCTATATGTTTTAATATATTGTTCTGTATTGGAGCAATGAAACCCAATAGACTGAACGAGACCACTACTTACCTTCTACTTCTACCTTGGTTCCCAAATCAAACACTCATCTTAAAATAAGGATATATATACTTTGTTTACTTTCTACTTCTACCTTGGTTCCCAAAATTAAACAATCATCTTAAAATAATGATATATATATACTTTCTTTACCTTCTACTTCTACCTTGGTTCCGAAATTAAACACCCATCTTAAAATAACGATATATATACTTTGTTAAGAGGTGGTCTGCATATTTTGATAACATTTTTAACTATCTACTAATTGGTTTCAAGTTTGTGGGTTGCAATAGTGAAGAAAAGAAAATTTTCACATTAGTAAAAGAGTTTATACATTCTTTCTCCACCTAGGGAAAGGGTATACTGTAGAGGATGTTTCAAGGCGAAAGGATGTTTATTAGCCCTTCCTCTAAATGGAAAAGAAGATGGATTCTACTATAAGGTGCACATATATAGAATTTTCTTTCAAATTTTGTTAAAAAAATTCATTCACACAATTTACCTCTTTAAAATTTAGGATATTGATTAAAATAGAGGAATCATTTGGAGAAAATATTGGGAAAAGAGGTTTAATAAGCCTCCCCTCTTATCCATTTTTCAAGTTTATCATTTGCATCCATCGCTGTCCAAATGATCAAATTCAATACCAATCAATATTGTTGTTGCTGTCTTATTTATGTAGTTTGTGTTATCGATTTTTATTTGTTCTTTGGCTTCTCCATGATTTATGCTTGGTTAGCTTCAATCTGCTACATTATTTTTAAGTGGAAAGTTTCTGATGATCTAGGCTACGCTACCATAGTTGGTCAGTTTTTGTGTATAAAATTATCTGGTAGCTTATTGGAAGGATTTTGGCCTGGTCAATTTGTGTCCTGATGGTTTGATTGCTCATAAGGAGCTAGTAATCGGTAAGATTTACTATAAGAAGCTTATAATGAATAAAATAAGTAATAAGGAGATTATTAATGGAAACCTTATTATAAGGTCTTATATTAGATGGCCATTAGAAGATATCACACTAATTCACCAATAAAACGGATATGGAACAAACATGTTTTTCTACATTTAAATGGCTTCATACATATCTCATATTTCAAGTGTTTGGGTTTATGATTGTATGAGCTGATACCTCTGTAATTCCAATGATGATGATTATCAATTTCCCTCCGTTTCTTTACATTTATAGACAATTACAAGATCTGAAGGTGTTATGAATTTTGATTTTCTTTACCTTTTATTGCTATCAGGATAAGGTTGTGAATCCACTGTATGAGATACGGCCTAAGCAGTTTGGGATTGGAGGCGCTCTTCCTCCCAAGAGGGACGTGAGGCGATTTGTGAAGTGGCTTAATGTTGTTCAGCTCCAGAGGAAGAAGAGGATTCTCAAGCAGCGGTTGAAGGTTCCCACCTATCTTGAACCAGTTCACTAAGACACTTGACAAAAATCTTGATAAAATTCAATTCCTCCTTTAGGTCGATGAGGATGTACTTGCAAATGGAACTTATTGGTTCAATCATGGATACCTATTATTACTATTTTCTATCTATCATCTCGGGAACTTATTTTCAGGGTAGTTGTTGCTAAGATATGTCTTAAGAAATTTGTATTTTATAATATGCATAATAGTTCATGTTTGTTTGATCGATTTTTATTGTTTTATCATCTCATTTGATTGAATTTTTTTTCTTCTTGATCGAGTTTGGGATATTGATCAATATAACCTTGCAGTTTGTAATATATTAATTATTTTTTTATCATTGCAGCAACAAGTCTATTCAAGATGCTTCTCAAGTATAGGCCCGAGGACAAGGCGGCAAAGAAAGAACGCTTTTTAAACAAGGCCCAAGCTGATGTTGCCGAAAAGGAAGCTGCTGTTGTTGCTAAGAAGCCAATCGTTGCGAAATACGGCCTTAAACATGCCACTTACCTTATTGAGCAGGTGCCCATTTTTACGTTAATAAACTGCATGAACTTTTAAACAATTTCAACCATCTATTATAGGATATGTTTATTTTCATGGACTGAATTAGTTATTTTTTATCCATGTAGAACAAGGCTCAGTTGGTTGTTATAGCTCATGGCGTGGACCCAGTTGACTTGGTTGTATGGCTTCCAGCTCTCTGTAGGAAGATGGAGATCCCATACTGCATTGTGAAGGGGAAGACACGATTGGGATCGGTAATGCCTTGTTTTATCACAATTGTTACACTGTCTTAACTTTGCACCAAGAATTTACTGATGACCAAGTATAATATTCTTCTCCAATTTTAGATTGTGCAAAAGAAAACTGCATCTGTGTTCTGACAACTGTGAATAACGAAGACAAATTGGACTTGAGCAAGATCTTGGAAGCTATCAAGGTTCCAACTTTGATTCATTCAGCTGACATATCTGGAATGGTAAGTAGCACCGTATAGAACTACTGTATATACTAATATCCAAGAGTTTAAAAAAATATTGATACTGGCTAATCATAAAAAAAAGAAACACTTCAACGTTTATTTAGTTCCATTTTGTAGCTGAAAATAAAAGTTTAGTTTGTTTTACTTAATTGAAGCTATACAATATTTTTTCAAAGAAAAATATGGATACAATTTCGTATTTGAATAAAATTTTATCTGGAATAGCTTTAGAAATGTGGATAAGAACTGCAATTCTAGTTAAAAATAAGGACCAAAAAGTTTCTTAATTGGTGACTTAGTTTTTCAAAATGATAAATTGTCCAAAGTAGGGATGGGCATGGGACGGAACGGGACGGGATTAGGGTAATCCCGTGTCCCATCCCGCGTATTTTTTGCGGGACGGGATTGAATAATTTTTTATCAAATCCCGCTGGGTCTTATCCCTCTCGGGACGGGATTTGTCCCTCGTAAACGAAGATTAAAATATAATCTAAAAATAACAATTATAAAGTTGCAAATAGAGTAAATATTAAAGTCATGACATTACCAAAAAAAACAATAGGCATACATTGAAGGTAAAAGTGAAATAGGCAAATTAAAGTAGGCATGTTAACGTGGAATCCCATTAGAAATGGAAGGCAAAGAGTGAAATAGTCTCAAAAATCAAAATACACTAGAACAGTAACTCTTTTTTCCTTAAAAGACCAAGCCCAAATTGCCCAATAATTAAGAAGTTACAGTAGGTACGTGAACTCCAAACCAAATTACTTATATAGTTATTTCTTATATAATTTTATGTATTATTATTTTAATTTTATGTTTTAATGTAAAAGGTATAATATAAATTTATCTTATATATTTTTATTAATTTTAATTAAATATATAAAATATATATAATTTTATATATATGCGGGACGGGACGGGATTTGCGGGATTCAAAACCTTCGTCCCGCGTCCCGTCCCGCGTAATTTTTGCGGGACAGGATCGAATATTTTTTTTCGAAATTCCACCGGGATCGGGACGGGATGTGGGACGGGACGGGATTTGCGGGATTTGTGCTCACCCCTAGTCCAAAGTAGTGATTTTAAATACCAAATTAGCATTTAGCCTAAGATCAGGCTTATACTTCTGGTGAAAAAATTATGCCAAGGGTAACTTTTAAAATTAATACGCATATTTTATTTGGCTTTAAGTTTATATGAAGGATGATAAGATGCGGAAAAAATTATATGAAGGATGCTAAGAGGCTGATAATTTTTTTTTTTAACATTATGCAATTTTAAAAGTGGCATCTTTTCATGTGATTTCAGTGATAACACGCCTTCTTTTTTTTTCTTCATTTTCTAATCAGGTTCTTGTTGGTTGAATAGAACTGATGGGCATAAGGATTTCTTCTAAAAAGATGGCATCTTTTTACTTCTTGTTGGTATATATGCCTGATGAGGATCTTCAAAAGGCAAAGTTTCTTCAGCAAAGGTAGATGCACTCTCTTAGCTTGTTTTGTTTTTTGTTCCCATCTTATTGTCAAACACTAAAAGCATTATAATATGTTTCCAATCTACATTCATAGATTGTGGAAAATTCAGCAATGCAATGTAAAATTAAAAAAATCAATTAATGCGAACCCTGACTAGACTGCGCGCATTCGCGCGCGGTTTCTGGCCTAGTATAAAAAAGGAATAGTGGTATGTTTGTAGTTTGTGATTGCTTATGCATCTTCTTTGAAATTCAAACCCCTTGTAAAGCTTTGAGATCCTAATGAATTGCTTATATATCATCATTCCACATGATTTTATTTCCTTTGATAACAAATCAGGATATTGATGCAGAGGGTATGGATATGGAAATTGGATTATCCAACCTTGGAACTATGAATACAATGTTTGCAGCATTAATTGCTCAAGTACATTTGGGCTTAACTTGCAAGATTGCTTTGCTATAGTAATTGTTTTCCTTTTTCATTTCCTCGTATTTTTTTTCGGTTTGTAGCAAGCTAGGGGTTCCTATCAAGACAACCATCTCTAGCCACTAGCTCTTTTAGTTTTTTTTCCATCTCTTAATTTTTTATATATAAAGTTGTCATGTTTCACTCGATTAATCATTTTTCATGCAACTAACATGTAGGTACCTATATACCATTTTTTATATTAACTCTAATGGCTTGTTCTTTCCATCTCTTTAGTGGGCTGCATCAAAGAACCGTCCATCGTACACTCAAGAACAAATCGATGAAGTTCGAGTTGAAGCTCCTCAGTATATCCAGTCTTTGCTATAGGTTAATGAAGCTTCTAGGGCTGCTCAGTAAATGTGTCACTTAGTACTTCTTGTTGATTGAAAATGCAGGTGATCAACCATTTTTTGGGTCTTAATGTCTTATGCTTTAAAACATTTATGGTATGAATGTTGGTGCATCATGTACACTAATCGATTTAGGTGGTTTGGCTAGCCTGACCTATTTTTGAGATGTTCGCTAGCTAGCTAGGTAATTTAGGCCGTAAATATGTGGCCTAGACATTTTTTTTGTGATGTCGTGGCTAGCCAGTTTTTTAGCTATGAATAGCGGCAATGTATTTTTTGTGAATGTAACATATGAAGCTAGTGTATATGTACATGAATGCGATGTTCTATCGACAAAAGCATGTTGCGTATCCAAACAAAAACATCGGATTAAATATGAAAATAGTAGTGCATTCATACATTTAACATCAGATCCGTCTATTGAAACAGATGCTAGTATAACTTATACACATCATTCTCTACAAAATAAATCGTGTGTCAATGGAGCAACAACGTCATTTTACATTTAAATCAATGTGCAAAACAAGTTTGAACATTAAAAATGATATATGAACTGATATAAATTTGTCAAAGTAACATCGTTATCTACAAAATAAACCGATGTGTCAATGGAGCAACAACGTCATTTTATTTTGAAAAAACTGATACAAATGTATAAAACGACATCTTCTGTGTATACAACCACAATAATGCATTGTTTTAGAACAATATAATATCACATATAATGGACATGAAATTAATACACAGAGAATGAATACTCTCAATGCGATGTCGATATTATGGAAACACATCAGTTATGACTATATTTCATGTGGTCGGTTAAATTAAAACAATATAAAATCATAAATTATATATAGAACATGATTATAAACGTGATCACTACAACAAAAATTGTTGTCTATGTTTTATTAAGACATCAATTATTTTTATAAATAAAGATGTAAATGTCACTTTTTTGCTATAAGGGAGACATCTTCAAATGATTTCAAATGACAAATTATGGATATTCATCAACAAGTGAACATGTCATAACAAAAATGGAGGGGTTCTAATTAATAAAAGACATCTGCTTAAAACCGATGTGGAAAGTTTTGATCTTTTACTACACGCACAAAGAGATCGGAAATTTTTTTGAAAGACATCTGTTGACAACAGATGTATAATTGAAGTTTTCTAGTAGTGTTTGGTGATATTCTTGTCAATGTCTATGAGCTTAACACATTTTGGATTGAGGGGAGAGTTGTCTTTAAAGCCTAAACACATGAGAACGAGAAAGAGACAATTTCCCGGTTAGGTTAGATGAATGTTTACATATATACTTTGATCACTAAATGCATCTTATGATGTTTATTCACTTGATCTTGTGTTCAATAAAATTTGATGTTGCTTTTGATGGAGACTATTGCATGAAGGATGAACTCGTAGGCATAGGTTGCTTTTCATTATTCTCTCAAGGACGAGCGAAGCTAAAGTGTGGGATAGTTTGATAATGCATATTTCAATATGCATTATAGGATAGATTTAGTTGCATTTCATACTGATATAATCATGTTTTATAGTTAATTGCACATTATGCTTTTTTAGTGACGATGTTTGAAAACTACGCTATTGATAATGCATATTTTTGATAGGCATTATAGGTAGGTCTTATTGCATTTAAGCATTACTACTAGAATACTGCAATTAGACATAATGTGATTTAAGTGTGTAAAAAAAAGGAATCGATGTTAAAATAATTTATTACATCAAATAATAAATCTGTGATGTTCAAATAATTTAAGACAATAGTTGAATTTTTTGACGGATGTTAAATGATAAATTTTTAAAAATTGAAGCGCGTGCCGGGTGAAATTTTATAAGTCCCGCTCATGCTTAGAATTTTTTTTGAACACCCACCCATAGTGAAAACAAGAGCTATCCTTCCTCCCCTTTCTCCTTCATGCAACTCTCTGTCTCACCCCTCGATCTTAATTTATCGCCACTCCACCTCGACCTGTTCTCTCTCTCTCTCTCTCTCTCTCTCTCTCTCTCTCTCTCTCTCTCTCCGTCGAGCATCCTCCACCAAACCGGCGCTCTCTTCACATCTCCCTCTCTTTCTAGTGGCCATCCTCTACCAAACCATCCATCCTCTTCCTTAATTCCTCACCCCCGCTCGATCTCTTCACATCTCCTCGCCGCCTCTTGCCGGCCTCCGCCCATTTGTCCTTCCTTGTGCTGGTTCAATTGATTCATGAATTAGGCAAACCGGCATTTAGAAAGTAGAAGAACATGGTGGAGGATGGGAGAAACAAGAAAAGCCCTAAATGACATAGGAAACCATGTTACCGGCAAAGCACTACAAGGAAAGCCACAGGCGCACAGACATGTTACAAGGTTTGTGCTTTTCCTTCCATCACTTGTTTTTGTTATGTGTTTTCTTGTTGAAACCATAAAATATATTCCCTTGAATGATTTTCATAGGTGTTTTGGTGCTTAGTTGCTAGGCAAGGCAGATGTAGAAGTTGGGGTCTATAACAAGAAGGTACTCCTTCAATCTTTCATACATTTCTTGATTTTGAACAACTTGGGCCTCCATTGTATTGATCTTCTTGCTATATGATGCATAGAAATCCGATGCAGATATTAATAAGGGTATTCACCTTTCCTAGGCAATATAAACCAGGTAATATATTCTAAGTCATATCTATTTGAGTGTGATCCATGGTTGGTAGATTATTTTCTTATTCCAACACCTTTAATCAGTCAATCATATTATGAAATTATGATTATGTTGTTCAAATTGTCATGCCTCGTAATCAATTCAGAGCAAATGTGGATTTGAAGGGAACGGAGGGATTTGTATTCAATATGTAAGATATGATGTGTGATTTTGTTAGTACTAACTAGAAAAAAGCTCTTTCTTTTATAAAAATCCTTGCCAAAGCTAATGGTAGGCTTGTTAGGTTTATAGGTAATGTTGTTTTAATGGGTTGAAGGTAAATTCAGTTCTTGTAGATCCTTACGGATAATCTGTTAGGTTTAAAGGTAACGTTGTTTTAATGGGTTGAAGGTAAATTCAGTTCTTGTAGATCCTTGCGGATAATCAAGACGATTTGAGTAGACCCAAAAAGGGGAATCCCATGGGTAGACCTCGAAAGGTAATCCCGAGGGAGTAGGCCAAAAAGGCAATCTCCACCGAATTATTATAGGTGACAAAACTAAGTGCTTAAGCCCTTTAGAAAAGATATATAAAATGGGTTGGATAATGGCAAACGAGTCACTCAAATAAATCGAGTTTTCCTTCAACGTTTATTGCCCCTATATGCCAAAGGGTTGTACTACAATAACTGTTGTGAGCTGAATCTGCCATGTTTTACAGTAACTTTTATATCGATTTCTGTATACATTGCATTCATTTGGGTTAAGATAGTACAAAATCTATGTAGTTTATGTTTATTTGCCAAATTATGGAATCTACACCAATTTCTGTTTAATTCGCAGAAATCGAGGCGTTTTACAGCAATTCTACAGAAGGTCGGAAAAGCTCGGAAAACCACTACAGAAGTCCAAGGTCAAAGCAGCGGAACCAAGCTGAAGGTCAAGTCTACTCGATCTCGAGTAGGTCTACTCGACCTAGACGAGCCTGACCGAGCAGCCTTGGTTGACAGACCATGGTCAAGAGAGCCAGACACCCAGCTCCGGGACCCAACTCGATCTCGACAAAGCCAGGTCGAGATCGACGAAGCCAAGACAGACCACCCGGAGTCGACGAGGAGAAGCTGCCCGAGAAGCCGAGGACGAGAAGCCGAGCACCACCCTACTCGATCTCGACTAAGCTTTGTCGAGATCGACAAGCGACCCAGAGCAAGTCCGAGGAGGAGTCCTCGACGAGACCACCAGAGCCATCTGCGACGAACCTTACTCGATCTCGACAAGAGTTGGTCGAGATCGACGAGCACCAGGAACCCAAGTCCGAGCCATGTCGAGCACACCAACCCGAGGAAGTCCAGTCGACGAACCCTGCTACTCGAGGTCGACGAGCCTTACTCGAGGTCGACTAGACCAGTGTCCAGAAGCTTCTCGACGAGCCTTGTCCGACTAGACTTGGGATTCCTTGGGGGCGAAGGCGGAAGATTCTATCCAAATACATCAAGTTCTATCCAAGGAGACAAGATCTATCACATCATGAAGACCTACCATAATTAGTTTTATCATTTCCTTATGGATTTATTTCCTTAAAACATTTATTTATCTTTTATGCTTTTAGATATAATTTTAGATAGAGATAGATATCTTCTTTCCTAGATTAGCTAGGGAATGAAGGCTATAAATAAGGCCCTAGGGGGCTCAGTTTTAATGACATTCCAGTTGAGAGATACAATTACACATAGAGTTTAGGAGTTCTAAGGTTTTTAAGGTTTTGGCTTTCTGCGAAAGTTGATTGCCAGGATTGTAAAAGGCTTTGAATATAGTTTTATGCAATTTAGTTCTTTTCATCAATCAATGTCTGCGATTGCGATGAGGCGTGAGTAGTCCACCCACTTCTGGGGCTGGGGTGAGCCCGACGGTGGCCATGTGGGGCGATGCGATAAAGGTCAGATCTTTTGTGTGATTCATCTTCTATCCCTATGAGCATGATTCTTTTGCGAGAGTTGAAGGTGATCCTTGTTTGAGTTATTGAAGCGAAAGTGATCTTAATGCAACTTGGATTAATTATGTGAAGAAGGGTTAGTAACAATTAGGGTTTATGCGAAAGCCTCTATATGCCTATTTGTTAATGACGAAGGTTATTTGATGGAAAATATGATCTTTTGTGCCTTTATGTGTTGTTTTGCATGGTTATCGTTGTGGTGTTGAAACCCTGGCTTTGGAAGTCTTTTAGCATATTGAGTTTATTTCTGTCAAAAAGTCTGAGTTTTGGTTTCGAAAATTTGCAATTTAAATTTCTGTTTTTTTTTCTGTCTGTGTTGTCGACATAGAGTAGTGCTTGTCGATCTCGAGCACTGTTCTTGTCGAAGTCGAGTAGGAGTTCGTCTAGGTCGAGTTGGTTTTCGTCTGTTTTCGTCGATTTTCGATTTCTGAAGTTTTTGTCGAGTTACCTTTGTCGATCTCGAGCACCTCTTGTCGAGGTCGAGGAGAGCTTTGCTTGTCGAGTCGTTTGCTTTTGTTTTCTGTTTTCTGTTTTCATTACTGTCTTGTTGACCTAGAGGACAGCTTACTCGAGATCGAGTAGCTTCTGTGTCCTCGTTTTATTTGCTATTTCGCTTTGTCTTTTCTTGTTTTACTTGTTCTTCGCTTTTGTTTTAGTTGCCCTAGCCGGGTTTATTTGCTTCTTTTCTGTTTCTGTCTTTCTGCTGTGTCTGTGAGAATTTACAGCTATCTAAGAACTGCTGACGTGCTTCCTCGTGGATTCGATCCTGACTTTCTCTTACTGCATTGGAGGAGTCTTGTATTTATTTGCTGAGGCCTAAGTCTGGTTTGATCTATTTCGTTATATTTCATACTCGATTCACTCCTTACAACAAATTGGCGCCGTTGTCGGGGAAGCAATCAAGCGCGCCTTAGGTAGTCAGTTCTCACTGTTTCTTTGAGTTAGTTTGCAGGTGTATGCGTCGTTTTGGTCAAACACTTGAGTTTGACACCTTAGACGAACCGGAACGCCTATTCCACATCCGAGCTAAACTACAAAGAGCCATGGCAGCTGCGGAGACACAGGAACAGCTGATCGCTAGGCTTACCAGGGAACTAGCCGCAAGGGATGCTGCTATCAATGCTAAAGATGCTGCTATCGCCGCTGAGAGAGCAGCAAGGGAACAAGCACAGGCTGAGCTTGCCCAATATCCAACCACGGTAGAGGACTACATGCACCCAACTCTCGTCGTGCCTGAATCGGCGATTCTAATCCCTGAAAACTCTTTTGAAATTCGCACTCAATTTCTTATAGAGCTTAAAAATAATGCCTTCTTTGGTAGATTTAATGAGTGTCCTCTTAAACATATTACTAATTTTCATGATATGTGCCGTACTCTTGCAGAAGGTACAACTCTGGAATATGTCAAGATGAAAGCTTTCCGTTGGTCGCTCGCTGGACCTGCACTGAAATGGCTGGAAGGGCTGAAAGCAAAATCACTCACAACCTGGGCCCAAGTAGAGCAAGAGTTTCTGAACAAATTCTTCCCACCTGCCAAAACAGCACATCTCCGCTAGAAAATCACCGCCTTTAAACAGCAGAAAGGGGAACCGCTGACAAGGGCATGGGAGCGCTACAAGGAACTGCTACGATCCTGCCCTACTCATGGACAACCGCCCTACATCATTCAGGAGATCTTCTTCAACTCTCTTGATCAAGTCACTAAGGACAGAATCAACAATTATACTCGCTACGAGTATCTGACGATGCCGCCAAGTGACGCATGGGGTGTGCTAGAGAAGCTCACCACCTACGACAACAAGTATGGGTCTACTGCAACCTATGAAGAGAACCCATACGCCAGGCCAGCACCATCTATGCCCCTATATGATCCCCCTAAGGAGATCGATCCTGATGTTAGGGAGCAATACTACAGAGATCAGGATAAGAAGCTCCTCAAGCAAGTCAAGTATCTCTCTATCAACCAGCCTTGCATAGAATGCGGATCGCAAAGGCACACCACTCCCGAGTGCCCACACACATAACAAGTCAAGATGGTAGAGCACCATGAGGATGCAGCTTATGCAGGGGGTCTCAGTCGCTATATGGGGGACCAAAGGTTTCAGCAACCACAATGGAACCAAGGAGTCCCTAGGAATCCCCCGCCCTACAGAGCTCCAGGACATCCAGAAAGGGACCAGAAAAAGGATGATATACAGACAGTCCTAGAGGAGATACGGAGAAACCACTCAGAAACTAGGCAATCGTTCAACTTCGTCTATACTCAGATGCAAGGTGTCAACTCTAGGCTTGGGGAAATTTTATATCTGGCGAAAGACAGTTGATACACAGATTGGTCAGCTAGCAGCAGGAATTCCCAGACAGTCGGGTGCACTCCCTGGATCTTCAGAACCAAATCCTAAGGGAAAGACTGGACACATCGCTGCTATAAAACTCAGAAGCGGCCATCAACTGCAAGAGCCAGAGGTCGGAAAGCAGCAGAACGACGAGGAACAGCAAGTAGATCTCGACAAAGCCGTGGTCGATCTCGACAAGCCCTTCGTTGACCTCGAGGAGAACCTGCCAGAATCTTCGTCTGCGCCGAACAGCAACTCGACTGCACCCAATCTAGTCGAGGTCGACAAGACCCTAGTCGATGTCGAGGAGCCTCTGGTCGACATAGAGAAGTCTGCAGCACCTCCGACGTCTGTTCTGGCTCCGAATCAGAAAAAGAAGCTGCCTTTCCCCACAAAATCTCTAAAGGACCCGACGGAGAAAAAGTTTCAGCGCTTCATCAAGATGCTTCAGAAGCTCAACGTCACCATCCCCTTCACAGAAGCTCTCAATGAAATGTCATCCTATGTCAAGTTCCTAAACGAGATTCTGAGCAAAAAGCGATCGATGGCGGAAATCACAGAGGAGTGCAGCCATCTGGACATATTGGAGAAGAGGCCGGATCCAGGTAAGTTTGCTATAACTATTGGATTTGGTCCATACAAAATTAATGCCTTATGTGATCTTGGAGCTAGTGTGAGTATAATGCCTTTAACAATTTGGTCCAAGATTAAGATAGGTGCCCTGGAGCCTGTGGATGCTAGACTTTACATGGCCAACAACACGGTGGTCATTCCAACGGGCATGGTGGATAACGTCCCAGTACAAGTAGGTAAATTCTTCGTCCCTGCTGATTTTCTAGTTGTTGATATGCAAGAAGATCCTGCTTGTCCAATTATTTTAGGAAGACCATTCTTGGCGACGGTGGATGCCAACATAAGCGTTAGGAAAGGAGTGCTCACCTTCAACATCAGCGATGAGGTAATTGAATATTCCTTTAATAAAACTGAAAGGCATACAGGTCCAATGGAAGAGGTCAAATCTATCTCAGCTGGCTACATCACCTGCGGGGAACCTAAGGTCAGAAATATGACCCCTGAGGGGAAAGAAAAGAGGGACTTGGAGGCCCAGGTGGAGGAGATCATGGCAATCCTCAAGGAGAACACAGAAAATCCAATCGACACAGAGCAAGGTAAGTCGTTGTGGATTAATTATTTCTCGGATGCCTTGACAGGAGCTAAGTATGGGGTCAAGATCAACCAGGGCTCTTCGACCTCGAGTAGAACCCTAGTCGATCTCGACCAGACCAAGGAGACTCCACCAGAGCCGGCTTCGTCGAGCAGCAAACCAGAGGGGCCACGCTACTCGATCTCGAGTAGGCTCGTCGAGGTCGACCAAAACTCGGGGAGCCCAGACCCTGCTTCCTCGATGCTGCAGCCACCAGGAGCGAAGGCCTACTCGACATCGAGTAGCCTTTTCGAGGTCGACGAGCCATGCCCTTCATCGACTTCGGCTTCCTCAAGCGCACCACCAGAGCCAGGACCAGCCTCATCGATCTCGACAAGCCTTGTCGAGGTCGACCACCACTCGGCTTCACCAGATCCGCCTTCGTCGATCAGAAAACCACCAGGAGCGGAACCCTTGTCGAGGTCGACCAGCCTTGTCGATGTCGACTAGCCCCTGCCTTCGTCGACTTCTGCCTCTTCGACCAGACCACCACCAGAGCCTGCAGTCTTGTCGAGATCGACTAGCCCTAGTCGAGATCGACCAAACACAATGGTGCCCGATTCCGTCTCTGCGAAGGTAAGCCAAGGTATGGATCTTTCTTCTCCTATTTCCATTAAAGATTTATCTATACATGGGAGAGGTCTGCCTTGGTATGTGCGATTGTGCAGGATATCCAATGATGAGCCTAAGGAGTATGAAGTTGGAGACAAGCTCTATGTCTCTAAATCAAAGGATCATTGGTTTCCCAACAAATTCAACAAGAAGCGGACGGGACCGTTCGTGGTGAACAAGATCCATTCTGGAGGATTAAGCTGATGGACAAGAACGGAGTCTTATTTGAGGCCCAAGCTACATGGGCTCTGCAAATGCCACCTTGAGCATTAATGGAAAGTCGGCCTAGCGACTATAAAATCTAGAGCATGTACATAGACTTTTTAGGACATTTGAGACTCTGTTTTTGATTTTTGGTTTTGAACTTTTAGTTTTGCTATTATGGGTATATGTCTTCTACTTTTCAGGTCAATGGATAGAACCAAGTCTTACTCAGGAGGTGCTCCATTCGATATTTTGAGGCTCGGCACATCTGTCTTGTGAGTTTCTTTCTTTACCCTTACCTTATTTTTTATATAGTGAGGACACTGTAATGTTTAAGTATGGGGTAGGGGAAGGGCTTACTTTGTGCATAATTGCTTTATTTGACATTATTTGTGCATTATTGCTTAGAATTGCTACATGGCTATTTTGGAATGCATTATTGATTTATGTGCTTATATGCATGTTTTCCAAAATTTGAGAAAAACGACCCCCATTGAAAATTTTGAAATAATGTCATGGAAGCTTATATTGAACTCGACGATGCAAAATTAGATTCATTAGAGATATAGCATGAAATTACCTAGTAAAGGGAAGTCACAATGAAATGCATATTTTCTTGAAAACCATGAAAGGAGGTAAAATTTGAAGTTGCTTTTGACATGTTGCATGATAAAATGATGGAGGACTTTATATTTCCATATAAATGCTCATTGTTATATCCTAGCCTTACCTATGCTTATGCATCACAAAAGCCATAATATGCCTTATTTCAAATATTGCTCCACATGATCTAAATATTTGCCATTCTTTACCTTATCCGGGGATTATGTTGAGAATGATGATTACATTATGGAAATGTTATATGCTTGTTGTGATTATTATCATTATTGAAGTTTGGCGGGAAATTGTTTGAAATATATGGAAAATTTAATGAGTGAAAGAAAATCCAATCACCTCAGGAGATAAAGGTAGATTGACCCTGCTCTCTGAGATAATAGTTTGGAGAGATGGGACACATTGTGAGGAGTCCAAAGCACTAAGTATCCGGGGCCATTCATGACACCCATGTTTGCGACTCGCGAGAAGGCAGTGCTGAGGTCAGAGAGGTAAAAGCATTATTATTGAAAAAAGCATTATGAAAGGTGATGAATTAAATGGAGAAGGAATGTGGTATGAAACTCAAAGTTTGAAAGTACTCCATTTCCCCGGATCAAAAGCACCACATTGCCAAATATTGCCCACCTTTTAGCCTTTTACCAATCTACTCCTTCATGAGCTTAAATTAAAGTCTTCTTGATTATCAATGCTTTGTCACATAAAAATTGTTTGTGCATAACCCTCCTTTTGTGAGTAGATGTTGCTTTTACATATTTGCACATGCATGAATCTGTGACACTAGTACCTTTTCAAGGATGGTAATTGATTGCAGGGACATATAAGAATGAATCTAAGATGTTGAGAGTTTTGAATTCTTCCCCTGAATGACAATTAAAAGTATTGCTTGAGGACAAGCAAGCTTAAGTATGGGGTGTTTGTTGTGAGCTGAATCTGCCATGTTTTACAGTAACTTTTATATCGATTTATGTATACATTGCATTCATTTGGGTTAAGATAGTACATAATCTATGTAGTTTATGTTTATTTGCCAAATTATGGAATCTACACCAGTTTCTGTTTAATTCGCAGAAATCGAGACGTTTTACAGCAATTCTACAAAAGGTCGGAAAAGCTCAGAAAACCACTACAGAAGTCCAAGGTCAAAGAAGCGGAACCAAGCTGAAGGTCAAGTCTACTCGATCTCGAGTAGGTCTACTCGACCTAGACGAGCCTGGCCGAGCAGCCTTGGTTGACAGACCATGGTCGAGAGAGCCAGACACCCAGCTCCGGGACCCAACTCGATCTCGACAAAGCCAGGTCGAGATCGACGAAGCCAAGACAGACCACCCGGAGTCGACGAGGAGAAGCTGCCCGAGAAGCCGAGGACGAGAGGCCGACCACCACCCTACTCGATCTCGACTAAGCTTTGTCGAGATCGACAAGCGACCCAGAGAAAGTCCGAGGAGGAGTCCTCGACGAGACCACCAGAGCCATCTTCGACGAACCTTACTCGATCTCGACAAGAGTTGGTCGAGATCGACGAGCACCAGGAACCCAAGTCCGAGCCATGTCGAGCTCACCAACCCGAGGAAGTCCAGTCGACTAACCCTGCTACTCGAGGTCGACGAGCCTTACTCGAGGTCGACTAGACCAGTGTCCAGAAGCTTCTCGACGAGCCTTGTCCGACTAGACTTGGGATTCCTTGGGTGTGAAGGCGGAAGATTCTATCCAAATACATCAAGTTCTATCCAAGGAGACAAGATCTATCACATCATGAAGACCTACCATAATTAGTTTTATCTTTTCCTTATGGATTTATTTCCTTAAAACATTTATTTATCTTTTATGCTTTTAGATATAATTTTAGATAGAGATAGATATCTTCTTTCCTAGATTAGCCAGGGAATGAAGGCTATAAATAAGGCCCTAGGGGGCTCAGTTTTAATGACATTCCAGTTGAGAGATACAATTACACATAGAGTTTAGGAGTTCTAAGGTTTTTAAGGTTTTGGCTTTCTGCGAAAGTTGATTGCCAGGATTGTAAAAGGCTTTGAATATAGTTTTATGCAATTTAGTTCTTTTCATCAATCAATGTCTGCGATTGCGATGAGGCGTGAGTAGTCCACCCACTTCTGGGGCTGGGGTGAGCCCGACGGTGGCCATGTGGGGCGATGCGATAAAGGTCAGATCTTTTGTGTGATTCATCTTCTATCCCTATGAGCATGATTCTTTTGCGAGAGTTGAAGGTGATCCTTGTTTGAGTTATTGAAGCGAAAGTGATCTTAATGCAACTTGGATTAATTATGTGAAGAAGGGTTAGTAACAATTAGGGTTTATGCGAAAGCCTCTATATGCCTATTTGTTAGTGACGAAGGTTATTTGATGGAAAGCATGATCTTTTGTGCCTTTATGTGTTGTTTTGCATGGTTATCGTTGTGGTGTTGAAACCCTGGCTTTGTAAGTCTTTTAGCATATTGCGTTTATTTCTGTCAAAAAGTCTGAGTTTTGGTTTCGAAAATTTGCAATTTAAATTTCTGTTTTTTTTTTCTGTCTGTGTTGTCGACATAGAGTAGTGCTTGTCGATCTCGAGTACTGTTCTTGCCGAAGTCGAGTAGGAGTTCGTCTAGGTCGAGTTGGTTTTCGTCGATTTTCGATTTCTGAAGTTTTTGTCGAGTTACCTTTGTCGATCTCGAGTACCTCTTGTCGAGGTCGAGGAGAGCTTTGCTTGTCGAGTCGTTTTCTTTTGTTTTGTGTTTTCTGTTTTCATTATTGTCTTGTCGACCTAGAGGACAGCTTACTCGAGATCGAGTAGCTTCTGTGTCCTCGTTTTATTTGCTATTTCGCTTTGTCTTTTCTTGTTTTACTTGTTCTTCGCTTTTGTTTTAGTTGCCCTTGCCGGGTTTATTTGTTTCTTTTCTGTTTCTGTCTTTCTGCTGTGTCTGTGAGAATTTACAGCTATCTAAGAACTGCTGACGTGCTTCCTCGTGGATTCGATCATGACTTTCTCTTACTGCATTGGAGGAGTCTTGTATTTATTTGCTGAGGCCTAAGTCTGGTTTGATCTATTTCGTTATATTTCATACTCGATTCACTCCTTACAACAATAACGTTGCGGGATAAAACTTTTCCTATACAATAAAAGGGTGGCATCCCATTTCATTATTGCATATATACATACCTTGTTGTGTTTTAAGTGTTTGTTAATCCGATTTAGAGATATATCGGAAAACTCATGCCTTTCCAAGTGGATGGCAAAGGCCTTTTATAGGAAAAATGCGGTGGAAGTTTTTGGGTGGTTATAGGTAGTTATTGGTAGTTATTGGTGGTTATGGTGGTTAGGCGGTTACCCCCTAATAACTACCCCCAACCGCCGGCCCAATAAAGGCCCAATAAAAGCCCAATAAGAACCAGTCCAATTAAGGACAAGCTAGCATGACGGAGCTAGCATGGTGGAGCTAGGTCACTCATAAAATATAAAATGTGCATGACATTTATACAAAGCTGGGTGTAGCTACCATGTAGCTAAAATGACTAAGCTAAAGCTTCAAGGAAGCTAAAACCTCAGTCAAGCTCAAAATTAGAGCTAGGTCATTTTTGGAGTTCCGAAGCTCTGGTAGCTCTCAAATTTTGCACAAAGGCTTTAGAGCTTAATATCTTCCTTTATAAATCATGTGACGGTGATTTAACTCACTATAAGAGAACAAAACTTGATCATAACCATATTAGATCGAATACCGAGCATATCCCTATTGGTTACTTTTATGGAAAGAATCCGAACAAGCTCAAGACCAACTTTGTCAATGTTGATATCATCGCATGGGTCTTTCCTCATGACTTCCTTTCCCCTTAAAATCATAGAATTACTTAGGGCTGATTACATGGGCCGTGCCTCCCGCACACCCTAAGCCCGAGTGATGCTCTTAGTAATCCTCACACTTAACATTTATGATTTCAGACAAATGGATTGATGACTTCTCATAAATCACCAACATTTCTCCCCCATTTGAGCAATGCCATAAAACCTTGAACAATTTACAAACTCTTTGTATATACATAAATATCCATTGGATTTTAATTTGTATCTTGTAAACATTACAATCATGTACTAAAGAATCGTGGTGTTCTAAGACTTGAACCACATCAACTTGTCTAAGCACACGTAATAAAAATTACAACATGAGTTACATAATGTATATACATTAAACTTGACGTTTTGGGACTTTACGTCAATTATCCTTCACATATGCTTCGAGAGGAGTCATCCTTGAACTCTCTTGGAAGAAGCTTTGCACTTCCACATATGCTTAGTTGAATTTCTAATTTGGACCTACAAAATGCATTTTCCAAAATTCATTAAGAAACTATGTTTTAACTTTTCTTTTCATGTAGACTAGAGCAGATTACCTTGATGGGTTGTCGATTGCTCTAAAACCCTACGTCCTTGGCCTACCACATTATATTCTACCCTACACCTTTCGGTAAGGGGGAATTGGGCGTCCAAGCCATAGGTTCATTTAGGATTTTAACCCCATCCCTCAAGATGCTTTGGACACCAACTCTTTTGCCAAACTCTTGGTTAAGTGATCGGCAAGATTGTTGTGTGTTCGCACAAAGACAACTGATATGACTCCATGTGTGATTAATTCTCGGATGGAACTATGCCTCACACCTAGATGTCGTGACTTCCCGTTATATACTTGGCTATAGGCCTTTGCCAAAGTACTTTGACTATCACAAAAGATAGTAATAGGGGATATTGGTTTTGACCACAAAGGTATCTCATGTATGAGATTCCTAAGCCATTCCGCTTCCTTGCCGGCTGCGGCAAGTGCAACAAACTCCGAATCCATTGTCGAGGTTGTTATACAGGATTGCTTCTTAGATGCCCAAGAAATCACACCACCACTTAATCGAAATACCCAACAACTCGTTGAAGAGTGATCTTCCATATTGGTGATCCAACTTGCATCGGTGTATCCTTCCAAAGTGGATGGAGAACCCACATATGCAATTCCATAGGTCATTGTCCCTTTCAAGTACCTAAGTACTCTTCTAAGGGCCTTCCAATGAATTGAGCTTGGTCGACTTGTATATCGACTTAACTTACCCACGTCAAATGCTATGTCAGGGCGAGTACTTGTCATGGCATACATTAGACATCCTATCACTTGAGAATACTCAAGTTGTAAGATTGGTTCTCCTAAGTTAGGGCGAAGTTTCTCACTTGGATCCATAGGTGTACTAATAGGGGTGGATTTATCACATTGGAAATGTTTTACCACTTTTTCGATGTAATGGGATTGTGTTAGGGTTAAACCCTTTCCTTCCCGCTTGATCTTAATTCCCAAGATCACATCAGCTTCTCCTAGATCCCTCATGGAGAACTTAGTAGACAAGAACTCCTTAGTTTTGTCCACTTCTATTTGGTTTGTACCAAATATAAGCATGTCATCTACATATAGACATATTATAACTCCTTGACCGGAATGATTAAACTTACTATATACACACTTATCTGCTTTATTGATTTTGAAGCCATCACCCAAAATCACTTCATCAAACTTTTGATGCCATTGTTTTGGCGCTTGTTTAAGTCCATAGAGGGACTTGATCAATCGACACACTTTGTGGTCTTGACCTTTTACTATGAAGCCTTCGGGTTGCTTCATGTAAACCTCTTCATCCAAATCTCCATTGAGAAATGCCGTTTTTACGTCCATTTGATGGATGACAAGACCATGAATGCTTGCTAAGGCAATTAAAAGTCTTATAGTGGTGATTCTAGCAACGGGGGCAAATGTGTCGAAATAATCAACTCCTTCTCTTTGTTTAAAACCTTGGATTACCAATCGGGCTTTAAATTTGTCAATGGACCCATCGGCCTTCATTTTCCTTTTGAAGATCCATTTACAACCTAGAGGTTTGCACCCGGTTGGAAGGTCTGACAACTCCCAAGTGTTGTTGCCAACAATAGAGTCCATCTCATCTTGGATTGCTTCGTTCCAAAATGAGACATCTTGAGAACTCATTGCCTCGGTGAAGGTCTTAGGATCCTCATCCATATGTAGATATGAGATGATTTGACCTTCTTTATTCCTAGAACCCTCTATGAAGAAAACTTGAAATATTGGTTCACGATAAGTACGTCCTACAAAGAGTGTGAAATGCACTCGTTGTGCTTGGGTGTGTGGGACGTCGAAGTCGAAGCTTCGACCTCATCATCGCTCGCATGCTTCGAGTCCATGTTCTCACCATCGCTACTGTCGCTAGTGTCTTCCCCAGGTACGCCCATGGCCATGCGTTTTAGTGCCCTTGGCCCTGTAGCTGGGGAGTCTTTGGTGCTTGCAGTAAGCTAGCACGCGTCATAGACCTGGTGACCCTAAGTGTAGGCGTCGGCTCTTCGGTTTCCATTAGATCCGATGATGGGTCGACATCCTCTTGGTCTATCTCCCTAGGCCTATGGGTCGATGTGAACCTAGTCTCATCGAATATGGCATCACGTGATTATATCACGGTGTTAACCGAGATAGCGTGATTTGGTTCTATGACGAAGAACCTATAGGCCTTAGAGTTATGTGCATATCCAATGAATATGCACTCAATACCTCTATCTCCTAAGGTTTTACGCTTAGGGTCTGTTAGTCTAACAACCGCACGACAACCCCATATACGAAGATAATGGAGATTTGGTTTTCTTTTAAACCAAAGCTCGTATGGTGATTGACGATTTCTCTTGCTCGTCACCCTATGTAAGATATAGTTGGCTGTTAGCATCGCCTCACCCCAAAACAAGTTTTTTAACCCGGAGTATGACAACATGGCATTAACCATGTCCTTAAGAACACGATTCTTTCGCTTCACCACCCAATTTTGTTGTGGGGTATATGGAGCCGTCGTCTCATGAATTATGCCACAAGACTCGAAATACTCTACATCCATGTATTCACTACCACGATCGGTTCGTAGTCTTTTAATTTTATTTCCCGTTTGCAATTCAACTTCGGTCTTGTATGCTTTAAACCTATCTAGTGCCTCACTCTTCGAGTGAACTAAATAGACATAGCAAAACCTTGTTACATCATCGATGAACGTTATGTAGTAACGTTTTTTACCCAATGATGGCGTTGCATGTAGGTCCCCTAGGTCTGAATGGACTAGGCCTAGGACCCCTTCCTCTCTTTTAATTGCCTTAAAAGTAAGCCTTGTTATTTTTGTTAACAAGCAAGTTTTACACTTTTCATTTGTTGGCACAAAGGCAGGAATTATATTTTCCTTAGCCATATCTAACATACGTTTCATATGTACATGTCCCAACCTTGCATGCCAAAGATCATATAAAGAATCATTAGACACGATCATGTAATCAAATAATACTTTATTATTATTGATAACATTGAGTAGGAACATATTGTTTTTATAATGGCCGAAGCCTACAAATACTCCTTCCTTACTTATAACTAATCGATCGGCTTCGAAAACCAATCGATAACCTAACTTGTTAAGCACACCACCGCTTGCAACATTTTTGCGGATGGCGAGTGCATATAATACATTATGTAATACAAGTTCCTTCCCACTAGTAAAGTTGAGATGTACGTCCCCTTTACCTAGGACCGGGGTTGTTGACTCGTTTCCCATGTAAAGCACTAAACCGTCCTCTACATACTTCATGTGCTTGAACCATTTCCTTTCCATGCACACGTGGGTGGTGGCACCCGAGTCAAGCCACCAAAGGAGTTTTTCATCCTTCATAACAAGACATTGATCAATGTTAGATACAAAGAATAATGACTCATTTGTAACTAAAGACACAGAAGTGCCCTTACCTTGCCCGGGGCTTGTGCCCGAGCCCGACGCCGGTGTCATGACACCTTTGTCCTTTGACCCCTTGGACCTGCAGTCCCTCTTCATGTGTCCTGGCTTTCCACACTTCCAAGAAGTTCCCTTGGCCTTAGCTTGCTTCCGTTTCCTGATTTGGGACGCTTGGAGCCCTTAGCGCCCATGGTGCGTTTGTTGTTGCCCGCCTCCTTTGTGTTTATTGAGTGGGCTGATTTGTCTTTGCCTTTCTTTCCCTTGTCATTCGCCTTGAATTCCTCCTATATACGTAGATGGTAACCCAATTGGACAATGTCCATGTCCTCCTTCGAATGCTTCAAGAGATGTTTCACCTCCTTCCACGAGTGAGGTAACTTATCGATTATGGATGAAACGACAAAGTTCTCATCCAAGGTGATCCCATGTTGGGTTAGTTGACCCAATACTCGGAGCAATTCGTGGTATTGCTCCATTACCGGTCTGTTTTCAACCATCTTGTAGTTGTTGAAGTTAGACACGAGAAACTTCTTTGAAGAGGCATCTTCCGCCAAGTACTTGGCTTCGAGTGCTTCCCACAAAATCCGAGATGTCTCATGATTTTGATACACATCAAATAGGGAGTCGGGCATGCCATTGAGGATGTGCCCACGACAAATGTAGTCGTCGTTCTCCCACTTCCCAACACGCCTATGTTGAAGCATTATAGCCTCCCTTTCGGCGATTTGAGCCTCGGTCTCACCGTCGACTTTTTCCGGAATCGGAGGTGGCTCTTCGGGACATGGCGTTGAGAGCACGTACGCCGCCAAAAATGAAGTAAGCATGAAATGCATCTTCTTTTGCCATCGACGAAAGTCTTGCCCTTCAAACTTCTCGAGTTTCGCGAATTTGGATACTATCTCCACCATCGATAATTCCTTCGTTCTTGCCATTCCAATCTTGTTCCAAAACAATAAAACCAAACAATAAATAAACATTGAAGATTGTTAGGTTTAAAGGTAATGTTGTTTTAATGGGTTGAAGGTAAATTCAGTTCTTCTAGATCCTTACGGATAATCAAGACAATTTGAGTAGACCCAAAAAGGGTAATCTCATGGGTGGACCTCGAAAATCCCGAGGGAGTAGGCCAAAAAGGCAATCTCCACCGAATTCTTTTAGGCGACAAAACTAAGTGTTTAATCCCTTTAGAAAAGATATATAAAAGGGCTTGGATAATGGCAAAGGAGTCACTCAAATAAATCGAGTTTTCCTTCAATGGTTATTGCCCCTATATGCCAAAGGGTTGCACTACAATAACATTGTGGGATAAAACGTTTCCTATACAATAAAAGGGTGGCATCCCATTTCATTATTGCAAAGGCCTTTTATGGGCAAAATGGGGTGGAAGTTTTTGTGTGGTTATAGGTAGTTATTGGTAGTTATTGGTGGTTATGGGTAGTTATGGTGGTTGGGCGGTTACCCCCCAATAACTACCCCCAACCGCCGGCCCAATAAAGGCCCAATAAAAACCCAATAAGAACCAGTCCAATTGACGAATAAAAATTTCTTTGTTGTGAGCGGGTGGTTAGAGAGAGAAACTCTCAAAGAAGGAAATCCTTCTTGCCTCCCCCCTTGCTTTGGCAAGCTCCGACCTAAATCTCTAAGCTTCCCGGAGGCGCCTCTTGCCCCGGTGAGCACGTTAGAAATCTTGAGAGGGACCCCTTTACTCCTTTTCACCTCATATTCTCGCCTCCTACTTCTTCTACAACCTCCAAAGAACCCATATCCATAAGAATTTGGCTTTCAAGATAGAAACCTGGAAACGCCGAAATTCTAGGGTTACAGGTACTAAGGGAGTCCAACGAAGGGTGAGCTCCAAGTCCTTATACCACAAATTGAACACACTCCCTGCGTCTTGTCAACCTTTGCGGCCTAAATCCATACCAATTTGGCTTTTGACGAACCCAATCAGAAAAACCCAAACTCTAGGTTCCCCTACCTTCACCTAGAAACTGCCCCAATCCGACCAAGGGTTCCTACGTAGTATTTCCATTAGGATTTCAAACATGAATGAAAAAGGTGGCTCTCCAGCTCAAGGAAAACGAGGTATCAATCTCACACCGAGCCCGATAACTGGAGCTACGAAGGATACGTCCAAGACCAAGATGACAGTGTTGGGCACTATGCCAAGGCCTTCACTTCTCTCTAAACTGCAGAATCAACAAGGAAGTGGGACACTTCAACAAATACTGGAAATGCAAAACGAAGGTACCATTAACCCTAGATTTGAGATGAATGCTAATCCTAGAACTCAGGTATGTCCCTCATCCTCCTTTCCCCCGGTTCTAGCCGGGTCCTCTAGGATAGAAACTGATTTGCAGAAGATCCCAAGGGAGGGACAGTTAGATGGCTTAAATTCGGATAGTTATTTATATGGTAATGCTGAGAAGATCCCTAAGGAGGGACAAAATGATGCGTTTAATGCTCATTACTCTTACTCCTCTATTTTAAAATCAAGTGTCGAGAAGATCCCAATGGAGGGACAACATCTTTTACAATCTACTGGGTCCAATAGAATAGAATCTAATGTGCATGAGATTCATGAGAAAGCTTTTGATGAGAAATGCCTAAATCAAATACAATCAGCTGCTGGTAAGGTGAATTCTGAGCCTGATGTTGAGATATTTCATACATCTAATTCAAATCTGAATGATGGAAATGATGAGCCTGAGGATATTTGTGTGGAAAAAGTAGCTAACTATAGTGATCAGGGGACTGGTAAGCTGAGTTTGGGCATGAATTCTGATCTGAATGAATCTACCAATATGCCTCATCTCAACCAAACTGATGACAACACCACCTCTGCCTCTCCTTTAATAGAACAAAACCAAAAAGCTCCCAACCAATCCACCAACTTCTCTGCAGGAGATACACAATCACCTCCCCAGCATCAACCCACCTCAAATGACTTAGCCAGTGATCCAACCCCAGCTGAAGCTTACAGGAAAACACCCCCCACAACCTCCTCCCAACCTCAACCGGGTCAGAATGCAACTACTCTGCAAGGTGCCTGGGCTATAAATTCTACTATTGCAGGTAGGCCTCTAAGGTCAAGAGGTTTCTAGCTGGAATATGAAAGATCTGGGGAGGGTGACACAGTAAAGTCAAGGAAATAAGATTGTCTCAGTTTAGAAGAAGCTTGGGGCTTCTCTTTGGTTGGTTATGTAGTTGGAAGATTTCCGGGTTTTCAAGCAATTGGGAAAATTAAAGAGGGATGGCCTAAGCATGAGTTGAACGCCCAAGGAGGGTGGTTCACCTTTAGATTCTTCACTGAGGAGGACAGAGATCAGGTATTGATAAAGGGTCCTTACACAGGGCCTGGCTATACTCTCCTTCTGAAGAGCGTACTGGAGAGATTTACATTTGATAAGGCCCTCTTCTCTACCCTACCTATATGGGTGAGAATTCACAAACTACATACTGAATTTTGGACATCAGTCATGCTCCAAATAATTGCATCTAAATTGGGAGAGCCTATTATGACATATGCCTACACAGAAGACAGATCCAAGCATCTGTATGCTAGAATTTTGGTGGACATGGATTGTTCAAAGGAGCTGAAAAGAATGATAAACATAGAATTTGAGGATGCTCCTGATCATCTATGCTTTATAGAATATGAGAACCTCCCCCCTAGATGCAACAAATGTGCAACCTACGGACATGAAACCAACAAATGCCCTACCACTAAAGCTACAGGAAAGGAGAAGGGAAAGAAACCCGTATATGAGAATGGAAGCGTTTCCAAACCCCAATATGTTCCAGTGGCCAGAAATAAACAACCTTCACCTCCTCCCACTCCTACCCCTACCAACTCACAGATTCATCCCCTAGCCACAACTTCAACTTCTCAGGGTTTTCCCTCCACAAACTCCCAAAATGATGCTCTATTGACTAATAGTTCCAGAAGTACTCATGTTTATCAAACCAACATACATCCTTCCCCTCCCCCTTCCCAATCACATCCACAAAAACAGCAACAAAACCCTCCACCTAGGCACTCCCCCTCAGTTTCCAATGCCACTAGATCAAATGTTAAATCCTCTCTCTTTTCCTCCATCAATAGGATAAACCTTGCATACCAAAAGAAAAAGGCTTCCCCCCTCCTCTTCCTAGAGTAGTGGATATACAGGGCAACCAAGCTACCAGGAGACCTCCAGGAAGCATGATGAGGAAATAAGGAGGATCTAGAAATAGACAGAAGATGAGGCAAGGAAGAAAAAGAAATTCTCTTTTGCAGATGAAAACAGTTTTAGAGTTTTAACAGACTTGGAAGGTAACAACTCAGAGATACATCAGGGTTTGAGTACGGGAGATAGAGCACAACCTGAGGAACCTAGGTTGGAGATAGTACCTATAGAGCAGGTCATGCCAGAAAGTCAAGAGGTACAAGAAAGCAATAGTAGAGACATCAAGGATAAAGAAATGCTTAGGGAAAAAAAGAAATCAGTGATGCAAAACACGAGTAATGAATAGAAGCAGATGGTGGTCAAGCGAAGCGGTAGACTGAACAAAGTGCAATCTATAATCGTTCCAATCACACAAGCCGAAGAACGGGTTGCTGACAGTGAATTTGATCAGGAGGGTGATCTCCTTGGAAAAGAAGGCAAGGAAAGGGTAAAGGACTTGACGTACTGGCCTAGTGAAGGGAACCCAGGATCCTATCAACAAGAAAAAGGGCCTAGCACCCTTACAAGAACAAAGAAATGATTCTTGGCTCTTGGAATATAAGGGGGCTCAACAACACCCTCAAACAAAAGGCTGTAAGAAATTTCCATCAATGGAATTTTATACATAACTTTGAACACAGCTCAGCCGGCAGGATTGTGATTATTTGGGACTCTTCGAGAGTGGATTTTGCACACAGAAAAACAACAGATCAGATGATCAGTGGCCAGGTAAGATGCAAAGTGTCAGGGGAAATTTTTGAGTTCGCTCAGGTATATGGGCTACACACTATTGTCAGGAGAAGAGCTCTATGGAGAGATCTCATACAGGAAAGCAATGTAAGGCAGGGACCATGGCTAATCCAGGGGATTTTAATGCCATTATGCGCTCATGTGAGAGGAAAAATGGCTCAACTGTAACTGCATATTAAATATCAGACTTATGGGATTGTTGTGCAAAGATTGGACTCAAGGATGCAATGATGGTTGGACAAGAACATACTTGGTTTAAAGGGAGCAAATCCACCAAAATAGACAGGGTAATGATTAATGACACATGGGAAGATTCACTTTTCTTTTGCAAGGCCACCTATCTTGTTCCAAAAGTCTACTGTGATCATTGCGAGATAGTGGTTGAAGTTTTTTAACAACAGACAAGAAAATCCAGCACTTTCAAATACTTCAACATGTGGGGGCAAGATGATAATTTCAGAGACACCATTATGACCAACTGGGAATATGCATGAAAAGGTGTTGAACAATTCTTATTGTGAAAAAAATTGAAGAATTTGAAAAAACCTCTAAAGGATCTCAATAAAAAGAATTATTCAGACATCTTCAGTAAAGCTAAAAAGGATGAGGAGGATTATGAAAATGATTTTCTGGCATTAAGAGACGATCCCCTATAAGAAAATTTGCTGTAAGCTATGGAGATATAAAAAAAAAAAGCTACGACACTGAGAGATGCGGAGGTTAAATTCAACTATCAACTAGCTAAAGCTCGACATATTTTTCAGGGGGATAAATGTAGTACATACTTTCATGGGCTTATGAAGAAAAACATGAGAAGAAATCATATAAGCTCTTTAATTAAGGAGGATGGTATAGAAACTATGAGTCTGGATGAAGTAGCCCTACAGTTTGAGAATTTCTTTAAAGGCCTATTGGGAATAGACAAACCAACAGAAAATATCAATCTCAGCTATGTAAGGAATGGGGGAGCAGTCCTGACAGATGACAGATATGACGACCTTATAAAGCTTATTACTCATGTAGAAATCAAGGATGCTCTCTGGGATATAGGAGATGACAAATCCCCAGGTCAAGATGGTTTCACTTCTAAAATTTGCAAGGACAGTTGGGAGATAACAGGTGAGCAATTCTGCAAAGCAGTGAATGAATTCTTTATTTCCAGCAAGCTACTTAAACAGATTAATCACAATAGCATTGCCCTTATTCCTAAAACTTCAAATGCTAACAAAGTAGAGGAGTTTAGACCCATATCTTGTTGTAATGTCACCTATAAGGTTATATCAAAAATAATTGCAAATGGGTTAAAACCAGAACTAGTAAAAATTATCTCTCCTGCTCAGATTGGTTTTATTGAGGGAAGAAAGATGAGTGAAAATATAATGCTTCTCCAGGATCTAATTAGGAAGTACTCTAGGAAAAGGATTAGCCCCAGGTGCATTCTAAACCTAGATCTTAGGAAAGCTTATGATTCAATCTCATGGAGATTTATTGAACAGATGCTAGTGGCTCTGAATTTTCCCTATGAGTTTATTTCTTGGATTATGGAGTGCATTAGTACAACTTCCTTTTCTGTTAATATTAATGGAAATATGCATGGTTACTTTAAGGGCCAAAGAGGTCTAAGGCAAGGAGATCCCATTTCTCCCCTCTTGTTTGTATTGTCAGTAGATTATCTTTCTAGGATTCTCAAATGTAGATCAAGTCTGCCTGGCTTTAAATTTCATCCAAAGTGTGGTTTCTTGCAAATTACTTACCTAGCATATGCAGATGATATTTTATTACTTTCAAGGGGTGACAAAAATTCCATGGGAATACTACTAGATTCCTTGGAACACTTTACTGCAGTGTCAGATTTGGAGGTTAGTGCAGCAAAATCCTCTTTCTTTTTGGCAGGTGTGAAAGAAGAAGATAGGGAGTATCTCACAAATAGATCTGGTTTTGCCCAAGGGACATTCCCTTTCAAATACTTGGGCATTCCAATCTCATATGGCAGGCTGACCATCTCCCAGTTCCCGCCCTTACTGGATAAGATGTTAGCAAATATTAGCTACTGGAACTCCAAAACATTATCCTATGCCGGGAAAATTGAACTAATTAGAGTTGTCTTACAGGGCATTCAGGCTTTCTGGTTCTCTATCTTACCTTCTCTCTCAACTCTAATTGATAAAATTAATAGTCTATGTGCAAAGTTTCTTTGGAAATCTCATAGGGTGAAGTGGAAAGATGTGTGCTTCCCCAAATCAGAGGGAGGCTTAGGACTCAAAGAACTGAAGACATGGAACACAACTTTCCTTTCCAGGCTCTTATGGGATATTTGGCAGAAGAAGGACAGTTTGTGGATCCGGTGGATACACCACCAATACTTGCAACATACAAATATGTGGAATTGGGAGGCTCATAAAGTAAATGACTCTCCTCTGATTAAAAAAATTTTGAGCATTAAAAATGAACTTCTAACAGTTGCATGATCCGAGGAAGATGCAATACAAAAGTTACAATCTTGGTGTAAAGGAGGGAAATACAAAATTAGTGAAGCATATGACTACTTCAGGAAGAGAGCTCCAAAACCACCTTGGAGCATTGTGGTTTGGGACTCAAATATAACCCCCAAGCACTCATTCATATTGTGGTTAGCATCAAAAAGGAGACTCTCGACAAATGACAAAATAAAAACAAGGGAAGTAAGCCTAAACTGTCATTTACGCAATCAAGCAATAGAAACACATGAACATATATTTTTTGCTTGTAATTTTTCCATCCAAGTGTGGTCACAAGTAAAGATTTGGCTAGGCATTTGGAGAAGAATGAGCTCCCTACAAGGTGCACTCAAATGGATGAAGAAGGAAGCAAGAGGACGAAGCTGGCAATCTAAAGCTAAGAGAGTTGGTCTAGCATGCACGGTCTACTTCATTTGGAAAACCAGGAACGAGAAGCTGTTTGAAGGAACCATGAAGAGTCCTGAGGAGATCATACACCTTATCAAAACCCATGTGTACAAGGTGTTAAGCCACTCACATTCCCTGCACTTTCACTCTACCCCCTTACTGCAAGACGGGATTATTAGAGAGAATCTCAATGGGGGGACGCACCAAGCAAATGAATGAGAGCATATCAACCTTTTTTTTTTGTCTTAGTGTTGTGTCAATATGGTGCAGATGACCAACATCAGAGACAAGAACATAGCCTCGGATATGACATCATCCAGCAACCTTTTGTTCTCGTTGCTAGGATAATTTATAGGCTTGCAATTTGGTTGACACATTGGGCTTCAAAGTTTACTGTAATATGGAAATCTTAAAGGTATTAGGGTGCTCAGTGTTATGTGCTATATCTTCTTTGATGGCCGAGCTGAAGGGGGAGATATAGTATACCACACTTGAGATGTGTGTCTGACTTCTGATAGTCGTGGCTTGAAGAGACATGATCCACATAAGGACATTGTCCTACACACCCTTATTTTGTTCAGTAGGAAGTGAGCCTTACTCACTAAAAGGCATCACTTTGGGTATCTAAGGTGATGCCTATGGGCTACAAACCATGCTTGTAAATATTTCGTTTCCATTTAATATATTTACCTTAAAAAAAAAAAAAAACAAGCTAGCATGACGGAGCTAGCATGGTGGAACTAGGTCACTCATAAAATATAAAACGTGCATGCCATTTATACAAAGCTGGGTGTAGCTACCATGCAGCTAAAATGACTAAGCTAAAGCTTTAACGAAGCTAAAACCTCAGTCAAGCTCAAAATTAGAGCTAGGTCATTTTTGGAGTTCCGAAGCTCGGGTAGCTCTCAAATTTTGCACCAAGGCTTTTGAGCTTAATATCTTCCTTTAAAAATCATGAGACGGTGATTTAACTCACTATAAGAGAACAAAACTTGATCATAACCATATTAGATCGAATACCGAGCATATCCCTATTGCTTACTTTATGGAAAGCATCCGAACAAGCTCAAGACCAACTTTGTCAATGTTGATATCATCGCATGGGTCTTTCCTCATGATTTCCTTTCCTCTTAAAATTGTAGAATTACTTAGGGTCGATCACATGGGTCGTGCCTCCCGCACACCCTAAGCCCGAGTGATGCTCTTAGTAATCCTCACACTTAACATTTATGATTTTAGACAAATGGATTGATGACTTCTCACAAATCACCAACACAATCAAGACCATTTGAGTACATCCAAAAAGGGTAATCTCATGGTTAGGCCTCGAAAGGTAATCCTGAGGGAGTAGGCAGAAAAGGCAATCTCCACCGAATTCTTTTAGGTGTCAAAACAAGTGTTTAAGTCCTTTAGAAAAGATACATAAAATGGCTTGGATAATGGCAAACGAGTCACTCAAAAAATCGAGTTTTCCTTCAATGTTTATTGCCCCTATTTATGCCAAAGGGTTGCACTACAGTAGCGTTATGTGATAAAACATTTCATATACAATAAAAGGGTGGCATCCCATTTCATTATTGCATATAGACATACCTTGTTTATGTTTTGGAACAAGGTTGGAATGGGCAGAACGAAGGAATTACCGATGGTGGAAATGGCATCCAAATTCACGAAACTCGAGAAGTTTGAAGGGAAAGACTTCTGTCGATGGAAAAAGAAGATGCATTTCATGCTTACTTCATTAAAGGTGGCGTATGTGCTCTCAACGACATGTCCCAAAGAGTCACCTTCGGTTCCGGAAAAAGTCGACAGAGAGACCGAGGCTCAAATTGTCGAAAGGGAGGCTATAATGCTTCAACATAAGCGTGTTGGGAAGTGGGAGAATGGAGACTACATTTGTCGTGGGCACATCCTCAATGGCATGGCTGACTCTCTATTAGACGTGTATCAAAATCATGAGACATCACGGATTTTGTGGGAAGCACTCGAAGCCAAGTACTTGGCGGAAGATGCCTCTTCAAAGAAGTTTCTTGTGTCTAACTTCAACAACTACAAGATGGTTGAAAATAGACCGGTAATGGAGCAATACCATGCATTGTTCCGAGTATTGAGTCAACTAACCCAACATGAGATCACCTTCGATGAGAACTTCACCGTTTCATCCATAATCGATAAGTTACCTCACTCATGGAAGGAGGCGAAACATCTCTTGAAGCATTCAAAGGAGGACATGAACCTTGTCCAATTAGGTTCTCGTCTACGTATAGAGGAGGAGTTCAAGGTGAAAGACAAGGAAAGAAAGGTGAACACAAACCAGCCCACTCGATAAACACAATGGAGGTGGGCAGCGGCTAACGCACCAAGGGCGCTAAGGACTCCAAGCGTCCCAAATTAGGAAATGGTAGTAAGCAATGATCTAATAAGAAGGATAAGGCCAAAGGAACTTGTTGGAAGTGTAGAAAGACAGACCACATGAAGAAGGGCTGTAGGTCCAAAGGGTCAAAGGACAAAGGTGTCATGACACCAGCGTTGGGCTCGGGCACAAGCCCCGTGCAAGGTAAGGGCACTTCGGTGTCTTTAGTTACAAATGAGTCATTATTCTTTGTATCTAACATTAATCAATGTCTTGTTATGAAGGATGAAAAACTCCTTTGGTGGCTCGACTCAGGTGCCACCACCCACGTGTGCATGAAAAGGAAATGGTTTAAGCACATGAACGATGTAGATGACGATTTAGTGCTTTGGATGGGAAACGAGTCAACAACCCCGGTCCTAGGTAAAGGGGACGTATATCTCAACTTTACTAGTGGGAAGGAACTTGTATTACATAATGTATTATATACACTCGCCATCCGCAAAAATGTTGCAAGCGGTGGTGTGCTTAACAAGTTAGGTTATCGATTGGTTTTCGAAGCCGATCGATTAGTTATAAGTAAGGAAGGAGTATTTGTAGGCTTCGACCATTATAAAAATAATATGTTCCTACTCAATGTTATCAATAATAATAAAGTATTATTTGATTACATGGTCGTGTCTAATGATTCTTTATATGATCTTTGACATGCAAGGTTGGGACATGTACATATGAAGCGTATGTTAGATATGGGTAAGGAAAATATCATTCCCGCCTTTGAACCAACAAATGAAAAGTGTAAAACTTGCTTGTTAACAAAAATAATAAGGCTTCCTTTTAAGGCAATTGAAAGAGAGGAAGGGGTCCTACGCCTAGTCCATTCAGACCTAGGGGACTTACATGCAACGCCATCATTGGGTAAAAAATGTTACTACATAACGTTCATCGATGATTTAACAAGGTTTTGCTATGTCTATTTAGTTCACTCCAAAAGTGAGGCACTAGATAGGTTTAAAGCATACAAGACCGAAGTTGAATTGCAAACAAGAAATAAAATTAAAAGGCTATGAACCGATCGTGTTGGTGAATACATGGACGTGGAGTATTTCGAGTCTTGTGGCATAATTCATGAGACGACAGCTCCATATACCCCACAATAAAATGGGGTGGCGGTGTGAAAGAATCGTGTGCTTAAGGACATGGTTGATGCCATGTTGTCCAACTCCAGGTTAAAGAACTCGTTTTGGGGTGAGTCGATGCTAACGGCCAACTATATCTTAAATAGGGTGCCGAGCAAGAGAAATCGTCAATCACCATACGAGCTTTGGTTTATAAGAAAACTAAATCTTTTTTATCTTCGTATATGAGGTTGTCGTGCGGTTGTTAGACTAACGGGCTCTAAGCGTAAAACCTTAGGAGATAGAGGCATTGAGTGCATATTCATTGGATATGCATATATCTCTAAGGCCTATAGGTTCTTCATCATAGATTTAAATCACACCATCTCGGTTAACACCGTGATAGAATTACGTGATGCCATATTCGATGAGACTAGGTTGAAATCGAGCCCTAGGCTTAGGGAAATAGACCAAGAGGATGTCGACCCATCATCGGATCCAATGGAAATTGAGGAGTCGACGCCTTCACTTGGACCTAGGGTCACCAGGTTTATGACCCGCACGAGCTTGCTGCAAGCATCAAGCATCGACGTCGTTGGCCCAAATCCACCAATCGACAGAGACTCCCCAGCTACAGGGCTAAAGGCACTAAAGCCCATGGCCATGGGCGTACCTGGGGAAGACACCAGCGACGGTAGCGATGGTGAGGACATGCACTCGATGCATACGAGCGATGACGAGGCCGAAGCTCCTACTTCTACGTCCCACACACCCAACCGACAACGAGTGCACTCCACACTCTTAGTAGGACATACGTTTCCTGAACCAATATTTCAAGTCTTCTTGATCAAGGGTACTAAAGCGCATGGCCATGGACGTACCTGGGAAAGACAATAGCGACAGTAGCGATGGTGAGGACATGCACTCGACGCATGCGAGCAATGACAAGGCCAAAGCTCCTGCTTCTACATCCCACACACCCAAGCGACAACGAGTGCACTCCACACTCTTAGTAGGACATACGTATCTTGAACTAATATTTCAAGTCTTCTTGATGGAGGGTTCTACGAATAAATTTGGTGAAATCATCTGATATCTACATATGGATGAGGATCCTAAAACCCTCACCGAGGCAATCAGTTCTCAAGATGTCGCATTTGGGAAAGAAGCAATACAAGATGAGATGGACTCTATTATTGGCAACAACATTTGGGAGTTTTTAGACCTTCCAACCGGGTGCAAACCTCTAGGTTGTAAATGGATATTCAAAAGGAAAATGAAGGCCGATGGGTCCATTGACAAATTAAAAGCCCGATTGGTAATCCAAGGTTTTAAACAAAGAGAAGGAGTTGATTATTTTGACACCTATGCCCCCGTGGCTAGAATCACCACTATAAGACTTTTAATTGCCTTAGCAAGCATTCATGGTCTAGGCATCCATCAAATGAGTGTAAAAACGGCCTTCCTCAATGGAGATTTTGATGAATAGGTTTACATGAAGCAACCCGTAGGCTTCATAGTAAAAGGTCAAGAACACAAAGTGTGTGGATTGATCAAGTCCCTCTATGGACTTAAACAAGCACAAAAATAATGGCATCAAAAGTTTGATGAAGTGATTTTGGGTGATGGCTTCAAAATCAATCAAGCAGATAAGTGTGTATATAGTAAGTTTAATAATTTCGTTCAAGGAGTTATAATATGTCTATATGTATATGACATGCTTATATTCAGCACAAACCAAATAAAAGTGGACAAAACTAAGGAGTTCTTGTCTACTAAGTTCTCCATGAAGGATCTAGGAGAAGCTGATGATCTTGGGAATTAAGATCAAGCGGGAAGGAAAGGGTCTAACCCTAACACAATCCCATTACATCGAAAAGATCATAAAACGTTTCCAATGTAATAAATCCACCCCTGATAGTACACCTATAGATCCAAGTGAGAAACTTCGCCCTAACTTAGTTGAACCAATCTCACAACTTGAGTATTCTCAAGTGATAGGATGTCTAATGTATACCATGACGAGTACTCGCCCCGACATAGCATTTTTCGTGGGGATGTTAAGTTGATATACAATTCGACCGAGCTCAAGTCATTGGAAGGCCCTTAGAAGAGTACTTAGGTACTTGAAAGGGAAAATTACCTATGGAATTGAATATGTGGGTTCTCCCTCCACTTTGGAAGGATACACATATGCAAGTTGGATCACCAATATGGAATATCACTCTTTAATTAGTGGTTGGGTATTTTTATTAGGTGCTGGTGCGATTTATTGGGCATCTAAGAAGCAATCGTGCATAACAACCTCGACGATAGAGTAGGAGTTTGTTGCACTTGCCGCGACCGGCAAGGAAGCGGAATGGCTTAGGAATCTCATACATGAGATACCCCTGTGGCCAAAACCAATATCCTTTATTGCTATCTTTTGTGATAGCCAAAGTACTTTGGCAAAGGCCTATAGCCAAGTATATAACGGGAAGTCATGACATCTAGGTGTGAGGCATAGTTCCATCCGAGAATTAATCACACATGGAGTCATATCGGTTTCTTTGTGCGAACATACAACAGTCTTGTTGATCACTTAACCAATAGTTTGGCAAAAGAGTTGGTGTACAAAGCATCTCGAGGGATGGGGTTAAAATCCTAAATGAACCTATGACTTGGACGCCCAATTCCCCCTTACCGAAAGGTGTAGGGTATAATTCAATGTGGTAGGCCAAGGATGTAGAGTTTTAGAGCAATCAATAACCACTACAAAAAAAAATTAAATTAGCTACGCCAGCTAGCTTCGGCAAGGGTCATGGGGTGGCAATTGGTACCTTTTGCCACCGATGTAGCTTCGGCAAAAGGCTTGGCGTAGCAATTGGTATATTTTGCGACCGATCGTAGCTTCGGCAAGAGTTGCCGTCGCTAATGAGGCCTTATTTGTGACGGTGAGCTGATGCGCCGTAGCTAAAATGCGTAATTTTTTTAAAAAAAAAAAAGAAAAAGAAAAAGAAAAAGAAGAAAATCCATATACCCATGACCCATCTCCTCACTCCGCTCTTTCAGATCTGAAAACCTAACCTTCCTTCCGGCTTTCGTTGTTCGTCCATCTCGTCCTCTACCATTGATCTTCTTCCATCTCTTCCTTCCGGCTTTCGTTGTTCGTCCATCTCGTCCTCTACCATTGATCTTCTTCCATCTCCTCTACTTCCAGACATGAAAACCCCTAACCCTCCCTCCGCTATTCGTCCATCTCCTCCTCTACTTTCAGATCTAAAAACCTCTAACCTTCCGCCTTCCGCTCTCCTTCTCCTCCTCCCATCGTCAACTTCTGCCACCTCCCTATCCGCTATGGTTTCTGCCTTCCCCGCCGTCGACGAGCGAGATCCGCTCCTTCAGTGCCTCTTCGCATCCGCTGTCCTCTTCGCCTCTCCGAGTCTCCGAGGGATTGAGGGAGAGAGCGCCGCATCTCAGGTCTCTTGACCTCTCTCTCGCGTCCGCCATAGATGCCTAGCCCAGGTGCTTCTCCTTCCATGGGTTCTCTCCATGTCCCTCCTCGGACTTCAGCCCTCGATTGGTATCTTTATCTCTCAATCTGGTTCTCTCTCTTGAACCTCTTGCTTTCTCACATCTCGAATAACTGAAATCGGCATGGCAGGTCACCACCGACGACCTCTCTTCTTCTTCACTTTTGATCTTGGCCATGCCACTTGCTCTCGTTATTGATTAAATTAATCCTGACACAGGTGACTCAGGCCCTCTCTCGGAGTCGAATTGAAGCATTTTCTAACACCGCTTCCTTGGACCCGTGATATCAACATCAACAATCCAGAATTACACGAGAGCACGACCATCAACCCAAATATCCGCCTAGTTGCACGCTCGTCTCGGCTTCATTAAGCCTTCAATTTCTGGTGAGACTCTCTAAGATAGTTGATTGCATAGATTATTGACTGGATTTGATATGTTGGTTTGTATTGTTTGATGAATTGATTGAATTGACGAATTTGGTGCTAGCGTATGGATTATTGACTGAGATTTGTAATTAGATAATTTAAAGTTGAATTTTAGTACTTGGTTAAATTTATGCACAATAGGTGTTTGATAAAATGTCCAAAGGGGATTTCATATGAACTTGTTTCATGACTTATAAAGTTTGTCTTTCTTTGATAACTGGTTTGTATGAGAATTTCTTGAATTGAATGGGAGATATGTTGAAGTGAGCCAATGAACCTATTGAAAAATCTACATTGATGTGCGTTGATGGTGTTTTAACTTTAAAGCTGTTGGATTAATATTGATGATCATTTAGAGCTAATTGGAATTATCAGTCGTTTGCTAAATAAGGTATAATTTCATTAAGAATCTTGGATGCTCATTTTGAATTGATTTATTACGAGGAATTTGAACTGTCGACTTGGGTGAGAATGCCTTCTCACATTGTGATTGAAATTTGGGTTCTAATTGCTGCTGATGTACATTAGCAATTTAAAAAAATATATATGCAAGCTACTAACTAGCTACTCTATGGTTTACCACAATATGGATAAAATTACATGTATACTTAGCCACAAGAAGGATAGTAAAATTTTCATTTGGAGTAGATGACTTATAACGGGTATAAACAGGATAGTAATTTTCTTCTTGGTTGATATTCTAACATCCATGGAAAAGGTATTTGTCTCTTTAAGGCTTGACTTTTGTCACTTGTATATTTTTTTAACGTCTTGTGAAAGATAAGTATATTAGCTGAAAAAGGTATTTTTTAACATCCATGGAAAAGGTTTTTTTTTTTAATATGAATGTATGTTGTGGGCAGGACATGGTCGACAAGGAATTCTTCACGGAATAGGTATTGCTCGGGTGGGAAGGCCCAGCTGCTGCTAATTGCCTATACCAGTCCACATTGTTTCTGACACAGGTGGATCATTCTTTCTTCTTCTTCCCTCTCTTTACCCTTTTAATCCTCTTTCATTATTTTATTATTATTTTTCCATGAATTAATTATCTTGTCAAAGGAAAAAATAAAGAAAAAGAAAATAAAGTCAGCCTAAGAATCTATGGGGATATAAATAAAGAAAATAATAATGCATGGTTTACTGTCACCATGGCATATAATACACACAAGCTTCTATATTAACTTGTAAAAAAATAATAATGCAGGGTTTCCATCTAATTTTTTTTACAGAGGCCACAATTAGTCAAGGGAAGTATGCTCCTATTCTCTGTGAACAGCAGAGGAGTCAGGTTCTTGAAGCTCATGCAACATCATTTGCACAATTTAAAGTATAATTTCAGTTTCAGTTTTTGATTTTGACATTTCTATTTGTCTTTTTGTTAGTGCTGTTGCGATTCAGGGAAATCATCTTTTTTTGTTGCTTGAATTGGTAATGCATTATCGTCGTGTTATGGGCAGGTTCCAGGCATCAAATGCAGGGCAAATCACATCAATGTTGCATGTGATAGAACTTGGTGCCTAGCCAGGTATGCACACCAAGACTTGCATACTTTGTTTTTTACAATATGACTTGCATATTTGGTGCATAGCGAGGTATGCTTCTATGCAAGTGTCCATGCAAAAACTGGCAGTTGCACCTGCATTCCTAGGGAAAGAGTATTCTTCTTTTCTCTATCTTTAAGGTTTTCTCTTGGAAAACTGATTAATTCCTCTCTATTACGGTTCTTATAGTGCTGCAACTTGCTCTATCTTAATGAAATTGCACGTTTCTCTTGTAAATTAAGGCTGCAGTAATCTGATTGAGTGTGAAAACTGTCTGATGCACCTATCATCTTTGTAAAACAGGCATTTGTTAGCCTTCATATGCATGTGTTCTACTTTATTTTTAGCTGTCTTACCTTCATATTCATTTGTTAGCCTTTATCATCTCTGTTGCACCTATCATCTCTGTAACACAGGCATTTGTTAGCCCTTGTATGCATTTGTTCTACTTTATTTTTAGTTGTCTTACCTTCATATTCACTTGACTATTACATAGTTTACATCTCTGTAACACAGGCATTTGAATCTCCTTGTACACACAACAACTGTTTTCACATGAGCAGTATGGAGTGGAATCTTTTCGCTGAGCAACTGTTTTTTTTTGGGTTAAAATATAGTTATGGACATTTATATGTAAATTTTATAATTATTGTATATAAATTATGTAGGTTGACATTTTATTATGTATGTAAATTTTGTATAATTAATTAAATTTTTTTTTATAAAAATATTAGACTTTATAGCCCGGGTCGGAAAAATCCGGGCTAAAAGGCATAATTTTTTTTTATTTTCCACCCACATTTTAGCTACGGTAGTTTGCCGTAGCAAATGTGTCATCAGGGTTGCTTGCCGTAGCATGGCCGTCGCAAATATTTTTGCTACGGCTATTTGCCGAAGCTACCAAATTTTGCGACCCCAAGCTTCGCCACCCCCCTATTTTCCGTAGCTATGCCGAAGCTAAGGGCCTTTAGCTAAGCCTAGAAGGCCTTTTGCTACGGCCTTTTGCCGAAGCTAAATTAATTATTTTTTGTAGTGAACCCATCAAGGTAATTTGCTCTAGTCTACATGAAAAAAAGAAGTTGAAACATAAGTTTCTTAATGAATTTTGGAAAATTCATTTTGTAGGTACAAATTAGAAATTCAACTAAGCATATTTGGAAGTGCATGGCTTCTTCCAAGAGAGTTCAAGGATGACTCGCCTCGAAGCATATGTGAAGGATAAGGGATATAAAGCCTCAAAACGTCAAGTTTAGTGTATATACATTATGTAACTCATGTTGTAATTTTTATTACGTGTGCTTAGAAAAGTTGATATGGTTCAAGTGTTAGAACACCACGATTCTTTAATACATGATTGTAATCTTTAATACATGATTGTAATTATTACGTGTGCATGGGGGAGGAATGTTGGTGATTTGTGAAAAGTCATCAATCCATTTGTTTGAAATCATAAATGTTAAGTGTGAGAATTACTAAGATCATCACTCAGGCTTAGGGTGTGCGAGAGGCACAACCCATGTGATCAGCCCTAAGTAATTCTAAGATTTTAAGGGGAAAGGAAATCATGAGGAAAGACCCATGCAATAGTCTCAATATCGACAAACTTGGTCTTGAGCTTGTTCAGACGGTTTACATAAAAGTGGGCAATAGGGATATGCTCGGTATTCGATCTAATATGGTTATAATTGAGTTTTGATCACTTATAGTGAGTTAAATCACCGTCTCATGATTTGTAAAGGAAGATATTAAGCTCTAAAGGTTTGGTGCAAAATTTGAGAGCTAGCCAAGCTTCGGAAATCCAAAAATGACCTAGCTCTATTTTTGAGTTTGACTATGGTTTTAGCTTCGTTAAAGCTTTAGCTTAGTCATTTTAGCTGCATGGTAGCTACACTCAGCTTTGTATAAATATATATCATGCACCTTTTATATTTTATGAGTGACCTAGCTCCTCCATGCTAGCTCCGTCATGCTAGCTTGTCCTTAATTGGGTTGGTTCTTATTGAGCTTTTATTGGGCCTTTATTGGGTTAGCGGTTGGGGGTAGTTAATGGGGGTAACCGTCCAACCACAATAACTACCCATAACAACCAATAACTATCAATAACCACCCAAAAACTTCAACCCCATTTTGCCTATAAAAGGTCTTTTCCATCCAAATGGAAAGGTATGATTTCTTTCGATATCTCTCTCAATCGAAAGAACAAACACTTAAAACAACATTACCTATAAACCTAACAAGGCTTGGATAATCCTTTCTACATAGGTTTTCCCAGATGAGGTAATATAAATAAAGTAACGTTCTCTGTAAATGGAAATTCAATGCATGAATTAAAATAATTAATAAGTGATCACCATTGATTTAAGGTTCTTGATTTCTAAATGCTAATTTGAGCTGCTGAATTGTTTGATTTTGGGTTAAATTAGTTTATTTGGATTTATTGAAGTCTAGCTATGTTTGGGTTGTACGCACGATTACAAATTTGATTAAACTGGTAGTTACATGTATGATGCTTCCTAGAATTGACAAATGCAATCCCTTTTCCCAGAGTGTTGAAGCTTACAACATCACGATTGGATCAGTAGTTTTTTTCTTTACTTGAAAGCTTGACACTAAGAATTCGAAATCTACTCTAGCGATTTTTCCTTTAGTCAGTTTGAGGTTTCCATCCTTAACATTCTATTTAACTATAGGAAAGCAAACCTTATATGATTCTATGGATTGTTGGGGCCAAAACATGGGTTTATCTTTGGGGGTCTTTTTGGAGCCAAGAATAAAAGGAGGCGAGTTGCACAAATTGGTAAATCCGAAGAATATCCAAAGCCGTTTAGCTGGCTTTCTTGAAGAAGATCAAGAGAATATTTACAAACTTATTCAAGTGACTACCTAATTTTCTTATCCTTGTTTATAGTTGTGATGTATGATAAGAACTGAAGTTGCATCGATAAGTGAATCTAATAGAAAAGAGCAACGTGTTGTTCCTTTCCCTTGGCATTGCATCCTCCCAACTTGTTATTTAGAGATGGTGTGATGGCAGTTGAATTTGGTTCTTATTGTATCGGGTTTAGAATTTTCATCTAGCTTTTAAATGGCTTTTACTGTTGTTGTTTCTTATTGCAGGATAGAGCCACATCAGGAAAACAAGGTCTTGGAAGGAAAGACATGCCAAAGAAAGTAGTTGGTTGCTATTTTGAGGGTAAGAAGACAACTTCATCTATAAGTGATGAAGAAGATGATGATTCTGTTTTAGAAGAAGAGATCGATGAATTGTCTGAAGAGAAGAAAATCATCGAGAAGAAAGTGAAAGTGAAGAAGTTAAGCAAACAGTTGCTTCGTCAGGTTCGTCGATGCACTAAATCTCTTACTGTAATTATTTTTCTATGTAATGAAACATCATTCTTTTTATGTTGTTGCAGGCTACATGAGAATCTCTAAAGCTGAAAGAGCTCAAAGCTCTTATAGATCAGCATTCAAGTTCTGTGTTTTCCAAGCTTTCTTCAAAGAAAGATGCTCAGTCTTTCTTGAGGCAAAAGGTAGGCATTCTTACTTTGGAAGCTCAACATTTTTGCCATCATTCTTGTCTATTTTGACTAATAAATTTTTGAACATTAGAGTAAAGCCAATTCACGTATTTTCCTTCTGCCACAGCTTCATAGAAGCTCCAAGTTTTTCATAGAAGGGAAAAGGGTGAGACTCCCTGGCTGCCGCTGGTCACACCTCCAGGTCTCTTTCCACTCTCCTTTCTAAAATTTAAAATTGTGCTTAGGTTTGTGCAATTTTACAGTTTGGAATTTAGATTGGCTTTGCGATCCCTATTTTTGTATTTTATGAGGTGATCAGTGTTATAAGATGTCTTAGACATGAAATGTACTTGATTTTGGATGATGATTTTTTGAATATCAGATTGTTAGGAACTCAATTGAGACAATTTTGGGTGAGCAACCTCGATCTTCGAATGTGTTATGTTGTGGCTATAACAAGGTTTAATCTTTCCCTTTTGATGATGTATAGTTTAGTTTGGCACTACACAGGTGTTATTGAAATGCTAAAAGCCTAAAATTATGGTGCCTTTATTTTACTATGTTTGAATAATTCTTTTGATCGTAGAGCATCTGCATTGTCACAATTTCCACTTTGTATCACTACTAGAATATTGTTTGGTTCTACATGTTAATCATGGAGTTCTTCCCCCTAATATTTCTTTATTGGATTGATAACTTGGTGGTGAGATTTCTCTAGTACACTGTGGTAAGTGCAATTTCCCTGCAAAGACAAAATATACAGAAGTTGTTGGTGCTTCAACTGTCATTACTATTAACAATGACACACGTAGGCTCCAATTCCCTCTTGATCCATATATTTTTATATAGTGATGAAGGATTCATTTTTATATAAGGTACCTATTTCGGACGCCTTCATGTTATAAGCTTCTAATCAAACATCTTATCAGCTGATTTTAAGCAATTAGCATATCGTGTCAAACAAACCTTGAGTACTTATTCGTGCATATAAGGTCCTTATAATGAATAGGTTGGTCTTTGTCAAAGAAAATCCCGAATAATTATATTCATGTATATGGATGTGGTGAATAAGGGTTGGTGTAAATACATCATGATGCATAGATGATTGGTTTCTCAGTTTCTCTTTCTCTAAATGTTAAAATAGCACTGATGACAATTTCACATTTAGGAAAGAAATATTAAATGATCTACATACAAATGGGAAATGGAGTTTTATGCCCGTATGGAAATGGAGACAAAACCCTTAGTGTCCAGTTAACCATCTCACTGTCGTTGTTTCTCCATACCGCATCGTTTTCTTTATTGTTGGGGTTGTTTACCATTGTCAGAAATACCTGGCTTGGAATATTCTATTGGGTCTGATGTAAATCTTCAAACTAGTTTAAAGGTAGTATCCATCATTTGTAAGAGTGTATCTTTCAAGCACCTATCATTTGTAAAACATTTTTACATGTTGATTTTGTGTTTACCTTAATGTATATGTTCATTAAAATGACCATCGTCATTTCCAAAATCATATTTCATGAGCAAACTATGTTGTGTAGCAAACGAAAAAACTTGCGAAGAGTCTATAAGGCGATGAATAATACCCTAGAAGGGGAGGATGAATAGAGTATGGACGATTTTCGCAACAATAGAAATTTAGTGCAACTTGTCAAGACCTTGATATAGGCTATCAGAACTTGACAAAGTAAAATCGAATGTGATAAAGTAAATGCGGAATATAAAAGATGAACACACGAATTGTTAACGAGGTTCGGCACCAACTTGCCTACGTCCCCGCCTAGGATTGTCCAATCCGTAGGATTCAAACACTTTTTATTTCACTACCGTTGAGCCTAGAACTTCCTACAGAAACTTCCCTTTCTCTATACAAAGCCTCACCGCTTCTATTCTAGCTCTCAAACTTACAAGTGAAATAAAAGCTCACACCACACACTAAGTGTGCTTTGATCGAGTATGAAAACTCTAAGCGTGAAACAAATGACTTGTACAATAAGCGCTAGTGTTTCTCTCAACTCTTAAACAATGATCACCAACTTAAGATTTATGAGAATGTAGGAGAAACTTGACGAAGCTTTAGGATGCTATGAATACTTGCGTGGTTGCTTAGTTGCGTAGATGAAACCATCCTTCTTAGCCTTCGTCTTTTTATAGTAGGAAGACTTGTAGAGTTTCTTGGAGGGAAGACCGTTTGAATTTCAAATTCTTTCCAATACATTTGAATTCCTTCCAAAAACGATCCTTGTGTGCCTTCCGAGATGTTCCTTAGTCTTTCTTCATGACCAAGCAAGATCCGCCATGGATCAATTCTTTCCTTGTATAGAAAGATGAAATCAAGAAAGAATATGCATAATGTATCTAGTACACAAAATGGGTTAGATGAGAAACTTAAACATAAATCGATAAAGCTCAAGTCTCATCATATAGCCCAACATAGAACCCATTATAATTTAGGCCCAAAAAGATTGGCCTCGATTTCTTTCCTGTAAAATAACAAATTGAACTAGATAAATGCATAAGTGATCAAAACATTTTAGTTTGGGTTTCAAGACCTTGAAACCCTGCCTTTTTGTCTTTCATCATCCTTTAGATCACCTGCACGTTAGTTCTCAAGATCTTACAATCAAGGTGGAGTCTTCAATCTCCCCCTTGATAGAAGACAAAACCTGTGTCAATATTCATAACATATTTCCAGCAATCATAAGAGGAAATAAGCATATTATAATATAGGCAAAAAAATGTTTGGATCATCGAAGTTTTAAAAACGACAAGCACTTAACCAACTAGTGCCAAAACGCAGGGCAACCAAAACATTCTCCCCCTTTTTGTCTTCCAACAAAAGGGCAGAGAGGTGAAAATGTCTAAAACACTAACCAAAAAACATAACCAAAGCACCAGGAGTTTTAAAATATGAGCAGCAAAGGATGAGTTTTCAAAGTAGAGAAAAGAGAGTGGGAGATCAAGGCCTTGAGTCGGTATCCCCATCTGCAGCCTTCTTCTTTTTGCCTTTTAGAGCCTTCTTGCCTTTCTTAGCCGAGGAGGGCCCAGCATCAGAGGATGTACCAGGGGCGCCAGGAGCATCAGGGTCTTCAGGAGGGCAAATTCCAGCTCCTTCCTCAACCCAATCACCAAAGGTAGGGTACTGCTTGTTGGGTGGAAGGTATTTCCTTCTAACCTCATCTCTTCACTTCTTCCTCCACCTTGCAAGAGCGTCTCTGGTGACCTTGTCCTTTTCCATCTCTGCAAGTTGTTTCTGACGCTCCACATCCCTGTATTTCTTAACCACACCATATTGCTCGACTGTGAGAATGGTGGGTTCACTATGTGTGGGGTGCAGGATAGGGCGTTTCTTCATGTGATTTTCACAGTTGAGGATGACATTCCCAGTCTTCTCACGCACATTATCGTAGGTTTCTTGCTCCAGAGGCATGATAGAGCCTGTAGCAGTGTAGGTGAGAGCATTGAGGAGCAACATCTGATCAAGCTTGCAGTTCACCACCGAGAGGAGCTCATGAGTCTGATCCTGGCGAATCACCACATCCGACCGCATCCTACTCAGATCAAACCTAAGGTCTTGAATCTCAGTCTCCACAACAGCCAATCTATCCTCACTTAAATTAGGTTCAGCAACCTGTTTTCCCTTTGCTTCCTTTCTCAGAAACCATTGCCCCCTCAGATTTTTGGCAATGCCCAATCTATCTAGGCAGCCCTCATCAACAATCCTACTATAGGTTTGCTTTTCTTCTCCTGATGTGTCGATGTCAAAGGCTTCAAAGATTTTGGGTAAAAGGTTTGCATAGGGTAAAGGCATAGGCCGAGAGGAGGTGGAGACATGGGTCATGTAGTCGAGGATGAGTTTGGGTAGGTCAGGCTCGTATCCGTTCATGATTAGGAAGAGGATCTCGAGAAGATTCTCGGTCACCAATTCCCTGGAATGGATGTGTGGGAAGATACAGCGAGCCAGAATGGTGAAGATGAGCTTGGCTTGAAGGTTAAGGGCAGTGTGAGTGGGTTTGAGGTTGGATGAAGATCCAGGGCCTTGAGATTTTAGAAAGAATTCATCTCGTGCTCGAGAGAGACATTCAAATCGGCTTGGGAATTCTTTTGTGGGAATCTCAGTTGGAAGATCAAGGATGAGAGCAAAGCTTTCTGGAGAGAGGCGGATTCGGGTGTTCTTGACCTTAGAATCTAGGGTTAGGGTTCCATTCACTCGATGAACAGTAAGGTTGGCGTAAAAGAGTCTGGTGAGTCGGGGATAGGCAAAATTGCTAGGATTGAGCAAAGTCCGGAAACAGGTTGATTTTAGGAGAGAAATGCAAGGCAAGGGCATGGATTGGAGGAGGTTAAGATCGACAGCATCACAGAAGCATAAGCGACGGTTGCAGAAGTCCTGTTTCCAGGACTCCTCAACCTCTTTGTTGCAAAACCAATTTGGGGAAATGATAGAGGGTACCTGAGGAAGAAGAGCAGTAGCTGTAGATGCTGGAGCTTTGCCTTTGGATTTCCTGATCAGAGGTGGTGGAGATGGTGATCTCTCGCTGGAATCCTCTGAGTGTTCTTCAAATTCCTCCATAACTTGCTTCCCCTTGTTGGCTGGCATCTTGTATCTCTTGGCAGAGGGCGCTGGAGATGGAGATGCTGAGGAGCGCTTTGATCCCGCCATTTTTGTTACAGAAACAGAGAGAGAGAGAGAGAGAGAGAGAGAGAGAGAGAGAGAGAGAGAGAGTTTTTGGGAATCGGTGAGAAAGAACACAGAGAGAGTGAGGGAGGAGTGGATTAGATCGAGGGGAAGGAGAGATTAAAAAGCAAATAATCTGGAAACCGAATCGACTCCCAGTTTTTCAATTTGGCAAGTACAGATTCATTAACTCACTTGAATAGTAAGTAATGATGATCTGATTTCTCTAAACCCAAAGTGTCACATCCACTTGCAAGAATTAAAGAGATTTGGGATATTTTTAAGATGGGAAACAAAATATGTGAAAATCGATTTTTGAAAGGGGTAAAAGATATCAAGATAAACTCAGAACATTAAAAGATACTCTTATTGAACATCCATAAGATATTAACAAGAGTTTGATCCAACATAATTTTATTCGAATGAACATCCAGAAACCTTATAAAGTCAAGGTCTTGAGATTTCATTTGAATTCATGACTTTCAAATAAGAAGCAATTGCTCCCCCTAAAAAAGTGCTTCCTTATTAAGCATACCCAACTCCAATCTAATAAAATTGAAACGATCTTCAGGGAGTGGTTTAGTAAAAATATCAGCTAACTGAAAGTCAGTGGATATGAAGGATATTGATACATCACCTTTCTCCACATGATCTCTTATGAAACGGTGTCTCACATCAATGTGCTTGGTTCTCGAATGCTGCACTTGATTTTTAGTGATTGAAATAGCACTAGTATTATCACACAAGATAGGAATACCTTTAAGATTAATTCCAAGGTCTCTGAGTTGTTGTGCTATCCAAAGAATCTGAGAGCAACATGCACCAACAACAATGTACTCGGCTTCTGCAGTTGATAAGGCTACTGAATTCCGTTTCTTAGAGTGCCAACTTATCAAGGAGGAAACAAGGAGTTGGCAACAACCAGAAGTGCTTTTTCTATCAAATTTGTATCCTGCAAAATCTGCATCTGAGTAGCCTTTTAAATGAAAGTTACCTTGTTTGGGATACCATAGCCCAAGGTCTTGAGATCCATTTAGGTATCTGAAGATCCTTTTTACAGCAATAAGATGAGACTCTTTTGGATTACTTTGGAATCGAGCACACATACAGACACTGAACATTATGCCAGGTCTACTAGCAGTAAGGTATAGAAGTGATCCAATCATACCTCTGTACTCTTTTTGGTTCACATTCTTACCATTCTTATCTTGATCAAGGGAGAGAGTGGAGCTCATAGGGGTCTTGGCTACCTTTGATTGTTCCATTTTGTATTTCTTTAGTAGATCCCTGGTATATTTCCCTTGATTCAAAAAGATACCCTTACTTGTTTGAAGAACTTGTAAGCCAAGGAAGAAGTTTAATTCTCCCATGAGACTCATTTCGAATTGCCTGCACATAATTTCAGAAAACTCCTTGCAAAGGGAATCATTAGTAGCACCAAATAGTATATCGTCTACATATATTTGAACAATCAAAAGATCATTTCCACGAGTCTTGATGAAAAGAGTTTTATCGATCAATCCTCTTTGAAAACCATTTTCAAGAAGTTATTTGGACAATCTTTCATACCAAGCTCTTGGGGCTTGTTTGAGACCATAGAGAGCTTTGTCCAATTTATACACATGATTAGGAAATTCTTCACTTTCAAAACCTGGTGGTTGAGCAACATAAAGCTCTTCTTCTAAGAACCCATTTAGGAATGCACATTTGACATCCATTTGAAATAGCTTGATACCCATGAAAGATGCAAAAGCAAGTAATATACGTATAGCTTCTAACCTTGCTACAGGAGCAAATGTCTCCTCGTAGTCTATACCTGCTTCTTGATTGTATCCTTGAGCAACAAGTCTTGCTTTGTTTCGAATGATCTTGCCTGCTTCATCCAGTTTATTTCGAAACACCCATCTAGTTCCTATGACTGATTGGTGTTGTGGTCTAGGTTGAAGAGTCCATACCTTGTTCCTTTCAAACTCATTTAGCTCATTTTGCATGAAAGTGATCCAATCCGAGTCCTTGAGTGCTTCAGCTGGGGTCTTTGGTTCTATAAGAGAAACAAAAGCATAAAAGGCACAAAGATTCTTTAATCCAGATCGAGTTTGTACCCCAGAGGATGGATCTGATATGATATCTTAAGCTGAGTGTGAAGAGGCATGTTTGAATTTTCGTAGCTTTGGACCCTGATTGTTTGAACTAGTAGCAGGTCTCTCTTCAAGGTCTTGAGAGATAGTTTGAGTGTTGGATTCTTCAATGACTGAATCCTGATCCTGTAATCCCTTCTCAAGGTCTTGAGATAGCTCGTTGATGTCTTGGATTTGTTCTTGCATGTTTCTTTCTTGGTCTTGCTTATTTTCAGCCTTGTCCTCTTCTTCTCCATCCGAATCATGATGATTTAGATTGAGATCTGCAAAACCTTCACTCAACACACCATTGTTGCTTTCGTCGAATACCACATGGATACTCTCCTCAATAATTTTGGTGCGCTTGTTATAAACTCTATAAGCTTTGCTAGTAGTAGAATAACCAAGGAAGATACCTTCATCACTACGCGCGTCAAATTTTCCAAGATTATCTTTGCCATTGTTATGGACAAAGCAAGTGCATCCAAAAGGTTTGAAGTAGGATATGCTAGGCTTTCTTCCTTTGAAAAGTTCATAGGGAGTCTTTTTCAAAATGGGACGAATCAAGCAACGATTCAAAATGTAATTGGCTGTATTCACAGCCTCAGCCCAGTAGATTTTTGGCAAACCATTTTCCAAAAGCATTGTTCTAGACATGTCCTCCAAAGTGCGGTTCTTTCGTTCCACAACTCCGTTTTGTTGAGGAGTTCTAGGTGCTGAAAAGTTGTGTGAAATTCCATACTTAGCACAGAACAAATCAAACTTGAGTTGATCAAATTCTCTACCATGATCACTCCTAATGGAGACAATAGGTATGTTTTTCAAGGTCTGCAACTCTTTGCAAAGTTTGGAAAACTCGAGCAAAGCCTCTGATTTTTCTCTTAAAAAGGAGATCCATGTAAAACGAGAGAAATCATCAATAATAAACAGAATGTATTGTTTACCCTTTGGAGATTTGACTCGCATAGGTCCACACAAGTCCATATGTAATAACTCAAGAGGACGAGAGGAACTTACAGCCTTTTTAGGTTTGAAGGAACTGCGTGTTTGTTTGCCTCTTGTACATGCATTGCATAGATCTTCTTTCTTGAAGTTTAGATCAGGCAATCCTCTCACAAGATCTCTTGTTTTGAGCTTATTGAGGGTGTGCATGCTTACATGACCTAGTCTTCTATGCCATAGGCTGGGATCTTCTGTCAAGGCCTTGAGACACTTGAGTTTTGTTCCTGTAATATGATTAGCATTTACAGCATAAGTGTTGTTGTGCCTGTGAGCAGTGAGAATTAGATCATCAGTCTCTTCATTCCTGACTTCACACTTGTGTCTGTCAAAGCCAACTTTGTTTCCTTTGTCTCACAACTGAGAAACACTTAAGAGGTTATACTTTAATCCATCAACAAGATAAACATCTTTAATGCAACTATCTGAATTACCAATATTACCAATACCAATAATGTTACACTTCCCTTTATCACCAAGAGTAATTGTTCCAGTGGTTTGTTCCTTAAGATCTTGAAATAGAGATTTCTTTCCACTCATCTGTCGTGAGCATCCACTGTCTATTATCCATTTTGGCTCTTTGCTCTTGATGATATCCTGCAATACTAACATCAACCTTTCCGGCTAGACCAATACATAGTTTTAGATTCATAATGAGGATAGACCATGTTGGGTAGTCTTGTCCCTTTAGGAACCCAAACTTGTTTTATCTATTCATTAAGTCGAACTGGAAATGTATTTCTAATGATGTAGGGATCCTTTCTCCTATATGGACAAGTTTCTCTAACATGCCCTTTCTTACAACAATGGAAGCAAGTAGGTGAACGCCAGTAGCCGTTAGCTTTGACAAAAGTGGTACTAGGTTTCTTTGGAAAATTCTTGTTGTATCCAATACCATTTCTATTAATAGAGAGTTGTTGTTCACCCAACATCTTATCGAGATTGGCTTTAGATCTGGTGAATTGAATGAGTGAAGTCTGCTGGTCTTGACACTTATCGGTTAGCTTTTCCTTCTCTTTCTCTAAATCCTCATTACGATTCTTTAGAGAGGAGAGGCTTTGCCTGAGATCAGAATTTTCTAAGCTCAAGGTCTTGACTTTTTAATGTCAAGGGTTGTCCGAGATGTTTCAAGATTTTTCATTTCCAGCGACATATCACTGATGCATTTCTGTTGATCTATCAGCTTTTCCTTTAAGGTGTTGATTTCACTGTTGTAAGCATCTTCATTAGAAATCATGTTTCTTAGGACTTCAGAAAGAACATCGGGAGGACTAGACATTAGATTTCTTACCACTTGTTCAAGGTCTTGAGTCTGTGATCCTTCGTGCTCAGCCATAAGACAGAGATTAGCCTGTTCCTTTTCGGTGTCTGAGTCACATGATGAGTCTGAGTCACTCCAGGTTGCAAGCATAGCCTTTTTCTTTTGTTCATATTTCTTGAACTTATTTCTTTTCTTCATAGGGCACTCCTTTACGAGATGATTTTTTCGCCACAATAAAAACATGTTAGCACTTTTGGTTTCTTTGACGTGTTGGGAGACTTGCTTTTGAATCTAGATGAATCAGCGTTTTCACGGTTGGAAAATTGTTTTTTCATCTTCAGAATTCGAGATAAACCCCGTGTGATGTGAGCAAAGGGGTCATCTTCGTCGTCTGATTCATCACTCTCAGATTGTGAGTAATCTTTCTTTGCTTTGAGAGCAAGGTTCTTAGTTGTTGAGGGTACTTCTCCATCTTCCTCGTTTAATATCATCTCATGAGTAATAAGTTTTCCGAGAAGATCATCTAATGGAAGTGTAGAGAGATCTTGAGCTTCCTCACTTGCAGTAACCTTGGGACCTCACTTGGTTTTTGGAAGGCTTCTTAGAACCTTTCGAACCTTTTCTGGGTTGGAGATGGTTTTCCCAAGTGAGTCGAGGTTGTTAACAATTTGAGTGAATCTCGTGAACATCTCCTTTACTGTCTCGTCAGGATTCATTTTGAAAAGTTCGTATTGCCTGAGAAAGATATTAATCTTACTCTCTTTGACTTGACTTGTGCCCTCATAAGTAACTATAAGTTTATCCCAAATTTCCTTGGCACTTTTGCAAGCTGAGACACGATTAAACTCATTAGCATCGAGAGCACAATATAATAGATTCATAGCTTTGTAGTTCTTACCAATGTTCTCGAGATCAGTCTAATCGTAATCGGACTCAGTTTTATCAACTTGCTTTCCATCAACAGTCTTTTGAGGAACGTGTGGTCCATTTTTGACCAGGCCCCATAGCTTAAGGTCTTGATCAATGATGAACATTTGCATCAGTGATCTCCAGTGGACAAAGTTATTGCCACAGAACAGTGGAGGTCTATTGGTTGACCTTCCTTGAGCAAAACCTCCATCACCTATGGTAGACATACTGAAAACTCACAAGATTGTTAAATCAAAACAGTGAGCCAAGCTCTGATACCAATTGAAGAGTCTATAAGGCGATGAATAATACTCTAGAAGGGGGGGATGAATAGAGTATGGACGATTTTCGCAACAATAGAAATTTAGTGCAACTTGTGAAGACCTTGATATAGGCTATCCGAACTTGACAAAGTAAAATCGAATGTGATAAAGTAAATGCGGAATATAAAAGATGAACACACGAATTGTTAACGAGGTTCGGAACCAACTTGCCTACGTCCCCGCCTAGGATTGTCCAATCCGTAGGATTCAAACACTTCTTATTTCACTACCTTTGAGCCTAGAACTTCCTGGAGAAACTTCCCTTTCTCTATACAAAGCCTCACCGCTTCTATTCTAGCTCTCAAACTTACAAGTGAAATAAAAGCTCACACCACACACTAAGTGTGCTTTGATCGAGTATGAAAACTCTAAGCGTGAAACAAATGACTTGTACAATAAGCGCTAGTGTTTCTCTCAACTCTTAAACAATGATCACCAACTTAAGATTTATGGGAATGTAGGAGAAAGATGACGAAGCTTTAGGATGCTATGAATACTTGCGTGGTTGCTTAGTTGCGTAGATGAAACCATCCTTCTTAGCCTTCGTCTTTTTATAGTAGGAAGACTTGTAGAGTTTCTTGGAGGGAAGACCGTTTGAATTTCAAATTCTTTCCAATACATTTGAATTCCTTCCAAAAAAGATCCTTGTGTGCCTTCCGAGATGTTCCTTAGACTTTCTTCATGACCAAGCAAGATCCGCCATGGATCAATTCTTTCCTTGTATAAAAAGATGAAATCAAGAAAGATGATGCATAATGTATCTAGTACACAAAATGGGTTAGATGAGAAACTTAAACATAAATCGATAAAGCCCAAGTCTCATCATATAGCCCAACATAGAACCCATTATAATTTAGGCCCAAAAAGATTGACCTCGATTTCTTTCCTGTAAAATAACAAATTGAACTAGATAAATGCATAAGTGATCAAAGCATTTTAGTCTGGGTTTCAAGACCTTGAAACCCAGCCTTTTTGTCTTTCATCATCCTTTAGATCACCTGCACGTTAGTTCTCAAGATCTTACAATCAAGGTGGAGTCTTCACATTGGATTATAGATGAATAGTGTTGTGCTTTAATAGCTATTCAACCGAATCATTATAGAAAAATGGATGATAGTGTCATTATAGACATCATCAAAATAATCAAAATCAATGTGGAACATATATTTTTACATCATAATGTTAATATAAATTGATATATATTGCTCACAACAACGTCGTTATAAAAATAAAAATTGATGTTTATATCATATTAATAGATTAGTTATGTACATATTTTATGCAATAGATTATTTTAAAACAATAAAAAATCATAAATTATATATATGAAATAAATATACACAAAATGAATATAATACAAACAATGTCTATTTTGTTTTAATACATTGATTATTTTAAAAAAAAGGGATGTAAATGTAAAGCTTAGGGTTGGTATGAGTCTTCAAAAGCTTACAAATGAAAAATAATGAGTCTTTAACAACAAGTGAACATGTCCAAAATATATTTGAGGGCTGATTTATATCTATATTCAAAATAAAACAGATATCTTAACCAAGAAAAGACATCAGCTTAAAACCGATGTGGAAAAATTAATCTTTTACTACACTCACAAAGAGATCGGATTTTTTTTTGAAAGACAACTGTTCACAAAAGATGTCTAATTGCATTTTTCTAGTAGTATAGTCATATTGCATATGTTTTGTTCTATTTCCATTATTTGCCATGTGAAGTATTCGAGTTCGGAATCTACACATTTTTAGTGTTCAATCTGCAGTTTTATAACCCGAGCTTGAAGGGAGATTTGGGAGATCTTAGAGACTAACTTTGGAGCATAAGGAAGGCAAAGGAAGAAAAATCAAGGGAGCAAGAGATCACAACGTCGAAGCAAATGAAGAATCACGGAGCCATAGGAGCGGCGTCTGCCGGTGTGCCAATTTCAGCGTTTGCTGATTTATGTTCGAAGACTATTATTATTATTATTATTATTATTATTATTATTATTATTATTACTACTACGAGGCTTCAAACCAACTTTATGTAAGGCATATTTATAATAATAATAATAATATTTATTATTATTATTATTATTATATATTATTATTATTATTATTATTATTATTATTATTATTATTATTATTATTATTTAAAATAAAATATTTACATACTACAAGAAATTAGTGGGTAGCCGAGATACTATCTGGGCTCCCACCCTCTTAGCAATAGCAAAACTAAGTCTAGTAAAAATATAGGCTGCAGCACGGGCTCCAGCATCCTGAGATACTGAGAATTTCTGAATCCGCTTCAGCAAAGCAACAACATCCGTATCTAGCTCCCCCAACGAAGAGAAGGAGAAGGGTAAGAAACCATAATCAGCCATCGTGCACAAATCTCGATACTTGACATACTTACGTTGAGAAGTATCAACCACAACACGACGAGGCACAAATACAGACATCCCAGACTGAGTCAAGGGGGAGGACCCTGTCAGATCGACACACACGTCACGCCCCCTGTCCCAAGAATAAAGGAGCAAATCCGTCGGCCGAAGGGGCTTATCATGCCCATCAACCAAACCGATATCAACCTCCTTACCGACAGAAATCCCGGACCTGTAGCAAATATTCAATAAGGTGTCGCGAACGAGGTTGTGGCGATGTTTAATGCCCACAATACTAGCGCAGGACACAACATGATCACCATATACATCACCATCAAAGGTCCGAGAGCAAGCGGGACAAGGCCTAGACACCGTGAACAATGGAACACCCAGTCGATAACTAAGCACACTGCGATAGGTCCTTCCATTCATAGTCTGCCCCATCCCAGAAATAGGAACTGCACGCAACCAATCAGAGGAGTGACCACCCTGCTGAGACTTCCATAATGCCGCCTGTCGCAGAGTCAAGGAGAAAGAAGAATCCGATTCAGCAGCAACCTTTGCGAAATATATATCTACCAATTTCTTCATAAGTTTAGGGGCAGCAATTTCACTAGGGTCGCATAGAAGATCAGAACCCGTGGTCTCATTAAAAGCACGCAAAGCATCATCAAAAGTAGGGCCAACAACCATGATACGAGAAGGACGTAAGAGCTTAGCCTGCAACTCTGCCGAGATACAATCTGGGCTCCCACCCACTTAGCAATAGCAAAACTAAGTCTAGTAAAAATATAGGCTGCAACATGGGCTCCGGCATCCTGAGACATCGAGAACTTCTGGATCCGCTTCAGCAAAGCAACAACATCCGTATCCAGCTTCCCCAACGAAGAGAAAGAGAAGGGTAAGAAACCATAACCAGCCGCCTTGCACAAATCTCGATACTTGACACACTTACGCTGAGCAGCATCAACCACAACACGACCAGGCACAAATTCAGACATCGGAGACTGAGTCAGAGGAGAGGACCCTATCAGATCGACACACACGTCCCGCCCCATGTCCCAAGGACTTATCATGCCCATCAACCAAACCTTAGCAATAAAAAAGCTAAGTGTAGTAAAAATATAAGCCGCAACACGAGCCCAGTGTCCTGATATACTGAGAATTTCTGAATTTGCTTCAGAAAGGCAAGAACATCCGTATCTAACTCCCCCATCGAAGAGAAAGAGAAGGGTAGGAAACCATAACGAGCTGCAGTGCACAAATCCCGTTACTTCACAAACGAGGTTATGTCGATGTTTAATACCCACGGAACTAGCGCAGGACAAAGCATGGTCACCATAGACATCACCATCAAATACTCGAGAAGAAGCGGGACAAGGCCTGGACACCGTGAACAATGGAAGTCGATAACTAAGCACACTACGATAGGTCCTTCCATTCATAGTCTTCTCCAACCTAGAAATAGGAACTGCACGCAACCAATCAGAGGAGTAAGCACCCTGTTGAGACTTCCATAATGCCACGTGTCGCGTAGTCAATGAGAAAATAGAGTCTGGTGTAGCAGCAACCTTCCCGAAATATATATCTGTCAATTTCTTCATAAGTTTGGGGTTAGCGATTTCACTAGGATCGCGTAGAAGATCAGAACTCGTGACCTCATTAAAAGAATGACAAGAATCATCAAAAGTAGGGCAAGCAACAATGATGCCAGAAAGACGTAAGATCATAGCCTGCAACTCACCAGACTTCAAACGGGGTGCCAAAAAAGCATAATGTATGACATCGCCAACAGCATACACTCCGAGCCCACCAAAATGAAAAGGGAAGGTCACAAGTCGCCACTGCCAATCTCCAAACCCAGGCCCAAACGAAGTGACAACACACTCCAAGCTAGAACAGAGTGCCCCAGCAAAGGAAAGTTGGGCCAGCCCAAAGACACGCAGAGAACAAGTACACAAGGCAAAGTAAAGTACCAAGCCTGCAGACTCCGTTCAAAAGAGTCTCAGAACTTGCAAACCAAATGATGCAATACCAAGGTAAAAAGGAGAGGGCCTAAAGGATCTCCTTGTTGAACCCCTCGATAAGACCATAAGCTATGCTCCCCATAATACAACCGGACATGACTAGAGTAACAAAACTCCACCCATCGGAATAGAACCGGGCAGCGACGACAAACTTCCTGTAACATGGTCATACAATAAACTAAGTTGAAAGCAGTTTGACCAACAATATGGAAATGCCCTCCTTACTACGAAGAGCCTCAACAAACCAATTCAAAGCATGCGGAATAGCCTCTCCTCTACCGGACACTTCGACCCAAAAATGAAGTCCTGCAAAATAAAAAGACAAACAAGGACCGGCCAAACAAGCACCAACCTTAGAAACAAGGCGTCTTCAAATGGTGCCAACAACAATAGGACGTATACCCCCACATGGTTTAACAAGTAGCGTGAGAGGAGCACTACCAACGTACTCACCTAGAGCTTGTGGACAATGAGCCTCAAGGAAAAGATTAACCACCCGAGTAATAGAGACGATCAAATCATTCGAAATAGCAACAAAAGCTCCACCCAATCAATCCAAAAGATGGTAAGCGCGGAACCCGTCCCTCCCACATGACGTGCGACGTGGGAAACTCTGAATTATATCCAAACCCCCGACTGAAGAGGCAACGAGAAGATGGTGATCAACGGTCAAAGGTGGCAATTTGGGAGATGGGGCAACACGGTGCTTATCTCGTAGGGCCGCAAGAGTGGTATCAGAATAAGGAGCAATACCTCAGGAAGAAAGCACCCGAACAGTGGAAGTGTAATGACCATCACAAATCTTCCCCCGACACTGTCGACGACACTGTCGGAGGTTTTGCTCACTCAAATCAAGGTCCTCCTCCACACAAAAGAAAGGGGGAACCTCAACTAAGATCTCCTATATAAGCTGCAAACTATTTCCCCGCATACCTCAAGCATGGATAGCACTAGCAATACTCTCCTCTTGACGCTGACGTTTGATAGTAGCCCTACACTCAAGATTACTTTGCGGAGAAAAGATCTTAAGTATACAAAAAGGCATCACAAGCAAGCAAATCCAGCATGAGTGGTCGCCCGGAGAGTCAGCCAAACCATCTAAAGCCTCTTTTAACACCCGAGAAAAACCTAACTGACGGTTAGGAGGGATGGATCTCTCCGGTGCGGGACGAACGTCGTTGACACTTTCGCTCTTTGCCAAATAGTAATAAAATCCTAACTCAAAGCTCAAAACCAATATATTAGTAAATTAATGAATTGATAAACCAAACAACTACTAGTATAACGATGAAGTCCGGAGTGGAACCCATAGAGAGAAGCAAATCACTACTCAATAGCTCTAACAAAGACTCTTATGACAAAAACAATGGCTTGTGACAAATTGATAAGAAAGTAAAGTTACCAACTTTATGATTGCAAAGTAATTGATAATAAAGTAGAGAAGATATTTCGCCTGTAATTCTCTGAAAATGGTTGAGACTCATGGTCCTGAGATTGATTCATTAATTATTCATAAGCATATGTCTACTTGACTAAAGTTGAAGGATCAACAGGGATACAAATACAATCATCTTATTCAATATCACTCAAGAATAGTATTAAGGACTAAAGTAATTAGACCAATTGACATATCGATTCAATGCAATTAGAGCCAAATAGGCACAAACCACAATGGGCTCTAACAACATCTAACGATACAGATCAATCGAAATAATCCACTACAAAGACATAGAAATATCACTAATTCAATGACTTCATTTGCTATCTAGAAAACAACAATGAATTCATAGCATAGATGCAATTCATAACATGGTGATCAATCATAGAAACGAACACAAATATAATCCATAGGCACAAGATGATAAATATAATCATGAATAACTAAATAGAATGAAATCCTCACAATCTATGCAACCATGTCTTCAAATCATAGGCAAAACTACGAGTTTCACAACTCATAGGCCAAAGGTTTCCTTGAAGGTAACGCTATGATTGATCCAAATTAGGGAATGAGATTATATGGTGAGTTGAAAAGGGAATTCCATCAATTAAAAAGAAAAGAAAATAAATTTGAAATAGATACAAGTAATAAAAGAAAATAGATTAAATAAAATATAAAATCTACTCCCAAGATAAATGGAAACTAATCCTAGATAGAACAATCTAACCCTAAGATAGATAAAACTAACCTAAGACAGAAAAGAATCTAATCCTAAAGATAGATGAAATAAATCTATTCCTAAAAATAAAAAGTTGGAACAAAAACTAATCCTAAAAAGATAGAAAATCAAATCTAACCTATAATGACCGCAAATAAAATAAAAGATAAAATATGATAGAAATAACTCCCTTCCAATGTTACCAAAGATCCGGACGTGTGACAGTAGGAAAACCTATCGTTAATCCAGTCAAAATATAACTGAAACTTATAACTAGTATAACAATAAGCAAGAGGTCGATCACGTTCGCTACTCGGGTTAAGGTTTGCAAACAGGAATCTATAAAACCCTAGCAATTGAATTGCTCTAACGAGATTCAGAAACTCACAATCAATCCAAAAAGGCTTCAAATTGTAGATAGAAAAAATGAATTTAGTTCCTCGTGGATGACATCGCTTAATCTCTCTAATTGTTTGATGAACGTCGAATAGAATAGAATATGGAAAACTAGGGTAAAAATCAGTCTCTTAAACAAAAGTTAGCCAAAGAGGATCCCCTAACTAGGTTTCCTAATTAAAACGCAACGTCTGATCGCTAACGACCCATGCGGCGGCCACTGCACAATTGAGGCGACCGCTGCCTCTGTTGCGTCCAATATTTCTATGTGGGAAGATGTGGCAACTTCTGTTACAGATGCGGCGGCCGTTGCCTTGTTCTGTTACAAAAAGTTGTAGCTCTCTGAATGAGATTTCCAACGCATGGTCATAATAGTCAATCGAACAACCGAGACCTCCAGAAAGTGCAAAACAAGTTATGTATGTCTGACGACAACTTCTGCAGACTTGTTGTTGTTGTTGTTCTTCTTCTCAACACCTCGTCAAATCTTCATGTAAGCTTCTCCGATCAACTAGACATTCTCCTCCAATGCGTTATCAACCCATGCTCCTCGGATCCACCATTACCTGAAATAATAAATAAAAAGGTGTAGATTTTGACTCCAACAATATAAAGAACAAATATGCAAATTATACTTAAACCATGCATGATATGAATTATAACTAAGCTAAATCCAACCTATTATGACCCTATAAATGCATGTTATCAAACTCTCCCACACTTAAGCTTTGATAGTCCTCGAGCGAACAATATGAAAGCAACCTTTGATAGTCCATGAGCGAACAATATAAAAGCAACATATACCTACACTTTCCTCCTTCATGCAATAGCCCAAATAAAAAACACCATCAATTTTAAATGAACACGTGAAAAAGTGAATAAACATCTTAGCATGTATTTAGTGATCAAAGCATAGAAGTAGACATCATCCAACATCACAAGGAATATGTATTTCACTCATGCTCTCATGTTTTTAGGCTTTAAAGTTCAACTCTGAACTCAATAAAAAATGCACTAAACTCATAGGCAGGGGCCGCGACATTCCCACATTCAGAATCGTCATGCCGCATCTATGCAGCGGCAACCGCATTGGACATTTGCGACTCGTCGTTTCGTTCATGATTAAACCTAGTTTATGCGAGGCTTTTTGGCCAAGTATTCATCCATCACCATTAGCTTCTCTCCCTGAACAAATTATGGGGGTTGTCTATTCTGAGCCTAATTTGCCATGTTTTATACTAACTTTTATATCGATTTCTGTATACATTTCATACATTTGGGTTAGAATAGAACATAATCTGTGTAGTTTATGTTTATTTGCCAAATTATGGAGTCTAAACTAGTTTATGTTTAATTTTGCAGAAATCAAGGCATTTGGTAGCAATTCGGAGAGAGGACGAAAAGCTCGAAGTCAACTACAGAAAGTCCAAGGTCAAGGAGAAGCGGAACTAGGACAAATCGAGAAGAAATAAGGAAAGATCAACTCGACAAGACTTGTCGATATCGACTAACTCTAGTCGAAGTCGAGTTAAACCAGTCGAATTCTAGCAAAGTCGAGCAGAGTCACTCGAGGAGCCGAAAGCTAGTCGACGTCGAGTACACCCGACGAGCCAAGAACCTTCTCGAGCTCGAGTGCAATCCGAGGAGAAAAGATCCTACTTGATGTCGAGTAACTTGGTCGACGTCGAGTAGCCATGTCGAGCCGTCCGAGTCCGAGATTGAGTGGAATCCGAGCATGAGAAGTTACTTGCAAGCCAAGGCTCGACAAATCTATCAACATTAAGTCAAGATCTATCAAGATGGAAGGAATCTATCCACATTAGCTTTATTTCCTATTAGATTTAATTCTTTTATTTCCATGTTTTATCTTAATGTTTTAGATAGAAAGTTTAGATATAGATAGATTATTCTTTCCTAGATTAGCTAGGGAATGAAAACTATGAATAAAGCCTTAGGGGTTGTTCTCTAGGCATTCAATTTCATTCCAATTTAGTTCCAACAAGAGAGATAGCGAGTAGGAGAGAGACTTGTGGCCTAGTGGAGTTTGGAAGTACGAGCGGAACTGGCTTTGTTCGGTTGTAAGTTTTACTTTATTTCATTAATGCAATTTAGTTTTATGAAATTATTAATGTGTTTATTCATGATGAGAAATGAGCGAGTAGTCACCAAACTTCTAGGGTCGGGGTGAGCCCGATGGTAGCCATGTAAGGTGATGCGGTAAAGGTACAATCTTTTGATGCGATTTCGTCTTCTATCCCTATGAGCATGATGATGTCTTCGGATCTGATGGAAATAGGAATAAAATAATAGGAAATAATGTATTCGGATCTGATGATGCCCAAAAATAGAGAAAAAATGGGAAAAGGGGAAAGCAAGAAAAGAGGAAAATGGGCCATCGCAGACGAAACTAGCAAGAGGTCCGCGGATATAAGCGGCATGCAACCCAGACAGATGTCAAACATGCCCACCACCCACGCGCCCTCTTCTGTGCAACGTGTGGCAGCCATAAGGGGACCAAGTGGCTGAAAGGAGAAAATGCCCCACTCAAAGAAAGAGGCGGGCATCCACTATATAAACGAAGAGGCACTCTAATATCATGGCTTTTTCGGAAAACCAAAAGGAGGGTCTCGAACTACGAAAGGAAGGGAAAGGAGACTAACAAGAGAATACCGATTTATTCGCATAATCATCGCATAGCACCATAATCGCCCGGGAGGCGAGGATCCAGGTATTAGAATTAGGGGTTGCTCGAATATTTCCCCGTCTCCATCCATCCTCTCTTCTCTAGAACGGGAATCCATCCTATCCGGAGGGCTTTGATGAAATCGACGCCCGAAAGGTAGAACGAGCCGCGGATAAGGCTCGGCGGCGCTAGGCTCTTATCATCCGCGAACCACGGATGTCCGAGCCTGGGAAAGCCCGTCTAGAGACATGAGGTCACCACGGCATAGGTAGAGGTTCTCCCCCTTAGGATAGTAGTGTTGTAAGATCATAAATATGGGGAAAAACTTCAGGTAAGACCGTTGACCAACTAAAATCAATACACGTGGCTCAGCATCCCCCACGGGGACATGGAGGTGGGTCCACCTTTCAATTGCGGTTTTATCACTGGCGCCGTCCGTGGGAACAGTCTCACGCTAAGAGGTCTTAAGAAAGATTATGGTAATTGACTAGCATTGAAATTTTCTGACAACTAATAATGAATTTTCCAGGATAAAGAAAGATGAGCAATAATATGGAAGACGCACCGGGCCTCATACCTTTAGTATTTTCTAGCGAAATTTGTCAAGCCCCAATCCCCAAGTGGTGGAGAGATGTTAATCTCATGAAGTATGACGACACCATCGACCCGGACGATCATATGTGCCACTTTGTAACGGCTATGGGGATAAATGAATACAATAATGCAATGCTCTGCCACACGTTCCCTTCGACTCTGGCCAACATAGCCGTGACATGGTTCACCAACTTACCGGAGAACTCCATTACCAGTTTTGCGCAACTTTCCCAAGTTTTCAAATCACACTTCGGGAGCTCTCGATTGCGCAAGAAGACCATGCTGGGCCTGAATTCCATTAGACAGGGGATGCATCAGACATTGGGACAGCTCTTCGCACGATTCACCAGTCTAGTGGTGCAAATCCCGAATTTCAACCACGAGTTGGCCGTCATCATCCTCACGGGGAACCTGACGGAGGGTGATATTAAGACTCGTCTATTCAGGAAGAAGCCCAAGAGATACGACACGCTGAGAGACATGATGTCCACCCAGATCGAAGCCGAAGAGGTCGCGACCTTCAATTCCAGGGCAAATGAGAGACAACAAGGTTTTTTCGGAAAAATCACTGGAAAGTTCCGCAAAGATAAGGGGGTCGGGAAGCAGAGAAGACAGTAATCCGCAGAACATCGACCCGCATCTCGGCAAGATGAAGTACACCTCAATAATGAAAAGAGAAACCCGGTTGTGAATCAGAATGAATGCGGTCAGGGGGCACGACGCAATGAAGAATGTGACTCCTCCCGGAGAGACGAAGGACGTCGTGACCATAGGTGGCCCCATCGTGGTCCCTAGGACCCAAGGGAAGAGCTGCAGAGATCTTCGACAAGCTCAAAGGGAAGAGTATATGTGGCGGCATGGGGAACAGGATGAACAACATCGTTATCCTCATCATAACCATGGCAGGGGCAGGGCTAAAGGGGCAGAGCCCAGCTGGCACAACGATCAGTTAACCAAGCCCCTAGAAACGAGGTCCGCCGTGAGAAAACTCAGACCAACTGGATCCTCGAGCTTGAAGGCTTCATCGACACATTGGCGGGGGGCCATCACTTTCAGGAGCTAGCCAACAGGATAGGAAGAACTACGAAAGAGAGGCGAACCAATCCCCCTCTTCGGCCAGCCAAAGGATTGCTTCACGAGATCACGCCAAGATGGTCTTCACCGTGAAAAATGCTGAGGATGTCTGCATGCCCTACGCGGACCCATTGGTTATACATTCCCAGATCTCCACCAAGACCGTAGGGAGAGTCTTTATTGACACCGGCTCATCTGTGGACATCCTCTCTTGGGAAGCTTTCTCCTAGATAGGCATATCCGCGTCAGCCCTGAAGCCCTACCACGGAACCCTGGTGACTTTCTCTGGAGATGAGGTGCAGGTTGCAGGTACCATAGAGTTAGCCGTGGTACTGGGGTCAACCCCCAATCGGCGGATGGAAAACATTATCTTCACCATAGTCAAGATACTGACTACTTACAACGCGCTCCTCGGTACGATATCTCTTTACAAATTCCAGATGGTGGTGTCCATATACCACTTTAAAGGGAAGTTCCCGATACCTGGAGGAGGAACAAGGGAAGTCTTTGGCCAACAGTCGGAAAAAGAAAGAAGTAATGTGTCTCTGTGAAACCGCTCAGAGCGAAGCCGAGGGGACGGATGAAAACCCCCGAGCAGGGGATGAAGAGCCAGACAGCCCGGAAGAAATGACTCAAGAAGCTGAGCTCGAAGAAAGGATCTATATGGGTCAAGCTCTGGGAACGGAAGAAAATGACCGTGTTCTGAACATCATCCGACAGTCCCGCGACGTGTTTGCATGGTCACCAAAGGACCTTTTAGGGATCCCCACGTCCATAGCAATCCACACCGTCAGAATCCGCCATGACGCCAGACCTTTGACTCAGAAGAAGAGAAAAATGGCCCCTTAGAGGTCACGCGTCGCGAAGGAAGAAGTAGAGAAACTGTTGGCAGCCGGTTTTATAGAGGCAGTGGAAGACTCCGACTAGCTCTCAAACGTCGTCCTCTTCAAGAAAGCTAACGGGAAGGGGAGAATGTGTGTAGACTTCTCCGACTTGAACAAGTCATGCCCAAAAGAAAGCTACCCCTGCCCTCGATCGAAGAACTGGTAGATATCACCGCGGGGAATAATGCTTTGAGCTTCCTCGACGCTTACTCTTGGTATAGCAAGATCCGCATGGATCCGCTGGACAAAAAGGCGACCACTTTCATCACTAATCAGGGAATCTTCTGCTATCGAGTGATGCCATTCGGCTTGAGAATTGAAGGCCTTCTTGCAGCGCTTGCCCACATTGCACCAACCCCAAAGGTTGGAGAATTTGCAGCTTTACCTGGCCACTAAGGGTACCACCCTTAGGGCGATCCTCACCCGAGAAGGCCGATACCTTGTGTAATATATGAGCAGGGTGATGCACCACGCAGAGACCAGATATGAACCGGTGTAAAAGGTAATACTCTGTTTAGTCTTCGCGGCCAAAAGACTCTGACCATACTTCCAAGATCACATGATTGAAATACTGACGGACCTACCACTAAGACAGATCCTCCATTTGCCCAGCCTTTCAGGACGGCTGATGAAGTGGGTCGTGGAACTCTCCGAGTTCGAAATAACATATGCACCCCGCAAAGTGGCCCTCGCTCAGGTCCTTACTGACTCTATCTACGAAACAAGCTTTGAAGACGATGGAGGAAATGACCAGAGCAGATGAATCCTGAGGGTAGACGGAGCTGTAAATGCAGATGGCAGTGGGACAGGAATTACGCTCACCACCACCGAAGGTGAGCAGTCATGCTTCACTCATAAGCTGGATTTCCATGTAACCAACAACGAAGCAGAATATGAAGCCCTAATCGCTGGACTGGAGATCGCACTGGCCCGTGGAGCAAGGACAATTGCCATCTACATCGACTCGGAGGTAGCCGTGAGACAGGTGGAGGGAACATATGAGGCCAAGACTAGTCACCTACCGAACTATTGGCGAAAGGTCATGGCGCTGAAACAATCATTTCTGCACTTCAGTGTGGAATCAGTACCCCGAGAGATGAACGAGTCAGCAAATCTTCTGGCCCGGATTGGGGCAGCCATACCCCCTAGAGGCCGAGGGAAATTTCGTGTTTGAAAAGAAGGAGCAACGGGGATTCATCGAGGAAATCTACACGGTCCAAACCAAAGGGCCGGGGGATTGGCGTACCCCAATAGCGGAGTACCTAGGAAAGGGGGTCATCCCTTCAGGAAAAGTGGAAGCTAAGAAAATGAACTACCGGGCAACCCGATTCACAATCCGCGAAGGCAGTCTGTACAAGAAAGGTTTCAACATCCCCGATCTACTGTGTGTAACCGGGGACGAAGGGAAAATCATTTTCAAAGAGTTTCACATAGGATTATGTGCATACCACCAGGGTTAGAGATCCCTGACCACGAAGATCATGAGGTTAGGGTACTACTGGCCAACAATGAGAGTTGACGTGCAAAGTCACATACGAAGCTGTGACGTGTGCCAGAGACATGTGAATGTCCGAGTGGCAGCTACCGAGCCACTCCAGAGTATCTTTGGGGCATGCCCCTTCGCTCAATGGGGAATGGACATCTTGGGGCCATTCCCCACAGCTCCAGGACAATTGAAATACGTTCTTGTTGTAGTAGATTACTTCACTAGATGGGTTAAAGCTGAGGCAATAGGGCTGATCATTGCCAAGAAGGTTCGCAAGTTTTTATGGAAGAACCTGGTGTGTCGCTGCGGGATTCCTGAGGCCATCATCATCGACCATGGAACGCAATTCGACTACGAAGGAATCCGAGACCTTTGTGATGGACTTGGGATAGCACTAAAATTCTCATCCGTCGCGCATCCACATACCAATGGACAAGCAGAAATTACTAACCGCCAGATCCTCGAGGGAATAAAGAAGAAACTAGGGAAGACCGCCAAGGGACGGTGGGCGGAGCTGCTCCCGCTAGTACTGTGGTCATATCGGACGACGACCAAAATCCCACGGGAGAAACCCCATTCGCCTTGGTATTCGGGTCAGACGCGGTCATCCCCGTTGAAAGGCTAGTCCCTTCGGCCCGAGTCCTTACGTATGAGTCCAAGGCCAATGATGAGGCCTTAGAGGTGGAATACCACAACCAATGCCTTGTCCCACGCAGATTCAAGAAACAAGATCTGGTTCTTTGATTGACCCTAGCAAGTGGCAAGTTAGACCCAAAATGGGAGAGACCGTACGTGGTGTTCGAATGCATACACATCGGAGCCTACAAACTCCAAACACCAGAAGGCGTAGTCCTCAACAAAACATGGAATGCAGAACACCTGAAAAAGTATTATGTGTTATCGACTGATGATTCGAAAAATCTCCTAAGCCACCCCGATTGAATGTAAATAAATCAAGGCAGTTAGTGGATGCTAAATTACTTTGCGCCAAGCTGTCTATCGCTCATTTCTTACAAAACTAAGTACCAGGACGTTGGAGCTTGCTCCGCGTCGGGCATCCGGTTGGAGCCATGATCTCCTGGATCGAAGCGTTTATCAAGACCAAGGACGCTTGAGCTTGCTCCGTGTCGGGCATCCGCTGGACCCATGATCTCCCGGATCGAAGCATTTGTTAAGTCCTAGGACGCTGAAGCCTGCTCCGCATGGGGCATCCAGTTGGAGCCATGATCTCTCGGATCGAAGAGTTTGCTAAGTCCCAGGACGCTGGAGATTCCACCGCCTCGGTCATCCAGTTGGAGCCGTGATCTTCCGGATCGAATCGTTTTGTAAGTCCTAGGACGCTGGAGTTTGCTCCGCGTCGGGTATCCGATTGGAGTCGTGATCTTTCAGATCGAATCGTTTTCTAAGTCCCAGGACGCTGGAGCTTGCTCTGCGTCTGGCATCCGGTTGGAGCCATGATCTCCCTGATCGAAGCATTTGCCAAGACCTAGTACGCCGGAGCTTACTCTGCGTCGGGCATCCGGTTGGAGCCAGGATCTCTCAGATCGAAGGATTTATTAAGACCTAGGACAATGGAGCTTGCTCCGCGTTGGGCATCCGGTTGGAACCATGATCTACCGGATCAAAGCGTTTGTTAAGTCCCAAGACGTTGAAGCTTGGTCCGCGTCGGGCATCCGGTTGGAGCCATGATCTCCCGGACCGAAGCATTTATTAAGACCCAGGACGCTATAGCTTGCTCCGCGTCGGGCATCCGGTTGGAGCCATTATCTCCCAGATTGAAGCATTTGTTAAGTCCTAGGACGCTGGAGCTTCCTCCACGTCAGGCATCCGGTTGGAGTCGTGATCTCCTGGATCAAAGCGTTTTCTATGTCCCAGGACGCTGGACCTTTCTCCGCGTCGAGCATCTGGTTCGAGCCATGATCTCCCAGTTCAAAGCATTTGCCAAGACCCAATACGCAGGAGCTTGCTCCGTATCGGGCATCCGGTTGGAGCAATGATCTCCCGGATCGACGTGTTTATTAAGTCCTAGGACGCTAGAGCTTGCTCCGCGTCGGGCATCCGGTTGAAGCCATGATCTCCTGGACCAAAGCGTTTATTAAGACCCAGGGTGCTGGATCTTGTTCTGCGTCAAGCATCCGGTTGGAGCCATAATCTCCCGGATTGAAGCGTTTGCTAAATCCCAGGACGTTGGAGTTTCATCCGCGTCGGGCATCTAGTTGGAGCCATGATCTCCCGGATCGAAGCACTTGCTAAGTCCATGGATGCTGGAGCTTCCTCCGCGTCGGCATTCAGTTGGAGCCATAATCTTTCGAATAGAAGCGTTTGCTAAGTCCTAGGACGCTGTGTCGGGCATCCGGTTGGAGCCATGATCTCCCGGATCGAGCTGTTTGCTAAGTCCTAGGACGATGGAGCTTCCTCCACGTCTGACATCTGGTGGAGCCATGATCTCCCGGATTGAAGCATTTGCTAAGTCCCAGGACGCTGGAGCTTCCTCCGCGTCGGGCATCCGGTTGGAGCCATTATCTCCCGGGTCAAAGCATTTCCTAAGTCCCAGAATGCAGGAGCTTGCTCTGCGTCGGGCATCCGGTTGGAGCCATGATCTCCCAGATCAGAGGATTTGCCAAGACCCAGGACGCTGGAGCTTGCTCCACATCGAGCATCCGGTTGGAGCCATGATCTCCCGGATTAAAGCCTTTGCTAAGTCCCAGGACGTTGGAGCTTCCTCCGCGTCGGGCATCCGGTTGGAGCCAAGATCTCCTGGATCAAAGCATTTGCCAAGACCTAGAACGCTGGAGCTTGCTTTGCGTCTGGCATCCGGCTGGAACCATGATCTCCTAGATCGAAGCATTTGTCACGTCACAAGACGCTAGAGCTTGCTCCGCGTTAGGCATCCGGTTGGAGCCATGATCACTTGGATCAAACCGTTTGCTAAGTCCCAGGACGCTGGAGCTTCCTCCATGTCGGGCATCCAGTTGGAGTCGTGATCTCCCGTATCGAAGTGTTTGCTAAGTCCCATGACGCTGGTGTTTGCTCCGCGTCGGGCATCCGGTTGGAACAACGATCTCCTGGATCATCGCGTTTGGTAAAGGACCGAGACTTGGAGCTAGCTCCGTGTCATATCCCCGATTAGAGAAGTAATCTCTTCCATACCAAAAGGATTGATGAGTATAAAAGTCCTGAAAATGTTAGAAATACTGGAATAAAAAGAGCAGCATAAAAAGTAGGGATACAAGAGTTGTCAAGATCACCCCCCAAAAGGGTATCTGACAAAGCTCGCGAAGCATTCGAAAAGCAGTTGAAAAACAAAGCCTAGGGAACGAAAAACTCTGCCCTTTCCAAAGAGCTTCACCCTGCTCTCGGCCTACCAAGGACAAGTTGGGTCTTATCCTCGCTCAAACGAGTCCCATTAGGGTGGGGACCCTTAGGGTGTGTCTCCTCCCACTCCCCGTCAACCTCGTCCCCACCGAAGGTCAGAATGCGAATGATGAACCGGGCTCCCTCTTTATGAAGGAAGGTCAAGGAAGATCTGATGTCCACACTATGCGTACAAACAAAGTGATTCCACCCATGGCGAAGGTAAGGAGCACCGTAATCATCGCGAACTACCGCCACAGGAAAATCCTTCAGGATCCGGGTCGATAAGAGGACCCACTCGGGAAGAACCTGGCCATATTCGTCTTCGAAAAGCAAGGGAAGCATCTGTCCAAAATAAGAAGCGCAAGGAAACAACGATTAAAATGGAAAACCGATCCAAAAAGTTAGAAAGGTAGGTCAAGAAACTTACCAGACGATGCAGCTGCTCCGGGAAATCGATAGTTTGAAAGAACGCCCAGTTTGTTCGACTAGAAGCAGACATCTTGAAAAGTAAGGAGGTTCAGATGAACAAGAGGAGACGAATGGGGAATCTCTTTAAAGGACTACTCCAGGGGTCAGGAGCCACACAGAAGCCATCACGCGATGGGCCAATCGGGCCATCGACAGACCACCATATCAATGTGAAAAGACGAGCACGATCTGCCCTAGACTGGGTGTTGGACAAAAATGCGCGAATAATCGTACAACACATTTTATTTGAGTTTTAATATTTGAGTTCGACCCCTTTTGGTTATCCTCTTGATTCGAAGTCGTATCGATACCAAGATTTGTGTAGTTTTGGTGATTTGGGCTGCACCCGAAATTTGACGGGTTGCCTACGTATCTCTTGGAAGAGAATCAAGCCTCACGTAGTTCATAGTGTTTTAGTTTGTGTGTTTTACCCCTTTAAAGGTTTTCATGCATCATCGGATCGTATTAGGACCCACCTTCTCGGAAGGGTAGCCCTAACATAAATCACACTATCATATGCATGAGATTTTCTCGTGTATCATCCGAATAAATCGAGCACACCTTCTTGGAAGGGTTTCTAAACTTAAACGGCTATCATTTACACGGAAAATCACGTGTATTTAATTTACAATTAGTTTTAACCCCATTTTCATTTTAAAAGTGAATTTAGGGATTAACGACTGTACCCGACAAATTTTGAGATTTAATATCGGGTTACCTACATAGCCGTTTTTACGGCGTCAAGTCTTTACGTAGTTCTTTTCTAGAATAAATTTGATTTAATTGGTAACCGGTGACTGAATTCGGCGTATTTAAAATTTTATACCGAATTTCCTACGTAACTCGTAAAAGAGTATCAAGTCTATACGTAGTTCTGAATGAAAACAAATTTGATCGTTTGAGGACCGTGTGATTGAACCCGATGAGCTATAGCTTTGTACCGGGTTTCCTACGTATCTCTTGGAAGAGAATCAAATCACTCGTAGTTCCTTTTAAAAATCAAGTTTATTTTGTGAAACTCGATTTGAAATTTTGACTCCGTTTTTATTGAAGCCGGTTTGATATTGACCCACTAGAATTAACCGACAATGAATATTTGACGAGTTTAATTTTATATTTTGATTAAACTCGAATTCTTAATTTGTGTCAAATATAATTCTTATTTTTTTATGGGTCGGTTTTGCAATTAAATAAAATTCCTTTTGAATAATCGCATTTGTGTACAATGTATAAAGACTCACTGCACAAATCTGTTTAATGGGCAATGTGAACTAACGTTATTTGCAAGATGTAAAGTCCATCTTTCCTTTATATAATCCAGCCCAATTTTTTAATCGTTAGCAATCTATAACATTTTTGTCTTTGGAAAGCTAAGCCCATCTCAATTCGGTCTCCTCAATCTTTGTTTTATGTGTATTGCTACTAAAAACCGGGTTCACTCAGCTAACCCAATTCGGTCAGGCCTTTTTTTTTAGCAAAGACGCTCTTTTCTTTTTTTTTTCATCTTCCTCCAAGCTCTGGTCAAAGCGAAAGAAAAGCGCCGTTGTACTCCTCGGCGGCGACGAGCCTTTTACCCACCACTTCGGAGCCCCAGTTTTGGTCTATTTAGACGGAGGAGAACAGGGTAAGATCAGAACGGCCTAAGCTTGAGCCAAGACAAAGTCCCGACTCAAATCTCTCCAATTAGGTATGCTTTAGGGTTTTTTTTTTGTTTGTGAATTCCTTCCAAATTTCGCATTCAATCTGATATTTAGGTAATTTGTAGCTTAAATTTTAGATTCCTAACTAAACCCCCTCCCAATTGAATGTCCAATTTCGAAACTTTGATTGGTTTCATTTTCAATTTCTAGGGTTTTAATTTGGGTTGTTTGGAGCATTTTGGTTGGAGCGATCAAAAGAGGAGACTTGAGGCTTGGGGGCGGTGAACCGATCAACAAAGAATTACCAAAAAGGTATGTGGAACTGCAAATTTTAATGACAGATTTACTTCTCTGTTTTTTTTTTCTTTTGTTGTCAATCGTTCAGCTTTTTCCAACGCCTGAATTAAGCTTAGTTAGACCTGCACTTGTTTTAATTAGAACTTTTCTTTTTGCAACATTCCATTTCGGCTGGCTTCATGTATTTGCCTGTTTTGACAAATTTTTGGCAAACATTCAGGAACTTCAAATTTAGTATTTTGTTCACTGATTTTTGTTCCATATTGTGGGAATCAGTCGAGTTCATTTGTTAGAACTTTATTTAGGGAAATTTTAACATAACTCAGCCTCTGATTAGGACAGTCTTTGTTATTCTAAAGTCCCATATGTATGACTGGAATTTTTTCTCTGTTTATATGAGATTGCTAGCTGGCCTGTTTAGGAAAATTGGGCAGCCTTTCGCCCTCTTTTAGAGCGATTTACTGATCCCGGAACCCAAACCCTTTCTTAAAGCTCAATGCTTTATAAGAGGGGGTTCCGAGGATCACATTCCTGCAACCATTGAGTTTCTTTTGAGCAAAAATCAGCAGCATTTTGCCTTGATTTAGGGCTGTTTGATGATTCTGAAACCCAAACCCCTTTCTTAAAGCTCAATGCTTTATAAGAGGGGGCTTCAAGAATCTCATATATGAACAAGACCGGAGGTACAGGACTACCTTCTCTTTCTTTCTTGTCGTTTGCTGAAATTTGGTGCTCTCTTTCTTTTTTTTTCTCTGCAGTAAAACTTCTTTTTCTTGCCTCAAAACCTTGGACCCCAAACTGATGCCCCACCTTTGGCTTTTATAGGGGGGGAAGTAGCAGCAGTTTCCTAGCCTTATCCACCTCCCACGTTTCCTTTTACAGTTCTTTTAAAACTGATAACTCCCTCCCTTGATGAAAATTGGAATAGATGTTTCAAAGCCTTTGACAGGATATTTGTGTCAAAGGCCTTGGAGCATTAACAGTTGATGAAACACAAAACCTATCTTAATTATTCGTATATTATTTTATCTTATTATATACTTCCATTATATTATATATATATGTATGCCTAACCATTTCAGGAAGTATATTCGAGATTATATCCTTCCTTAATACATATTGAGGAGATCAGTTCAAAATAGATCATGGCGATTCAAATTGTCCATAAATAGAAGATTGAAGATCAAACTGATTTGAAGGAGCCGTTGGAGATCCGGTGGTGAAGATCCTCACGCTCCATGCTCTTTTATAAAGGAAAGGAAGGAGAAGACAGAAAATACACAAGTGCTACACGAGCTTCATTCATTCAAGTGATCTGTCTTCCAAGTGTCTCTCTGCTAAGCGCTCAAGAGTTTGTTGTCTATTTCAAAGCCTTTGAGAGTCACTGTGAGCTTATAGGATATATTCATTTAAAGTGTTACTCGAGAGTTTATAACTCGGGAAGTTGCACTAGGCTATTGATTTGTGAGAGTAAGAGGATTGTACTAGATAGCTAAGAGAGGTGGGGCTCTTCTAGATTGGTCTAGGACTCCAAGGGAACGTGAGTTGACTAGATTGCAATTGTATAGGAGAGAGGCTTCTCGGTGAGCTATTAGGATCCTAAGCTAAGCGAATCAATAAAGCCTTTGAATCTTAGGGTTGTGGAAGAACCATAGGCGGGGATGTAGGCCAAGTTGTGCTGAACCTTGTAAACAATTACTCGTGTTCTTTACTCTTTTGCTTTACCTTATTTCCGCACTTGGTTCGATTGTTTAACTTTGTGATTCAGGTTTATCTCAAAGGTTTTGGTACAAGCTCCAAAGGTCTTGAGACTTTCTGCGAAAAACGGGCATACTCTATTCAACCCCCCTTCTAGAGTATTTCTTATTACATTGTTTTTATATTATCGAACCTTCAATTGGTATCAGAGCTTTACTCACTGTTTTTGATCTAACAATCTTGTGAGTTTTCGATCATGTCTGGTGAAGCAAGCGGAGGATTTGCACAGGGAAGGTCCACAAGCAGACCGCCACTCTTTGTAGGAAACAACTTTGTCCACTGGAGATCTTTGATGAAGATGTTCATCATAGACCAAGATCTAGAGCTTTGGAACATTATAGAGAATGGTCCGAAGATTCCAGAGAAGGATGGACCAAATGACACCAAAGTTGCAAAGAAGGAGTCTGAATACAACCAAGCAGATCTTGAAACCATCTCCAAGAACTACAGAGCTATTAACTTACTTTATTGTGGTCTTAGCACTAATGAGTTTAACCGTATCTCTTCTTGTAGGTCAGCTAAAGAGATTTGGGACAAGTTGGTCGTCACCTATGAAGGAACGAGCCAAGTAAAAGACACCAAGATCAGCATTTTCCTTCAAAAGTACGAGCTCTTTAAGATGAAGTCTGATGAGTCAATCAAGGCCATGTTCACACGATTCACAGAAATCACCAACAACCTTGACTCTCTCGGCAAGAGCTTTACCAACGTTGAGAAAGTAAGGAAGATACTGAGGTGCCTTCCAAAGGAGAAATGGGGTCCAAAAGTAACATCTATAGAGGAAGCCCAGGACCTCACCACTCTTCCCCTTGATGACCTTCTTGGAAAGCTGATCACGCATGAGATGATCCTTAATGAAGACGATGGAGAACTTCCAACCAGCACTAAGAACTTGGCACTCAAGTCTAAGAAGGATGAGCCCAAGGATGGATCTAATTCCGAAGATGAAGATGACGATGAGGATGATCCTTTTGCTCTTATCACAAGAGGCCTTGCTAGAATTCTCAAAATGAAGAAGCAATTCAACAACAAGGATGGATCAGAGTCTTCAAAATTTTGAGGTAAGCCTCAATACAACAAGTATGAAAAGAAGACTAAACCGTTTTCTTGTTTTGAATGTGGTGAAACAGATCATCTTGTGAAGGACTGCCCTCAAAAGACAATGAGCCAGCCCAAGAAAGGTGACAAATGGAAGAAGAAAGCCATGGTGGCTACTTGGAGTGATTCCGACTCTGACTCCGACGATGAGAAGGCCAACATTTGTCTTATGGCTTCTGGAGATGAATCCCACGATGAAAAGCTTGAAGCTACTGTAAGAGAACTTATGGAAAGTCCAAAAGAGGTATTATCGGAATTCCATTCCAATATGATTGCCAATGAAGAAAAGCTTATTGCCCAAACTAACATTCTTATTAAGAGAACTGTGCACCAGGAAAGAACTATTGAGGATCTGTCTATGAGGGTCAAAGGTCTTGAAGCTTCTTATTCAAGTCTTGACATTAAAGTCAAGACGCTTGATTCGGAGAAATCTGAACTCAAGCAAGATATCTCCTCTCTAAGAAATGAGCATCATGACTTAGAGAACGAGAAGATCTCCCTGAATAATATGATTCTAGAACAACAGACAGCCCTCATAAGTTTTACCAAATCCAAAGGCACTCTCGATAAGATGTTGGGTGAGCAACAAAGCTCTCTAAACAAAAGTGGTATTGGTTACAATCCAAACTTTTTAAAGAAGCAACACATTACCTCTTTTGTAAAGGCAAAAGGAAGCAGAAAGGATCCATATATTATTCGCAATACATTTCCTGTTTATTTGAGAAAAGAACGGATAACACAAGTTTGGGTCCCAAAAGGCACTATTTTACCAAATATGGTTTATCCCAACAATGGATCCAAATTTGCTTATTTGTCTAGCCACAAAGGTTGATGTTTGTCTTGCAGGAAATCACCAAGGTGAAATAACATAAATGGATTATTGATAGTGGATGCTCAAGGCATATGAGTGGGAAGAGTTCTCTCTTCATGATCTAAAAGAGCAATCCACGGGAACAATCACTCTTGGTGACAAAGGGAAATGCGACATTGTTGGTATTGGTAGTGTTGGAAGTGATTCCAGCCATAGTATTAAAAATGTCTATCTTGTTAATGGTTTAAAGTATAATCTGCTTAGCGTTTCTCAATTATGTGATAGTGGTAACAATGTCAGATTTAACAAGAAAAGATTTATAGTGTGCAGAGAAGATACAGATGAAGTTATTCTGACTGCATATCGTTACAACAATATATACGCCGTAAATGCTGATCAAGTGGCACAAGGAAGCTTAACCTGTCTAAAGTCTTTGACGGATGATCCAAAGCTTTGGCACAGGAGACTTGGTCATGTGAGTCCACATACGCTACAGAAGCTTGTGTCCAAAGGGCTTGTAAGAGGGCTACCTGAGATGGACTTCAAAGGTATTGACATGTGCAATGCATGCACACGAGGTAAACAAACACATAGCTCCTTCAAACCCAAAAAGGTTGTAAGTTCTTCTAGACCCCTTGAACTTTTACATATGGATTTATGTGGTCTTATGCGAGTCAAATCTCCCAATGGTAAAAAGTACATGCTAGTTGTGGTTGATGATTTTTCTAGATATACTGGGGTTGCATTTTTGAAAGAAAAATCAGAGGCCTTATTTGAGTTTTCAAAACTTTGTAAGGAGTTGCAAACTTTAAGAAATGAGCCCATAGTGTCTATTTGGAGTGATCATGGTAGGGAGTTTGATCAACTTCAATTTGATCTGTTTTGTGGTAAATATGGCATCTCCCATAACTTTTCTGCTCCTAGGACACCTCAACAAAACGGGGTTGTGGAACGCAAGAACCGCACCTTAGAGGATATGGCCAGGACTATGCTTTTAGAAAATGCATTACCTAAAACCTATTGGGCTGAAGCTGTTAACACAGCTAACTTCATTTTGAATCGTTGTCTTATTCGTTCCATCTTAAAGAAAACTCCTTATGAACTTTTCAAAGGCCGCAAACCACTTATATCTTATTTTAAACCCTTTGGCTGTACTTGTTTTGTTCATAACAATGGAAAAGTTAACCTTGGGAAATTTGATGCGCGTAGTGATGAAGGTATATTTCTTGGCTATTCCACGAGTAGCAAAGCTTATAGAATCTTCAATAAAAGGACCCAGGTAGTTGAAGAAAGTATAGATGTTATTTTTTATGAATGCAATGACGGTGCTTTGAGTGAAAATGTTGCAGATATAGATCTTAACATCCATGAAGAGAACGAGGAAGGAGATGTTGCTGCTACCAAGAACACAGAGAAGAGGAACATGCAGGAACCGATTCTTAACACTGAAGAATTGGCCCAAGGTGTTGAAGATTCGTCCAAAGCCCTTGGTGTCCAATCCAACAGTGTTGAGACTTCAGAAACTGCTGTAATTGAACCTAACAGGACCACAGAGTCAGATGTACTGCAAGTCAATCCTACAAGTGTGACGAATCAAGGAGCTGAGACTAGCAAAAGGAAATTCAAATACTCCTCATCACACTCATTAAAGGATATCATTTCTGACCCAACTTCTAGTGTTCAAACTCGTTCTAAACTTAAAGATCTTTGTGCTTTTCACGCGTTTGTTTCTCTTATTGAGCCAAAGAAGGTAGATGAGGCACTTCAGGAGCCAGACTGGATCATCGCTATGCAAAGTGAGCTTAACGAATTTGAAAGGAACAAAGTCTGGACCTTGAAGCCTAGGCCAAAGCATCAATCAGTCATTGGCACTCGATGGGTATTTCGAAACAAGCTAGATGAGAATGGTAAGGTTGTGAGGAACAAAGCAAGGCTTGTTGCTCAAGGCTACAATCAAGAGGAAGGTATTGACTACGAGGAGACCTTTGCTCCCGTAGCCAGGCTTGAAGCCATTCGCATTTTATTAGCATTTCCATCTTTCATGAGCATAAAGTTATATCAAATGGATGTCAAGTGTGCTTTTCTTAATGGTTTCTTAGAGGAAGAAGTATATGTGGCTCAACCCCCAGGTTTTGAAAGATCAGAATTTCCCAATCATGTTTATAAACTTGACAAAGCGCTTTATGGTTTGAAACAAGCCCCAAGAGCTTGGTATGAGCGCTTGTCCAAATATCTTTTAGAAAATGATTTTAAAAGGGGATTGATCGACAAGACTCTTTTTATCAAGACCAAAGGAAAGGACATTTTGGTTATTCAAATTTATGTTGATGATATATTATTTGGTGCTACTAACACATCTTTGTGCAAGAAATTTTCTGACGTCATGTGTAGTGAATTTGAGATGAGCTTGATGGGTGAACTCAACTTCTTTTTGGGGTTACAAGTTCATCAATCCAAGAAAGGGATCTTCGTCAACCAAAGCAAGTACACTAAGGATCTCTTGAAGAAGTTCAAGATGGATCAATCCAAGGCAGCCAAGACTCCCATGAGCTCAACATTATCTCTAGATCAAGACAAGATTGAAATAAGTGTCAATCAAAAGGAGTATCGAGGAATGATTGGATCTTTATTATATCTCACGGCTAGTAGACCTGACATCATGTTTAGTGTTTGCATGTGTGCTAGCTTTCAAGCTGATCCTAAAGAATCTCACCTCGTGGCTGTGAAGAGGATCTTTCGATATCTCAATGGCACTAAGGAACTTGGACTATGGTACCCAAAGCAAAAGGATTTCACTTTAATTGGATATTCTGATGCAGATTTTGCAGGCTACAAGGTGAATAGGAAGAGCACATCAGGACGTTGCCAATTCTTAGGAGCATCTTTGATCAGTTGGCACTCAAAGAAGCAAAATTCAGTTGCTCTATCCACTGTAGAAGCCGAATACATTGTAGATGGAGCCTGTTTCTCCCAAATCCTTTGGATAGCTCAACAAATGCGAGATCTTGGCATCAACTTCAAAGGTATCCCAATTAAGTGTGACAATACAAGTGCCATATCCATCACTAATAATCATGTTCAGCATTCAAGGACCAAGCATATTGATGTAAGGCATCATTTCATTAGAGATCATATTGAAAAAGGTGATGTGTCCATATCTTTTATTTCTACTGATTATCAATGGGCTGACATTTTTACTAAGCCTTTGGCAGAGGACATATTCACCTTCATTAGACGAGAGATTGGGATGCTTAACAAGGATGCACTTTCGTAGGGGGAGCTTTCCCTTTACGAAAGATAAATTCTACTTAGTGTCAAGACCCTTGAGAACCATGTCAAGGTGTGTGAACTAAATGGTTGAGTACATATATCGGATCATATATTTTTGGTTAATATCTTTTTAGATATTTAATCAATTATATTTGTTTTAATCGGATTTCAAAAATTGCCTATTTCTGTGATTTCCTTAACCGTTAAGATATTTTATTTTTGTAACTAAATCGGTTTGGGTTTAGTCCGATTTTAATGGATATTTGAATTTGAATTTGAATTTGAAAACCCTTCAAATTGGCAATGTAATAATTTCTTTCCTTGGAACCCTAAACCCGTCCCATCACTCCCTCTACTTAAACCCAATACTGTACCCGATTACAACCCACACTCAGACTTTATCCAAACCCTCTCCACTTCTCCATTTTCAACCTCTCAATCGCCTCTCAAGAAACCCTAACCAACGTTCTCCATGGCACCCAAAACCAAGAAAGCTGTCACACCCAAAAGACTTGGCGCCACCCCCAAGGGACGTCAGACCACTGCTACCTCTCCCACACCTGAACCCGCTCCTCAAGCTATTATCCCAACCGTCGTCCAGAGCACCATTGCTGAGAGCTCGGCCCTTGTTCCCAAAGGCTCTCAAAAGCGCTCTGCGAAGAAGCCGATCAGTGCTAAACAGAAAGGGAAGAGGAAGATCTTGGCTGAGGAACCAGACGAGGATGAGGAGGAAGATGATCTAGACGCCCTCCTGGAAAGACATGCTGCCAAGGAAGCCGAGGAGGAGGCCTTAAGGAAGAAAAAGGCCGATGAGGAGGCCGAACTTGCTAAGAAACTGACCGAGGAAGAAGCTGAGCGGATTCGGAAGGAAGCCGAAGCCGAGGAGGTTCCATCCGAGGAGGAGCCTGAAGAAGAAGAAGAAGAAGAGCAAGAGGGATCTGGAGAGGACGAGGAACCTGAAGGAGATGAAGGAGATGAACCTGAAGGAGAGAGCAAGAGGGATCGGGGTCTGAGGAAGAGGAGGAAGAATCTCCCTCTCCTTCTCCTCCTCCTCCCCCGTCTCCGAAGAAGCGGAAATCCCCTGCTGCTGTCAAGCCTCCATCACCCAAGCGCACCAGGAAGGGCACTGTCAAGAGTCTTGTAGCGCCTGTCAAGAGAGCTGCTCCAACAGTTGCGCGCAGAAAGAACGCAGACCCCCCGACCTATATCCAGGTAAATCAATCCTTGCCCTCCTCTTGGTTTCAAGATGCTGAGACTGCTGGTAAGTGGGTAGACGAGTTTCGAACTCGTAAGATTAGTTGTTCTGATTTTTTAGATGTTGAGTTCTTTGAAGCTTTGAAGTTAACCTTGCATTGAGTTCCTCAAAAAATCCCCAGCCTGGACCCTTCTTAACCTTGAGACTGTCTACTACCCCCAGCTTACCCGACTCTTCTACATTAACCTAAAAGCCAAGACCGACACTGATGGTTGGTCTTTGGAGTCTGTCGTCAAAGGGGTTAGAATCTCTCTCAACTCCAATGATTTTGCAGATTCCCTAGGCTTACCTACACCAGTTCCACCCGCTGAAATCCACCCCTCAAAAGAAAATTGCATCATCCTAGCCTGAGCCAAATATCTCCTACCTGAAGCATCCAACAGCACCTCAAAGCAACTCACCCACTCATCCCTAACCCTTGAGGCAAAAATTATCTTTAACATCATTGTTAGATGCCTCCTACCCCATCTTAACTCTGGCTCACTCCTTACCGACAATGCCATGGTCCTGCTCTACCGCATTCTAAATGGCCTTGATCTTGATGTGGCCAACACTATCCTTGGAACCATGGCTCATCCCAGAAAAGCCAGAAAAGGCTCTCCCCTCCCCTTTGCTACCCTTTTGACCCCTATCTTCAAAGCTTCTGGAATTGATGTCAAAAATGAAGAACAGCTGCGTCATACGGGTAAGTTCGACTCTAAAGGCCTTGAAAAGATTGGCATCACTCGGTCTCCCCAAGGGATCTTGAGTCTTGCCACTCCTTCAAAAGCCTTTCCCACTACTCCAGCTTTTGATGAACGCATGGACAACCTAGAGTTGGGCTTGGAGGAGGTTCGCCTGGATATTAAGGAGCTGCAGAAGGAGATGATGACGGAGATGAGCGGGATTTCAAAGATGCTGGAAGGACTGTGGACGAGGCTCACTGATGATGCTCCGGATGACTAAGCCTAAACCTTAACCCACCCTATCCCACCCCTGAAACTTGTTACTTTGCTGGTTTGTTGGAAACGTTTTCAAAACTTTTGGTGACTTTTTGGTGACTGTTTTTCCTCCGCCCTTTGTTGAAATACAAAAAGGGGGAGATGATCGTTAGACTTTGAAAACCTCTGCTTAAAGGTCTTGGAAGACCTTGGCTTTTGATTTATGGTTTTCGGTTGGATGTTTTCTTACGTTAAATTGTTTGATCAAACATTTGTCTAACCCTTGCAGGTACTTAGTCCGAATTCCATTGTATTATCTATTTTTGACTAAGTTGCAGGGACGCACAGGTTTTGTCTTTCATCAAGGGGGAGATTGATAACTCCCTCCCTTGATGAAAATCGGAATAGATGTTTCAAAGTCTTTGACAGGATATTTGTGTCAAAGGCCTTGAAGCATTAACAATTGATGAAATACAAAACCTATCTTAATTATTCGTATATTATTTTATCTTATTATATACTTCTATTATATTATATATATATATGTATGCCTAACAATTTCAGGAAGTATATTCGAGATTATATCCTTCCTTAATACATATTGAGGAGATCAGTTCAAAATAGATCATGGCGATTCAAAGTGTCCATAAATAGAAGATTGAAGATCAAACTGATTTGAAGGAGCCGTTGGAGATCCGGTGGTGAAGATCCTCACGATCCATGCTCTTTTATAAAGGAAAGGAAGGAGAAGACAGAAAGTACACAAGTGCTACACGAGCTTCATTCATTCAAGTGATCTGTCTTCCAAGTGTCTCTCTGCTAAGCGCTCAAGAGTTTGTTGTCTATTTCAAAGCCTTTGAGAGTCACTGTGAGCTTATAGGATATATTCATTTAAAGTGTTACTCGAGAGTTTATAACTCGGGAAGTTGCACTAGGCTATTGATTTGTGAGAGTAAGAGGATTGTACTAGATAGCTGAGAGAGATGGGGCTCTTCTAGATTGGTCTAGGACTCCAAGGGAACGTGAGTTGACTAGATTGCAATTGTATAGGAGAGAGGCTTCTCGGTGAGCTATTAGGATCCTAAGCTAAGCGAATCAATAAAGCCTTTGAATCCTAGGGTTGTGGAAGAACCCTAGGAGGGGACGTAGGCCAAGTTGTGCTGAACCTCGTAAACAATTACTCGTGTTCTTTACTCTTTTGCTTTAACTTATTTTCGCACTTGGTTCGATTGTTTAACTTTGTGATTCAGGTTTATCTAAAAGGTTTTGGTACAAGCTCCACAAGTCTTGAGACTTTCTGCGAAAAACGGGCATACTCTATTCAACCCCCCTTCTAGAGTATTTCTTATTACATTGTTTTTATATTATCGAACCTTCAAAAACTGCAGTAGTTACTGTGCAGTTTAGCAGTTACTCAATTTAAACCTTGCTGGCTTTTCTTCTTTTTTTTTTCATATTTTTTTTTTCATTTATACATGCATATATAGCTGTCCTATAGCATGAGCCTATCCCACCATTTCTGTGGCTTTATTTCAGCCAATTATAGTTTAATTTTTATGCATCATTTTAATGACCTTGTGCTTTCTTCACTTGCCTTTTCAGTCGGACACCCCACCTACAACTACCAGAGTTTGCAGACAAGCTACATTTGAAGACCCAACAAGTGACTTTTGTAGAAGTTGGTGAGCCTTGAACATTTGGCATTTGGAAAATGTATTAGCTTTTTACACTCATCATCGAGTCTTGTAAAACAAATGGAATGTTTGAAGTGTAATACATACATTTGTTTGACATATATATAATGCCTCGATGCATTTCCCATGAATGAATATGTATTTGTGTTGAATATCCTTGGCATGAAATTTCGCCCTCGAACAGTTGCCCCCGAACTTTGAATTTGTAAGAACTTTGTCAAACATATTCAAAGTTCGTCCGCTTCCTTTGATTTCTAACTTGATGAACACTCTTTTAGGTTCTCAAAATGGATGCTTATGGGAACAGTCAGCCTCAGAGAGCTCTGGGAATTGATGGTCGGGAACTTGATGACGGTCCTATTTATCCTAGGCCCCACTCAATTCGAGAAATTGCTGTTTGTAAACAATTCCCCTCACTAAAGACGTGGACGAGAAAAGAGGGCGCTTTTCATGGTATCTTACGATTCCTCCGTGATGATGATAACGGCTGTGTACAAACCACTAAAGATTTCGGTAAGAGATTTACTGGTATCTTTCTGGATAAAGTTTAGGCTGGCGAGCACCCAACCAAGCTCCCTCTTGATGATGAGTTTTATCCAGTGCTAAAAATTTTATTGGAGAAGAGATTGAACTGGGGATCAGATTTCACTTTTAGGGGACTAGCCACTTTCATGCCTTGTTTGATGGAATGGACTGAAAAGATGAAAGACCAGCATGAAGGCATATTGCGTCAGGCTAGTATTTATGGCCTTGTAGCAATTTCACACTTTCCCTACATGTACAACAAAGATGTTTGGAGAGCCTTTTGTGAGCTTTGGAGTCCCTTAACGAACACCTTACATCATGCAAATAGTGAACTTGTGATTTCTCTCCATGATTTGAAGCTGATTGCAGGCTTGCCAATTCTTGGTGAACCCTATGAGGAATTTCTACCACCTAATGAGCAGTTATTTGATAGAGACCAGTTTCCTTGCACAGTTGTAGAGCTTTTGCAGATTCATGCCGATCTTTGCAAACATCATGGCTATGAATGGGTTTCTTGGAAGGACTGGCTGGCTCATTTTTATCGAGGCGAGGAAGTTTATGTCGCCATTAAAGAAGGCGCTGACGTTACTATCAAAGTTAATCCAACTCCACAACCAAGCTCTTTGTCTCATACCAACGGATTGCGTCGGAAGGGTTTGCTCCCTCTATTAGTAAGTGAACAAGTTGAGCTCGCTGCCTTTTTAGCCCTCCTATTGAGCAGATTTGTTTTGCCACAATACCCTCGAGTAGTTCGACCTGAAACATTTGTGATGGCCTGTTTGATGGCTCGGGGCACACAGGTCTCACTGGCACCCACAGTTTTAGGTCATGTCTACCACGGTTTGAATGAAATGGCAACACACCCTACTCATCCTGGGAGGGCAAATCCTAGCTTTGGAATTCACTTTGTAATTGGTTGGTTGTCTGTGTATTTCCCTGGCTTATATCGGAGCAATAGTGATGGTGATTTCCCTAGCGATTTCCCTCTTTTGAAGCATTGCGCGGGGCTCAACAGTGATGCACACGGGATTCACAAGGCCAGATACATAATGAGACACGATCAACATGTTCGATACCGCATCATACCATTCGGGGCTAGGGTTGACCTAGATCTGGTCGATGTTGATGGGATTTCAGACACTGACTTTGAGCGTTTAGTTTGCTTACGCTCGGGTGTATTACCGGTTCGGGTGGGCCGATCTTCACTCTTGGAGCCTTACTACCCGAATAGGTTTGCTCGCCAGTTTGGTTTTGATCAGGGAGTGCCTACTAACAATTTGGCGTTCGACTTTCATCATAGATCTCAAAGATCTTTGGAGGACCTTGCTGATCGCTATGCTCGTCTGTTCAGGAAGAATACTGGTGATCTTTTTCATATACCCCGCTCGAGTTTTCATGGGCATTGTACTTGGTGGCATTACTCCTGGTGGATTGCAGTTTCGACTCCCTATTTAAGCCAATCGATCACGAAGGTCAATGTGACTTTGACCAAGGGAAATGCTCGCTAATATTAGGGAGGTGGTTAGCAGATTCAAAGACATTAGGAAGACTTCCGACGCAGCTGAACCTTCCTCCAATGAACTATTTGGCTCGCCTATTATCAGTTCACCAGTACCGTCGATGGTGGCAAACGAGGACTTAGGAAGTCTCCCAATTGCTGAAGATGTGTTGGAGAGTTGCCTAGAACACATCTCAATGTTTACCGAGGTAGTAGAAGGAAGCCAGAAAAGTCCCCTAGTGCCTGTAAATGTGACAGGGGAAAACTCTAACAGTTCCTCGAGTACTGAGTTACACCCTAAAAGAAAGAAGCCGAGACATAAAAGCCCGATGTTGTTGGAGGATTCAGGCGTTGGAAACGAAGGTGCAACCTTTTACTTCTCACATTTTTTATCTTTCCTTTTTTTATGCTCTTGACTATTTTTTTTTAACATCTTTCTTTGATGTTAATGCAGTAAGGAAATTGACTTTTCAGATTGAGCACTACTCAGATGAAGAGGACTACGATGACAGTGATCCGGAACTTGATTTTGATGTTACCGGAGCAACCTCTACCAATTTGGAGATGCTAGCACCATTAACCAATGAAGCTGATGATGGTTTGATTGCTGGGCTACAACAGCAGCCTCTTGAGCCGATACATAATTTGCCAGACTCTGCTCCCATTGAGAATGCACCAGTTTCATTTGCTCCCATTGAGAATGCACTAGCTTCATCTGCTCCCATTGAGAATGCACTAGCTTCATCTGCTCCCATTGAGATTGCACCAGCTTCCTTGGATAGTCTATTTCCTGACTCAGTGCCGCCCTACCTCCGCACAGCGGTCATGGAAGGTATCAAAGCCATTGCTAAAACTATTCTAGCTTCTCAATCTGCTTTGACTTTGTTGTCTACTCGAGATGAAGTTTTTAAACACTTGGAGTTATTGAAGCTCACTACCAAGGCTGCCGAAGTGGATGATGGTAGTGTTTTTTGGATAGTTTCCCAAGTCAACCATCTTTTTGAGAAGATGGAAACTATAGCTGCAGCAGAGAGCACTATCGACTCTACTACTTTGAATGAGGTATCTACCAGTCTTTCTCACTGTTATAAGGATCTTGCCTCCGAAAAGAAGACATTAGCTCAGGTGCAGGAAGACTCTCTTGCTATAAAAGAGCAAGAACTTGCTATAAAAGAGCAAGAAAGGGAGGTTTTGCTAGCGGAAGAGAAGCTTCGAACCTTGAAGGATAATTTTGCTAGGAACAAAGAGGCGCTAACAAAGAGAAAATCTGAAGCAGAGCATCATATCCAGATCACTACAGAGAGACAACGAAGCCTAGAAAAGCTGGAGCGGGAAGGCAAGGCGAAGCTGGAGGATCTCAATTCGAAGAAAGCTCACCTCCAGACTCTAATTGCCACTTTTACTTCATTCTCCTCTATTTAGTTAGCGGATTTTTTTTATCATCATTTTTTTTAAATGCTTTAGGAACTTTTGGGCACCTATTTGATTTTGCACATACATTTTTTTATGAATACATGCGAACACTTTTTTTTTAGATACAAGAGCTCTACATAACTTAATATCAAATCAACACAACTTATTGCTATGACAAAATTCCTCCTTCCTTGCTTCTTAGGAAGGACAAGTATATGCCCCTGCATGTATGTTGCATGTACTCAAAATATTTCATCTCTATACTCTTTGATCCATCGATAACCCATATTCAACTCGACATAAAGAGTGATAGCATCCCTTGTATTTTATAAGTCAGGCTCTATAACTAATTTGTCAAACTTCAACCTGAACTCATTTTATTTAAACAATACCTCAACACCAACTTGAACTTGACCAAAACACTGGTCTATCTTTAAGTGACACATTCTTACGAAAAATATACTCACTCTCCTTTTAAGAGGGCAATTGGTATTGTGTTTGTTTTTGGGGCTGCATCTAGCGTTTTTGACTAGCTAGACTGCCTACGTAGTTCTTTCTTTATTTTTCAGGCCATTCGTAGTTCTTTCGGGCGCCCATTTTTCACATATGCTCCAGGACGCCTCGATTTTGGACTAGCTTCAAGTCCATATTTTTTTCATTCACCATTTTTCACCGGGATTTTTTTCTCTTCTTCTTTCTTTATTTTTTTTCTTTTCTTTTCTTTTTTTTTACCGCATCACTCGGATTATCTGGGCCCACCTTCTAGGAAGGGTTTCCCAAATGACCCGACTATCATATGCGAACCCGGATTTTTTTTATGTATTTTTTTTTTGTTCGACTGAATTTGACGAATGATTTTGATGTCAAACGTCCTACGTACTCCTTTTTGGAGATCAAGTCTTAACGTAGTTCTTGACGTTCTGGCTCTCAAACTTCATGTGAAAAACTTTTTCACAAATTTTCCGTTCACACATGAATATACCACTTCGCCTTTGATATTTGAGAGCTCATATGCCCCTTTGGGAAAAACTTTGGTCACCACACAAGGACCTTCCCATTTCGATTCAAACTTTCCTTGCGCTTTTCGATTAATGACAATTGGTCGACGAATGGTAAGAACCAAGTCACCAATAGTGAATGAGCGAAACTTGACCCGCTTGTTGAATGCCCCAGCTACTTGAGCCTGGTAGATTTCAAGCTTTTGTTGCGTTGCTAGCCTAAGCTCGTCTAATGCTTCAAGCTCGGCCAAACGGATTTTGACATTCTCCTCGGGGTCGGTAAGTTGAACCGCTGCTCTAAGAGACGGCAATTGTATCTCTAGTGGTAAAACAACTTCGGACCCAAAGACCAAATTGTATGGTGTACAACCTGTCGATGTTCGGGTGGTAGTCTGGTAAGCCCATAATGCCTCCGGTAACCGTTCATGCCAATCTCTCTTCGATTTCAAGACCATCTTCTTGAGAATTTTGCATAGCACTTTATTAAATGCTTTAGCTTGGCCATTTGACGACGGGTTATAGCTGGATGAAAAGCTATGCTTAAACCCAAATTTCTCGCTCAACTTCACCAACATTTGATTCTTGAAGTAAAGAGCGTTATCGGAGATGATCTTCGAAGGCACTCCATATCGATAAATCAAATGAGTCCTTATGAAATTGGCGACTTCTTTAACTCCCACCTCCTTCAAAGGTATAGCTTCGACCCATTTGGAGAAATAATCCGTAGCCGCCAAAATATATTGGTGACCTCGGGAAGAAGATGGCTTTATGCTCCCTACCACATCAAGACCCCATGCATTGAAAGGCCATGATAAAGTAGTAGGATGTAGCATTTCAGAAGGTTGATGTATGAAGTCGCTGTGAATTTGGCAAGCGTGACAAGCTTTAGCGAAGTCCATAGCATCTTTCACCATAGTAGTCCAATAGTAGCCTAACCGTTTGATTTGATTAGCCAATTTAGGACCTGCTTGATGCGCTCCGCACACTCCAGCATGAGTTTCGGCTAGAATGTATTTAGCTTCTTCTTTGGACAAGCACCTTACCAAGATTCCGTCAAATGTTCTTCGATACAAAGTATCATCGGGGAGAATCCCATGACGAAGATATTCAACAAGTGGTTGTCGCCAATCCATTTCTTTCTCAATTTCATAAACGGAAGCGACTTCCACTTCCTCTTTTGGCTCATTTCGCTCCAAGGATGGTAGGAGCAGATGACGTTCACCGATGGTAACCTTGATTTCCCTTTCATTTGGCAATGTCAACGATGAAGCTAATTTTGCCAAAGCGTCTGCCTTGTCATTCTCACACCTCGATATATGCACCACTTCAACTTTGCGGAATTGATGTGTGAGATATTTAGCTCTTTGATGCAAAGGGATCAAGTTTGCGTTTTTGACCTCGTATTGCCCATTTAGTTGTCTAACGACTAATTGAGAGTCACCAAACACCTTCAATGGATCCACACGCATTTCAAGAGCTATCTCCAAGCCGATAATGAGTGCCTCATATTCTGCCACATTATTTGTGCAATTCTCCAAAAGAGAAAATGAATAAGGCACTATTCCATCACTTGGGGTAATGAAAACAATACCCACACCAGCCCCTCTTTTTGTTGCAGCGCCATCGAAATATAACTGCCAAGATTTTTCCTCCGTCATAAAGACTTCTTCATTCGGCAAATCATCCGACAACGCCTCATTATCCGGAGTAGGATGGGCTACTTAGAAATCAGCTATGACTTGCCCCTTTATTGCCTTTTGAGGCACATATTTAATGTCAAAAGGAGCTAGAAGCATAGCCCATTTGGCCAATCGTCCCGACAACACGGTTTTTGATAAAATGTATCGTAGAGGATACGCTTTGGATATTAATATGATTTGGTGGGATAAAAGGTAATGTCGTAGCTTTTGGATGGCAAAGATCAACGCTAGACATATCTTCTCCATAGAGGAATAATTTTGTTCTGCCCCCACCATTGTTCGGCTGATGTAGTACAAGGCATTTTCCTTTCTGTCATCATTATTTTGAGCCAACATAGCCCCTAACGATCGCTCAAGACTTGCAACGTACAAAATCAAGGGCCTTCCTTGAACTGGTGCCATAAGAACCGGTGGATCGGTCAAGTACTTCTTGATGCTCTCGAGGGCATTTTGGCAAGCTTGATCTCAAACGAAGGGAACATCTTTCTTCATCAACCTTAAAAAGGGTTGACATCTCCCTGTTAGGTTCGAAATGAACCGTCGAATATAAGCAAGCCTGCCTTGCAAGCCTCGCAATTCACGGAGATTCCTCGGAGCTGGCATTTCCATGATCGCCTTAATTTTATCGGGATCAATTTCTATTCCTCGACCTCGAACAACGAAACCAAGAAACTTTCCCGATGTTACACCAAAGGCGCATTTAAGAGGATTCATTTTCAACTAATGCTTGCGCAACCTTTCAAAAATTATTTTAAGATCATTTATATGATCCTCCCTCTTCTTTGTCTTCACCACAAGGTCATCTACATAACACTCAATGGTGTTGTGAAGAAGATCATGAAAGATGACCATCATGGCTCTTTGATAGGTTGCCCCGGCATTCTTTAACCCAAAAGGCATCACAGTATAGCAATACGTGCCTAATGGTGTACGGAAAGCCGTTAGTTCTTCATCTTCGGGATGCATTTTGATTTGGTTGTAACCCGAGAATCCATCCATAAAGGACAAGGCTTGGAACCCTGTAGTGGAATCAACCAAGAGCTCGGTTATGGGAAGAGGGAACTCATCTTTGGGACATGCTTCATTTAAGTCCCTGAAATCAACACAGATGCGCAGTTGACCATTTTTCTTCTTTACGGGAACAATGTTAGCCAACCATATCGGGTATTGGACCTCCCGAATGAATCCGGCCTCGATGAGCTTATTGACTTCAACTTTGATTTGTACAGTCAACTCGGGCCGAAAACGGCGTTGCGCTTCCTTTACCGGCTTCTTTTCTTCCGAGATGGACAACTTATGCATTGCCACTTTTGGATCTAATCCAGGCATATCTTGGTACCCCCAAGCAAACACATCTCGATATTCACGAAGAAGCTCCTCATATAATCCTTTTTCCTTGTCTGTTAGAAAAGCACTAACAAAAATAAGTTTAGGATTTTCGACACTCCCAAGATTGATCTCTTGAAGTTTATCGACCGTGGCTTGAACACCATCCTCCATTTATGTTAACAAAATCCTGTCAGTCTTCGGCCGATTGACTCTCGCTAGAGGCCAACACCATGTTCACCTCCTCCATTTGAGTATCCATTCGATCCTCCGGCTTGCAAGTAGGAGCTTTTGACTTTTTTTTTCTTAAGCTTCCACTTTTTTTTTTTCTTGCCATTGACCTTCTTGTTCTTGGACACACTGGCTTCTCCAAGTCTCTCAAACCTTCTTGTTCTCCTAGTCTTCCAAAGACCGAGACTCGCGGAGCGTTCGTTGTCTCTTGCAAGAACATACTTTGCTCATGACTTGTAAGAGTCATAGGCTCTAAGACTTTGGCCGATAACAACTCGCCTTCCTGCGAAAGCTGCAAATCATCCATCAAGATCTTACTAGGGGGGTTTTGTTGGCTTTTGCATTTCCACGAGGGTTTTGTCACCTTAATTTTGACTTTTTTATCAAGCTTTGAAGAGACCTGTTCATCGGGCAACTTAGATGACTCGCCCTTGAACACTACCCTCGTGTCTTCATTTCTTTTCTCTCCGAAATGCCGATGAATGACCAACTTCTTCTTAGGCACAGATTGGTCAATCTTACAGAGAGGACAAGTTTAACTTGTCATTAAAGAATTCATGGCCTTCTCCGTGGCACTTAACGGCTTTTGACCGGGTTGGCGCTTGTATTTAGGTGTGTATTTGAACAACACCTTCGGACGAGTCACTTGCACCTCCTTCTTGCAAACAAGAGAGATTTTAGGCGGTGACAACTCTTTTCGGCCAATCTCTTCTTTTTGAGGACTTTCACTTCTACTGTCCTTTTTCGCTTCTGAACGAGTGCTAGGAGTACAATGCATCGCCTTGTAAAATTTGGCGTCCGCGTAGTTAACGCTTTCACCTTGAACAGGATCACTATCACCTCGGATAGTCCTCTCATTCCCGTTCTCATCGGTGTATTTTAAGCACTGGTGAAGTGTAGAGGCGATTGATTTGCTAGCATGAAGCCAAGGTCTTCCAAGCAACGCATTATAAGAAGTTCCGGCATCGATTACATGGAAGAGTGCATCTTTGTAAAGATCATCCAGAACCACTTTTAAGGCGATAACACCTAGCGCTTTTTGCCCCACTTGGTTGAATCCCTGAATAGTGAGTAATGTCGGCGATAGATGATCAACGGATAATCCCATTGCTTCCAAAGCCCGCAAAGGCAATAAGTTCACTGCGGACCCACAATCTAATAGGATTCTATTCAATTTTGTCTCCCCGACCATACCCGTTACATATAACGGCCTGTTATGGTCATTTCATCCCAATTGGAGATCTTCATCGGAGAAGGTTATACATGCCATGCAAGAAGCACAATGAACCGGAGGAGATGACGTGACTTCGTCGACCTCTACATGATCAACTTGGTCTTTATAATCTTCTGGATCCATGAGAGCTTGAATTAAAGCCTTCCTTAGGTCGGTCGACATTTGTAAAGCATCATATACACTTAGACGCGCGGGAATGCGCTTTAAGTGACCGATAACATCATACTTCACCTTCTCTCTGCAAGAAGCTTTTCGAAGAGATATCGGCATTCGTGGTGCAACATCTTTTGGATTAGATGCCCCAACCTCGTCACTTTGGCTTGGTATGGAAGCTTCTTTGTCAACCGCCCCTTCAAAATTTGTCGTCTTTGAGGTCTCACCAACGGGTGACTCCTTACCCTTTTATTTTTCATTGGGTTTAGAAGAAGACAACTTTTTTCCCGGCCGAAGAGAAATTTCATCGACCTCTTCTTCCTCGACCATGTCGGCCCATGAGGTCATGCAACACTGGACGACTTTACCTTCCCAAAATAATTCTTCATCGGAAGAATCATCGACAATTTCACCTTCTCGAAACAATTCTTCATCGGAAGAGTCATCCTCCAAAAACTCTTTTGGAATGTAATCCATAAGAGTGAACATCTTGCGTCCGGGTTGAGTATACTCTTCGTCAGACTTACTTTCGGGCCTCTTATTCTTCTTACCCTTCTTCATGTTTTTCTTCTTCTTATTTTTCTTTTCAGGCTTCCTACCGATCATCCTAAAGCCCGTAGGTCCTTCTCGTCGGGTGGTCTTTGAAGGAGACCTTTTCCGACTTACATAAACCTGCCACTTAGAACCATTCTCGCCCTCACCATCCGGCGGAAACGATTCTTCAACGTTTGTTTGCATCAATATGTCATATAAAAACATGCCACCTGGCCCGTCTCTTGGCATATCCGGATAGGCCCATACAATACTCACCTCCTTGCGCATTTGAAACTGCACGGGGACGGCCTTCGGAGGCAATGATACTGTAGGAATGGCGTCCTCTTTGACAACCTCCGACGAAGGGTTGCTCTCTACCTCTTCCGCTATCGATATAGGATTTGACGAAGCGGTTTGGTTTTTAGAGCTTACTCCCTTGATTTCAATCTCACCCTTGTTGATCATCCTCTCGACAATGTCTTTGAAAACATAGCAGTCTTCAATTGGATGACTAACAATACGGTGATAAGGGCAATACCTCGGATCACCCGTTTTGTTGACTTCATTAGGCCTCTTTGACTCCGGGAGAGATATCATTTTCTCTTTCATCAATTCACTGAATATACCCCTTACATCTTCATCATCAAAGGGATATTTCTTTTGCTTTCTCTCCTCGAGAGATAGCCTTTTAACAGTTTCTTTGGCCTGACCCTTCTCATTATCCCTAGAAGTACTCCCGGAGGGTTTTCCTTGGGGCTTAATGAAGGTGGCCACAGTGTTCTAAAAATCGCGCCTAGGCGCCGCCTGGGCGCCGCCTAGGCACTAGGCGGGACGGGACCTAGGAATTTTTAAGCCTAGGTGGTCCTCTAAGCGGAAATTCATCTAGGAACCGCCTAGTCCCGCCTAGGAGACGCCTGGGCCCGCCTAGGAACCGCCTGGTCCCACCTAGGCGCCGCCTAGACCCTGCATGGGCCCGCCTAGGCGCCGCCTAGTTCAACGATTATTCAATTTGAGCTTTTAAGCATATGATTAGTTGACTTAGGGGTTTTTTTATCCCTAAAGTCGGGATGCATTTGCTTTTTAGTCGAAATTATAGTTTTGGATTTTAAAAGGTTTAGAGTTGTTAGTCAGACTTGTACTTTTGCGTTTATTTACTTTAGTGTTAGTTAAGCACCGCAAATTTGGGTTTATGAGTGATACTACGGATTATTATTACATTATATGAATTATTGACAAGTGTTATTCATCAAAATATAAGTAAATAATCAAGTTTGTTCTAAGTCCGCCTAGGCGCCGCCTAGGCACCCGCCTAGCCGTCTAGGCGCTAGGCGTCTACCCGCCGCCTAGCGCCTTTTAGAACATTGGGTGGCCATCGATTCACCATTTTTCGCGGGTTTTCTACCCTCTTCTTTCCTTACTTCATTAACTTGAGGCCGACTCGCCCCGATTTTACGCCGAGCCAATTGGCGCTCAACATTGCAGGCCTTCGACACTAAAGCATCGAAAGCTTTAGGTTCTGCACTGCCTACATGCACCGCTAGCTCGAGAATCAAGTTGTTAGTGCACAGTTGCACACATGCTTCTTCACTCAATTTTTCCGGGCATTGCAGTCGCAAGCTTCTCCACCTTGCAATGAAATCATTTGCAGATTCATTTGGCCGTTGATGAGCATTTGCAAGATCCATGATGGAAACTTTGGCCTTTGAGCTCACAAATTGGGCCAAAAATTCTTTTTGTAGGTCATCCCAAGTATGGATCGACTCGGGCTGAAGCTGCGTATACCACGTAAGCGCGGATCCTCTTAATGATTGGACGAACTGCCTTATCAACAATTGATCACTTAAAGCAGTTTCTCCGCACGCGGAGTAAAAATGAGCTAGATGCTCGTGAGGTGAACCATGAATGCCGTCAAATTTATCAAAAGTCGGCCTTTGATAGTGCGGAGGGAAAGGAATTGCATCATAATCCGCAGGGTATGGCTTTCTATAGCCAATCACTGGCGGACTTTAGGAGATCTTAAATTCCCGAATCCCTTGAGCAATTAAATCCTTTATCTCTTGGGGAGAGATAGAGGAGCTACTTTCCTCTCGTCTTTGCTCTTGCCTGTTTTTGGAATTTTGCTGTTACATTTGATCCATGAGGAGCAGTATTTGGGCATCTCTTTCCTCCAAATTTTTCTGCAGATCCTGAAGTTGTTCTTCAACGGTTGAGGCTCCAGTAACCAGCACTGACATGCTTTCAACTTCCTCCTCGGACCCATCATTTGATCCGATACCGATGGCAACTGCCGTCGGAAACTCATCCTCATGAAACAACGAATCCGAATCTCCATATAAGGGAGAGCTTTGTTTCTTCTTTGGTATAGCTGGCGGACTTGGAGAACGGGTAACCGCGCCGGCATATGATGTGGTCTTAGACCTTGACCTTGTCATTGGCCCTTCATACCCCTCCATATAAATGGGGAGTGAAGTAGCTTTTCTTGGCACCACTATGCTCTTCCCTTTTTCATGAGCTTGAAAAGAGGCTTGAACATCCTTTTGAGGCTCCGTAGGCTTCAACACTTTGACCCTCGGAGCTTTGACTTTCTGATCTCCCTTCTCTACAGATCCTTCTCCGACCTCTCCCTCCGAATAGGAGGTAACCATGACTTGTTCCACATGGTTCATATCCCAAGGAATTGAACCAAATAAAATATGGCTTGAGCTTGCGGTTTGAGGTGCGATGATAGTCTTGTTTGCCTCAATGAGGTCTTTGGCGGCCTTCCATAGGGTTGCGTTGGCCAGGTCCAACGCCGGGGATGGGGCCAACTTGCGAAGTGCCCCAGCCTTCCCGCGCCGGGAGCCGCACTTTCACCCCCTTCTCCTCCGGGGCTTGCTTGCCTTCTTGGCCATTGGAACGGGTGGCAAAGAAGTTGCGACAACCCCGATATTCCTTTTTATGACATGGATGACGGGTTGTCGAACCACTCTCTCATCGGGCTTAGTGCCGCTCGAGCTGGCGGGGTAGCTACCACTTCGACGAAGTGCGAACCGATTGCCAGTTGGTGGCACATTGACCTTGTTCTCCTCAACCTTCACATACTTGGGATTTTTGCCCTCATGGCTCAAGAACTTCTTTGGCTTCATGCCCTCTTCCGAGACAAGCTTTGGGGACCTCACCACCCAGTTGGTAGTCTTTTCCTCCTCCGGAGCTGGCAGATCCCAGAAAACATTCTTGACTGGGATCTCCGCAGTGATGGAACCCCTACTAACCTCAAAGCGAACTCCGATCGACCGTCTCTTGATCCAACGACCCCCCTTCACCATGAAAGTGGTCGGTAGCTCATCAAAGTTCACAGTCGCAATTGGTGCCATTTTCCTTGCAACCAAAATAAATAGATAAATATTAGTATCGAATAAAACTAACAGATGAAAAGGTAAAAAGGGTCCCACCGTGCGTGCCAAAAATATGTTGGACAAAAATGCGCGAATAATCGTACAACACATTTTATTTGATTTTTAATATTTGAGTTCGACCCCTTTTGGTTATCCTCTTGATTCGAAGTCGTATCGATACCAAGATTTGTGTGGTTTTGGTGATTTGGGCTGCACCCGAAATTTGACGGGTTGCCTACGTATCTCTTGGAAGAGAATCAAGCCTCACGTAGTTCATAGTGTTTTAGTTTGTGTGTTTTACCCCTTTAAAGGTTTTCATGCATCATCGGATCGTATTAGGACCCACCTTCTCGGAAGGGTAGCCCTAACATAAATCACACTATGATATGCATGAGATTTTCTCGTGTATCATCCGAATAAATCGAGCACACCTTCTTGGAAGGGTTTCTCAACTTAAACGGCTATCATTTACACGGAAAATCACGTGTATTTAATTTAGAATTAGTTTTAACCCCATTTTCATTTTAAAAGTGAATTTAGGGATTAGCGACTGTACCCGACATATTTTGAGTTTTAATATCGGGTTACCTATGTAGCCGTTTTTACGGCGTCAAGTCTTTACGTAGTTCTTTTCTAGAATAAATTTGATTTAATTGGTAACCGGTGACTGAATTCGGCGTATTTAAAATTTTATACCGAATTTCCTACGTAACTCGTAAAAGAGTATCAAGTCTATACGTAGTTCTGAATGAAAACAAATTTGATCGTTTGAGGACCGTGTGATTGAACCCGATGAGCTATAGCTTTGTACCGGGTTTCCTACGTATCTCTTAGAAGAGAATCAAATCACTCGTAGTTCCTTTTAAAAATCAAGTTTATTTTGTGAAACTCGATTTGAAATTTTGACTCCGTTTTTATTGAAGCCGGTTTGATATTGACCCACTAGAATTAACCGACAATGAATATTTGACGAGTTTAATTTTATATTTTGATTAAACTCGAATTCTTAATTTGTGTCAAATATAATTCTTATTTTTTTATGGGTCGGTTTTGCAATTAAATAAAATTCCTTTTGAATAATCGCATTTGTGTACAATGTGTAAAGACTCACTGCATAAATCTGTTTAATGGGCAATGTGAACTAACGTTATTTGCAAGATGTAAAGTCCATCTTTCCTTTATATAATCCAGCCCAAGTTTTTAATCGTTAGCAATCTATAACATTTTTGTCTTTGGAAAGCTAAGCCCATCTCAATTCGGTCTCCTCAATCTTTGTTTTATGTGTATTGCTACTAAAAACCGGGTTCACTCAGCTAACCCAATTCGGTCAGGCCTTTTTTTTTATAGCAAAGACGCTCTTTTCTTTTTTTTTTCATCTTCCTCCAAGCTCTGGTCAAAGCGAAAGAAAAGCGTCGTTGTACTCCTCGGCGGCGACGAGCCTTTTACCCACAACTTCGGAGCCCCAGTTTTGGTCTATTAAGACGGAGGAGAGCAGGGTAAGATCAGAACGGCCTAAGCTTGAGCCAAGACAAATTCCCGACTCAAATCTCTCCAATTAGGTATGCTTTAGGGTTTTTTTTTTGTTTGTGAATTCCTTCCAAATTTCTCATCCAATCCGATATTTAGGTAATTTGTAGCCTAAATTTCAGATTCCTAACTAAACCCCCTCCCAATTGAATGTCCAATTTCGAAACTTTGATTGGTTTCATTTTCAATTTCTAGGGTTTTAATTTGGGTTGTTTGGAGCATTTTGGTTGGAGCGATCAAAAGAGGAGACTTGAGGCTTGGGGGCGGTGAACCGATCAACAAAGAATTACCAAAAAGGTATGTGGAACTGCAAATTTTAATGACAGATTTACTTCTCTTTTTTTTTCTTTTGTTGTCAATCGTTCAGCTTTTTTCAACGCCTGAATTAAGCTTAGTTAGACCTGCACTTGTTTTAATTAGAACTTTTCTTTTTGCAACATTCCATTTTGGCTGGCTTCGTGTATTTGCCTGTTTTGACAAATTTTTGGCAAACATTCAGGAACTTCAAATTTAGTATTTTGTTCACTGATTTTTGTTCCAGATTGTAGGAATCAGTCGAGTTCATTTGTTAGAACTTCATTTAGGGAAATTTTAACATAACTCAGCCTCTAATTAGGACAATCTTTGTTATTCTAAAGTCCCATATGTATGACTGGAATTTTTTCTCTGTTTATATGAGATCGCTAGCTGGCCTGTTTAGGAAAATTAGGCAGCCTTTCGCCCTCTTTTAGAGCGATTTACTGATCCCGGAACCCAAACCCTTTCTTAAAGCTCAATGCTTTATAAGAGGGGGTTCCGAGGATCACATTCATGTAGCCATTGAGTTTCTTTTGAGCAAAAATCAGCAGCATTTTGCCTTGATTTAGGGTTGTTTGATGATTCTGAAACCCAAACCCCTTTCTTAAAGCTCAATGCTTTATAAGAGGGGGCTTCAAGAATCTCATATATGAACAAGACCGGAGGTACAGGACTACCTTCTCTTTCTTTCTTGTCGTTTGCTGAAATTTGGTGCTCTCTTTCTTTTTTTTTCTCTGCAGTAAAACTTCTTTTTCTTGCCTCAAAACCTTGGACCCCAAACTGATGCCCCACCTTTGGCTTTTATAGGGGGGGAAGTAGCAGCAGTTTCCTAGCCTTATCCACCTCCCACGTTTCTTTTTACAGTTCTTTTAAAACTGCAGTAGTTAATGTGCAGTTTAGCAGTTACTCAATTTAACCTTGCTGGCTTTTCTTCTTTTTTTTTCATATATTTGTTTTCATTTATACATGCCTATATAGCTGTCCTATAGCATGAGCCTATCCCACCATTTCTGTGGCTTTATTTCAGCCCATTATAGTTTAATTTTTATGCATCATTTTAATGACCTTGTGCTTTCTTCACTTGCCTTTTCAGTCGGTCACCCCACCTACAACTACCAGAGTTTGCAAACAAGCTACATTTGAAGACCCAACAAGTGACTTTTGTAGAAGTTGGTGAGCCTTGAACATTTGGCATTTGGAAAATGTATTAGCTTTTTACACTCATCATCGAGTCTTGTAAAACAAATGGAATGTTTGAAGTGTAATACACACATTTGTTTGACATATATATAATGCCTCGATGCATTTCCCATGAATGAATATGTATTTGTGTTGAATATCCTTGGCATGAAATTTCGCCCCCGAACACTGGGCATGAAGGACACCTGTCCAAAAGAATCTCGCCCCGAGTGATGTAACGACTGCGTCTCGAAAAGAACACAACGATAGTAAAGACGAACGAGACCTGCCCAAAGCTACGCAAGAAGGACATCTGTCCGAAGAGATTCAGCCTTGTACTATATGAGGACTGCGTCTTGGGATGAGTACGAGAACAGACTGTTCTCGACATGTATCCCCGACGGTGGAAAGGTGTGCATGAACCCGTGACGATCGCGACCGTGAAAATGAAAAGTTATCGAAATAAAGAAAGGGGGAGGGAATGAGCCCTCGGCCTAAGAAGCACCACTCCTCCCACGCCCAAATGGAATCAGACTCATCTCAAACTGCGTTTTACATGGTGATCTTCCAAGCAGAACAACTACTACGACTCTGACTTCCCCTAGCGTACGATCTGGCCCGGGATGACGCTCGAGGGAGATCATCCTTCGATCACGATCATTCCAAGAACACAGTGTCGAGGTCGGTCGAGACAGGGATGGGATCTATTGGCTAGCCGAAGGATGGGAGGGCTTCGTCGCCGCGAATCGCGTACGGGTGGGGGTTGTCCTTAAGTTCACCAAGGCTAAAGAAAGAGTCGGATACAAGGTTTCTGTGGTCGACCCAGATCCCCACTACGCAGGACTTTCCCCCATCCGCATAGACTAACTCGCTCACATCTCAATTTTCCTTCTTCGGAGACCTGTTTCCCCCCGCGGGTACTTTGAGATGATGTAAGAGGATTTTCCTCGCCAACTTTGTTTTTTTTGGAATAAAGATCGCATTTACCCATGATCAGTATCGTTAAAATCTTTTTCGTACCCCTAGAAAAAAAAAGGGGTCGGGGTTTCCGACATAGGCTGCCCAGCGAGGTCACGGAACCTTTGAACTCCCTTAAACGTGGAACAAATACATCATCCACGTAAAGCGGAAACACCTGACCTAAGGCCACGTGTACGAGACACCCCCCTAACGATGAGTGTTATTAGAAGAACCATTTTCCATGGAATCCCACACAAGAGAACCACCACCGAAGAAGAATAACCATGGGGACCGAAGATTCGCCTAGGGCTTTCTATCGGTTCATCACCCGGGAAGAGCAGTTGCGAAGGCTACAACTGCCCCAATCGTATGAACGATTGGGGGAAGATATTCACGAGCTCGTCCACCTTTAGTAGACGACAAGGGATCATACTGGTACACAAAGGGGTGGACGAATTTCACTCTCTCTAACCGAGTATTCGTCGTATCCGCGCTCCTCTTCGTCTACGAGGACGGCTCACACTTTCAGGTGTACGTGTCCTACCCGAATCCATTCCCAGCCACGGAGGGCAGCACGGTTCAGCTGAGGAGGGACTCCCGGAAGTAGGGTGCAGCCTAGGTAATGAGACCGGCCAGCAGGAAACGAAAAAGCTCGATGTACGGTCCTTTCTCACCTCCGAAACTGAACGTACCCGAGAAAAAATAAATGCTTTTGATGTAACTTTGTCATTTCCGAAGAAACTGTAAAAACTCCCACTCACGAAACGGACAGAACGGAGATCCCTTTTTCAGATGTCCTCCTTCACGAGGAGTCTTTCTTAAGAAGAAAAAAGAGGAAAATATAATAATAATAAAATAAAATATATATAAAGAAAAAAGAAGAGGAGAATCTTCGAAAAACGGGAAGTAAATCTCTATTTGAGGAAGGTAGGAACATCCTCTATAATCAGGCCTTAGAAGAGTCTTAACCAAACACCTCTTACCCAAAGACAATGTAATCTTCTTGCCTGAAGGAAACAGAATGGCTGCCGGCAAAACACCCGAGCCTCTTTTCTCAGTTACGGGTAGGGGCCCAAGAGATTTCCTCCGATGGGTGCAGAATGCCACATTCACACAAAGGATGGTAAGCTTTCTTCCCGAAACTCACCATTGATCCTTGGTATTTCTTAACCTGTATTAAAACGCAGAGAGATTTTCGTGGATGCATCCGCTACCGGCCTGCTTCGAGGCGGAATTTGGGCTGACAGGCGTCAAAAGGATCTCGCTGACCAACGGGCGAAGAAGAAGGGGGATGAGCATTTGAGTGGAACGAGACGATGCCGGGGAGCTCTGGCTCACACAAGGACGGAGTACCTTCGCAAGATCAAGAGATATCAAAATAGGAGGGGTCGTGACCTTCCACTACCTCGGCAACTCACGCTTTGAAGTTTGCGTACTTCCACCGGAAAACATCAGAACCTCTGAAGACGAAGGCAGCGAGAGCACCCACTTGTAGGGAAACCAGTCATCATAACGCGAAGTACCATTGTTTAAAACCGTTCCTCGAAGAAGTAAGCACTTATGAAAGCTAATGACGTTATTCCTAAGCGGAAACTTTGCAATCTATTTTCCGTGAACAAAATAAATTACGTGTGAACAGAAGCCACCGCGAATGAGTTTTCACACGACCTCGCACAGGGGTCACCACCCTTAAAAAACCCAAAAGTAAGGCACAAAACACAGTGTCGTTGTTCTTTCACCGGAAGAAACGATAATGAAAATGAAGCAAGTGTTTAAAAAGAAACTTCACAAACCATCAACACTGTTATCCGCGTTCTCATTTTCCTCAAAATTCCAATCCTCTCGGTTCTCACTCGGGGGAAAGGTCTGGAGAGGAACGCCAGGGTTCTCCGTGGACTTTCACAGGCTTTGATGAATCCCCGCCTTCATGCTCATGAAGAAGCACTCCTTGTACCTATATTGGATGAACTCTTGCCCGGCATCCTCGTTCAGCCATTCCGGAACCGCACTCCGCATAAAGTCAAGGCCGTTTGGGGTCTTCACCCAGTCATCCATGAGCTTGGTGCGGTTGTGCACAACTTCCAACCAAGAAAGAACAATATCCCTATCCGTCCGGGCTCGGTATCTTTCCAGCTCGATCACGCGGCGATTAGACTCTACGACAGCATTGCTCAGCTATTCATTCGATGTGACCAACTTAGCCTCTAGCTTGGCATTTTCAGTAGCGGCGCTGGACTGAAAGGAAGATAGGGATTGCTGGGAAGACTCGAGTTGAATGCGCATCATCTCCAAATCCTCAGACGGTTTGCAACTTTTGGCTCTCTCTGGAGTCGAGATCTGTTCCCTCTCTTCCAACCGTTGGCGAAGGGACTCAACCTCTTTTCACGGCATCTCCGCCTCCAGCAGCCTTGCTTCATTCGTTCTAGGTTCTCCTCAAGACCACGAGCATGTTGGATCAGGCGTAGATACCTCCCCCAACCGCTATGAGTGAATACACATCCCTGATTGCAAAAAGAAAGAAAGGGGGGAACTGCTCATCAGTCAACTGGTCCAGGTATTGTAGCTCCGCCACCCCGAGCTCCGGGGGAAACTCCAGCTGGTTGAGGACTTCCGAGTCAAAGGCAGGCATCCGGTAAGGCGGGCGGTTCTGGGCATCTACGTGGAAGACCGACACATCCCAATCAACTCCCTCCCGAATATGGAAAGGGCACGACCTCTTCTTTTTTTGGAAAAGGCTTAGAAGCTCCCGCCTCGGAAGGAGAAGTGGGTCGAGGCGCCGCCGGGACAGCCAAGAAAAGAGGAAGAACTTCGACAACAGGGGAAGCCTCTACATCTATCACTTGGTGCTCAGTTTTCACTAACAGAACAGAAGAGGAAGAGGCTACAACCGCGGTTTTCTCTTTCGACGCTTTTTTGCTTTTCGGCTTAGGAGAGGACGTTTTAGGGCGCTTCAGAGCCATCATCACATCAGTAGGAATATTTCTCTTGGCAGACGAGGATGGATCAGAGGAGATCTTCGCGGCGTCCACCATTGCCTTTAAGTCAAGAGCGTCTGGAGAATAATAAAAAGGAAGTGAGACTCAGTACAAAACAAACAAAGTGGAAAGAAACAAAAACAAAAGTTTTTCACGAATCCACCACAACCTATCCGCGGGTGGGGAAGACTCAGGCCTGTCATCTTCAGCCTCAAAGGAGACACCACATCCCTCCACGAGGGCTTCGTCCCCACCGTGAAGCTCCACTCGATCTCCTTCAGATCTGCCACTTCTTTTCTCTTCACGCGAGTGTAAAGGCACGGCTCGGTGTGGAAGTTCAGAACATGACGAGAAGGATCCCGGACTAGAAACCATTTATCCCCTACACTCGATCTCAATCCTCTCGGAATCACACTCCGAGGATCTCGACCCTTTGACACCTTCTCCTCTCACTAGGGTGTCACCCTCGGCTTCTCACCAAAGGGTTCGCTCTTAGCCTCTCACCAAGAACTCGATCCTTAACCCGGAATCATATGAAGCTATTAGTGGCTCAAACTTTAACTAAACTCAACTTGACTTAATTTAAAATGAAGTTCTTACAAGAAATATATAGAATGAAAATGTAGCCCCCAAGCATCGCTAATCGATGTGGGATTCATTTAAATAGAAATAAAAGCATGAAAATCATTCAGATTTTAACTTCTGAAAAGAATGTCGAATTCGAGCATCTTCAAGGCTGATTTAGGAGACATATTCTCTATAGAAGTTGTAGCCGGTTAAAATAGCTTTCCAACAAATGCTCAACGGCTTCAATCGGAATTTTATGCAGCCCAACAGAGCCAAAATACGACGGTGTCGCCACGTAGTTTTCTCAAACGAGGGTTGATGTTTGGCTCTAGAGACAAAGCTTTGTAAGATAAAGCCGTTGAACTCATTGACGATTAGGATCACATCATCCTCCTCCCCTTGAAAAGGATTCGTCCTCGAATCCGTGATGGAAACGAGCGACTTCTTCGAACATGCTTCTTCTTCCTTGATCGGATCTTGAATCCCCTCTTCTTCATGAATTGTGAAAGGCAAGCAACAAGGAATGAAAGGGTTTGCATCCAACCACTTAGTCGACATGGAATTAAGAAAGATAGGTACCTCGGTTGGCGTCCGTTTCTCCTTCTTGGAAAGCGCAACATTAGAAAGTTGGATGATTTCCTCATCTTTCTTAAGCTCAGACATGATCGAACCATCTTTGGACTGCCCTTCTTTAATCTCAAGTGCTTCACCCATGACGGTAGAGGATGCCGTCCTTGAAGAGAGACGTGGGGCTGTTGTGGGCTTCGATAGCGTCGACCCCAATGTGTTGACGACTTTTCGCATTTCCCGTACCTGTTGCATTGACTCTTCTGCGAGCTTGCGGATCTCTTGCCAAGGTGGTTCAACTTTCTTCTTACGTCGAGCCTCATCCTCTCGAGCCCTTCTATTTCGATATCTCCTCCGGAGCTCTTGATCAGTTACATCATATGTAGAACCATCCATTTCGCTCCAATGAAGGTACCCATCATCATAGGCTCGAATGGCCCATCGGATGTACTCTTCGGACAAAAGCTTGGAACTCGTCTTCTTGAACATTTTGACTAGGAAGAAACCACTCAATTATCGAAGCTCGATGGACTCGAGTCGATTAGCTCTAATACCACTTGATGAGACCCGAGGACCGGGATCGACCAAGGCTCGAGCTTTCGAACACTCTTTTTTGTGGGGCTAAATTTTGGGTTTATGGAAACTAAAAAATAGGGATATGTGAAGCAAGATTCGCAGGCCTCTCACCCTTGAATCCCCTACACTCGATCTCAATCCTCTCGAAATCACACTCCGAAGATCTCGACCCTTTGACACATTCGCCTCTCACTAGGGTGTCACCCTCGGCCTCTCACCAAAGGGTTCGCTCTTAGCCTCTCACCAAGAACTCGATCCTTAACCCGGAATCATAGGAAGCTATTAGTGGCTCAAACTTTAACTAAACTCAACTTGACTTAATTTAAAATGAAGTTCTTACAAGAAATATATAGAATGAAAATGTAGCCCCCAAGCATCGGTAATCGATGTGGGATTTATTTAAATAGAAATAAAAGCATGAAAATCATTCAGATTTTAATTTCTAAAAAGAATGTCGAATTTGAGCATGTTCAAGGCTGATTAAGGAGACGTATTCTTCACAGAAGTTGTAGCCGCTTAAAATAGCTTTCCAACAAGTGCTCAATGGCTTCAATCGGAATTTTATACAGCCCAAGACAGCCAAAATACAACAGTGTCGCCACGCAGTTTTCTCAAACGAGGGTTGATGTTTGGCTCTAGAGACAAAGCTTTGTAAGATAAAGTCGTTGAACTCATTGACGATTAGGATCACATCAGATCCACTATTGGGACGCTGAGCTTTTCCTGGTAAAAGTTCTTATGGGTGACTCCGTGGCTTAGGGTGGGTTGAACCCCGAGCTCTAAGCAGCGCATGACGAAAGAAGTAAAGAAGAGCCAACTATTCGGCACCAATTGGGCACGGCTCAAGCCACAAGCCTTCAGACAGCGCTAAAATAAATTGTGAAGAGGGAGTCTGAACCCCTGAACCAGTCTTTCAATATATACAACCAAGCAACCTAGGTAAGCGTTGAAGCTCTTTCCACCCTCCGCAGGAAGACACAACACCACTCTCTCCGACAAGGGAAAGACCCGCACGATTACGCCCAGGTCCTCTAGAGTAGTGAAGATTCCTCCACCGCGGTCCTGAGCATTGGGTGGGGTGGTGGGAATCGCCCTCTGCGGCAGAACAATCGGAATAGGACCCGCTGGGGATGGATGGAAATCCCTTCTAAAGGGACACACCGCCAACACGCCCTCATTGTACAAGACCGGATAAAAATCACCCAGTATTAACGAAGAACGGCACTCAACCGGAAGAAGGACATGCTCGGCCGGTAAGTCAGTTAAGGAATCCCAGTCTTTGTAAAAATGCTGAGACTCAGGGGATTCTAAAATTGAATCAGACTGAGAAGAGGTAGAATTCGCGGGAGAAGAGGGCTCATCGAGCACTCGACCCGGAGAAGAATAAAAAGAGGGATCCGCGGAGGTCTTCGGCTGGCGTATGGTGACCTCTTCGGGAACGGCGATGCCTCCCATAAGAACCTTGCCCTCCGATTTCCCCGAAGGCGGGTTTTTTTCGATAACATGAACACTACCTGAACTACTTTGGGAGTTCGACATGACGAGGTCGGCTTAGAGATTGCTAAGAAGAGGCGATTAAAGAGGAAACCTATTATCCAACAAGAAATAAAAAGTATGCCCGAGAGATCCCGCGTCGAATCCGCTTTCAAGAGAAATGAAATAAAGACTAGGAAGATAGCGAAAAGAGAGAGGCACGAAAAGAAAGTAAAGGAAAGCATTTTTACCTGAGCCATCTGAGAGGAGACGAGGGCTGTAAAAAATAGACATCAATCGTTTAAACGGGCCTAGTATAAACAAGCCTAGAAAGCCCATTTAGGCCCAATAGGGTCCTTTTTCCCCGTTTCCTACCCTATAAAACGCTGAAAGCAATGGGATCAGAAGGATAACTTCGAACTGCGGCACGATCTTTCAGGTCCCCCCACGGCTCGAGGAGCTGTGATGATGCCCAAAAATAGAGGAAAAAAGGGAAAACGAAAAAGCAAGAAAAGAGGAAAAATTGGTCATCGCGGACGAAACTAGCAAAAGGTCCGCGGATATAAGCGGCATGCAACCAGGACAGATGTCAAACATACCTACCACCCACGCGCCCTTCTCTGTGGAACGCGTGGCAGCCATAAGGCGACAAGTTGCTGAAAGGAGGAAATGCCCCACTCAAAGAGAGAGGCGGGCATCCACTATATAAACGAATAGGCACTCTAAGATCCTGGCTTTTTCGGAAAACCAAAAGGAGGGTCTCGATCTACGAAGAGAAGGGAAATGAGACTAACAATAGAATACCGATTTATTCGCATAATCGTCGCATAACACCATAATCTCCCGGGAGGCGAGGATCCAGGTATTAGAATTAGGGGTTGTTCGAATACTGCCCTGTCTCCATCCATCCTCTCTACTCTAGAGCGGGAACCCATCCTATCCGGAGGGGTTTGATGAAATCGACGCCCGAAAGGCAGAACGAACCGCGGATAAGGGTCGGCAGCGCCAGGCTCTTGTCATCCGCCAATCGCGGATATCCGAGCCTGGGAAAGCCCGTCTAGAGACATGAGGTCACCACGGAACAGGTAGAGGTTCTCCCCCCTAGGATAGTAGTGTTGTGAGATCATAAATATGGGGAGAAACTTCAGGTAAGACCGTTGACCAACTAAAATCAATACACGTGGCTCAACCTCCCCCACGGGGACGTGGAGGTGGGTCTACCTTTCAATTGCGGTTTTATCAGGATCCAAAATCGAAAAAGCCGGAAATCGGCCCACGGCAGGGGCCGTGCAAATGGCGGCACGCGTCGCCTATGTAGTGACGGATTTCCCCCGATTGACTTCAATAATCTCCAATGTCGTCCTTCCTTGCTCTTCTCTAGCTTCCTTCTTAGCCTCCATATGCTCCAAAAGAAGTCTCTTAAGCTCTTCCAAAGTCCCTGCAAGGTCGAAATGTAATTCTGCAGAATAAACACTAAAAAGGCGTAGATTTGGAACTCGAATACTTCACAAGCAATGATATACGAAACTAGACTCAAACATAAGCAAAACCAATATCTAAACACAATAAGAAATACCTATAATGCCTATATGAAATATGCATTATCAAATCCCCCTACACTTAAGTCTTGCTTGTCCTCAAGCAACCATAGGACAAAAACATCATCTACGCATTCCACTGAAAATTCTTTCATAACTTTACTGATCAAAAGAAACTTCATTACTAGTGCAAATATAATCAAGGCACATAAACGTCATAACATGTATATATGGGATCAAGATGCTTGCATGCTCAAAAATCCAACCTTACCAAGAATAAAATGTGTATCTCTCACTATCATGTGTATATGCTTTAAGCATACACTCATCTCAATTTTATATACAAGCATCAACTCGAATATTGACATTTATATTACAAAATACATAAAAATATGTGGCTTATCAAAACCATAAGTCATAACATCACAGTTTAGCTTCATTCTCCTCAATCTTCAAAATAGATTCCATAACCCACTCAAAATCTCAATACCCCCGGAATAAGGGTAAGGTTTATCATAGGCTAGGAATAATAATTTTGTGGAGCTATCAATAAAATAGGCTTAATGCTCAAATTGGCTTCAAATAAAGATATAACATAAGGCAGACATGGATAAATATGTGGCTAAAAGGTTGCCTCTATCATTTGAACTTATCAAGCAATGACCATGTATATAATCGACTTTGAAAATAGATAACCTTGGCAATACTCAATGATAAATGCATAGGAAGAGTAAATCACACAAGAAAAGCAAAAGAAATATGGGTGTATCCCTTATAAGGCCAAAAATATCTCATTGGGACAAATTTTTGTCGAATATCAAGCATGCTCCCAAACAAAGATCATACATGCTCAATTACATATGCCTAATCATATTTCATATAAAAACCAATTTTAAGACAAGGTCAAATCACTCCAGAATTCTGTTTAATTCGCAGAATTCGAGGCATTTTACAACAATTCTACAGAAGGTCAGAAAAGCTCGGAATTGGCTATAGGAGTCCAAGGTCAAAGCAGCAACGGAACCAGTCGAATGGAGCTGAGAAACCAGACTACTCGATCTCGAGTTGACCTTACTCGATCTCGACGAGCTTGTCCGAGCAGCCTTGGTCGACAGAGCCTGATCGAGAAAGCCAGACCAACCCAGCTCCGGAAGTCTACTCGATCTCGACAAAGCCCTAGTCGAGATCGACGAAGCCCTGTGCCACACCCGGAGTCGACAAGGAGAGAAGCTGCCCGAGAAGCCGAGGACGAGGATGTCGAGCAACCCTACTCGATCTCGACAAGCCCTGGTCGAGATCGACGAGCCACCCAGAGGCTGTCCGAGTCCATGCCGAGGAGCTCTAGTCGACACCATCAGAGAACCATCTTCGACCACCCTAGTCGATCTCGAGGAGACCCTAGTCGAGATCGACGAGCGCCAGGAGCCCACATCCGAGCCTATCGAGCAGAGCTAGCCGGGAAGTCCAGTCGACGAACAATCTTTGTCGAGGTCGACGAGCCCTTGTCGATGTCGAGTAGACCAGTCCTGGAAAACGCGTCGGCGAAGTGCTGTCCGACTAGAGTTGGGATTCCCTGGGGCCGAAGAATGAAGATTCTATCCAAATTTGATCAAGTTCTATCTATGGAAGGAGATCTATCAAGACATGAAGACTTACCCACTTTAGAATTATCTTTTCCTTGTTGATTTATTTCCTTAAAGCATTTTATTTATCTTTTAGTCTTTTAGATATAATTTTAGATATAGATATAGGTATTCTATCCTTGAGTAGAAAGGATTAGAAGCCTATAAATAAGGCCCATGGGGCTCAGTTTTATTCATTCAATTTTAGAGAGAAACAAGTAGTTCCACAGAGAAGTTTAGGAGATCTAAGGTTTTTAGGGTTTTTGGCTTTCTGCGAAAGTTGATTGCCAGGATTGTAAAAGGCTTTGAATATAGTTTTATGCAAGTTATTTCTTTTCATTCAATGTCTGCGATTGCGATGAGGCGTGAGTAGTCCACCCACAATCCACCCACTTCTGGGGCTGGGGTGAGCCCGACGGTGGCCATGTGAGGCGATGCAATAAAGGTCAGATCTTTTTGTGCGATTCATCTTTTATCCCTATGAGCATGATTCTTTTGCGAGAGTTGAAGGTGATCCTTGTTTGTATTTTTGAAGCGAAAGTGATCTTAATGCAACTTGGATTAATTATGTGAAAAAGGGTTAGTAACAATTAGGGTTTATGCGAAAGCCTCTATATCCCTATTTGTTAATAACGAAAGTTATTTGATGGAAAGCATGATCTTTTATGCCTTTGTGTGTTACTTTGCATGGTTATCATTGTGGTGTTGATACCCTGGTCTTGGGAGTCTTTTATTATATTGAATTTATTTCTGTCAAAATTCTTAGTTGTGTTCGAAATCTGTGAATTTAAGTTTTCTGCAACCTTAGTCGACGTAGAGTAGAGCTAGTCGATCTCGAGTAGGTTGTACTCGATCTCGAGTACGCTTGGTCTAGGTCGAGTGAAGTTTCTGTCTTTTGTCGATTTCTGAAGTTTCTGTCTTTACTTGCCCTTGTCGATCTCGAGTGCCGGTTCTCGAGGTCGAGTAGCTTGCTGATTTGCTTTGTTCTTTCTTTTCGTTTACTGTCTTTGCTTCTATTTATGTTTTGCTTTTGTTTGTTCTTTTCTGTTTTATTTGTGTTTCTTTCCTTGCTTCTGTGTTTCTGTCTTTTCTGCTATTCTGTCTGTGAGATCTACAGCTACCTAAGAACTGTTGACGTGCTTCCTCGTGGATTCGATCCTGACTTTTCTCTTACTACAACGGGAGGAAGTCTTGTATTTATTTGCTGAGACAGGGAAGTCAGTCTGAACTTTATTTCATATTTATTTCATACTTGACCATCCTCCTCCAAGAACAAATTGGCATCGTTGCCGGGGAAGCAATAATTCACGCCTTAGGTAGTTAGATCTCATGTTTTCTTTGAGTTTTCTTCTATAGGTATATGCAGGGCACCTTCGAGTATTTCGAAAGGGAAAGAGCAAGACAATATGCAAAAGAATTGGAATATTTGAGATGGCTATACATATCGTTGATGAGGAGGCATGGCTTGAGGGTGTACGCGCATTTAGGAAGCTCCGAGATTCGTGCCAGAAGCCCTAATCCTGCTAGAAGGAGAATCTGAACCTGAGGTTGACCTTGACCAACACCTAGTCGATGTCGACCCATCTCCAATCGATATCGATCTATCTCTAGTCGATACCCAGGTATGTCCTTCCGCTATCTCAATTCCAACTTTGCCCTCTGTCTTTGAAAAACCATTTGAAGAACCTCTAGAGGAAGAAGATCCAGAAAAGATGAAGTTGGACGTCGTTGACCATGTTGTTTCAAAGTCACTTTTGCCTTATAAGGTGAAAGCTATCCCCGACGATTTTGAGCAGTCGATGTTCATATTCAAGTATGGGGTCCTTGCAAAGTGGTTTGAAGCTCCGCACGATGAGGTGGAAATATCTCTTCCCACTCCACCATTTTGCTGTGGTGGAGACGCGCAAACAAATCAACCAATGGAGCGGAAGAGGTATGATGATGAGGTATGCAAATTTCCTTTATATATTCCTTTATGCATGCCAGCTGGAGCCCAGGAAGATGGATGGGTGGAGCCATGGAGCGTCCACTCGGGGAGGTTCAAGCTTCTTCACATGATGACCCCGGATGACATACCACGCTTCCCACCACCGGAGGAACCACTAGATCCACCTATACCTCCGGACAAAGATGAGCCAGGCTAAAGCTAAATGGAGAAGTCGGCCTAGCGACTATAAAATCTAGAGCATGTACATAGACATTTTAGGATTTTTTATTTTTTTTGGACATTGTTTTGCTTTTGGTTTTGGACATTTTTTTGGTTTTTGTTTTTTTTCATTTGTGGGTATATGTCTTCTACACTTTTCAGGTCCATGGATAGAACCAAGCTACATTCAGACTCGGCCCAGGCGGTTCTTTCATTCAATATTTAGAGACCCTGCACACCTGTCTAGTGAGTTTCTTCCTTTACCCTTGTTTTTATACAGTGAGGACACTGTAATGTTTAAGAATGGGGTGGGGGAAGGGCTTACTTTGTGCATATTTGATTTATTTGATATTATTTGTGCATTAATTCTTGAAATTGCTTATACATGGCTACTTTGGAATGCATTATAGATTTATGTGCTTATATATGCATGTTTTCCAAAGTTTGAAAAAATGACCCCCATTTGAAAATTTTTGAATAATGTCATGGAAGCTTATATTGAACTCGACGATGCAAAATTGGATTCATTAGAGATATAGCATGAAATTGCCTAGTAAAGGGAAGTCACAATGAAGAGCATTATTTATTGAAAACCATGAAAGGAGGTAAAATTTGAAGTTGCTTTTGACATGTTGCATGATAAGATGATGGAGGACTTTATATTTCCATATAATGCTCATTGTTAATTCCTAGCCTTACCTATGCTTATGCATCACAAACGCCATATTATGCCTTATTTCATATATTGCTCCACATGATCTAAAAATTGCCATTATTTACCATATCCGGGGATTATGTTGAGAATGATGTTACATTATGGAGATGTTATATGGTTGTTGTGTTTATCATTATTAGAGTTTGGAAGGAAATTGTTTGAAATATATGGAAAATTTAATGAGTGAAAGAAAATCCAATCACCTCAGGAGATAAAGGTAGATTGACCCTGCTCTCTCTGAGATAATAGTTTGGAGAGATGGGACACATTGTGAGGAGTCCAAAGCACTAAGTATCCGGGGCCATTCATGACACCCATGTTTGCGACTCGCGAGAAGGCAGTGCTAAGGTTAGAGAGGTAAAAGCATTATTATTGATAAAAGCATTATGAACGGTGATGAATGTTATGGAGAAGGAATGTGGAAACTCAAGTTTGGAAATACTCCATTTCCCCGGATCATTAGCACCACATTGCCAATAAATTGCCCACCTTTAGCCTTTTAGCAATCTACTCCTTATTTGAGCTTAAATTAAAGTCTTCTTGATTATCAATGCTCTGTCACGAATGAAAGTTTTGCATAACCCTCCTTTTGTGAGTAGATGTTGTTTTTATACATTTGCACATGCATGGATCTGTGACACAAGTACCTTTTCGAGGATGGAAATTGATTGCAGGGACATATAAGAATGAATCTAAAATGTTGAGAGTTTGATTTCTTCCCCTGAATGACAATTAAAAGTATTGCTTGATGACAAGCAAGCTTAAGTATGGGGTGTTTGTTGTGAGCTGAATTTGCCATCTTTTACATTACCTTTTATGTCGATTTTTGCATACATTTCATTCATTTGGGATAAGATAGTACAGAACCTATGTAGTTCATGTTTATTTGCCAAATTACGGAATCTACACCAGTTTCTGTTTAATTCGCAGAATTCGAGGCATTTTACAGCAATTCTACAGAAGGTCAGAAAAGCTCGGAATTGGCTATAGGAGTCCAAGGTCAAAGCAGCAACGGAACCAGTCGAATAGAGCTGAGAAACCAGACTACTCGATCTCGAGTTGACCTTACTCGATCTCGACGAGCTTGTCCGAGCAGCCTTGGTCGACAGAGCCTGATCGAGAAAGTCAGACCAACCCAGCTCCGGAAGTCTACTCGATCTCGACAAAGCCCTAGTCGAGATCGACGAAGCCCAGTGCCACACCCGGAGTCGACAAGGAGAGGAGCTGCCCGAGAAGCCGAGGACGAGGATGTCGAGCAACCCTACTCGATCTCGACAAGCCCTGGTCGAGATCGACGAGCCACCCAGAGGCTGTCCGAGTCCATGCCGAGGAGCTCTAGTCGACACCATCAGAGAACCATCTTCGACCACCCTAGTCGATCTCGAGGAGACCCTAGTCGAGATCGACGAGCGCCAGGAGCCCACATCCGAGCCTATCGAGCAGAGCTAGCCGGGAAGTCCAGTCGACGAACAATCTTTGTCGAGGTCGACGAGCCCTTGTCGATGTCGAGTAGACCAGTCCTGGAAAACGCGTCGGCGAAGTGCTGTCCGACTAGAGTTGGGATTCCCTGGGGCCGAAGAATGAAGATTCTATCCAAATTTGATCAAGTTCTATCTATGGAAGGAGATCTATCAAGACATGAAGACTTACCCACTTTAGAATTATCTTTTCCTTGTTGATTTATTTCCTTAAAGCATTTTATTTATCTTTTAGTCTTTTAGATATAATTTTAGATATAGATATAGGTATTCTATCCTTGAGTAGAAAGGATTAGAAGCCTATAAATAAGGCCCATGGGGCTCAGTTTTATTCATTCAATTTTAGAGAGAAACAAGTAGTTCCACAGAGAAGTTTAGGAGATCTAAGGTTTTTAGGGTTTTTGGCTTTCTGCGAAAGTTGATTGCCAGGATTGTAAAAGGCTTTGAATATAGTTTTATGCAAGTTATTTCTTTTCATTCAATGTCTGCGATTGCGATGAGGCGTGAGTAGTCCACCCACAATCCACCCACTTCTGGGGCTGGGGTGAGCCCGACGGTGGCCATGTGAGGCGATGCAATAAAGGTCAGATCTTTTTGTGCGATTCATCTTTTATCCCTATGAGCATGATTCTTTTGCGAGAGTTGAAGGTGATCCTTGTTTGTATTTTTGAAGCGAAAGTGATCTTAATGCAACTTGGATTAATTATGTGAAAAAGGGTTAGTAACAATTAGGGTTTATGCGAAAGCCTCTATATCCCTATTTGTTAATAACGAAAGTTATTTGATGGAAAGCATGATCTTTTATGCCTTTGTGTGTTACTTTGCATGGTTATCATTGTGGTGTTGATACCCTGGTCTTGGGAGTCTTTTATTATATTGAATTTATTTCTGTCAAAATTCTTAGTTGTGTTCGAAATCTGTGAATTTAAGTTTTCTGCAACCTTAGTCGACGTAGAGTAGAGCTAGTCGATCTCGAGTAGGTTGTACTCGATCTCGAGTACGCTTGGTCTAGGTCGAGTGAAGTTTCTGTCTTTTGTCGATTTCTGAAGTTTCTGTCTTTACTTGCCCTTGTCGATCTCGAGTGCCGGTTGTCGAGGTCGAGTAGCTTGCTGATTTGCTTTGTTCTTTCTTTTCGTTTACTGTCTTTGCTTCTATTTATGTTTTGCTTTTGTTTGTTCTTTTCTGTTTTATTTGTGTTTCTTTCCTTGCTTCTGTGTTTCTGTCTTTTCTGCTATTCTGTCTGTGAGATCTACAGCTACCTAAGAACTGTTGACGTGCTTCCTCGTGGATTCGATCCTGACTTTTCTCTTACTACAACGGGAGGAAGTCTTGTATTTATTTGCTGAGACAGGGAAGTCAGTCTGAACTTTATTTCATATTTATTTCATACTTGACCATCCTCCTCCAAGAACAAATTGGCATCGTTGCCGGGGAAGCAATAATTCACGCCTTAGGTAGTTAGATCTCATGTTTTCTTTGAGTTTTCTTCTATAGGTATATGCAGGGCACCTTCGAGTATTTCGAAAGGGAAAGAGCAAGACAATATGCAAAAGAATTGGAATATTTGAGATGGCTATACATATCGTTGATGAGGAGGCATGGCTTGAGGGTGTACGCGCATTTAGGAAGCTCCGAGATTCGTGCCAGAAGCCCTAATCCTGCTAGAAGGAGAATCTGAACCTGAGGTTGACCTTGACCAACACCTAGTCGATGTCGACCCATCTCCAATCGATATCGATCTATCTCTAGTCGATACCCAGGTATGTCCTTCCGCTATCTCAATTCCAACTTTGCCCTCTGTCTTTGAAAAACCATTTGAAGAACCTCTAGAGGAAGAAGATCCAGAAAAGATGAAGTTGGACGTCGTTGACCATGTTGTTTCAAAGTCACTTTTGCCTTATAAGGTGAAAGCTATCCCCGACGATTTTGAGCAGTCGATGTTCATATTCAAGTATGGGGTCCTTGCAAAGTGGTTTGAAGCTCCGCACGATGAGGTGGAAATATCTCTTCCCACTCCACCATTTTGCTGTGGTGGAGACGCGCAAACAAATCAACCAATGGAGCGGAAGAGGTATGATGATGAGGTATGCAAATTTCCTTTATATATTCCTTTATGCATGCCAGCTGGAGCCCAGGAAGATGGATGGGTGGAGCCATGGAGCGTCCACTCGGGGAGGTTCAAGCTTCTTCACATGATGACCCCGGATGACATACCACGCTTCCCACCACCGGAGGAACCACTAGATCCACCTATACCTCCGGACAAAGATGAGCCAGGCTAAAGCTAAATGGAGAAGTCGGCCTAGCGACTATAAAATCTAGAGCATGTACATAGACATTTTAGGATTTTTTATTTTTTTTGGACATTGTTTTGCTTTTGGTTTTGGACATTTTTTTGGTTTTTGTTTTTTTTCATTTGTGGGTATATGTCTTCTACACTTTTCAGGTCCATGGATAGAACCAAGCTACATTCAGACTCGGCCCAGGCGGTTCTTTCATTCAATATTTAGAGACCCTGCACACCTGTCTAGTGAGTTTCTTCCTTTACCCTTGTTTTTATACAGTGAGGACACTGTAATGTTTAAGAATGGGGTGGGGGAAGGGCTTACTTTGTGCATATTTGATTTATTTGATATTATTTGTGCATTAATTCTTGAAATTGCTTATACATGGCTACTTTGGAATGCATTATAGATTTATGTGCTTATATATGCATGTTTTCCAAAGTTTGAAAAAATGACCCCCATTTGAAAATTTTTGAATAATGTCATGGAAGCTTATATTGAACTCGACGATGCAAAATTGGATTCATTAGAGATATAGCATGAAATTGCCTAGTAAAGGGAAGTCACAATGAAGAGCATTATTTATTGAAAACCATGAAAGGAGGTAAAATTTGAAGTTGCTTTTGACATGTTGCATGATAAGATGATGGAGGACTTTATATTTCCATATAATGCTCATTGTTAATTCCTAGCCTTACCTATGCTTATGCATCACAAACGCCATATTATGCCTTATTTCATATATTGCTCCACATGATCTAAAAATTGCCATTATTTACCATATCCGGGGATTATGTTGAGAATGATGTTACATTATGGAGATGTTATATGGTTGTTGTGTTTATCATTATTAGAGTTTGGAAGGAAATTGTTTGAAATATATGGAAAATTTAATGAGTGAAAGAAAATCCAATCACCTCAGGAGATAAAGGTAGATTGACCCTGCTCTCTTTGAGATAATAGTTTGGAGAGATGGGACACATTGTGAGGAGTCCAAAGCACTAATTATCCGGGGCCATTCATGACACCCATGTTTGCGACTCGCGAGAAGGCAGTGCTAAGGTTAGAGAGGTAAAAGCATTATTATTGATAAAAGCATTATGAAAGGTGATGAATGTTATGGAGAAGGAATGTGGAAACTCAAGTTTGGAAATACTCCATTTCCCCGGATCATTAGCACCACATTGCCAATAAATTGCCCACCTTTAGCCTTTTAGCAATCTACTCCTTATTTGAGCTTAAATTAAAGTCTTCTTGATTATCAATGCTCTGTCACGAATGAAAGTTTTGCATAACCCTCCTTTTGTGAGTAGATGTTATTTTTATACATTTGCACATTCATGGATCTGTGACACAAGTACCTTTTCGAGGATGGAAATTGATTGCAGGGACATATAAGAATGAATCTAAAATGTTGAGAGTTTGATTCCTTCCCCTGAATGACAATTAAAAGTATTGCTTGATGACAAGCAAGCTTAAGTATGGGGTGTTTGTTGTGAGCTGAATTTGCCATCTTTTACATTACCTTTTATGTCGATTTTTGCATACATTTCATTCATTTGGGATAAGATAGTACAGAACCTATGTAGTTTATGTTTATTTGCCAAATTATGGAATCTACACCAGTTTCTGTTTAATTCGCAGAATTCGAGGCATTTTACAGCAATTCTACAGAAGGTCAGAAAAGCTCGGAATTGGCTATAGGAGTCCAAGGTCAAAGCAGCAACGGAACCAGTCGAATGGAGCTGAGAAACCAGACTACTCGATCTCGAGTTGACCTTACTCGATCTCGACGAGCTTGTCCGAGCAGCCTTGGTCGACAGAGCCTGATCGAGAAAGCCAGACCAACCCAGCTCCGGAAGTCTACTCGATCTCGACAAAGCCCTAGTCGAGATCGACGAAGCCCAGTGCCACACCCGGAGTCGACAAGGAGAGGAGCTGCCCGAGAAGCCGAGGACGAGGATGTCGAGCAACCCTACTCGATCTCGACAAGCCCTGGTCGAGATCGACGAGCCACCCTGAGGTTGTCCGAGTCCATGCCGATGAGCTCTAGTCGACACCATCAGAGAACCATCTTCGACCACCCTAGTCGATCTCGAGTAGACCCTAGTCGAGATCGACGAGCGCCAGGAGCCCAGATCTGAGCCTATCGAGCAGAGCTAACCGGGAAGTCCAGTCGACGAACAATCCTTGTCGAGGTCGACGAGCCCTTGTCGATGTCGAGTAGACCAGTCCTGGAAAACGCGTCGGCGAAGTGCTGTCCGACTAGAGTTGGGATTCCCTGGGGCCGAAGGATGAAGATTCTATCCAAATTTGATCAAGTTCTATCTATGGAAGGAGATCTATCAAGACATGAACACTTACCCACTTTAGAATTATCTTTTCCTTGTTGATTTATTTCCTTAAAGCATTTTATTTATCTTTTAGCCTTTTAGATATAATTTTAGATATAGATATAGATATTCTATCCTTGAGTAGCAAGGATTAGAAGCCTATAAATAAGGCCCATGGGGCTCAGTTTTATTCATCCAATTTTAGAGAGAAACAAGTAGTTCCATAGAGAAGTTTAGGAGTTCTAAGGTTTTTAGGGTTTTGGCTTTCTGCGAAAGTTGATTGCCAGGATTGTAAAAGGCTTTGAATATAGTTGTATGCAAGTTATTTCTTTTCATTCAATGTCTGCGATTGCGATGAGGCGTGAGTAGTCCACCCACTTCTGGGGCTGGGGTGAGCCCGACGGTGGCCATGTGAGGCGATGCAATAAAGGTCAGATCTTTTTGTGCGGTTCATCTTCTATCCCTATGAGCATGATTCTTTTTCGAGAGTTGAAGGTGATCCTTGTTTGTATTATTGAAGCGAAAGTGATCTTAATGCAACTTGGATTAATTATGTGAAAAAGGGTTAGTAACAATTACGGTTTTTTTGCGAAAGCCTCTATATCCCTATTTGTTAATAACGAAAGTTATTTGATGGAAAGCATGATCTTTTATGCCTTTGTGTGTTACTTTGCATGGTTATCATTGTGGTGTTGATACCCTGGTCCTGGGAGTCTTTTATTATATTGAATTTATTTCTGTCAAAATTCTGAGTTGTGTTCGAAATCTTTGAATTTAAGTTTTCTGCAACCTTAGTCGACATAGAGTAGAGCTAGTCGATCTCGAGTAGGTTGTACTCGATCTCGAGTACGCTTGGTCTAGGTCGAGTGAAGTTTCTGTCTTTTGTCGATTTCTGAAGTTTCTGTCTTTACTTGCCCTTGTCAATCTCGAGTGCCGGTTGTCGAGGTCGAGTAGCTTGCTGATTTGCTTTGTTCTTTCTTTTCGTTTACTGTCTTTGCTTCTATTTCTATTTTGCTTTTGTTTGTTCTTTTCTGTTTTATTTCTGTTTCTTTCCTTGCTTTTGTGTTTCTGTCTTTTCTGCTATTCTGTCTGTGAGATCTACAGCTACCTAAGAACTGCTGACGTGCTTCCTCGTGGATTCGATCCTGACTTTTCTCTTATTACAACGGGAGGAAGTCTTGTATTTATTTGTTGAGACAGGGAAGTCAGTCTGTACTTTATTTCATATTTATTTCATACTTGACCATCCTCATGCAACAACACTGGTCGAGTAGGAGCTGATCGAGGAAGCTGAAGACGAAGCCAACTCAACTCCGGAGTTCAACTCGATATCGAGTACTTTACTTGATATTGACAAACCTGAAAGTCATGCCCTGAGTCGAGGAGCCATGCCAAATCGAGAAGCCGAAGACCTGGAGGCGCCGAGCACCAGTTACTCGATATCGAGTAAACTACTCGATATCGACAACCCTAGCAGCGCCTGTCCGAGCCAGATCGGGGAGATATTGCTCGACAACACCAGGCCAGCAAGTCGATGACACAACATTACTCGATATTGACGAAAGTTGTCGATGTCGAGTAAACCAGACGCGCCTGTCCGAGGTAGATCGAGCACCAGCTACTCGAGATGCCGAGCCAGCCAAAGTCGACGACACAAGTTACTCGATATCGAGTACATTACTCGATATCGAGGAGATCTATCCGGAGCCGTGTTACGCGGTGAGCTGTCCGTGTCGAGCTGGGATTACTTGGAGCCGAAGGTGTCCGATTCTATCCGAGATCAATCAAGTTCTATCTATGGAGAGAAGATTTACCCACACATGGAGGATTTACCTTTTTGGATTTAATTATTTTATTCCATTTATTTATCTTTAAGCTTTTAGATATAGATAGATATTTCCTTCCTTGATTAGCAAGGGTTGGAAGCCTATAAATAAAGCCTTAGGGGCTGAGTTTAATTCAATTCAATATCAGGGAACACAAGTAGAGAGAGAAGGAGAAGAGGTTGTAAGTTTGAGTTTATTAATGCAAGTTAGTTCTTTTTCATTAAAGATGTCTACTATTGCAATGAAGAGCAAGTAGTCCACCCACTTCTAGGGTTGGGGTGAGCCCGACGGTAGCCATGTAAGGTGATGCGGTAAAGGTATGATCTTTTTATGCGATTCGTCTTCTATCCCTATGAGCATGATTCTTTTGCGAAAGTTGAAGGTGATCCTTGTTTATGTTATTGAAGCGAAAGTGATCTTAATGCAACTTCGGTTAATTATGTGAAAAGGGTTAGTAACAATTAGGGTTTATGCGAAAGCCTCTATATTCCTATTTGTTAATAACGAAAGTTATTTGATGGAAAGCATGATCTTTTATACCTTTATGTGTTATTTTGCATGGTTATCGTTGTGGTGTTGATACCCTGGCTTTTGAAGTCTTTTAGTATATTGATTTATTTCTATGAAAATCTGCGATTCTGTGTTCGAGAAGTTTGCAATTAAAGTTCCTATTTTTGTCGATCTCGGAGAAGTTTTCGTCGATATTGAGTTGATCTTACTCGATATCGAGGAGGGTTTTACTCGATACTATCTTTTCTAAGTTTCTGTTGCTGTTGGTCGATTTCAGCTGTCTGTTGTTGACTTGATGTAGTCGATATCGAGGACTGTTGCTCGATATCGAGTAGCTTCTGTGTTCTTGCTTTATTTTCTGCTTTTATCTGTTACTTCTGTCTTTCTTTCTGTCTTTCTGTTTGCTTTTCTGTCTGTGAGATTTACATCTATCTGAGATCCTCTTAAATGCTTCCTCGTGGATCGATCCTAACTTCCCACTCCTGCATAGGGAGGGAGTCTTGTAATTATTTGCTTGGGCACGAATCTGGTTTGATTTATATTTCTATATTTTGAACTCGATTTCCTCCTACAACAATATTCGTAGTGCCGACATGGTGAGGAACTTGGGAAGAGACCAATGAGGATGTCAAAAGATCAAGGAACAAACCAAAGAAGGATTAGAACGCGATTTGCGAAGCTAAGGAGCACATGTCTTCATCCACAGCGAAGTAAGGGATTAGATCGGCGCCGTTGAATGTAGCGCTTACGCCCATGTCTCCAGGAAGCTCCAGTTGGTAGGCATTGTCGCCCACTTTCTTCTTTGCCTTGAATGGTCCATCACCACGAGGTGCCAACTTGCTCTTCCGGGCTTCTAGAAACCGCTCCTTCCTTAGGTGCACCCACACGAGATCCCCGGGCTGAAATGTGACCAAGCGACGTCCCTTGTTGGCCTTGTTAGCATTATATTCAGCCTTTAGCTTAAGCTTCTCTCGAGTCCGTTCATGCAGTTCCTTAATGAACTCGACATGCTTATCTACCTCAAATGATTCTTTCTCTCTCATAGGATATGGAGTAAGATCAAAAAGGGTTAGTGGATTAACATCATACACACATTCAAATGAAGTAAGTTTAGTAGCCGAATGCATGGTTCTGTTATATGCAAATTCCACAGGAGGTAAGGCTTCTTCCCAAAACTTCAAATTCTTCCTAATTATGGCTATAAGGACAGTAGTGAGTGTTCTATTAGTCACTTCAGTTTGGGGGTGGATAGAAGTAGAGAAAAGCAATCTAGTGCCCAATTTATTCCATAAAGTTCGCCAAAAATGACTTAAGAATTTCACATCCCTATCACTAACAATGGTTTTAGGCACACCATGCAACCTAACTACTTCTCTAAAGAATAGATTAACAACGTTGGTAGCATCATCAGTTTTATGACATGCAATGAAATAAGCCATTTTCGAGAATCTATCCACCACCACAAATATAGAATCCCTCCCCTTCTTAGTTCTAGGCAACCCAACTATAAAGTTCATATAAATGTCTTCCCAATGGGTGGAGGGTGTAGGTAGTGGCGTGTACAAGCCATGAGGCATTAGTTTAGATTTGGCCTTTAAGTAATCAATACATCTTTTTAGGCAATGTTCTACATCCCTAAGCATATGTGGCCAATAAAAGTGTGATTTCAAAGTGTGATAAGTCTTATCTCTACCAAAATGTCCCATTAATCCACCACTATGGGCTTCACTAACAAGTAATAATCGCAGAAAACATCTAGGAATGCACACTTGATCTTTTCGAAATAAGAATCCAACATGTATATAAAAGCTGTCGTTTGGACCCTTTTCTAAGCATTTTCGAAAGATATCACCAAAATCAAGATCACTTTCATACAATTCCTTAATGTAAACAAATCCTAACACTCTAGAATCCAAAGGGGTTAAGAGAACATGTCTTCTAGATTAAGCATCAACAACCACATTGTCTTAGCCTTTCTTAAACTTAATCACATAAGGAAATGTTTCAATGAATTACATCCATCTATCATGCCTCCTATCAAGTTTATCTTGGCTTTTAAAGTGTTTTAAAGATTCATGATCAGTTTTAAGAATAAACTCGCTAGGCCATATATAGTGAGACCATGTCATAAGAACTCTAAAAAAAGCATATAATTCCTTATAATAGGTAGAGTAGTTAAGACAAGCACCTTTCAACTTCTCAGAAAAATAGGCTATAGGCTTACCTTCCTGCATAAGAACTCCACCTATGCCCACTCCGCTAGCATCACATTCAAACTCAAAAGGTCGAGTGAAGTCAGGCAAAGCTAGTAGAGGTGCGTTTGTGAGCTTTTCCTTAAGCGTGTTAAACGCCTTCTCCTGAGCTGCTTCCCATTTGAACTCACTACTCTTCTTTGTAAGCTCGGTCAATGGGGCTGAAATAGTGTTGAAGTCGCGCACAAAGCGCCTGTAGAAGCTTGCAAGTCCTTGGAAGCTGCGTACATGTCCTATGTTGGTGGGGGTCGGCCACTCTTGTATAGCTTTGATCTTTGCTTCATCAACACGCAGTCCATTAGAGCTTACTACAAAACCAAGAAAAGACACTTGTTCATTACATAGCTCACACTTCTTTAGATTAGCATACAAGCGTTCAATTCTCAGCGTTTTAAGCACTTCTCTAAGGTGTGATTCATGTTCATTAGGAGACTTGCTATAAATCAGTATATCATCAAAATAAACAACAAAAAATTTCCCAACGAAGTTTCGAAGCACATGATTCCTTAAGCGCATAAAAGTACTAGGTGCATTAGTTAAACCAAAAGGCATAACCAACCACTCATATAATCCTAGTGATAGAGCATATTTAGTATTGCATAATATATTGCATTTAGCATAATTTAGGTGTGAATATTGCATTTATTTAGTTGAATTTGCATTTTCAGTTGTTGAGTTAGAAGAGGCGGAATTTACATGATTTTATGGTTTATTTCAGGAAAAGTATATTGGAGGTGAAATGATATTGAAAAGAGCGGAAAGAAGTTAAAGAAGTACTTAGGAGCTGCTGGAGACAAAAAGGAAGAAGCTCAAAAGAATCGCAGGCCGCCCCGCGACATTGCTGGCCGCCCCGCGACATTGCTGGCCGCCCCGCGGCTCGAAGGAAGAAATGGAGAAGTTCGCAATCGTCGGTCGCCCCGCGGCCTGACCTGGCCGCCCCGCGGCCCGTGCAGGGACTAAACTTCGATTTCTGATTTTTACTTAGGGTTTTATTATGTTATTTTGGGCCGAATTTCTCTAGACTATTTAAGGCTTTTCTAGTTATTCTTTCATTCACCTTATGCACTTTATTCCATTGTTGAGAGCGTCGTTCAGCATGAGCAACTAAACTCTCAAGGTTTCGCCTACAATTTGGATCTTTGATTGTTGAATTGTGAGTTTCTTAATCTAGTTTTTATTCCTATTGCAATGTTTTGACTTCCTTGTGCTTAATTGCTTGAATGTGTTTTATTCTCTCTGGCTTGATCAACTAGTTAGAGTAGATTCATTCAATTGCTAGGGTTTTGCAGATTCCTCGTAGCGAACCTTAACCCCAAGTGGCAATCATATCCCTTTAGGACTCGTAGGACTAATTGGATGTGTAGGAAGTTGAATACATGTTGAATATCGACTCGTAGCTTGATATTATGTGTACCTTGGTTAATTCATAATCTTAATGCTATCTCTCGGTTGAATCTTAACTGTGTTAGGGTTATTTAGAGATAAGGGTTGCTATGACTCGTAGGACTAGTAATTTACATAAGATCTGGACAAGGGCATTGATAGGAAAAGACAAGAACTAGAGGCTGAAACAAGGATCGAATTCATCAATCAAAGTGATAAATTGTATGTGAACCTATTTCTCTCCACTGAATTCTACAACCTATTTACTTTGTTTGCTTGCTTCCGTTTTGATAAAAAGCGGACCTTTTTCACACCAAACCCCCCAATTTCTCCTCTTAGCGATTAGAATTGACACTCGAATTGAATAAATTTCCCTGTGGATCGATCTCTTGCTTACACACTATAATAGTTTTGAGTTTGAGTATTCTTTGGCAAGAACAACGACAGGTTTTCCTCTTGTCAAATTTGGCGCCGTTGCCGGGAATTTCTTATCAATTTCTTGTGTTTAATTTTAATCGCTAACTTTTGTATATATTTACATCTAACCCCGTCGTGGACCTATCTTACGGTTCACGACACCTTATTACTAATATTTCTAGATGTTGAAGTTATGGCAGTTTCAGGGAGAATATTTTCACAACTACCTCACAAGAGTGCAAAATTTATTTAACATCCGTTATTCACGGGGTTTCCGAGATAGTTTGCGAGATGTGGTGGTTTGCGTTTTTGAGGGCATGGCTCCTCAGACTCGAGAACTTGCCAGGTCCATAAATAATGGAAGCTTTGCTGGTTTATGAGTGTCGGGATTATGGGATCTTCTCTGCTACATGGGTGATCAATCGGCGGAGGAAGAATCCTACAATTTGACGTTTCAACCAATGGAGTACTCCGACCCATCCATGGAAGAGTCAACCATTATCTTGATGGAGCAGATAGGGCAATTACGTGAGATAGTGAATCAAACTGGGGAAGCTATGAATCAAAATGGGGAAGCAATTATCCGACTCTTTAAGACATTGAAGGAGTTGATAGTTCAACAATGTCATATTCCTCAACTTGATGAAAGCCAAGATGCAAGCAACGATGAATTCTCTGATAATGAAGAAGAGCATCTAGTGGTTATCGATACGAAATCTCAGGGGACGTCCCTAGAGATTGAAGATGTTTCGATGCCCCCTTCTTTCGTAGAAATCATCCCCAACTCGCCTATCAAGGAGCCAAGTCTGGAACTAATTTATGTGGTTCCCGAACAACAAACTGGTACTTTTTCCAAATTGGGAGATTTTGGTGAATATGTTGATCCATGGAGCCACGACTTCAACAAACCACCAACAGAACTGTGTTGGTGGTCTTACATACCCTCGAGGGAGAATCAAGCTTAAATGAAGGGTAAGTTGGTAATGGTTCTCATTGATGAATTTCTAATTATCAATTGTTTCATTTTCAGTGTGCATTCGAATATCGGTTGGGCACGAGAGTTTGATTTGCTTTTGAGGGCGCTGTCGATGTCCGCTTGAGTCTTGAATGAGGGGATGAATATAACGTCGAGCCAACGACGGTAATCAAAGGCGCTGCTTGGGAGGCAACCCAAGGTAAGTATTTTAGACTCTATTTTATTTGTGCATTTTACTACTTTTGAGGTTAGTTTTGGTTTTTGTTTGGGATACTAACGTTGCAGAAAGGAAAAGAAGAAGGGAAAAGGGCGAAAAAAGACGGGCCGCCCCGTCGCCAGCATGGCCCGCCCCGCGGCCAAGGCGACGAGCGAAATCCTTCGAGGAATTGCCGGTCGCCCCGTCGCCCACCCTGGCCGCCCCGCGGCCCCTTCCGGATAGAAAAAAATTTTGGGGCCCACTTGCCAAACATAATAAACCCTAACCACTCCTTTTTTCTTTCCTCTTTCTCACATAGCCGCCCCCTCGCCATTGCTTCCTCTTCATCTTCCTTCTTCATCCTCTTGAAACTCCATTGAAGCACACCTCCAAGTTTCCTTCTTTCACCAAAATCATCCTACCTTCTCCCAAATCTCCACAAAACTACTCTTTTCTTCCACTCTCATCTTCCTTCTACACAAAAACTCTACCCCACAACCTCATTCTCCTAGATCTACAAAAAACCGCCCCTCCCAAGTTTTTCTAGAGTTTTTCTTTCGGATCCACACCTGAGAAGGAAGGTTTGGGACGTCGGAGAGCAGATCCGACGTCGGGGAACACAGATCCAACAAATCTCTGGCCGCCCCGTCACCTGTGAAGCCGCCCCGCGGCCATCCTCGTCGCCGGCCGCCCCGTCGCCACCTTCGGCTGCCCCGCGGCCACTACAGAGGCCGTTTTTCATGAGTTTTTCTTTGATTTCTATTCTTTTGGGTAATATTTCTTAGCTTCGATTCACTATGTCGAGGCCACATGGAATGAATAGAAATCAGAAGGAGAGATGGACTGCGTTGAACACTAGAAACTTCTTTGTAACGAAATTCTTTCATGAGTCTACCTTGAGATTATTACAGATGGATGTCTGCACTAGGCAGCTATTAGAGCATGGGGGCCTAGGAGGGTTTTTAGAGAAGAATGCTCCTACTTACCCGAGTTTATTTAAGGAGTTTCTAGCCACTTTGAGTGTGGGATGTACATCCATTGAGTTTCGATTATTGGGGAGGGATCATGAGATGTCAAAGGAGAGATTGGCACAGATTCTGGGTGTTACTGTTGCGCCGACTGCTGGTTGGCTTGATGTCTGCAAGGGAGAGGGCCCTGTGGCTTTCTGGATGGCATCTACTAGGGTGCCTTTTGAGGCCAAGAAGGGCCAGTACAACTCCAGCATTCGACATCCTGCCCTACGACTTATTCACAAGGTTCTGGCAAACACTTTCTTTGCTCAGGCCGAAGGATATGTCATTCCTATGGTGTCTGATGCAAGAGAGCCCTGTAGTGCCAGGTTGGGTGGATCTATTTCTGACGAACTGCAAGGATATCCTGGATAAGCGCAACAAGGTGACCATCAGCTTTGGGGGTCTTATCACCCTCATTGCTCGCGCATGTATCGATATGAGCGATGTCCATGACATTCAGCATGGCTCATTTCTGTATGATGAAGCCCAGCTGAGGAAAACTGGCCACCTGGAGGGTAGAGCACCGATGTGGATCTGGAGGGCAGGCCATCAGGGGAGGATACAGTTGAGATTGCCCCGTCATCTCCCATTTGGCCCTACTACTGCTGATTTTTATATGGGAGATGAGATGGATCAGGATGATGATGATGAGGAGGAGGAGATTCCTGATGCTAAGGAGGAAGATGCTGAGGATGTTCCCAGAGTTCAGACGGATTTTGGAGGAGCTGGACCTTCTGGTACAGCTGGAGGTGCTGGTCCAGATTACTACTCGCTGGCATAGCAGATGGATGATATGTGTTGTAAGGAGTGAATCAAGTATGAAATATAACGAAAATAGATCAAACCAGACATAGGCCCCAGCAAATAAATACAAGACTCCTCCAATGCAGTAAGAGAAAGTCAGGATCAAATCCACGAGGAAGCACGTCAGCAGTTCTCAGGTAGCTGTAAATTCTCACAGAAGCAGCAGAAAGACAGAAACACAGAAAAGAAAGAAACAAATAAACCCGGCAAGGGCAACTAATACAAAAGCAAAGAACAGAGCAAAACAAGAAAAGACAAAGCGAAACAGCAAATAAAACAAGGACACAGAAGCTACTCGATCTCGAGTAAGATGTCCTCTAGATCGACAAAGGTGGGTCGACAACAGAAAATAGAAACAAAAGCAAACAACTCGACGAAGACAAGTGTACTCGATCTCGACAAGCACTACTCGAGATCGACTAGGGCATGCAAAGACAGAAACTTGAAAATCGACAAGAAACAGAAGCAAATCAACTCGACTAAGACCAACCCCTACTCGACCTCGACAAGACACTACTCGAGGTCGACAAAGGCTCCTCTATGTCGAGTACAGTAAAAGACAGAAACTTTAAAAGAGCAAATTTTCGAACTAAAACTCAGATTTTCTGACGAAATAAATCAATATGCTAAAAGACTTCCAAGGCCAGGGTTTCAACACCACAACGATAACCATGCAAAGTAACACATAAAGGCATAAAGGATCATGCTTTCCATCAAATAACTTTCGTCATTAACAAATAGGCATATATAGGCTTTCGCATAAACCCTAATTGTTACTAACCCTTTTTCACATAATTAATCCAAGTTGCATTAAGATCACTTTCGCTTCAATAACACAAACAAGGATCACCTTCAACTCTCGCAAAAGAATCATGCTCATAGGGATAGAAGATGAATCGCACAAAGATCTGACCTTTATCGCATCGCCTCACATGGCCACCGTCGGGCTCACCCCATCCCCAGAAGTGGGTGGACTACTCACGCCTCATCGCAATCGCAGACATTGAATGAAAAGAAATAACTAAATTGCATAAAACTATATTCAAAGCCTTTTACAATTCTGGCAATCAACTTTCGCAGAAAGCCAAAACCTTAAAAACCTTCGAACTCCTAAACTTCTCTGTGGAACTAACTAATTGTCTTTGAAATTGAATGATTAAAACTGAGCCCCATGGGCCTTATTTATAGTCTTCATTCCCTAGCTATTCTAGGAAAGAAGATATCTATCTATATCTAAAATTATATCTAAAACTTGAAAGGATAAATAAATTGTTTTATGGAAATAAATCTAAAAGGAAAAGATAAAACTAAATAGGTAAGTCTTCATGATGTTGATAGATCTTGTCTCCCATGGATAGACTTGATGGAATCGGATAGATTTTCGGCCAAATCGACTCCTTCGCGCCCAAGGAATCTCAATTCTACTCGGACAGGTCTCGTCGAGAACTTTCTGGAAACGGATCTACTCGACCTCGACCACAGCTCGTCGACCTCGAGTAGGGTGGTTCGTCAACTGGACTTCCTTGGCTAGATCTGATCGACGTGCTCGGACCTGGCTCACTGGGCATCGTCGACCTCGACAAAGCCTTGTCGATCTCGAGTAGGATGGCTCTGTCGACTAGGCTTCCTCGGGTTGGTGTGCTCGACTGGCTCGGATCTGGACTCAGGTGCTTGTCGACCTCGAGTAGCCCTAGTCGACCTCGAGTAGACTAGCTTGCCGACTAGGTCTTCTCGAGTGACTCTGCTCGATGGGCTCCGGATCTGGACTCAGGCGCTTGTCGACCTCGAGTAGCCCTAGTCGACCTCGAGTAGACTGGCTTGCCGACTAGGTCTTCTCGAGTGACTCTGCTTGATGGGCTCCGGATCTGGACTCAGGGTCTCGTCGATCTCGACAAGGCGTTGTCGAGATCGACTAGAGCGGTGCTCTTCCTTTCCGCTTCCGCGAGTTGCCTCTTCCGCTGGCAGCGAGTTTTTCCGCGGCAGCGAGCGGTCCGCTGCAGCGAGTCGAGTCGCTGGCAGCGAGTGCTCCTGGTCATCCTCGGCTTTGTCCTCGGCTTGTCGACCAGCTCTTCAACCTCGGGCGTGGCGCTGAGGCTTCGTCGATCTCGACCAGTGGTCCTCGAGATCGAGGAGGGTCCGGAGCCGGGCTGGTCTGGCTTGCTCGACCAAGGTTGCTCGGACAGGCTCCTCTATGTCGAGTAAGGCCTACTCGAGATCGAGTAGCCTTGACTCTCAGACTGGTTCCGCTGCTTTGACCTTGGACTTCTGTAGTGGTTTTCCGAACTTTTCCGACCTTTTGTAGAATTGCTGTAAAATGCCTCGATTTCTGCAAATTAAACAGAAACTGGTGTAGATTCCATAATTTGGCAAATAAACATAAACTACATAGATTCTGTACTATTTAAACCCAAATGAATGTAATGTATACAGAAATCGATATAAAAGTTACTGTAAAACATGGCAGATTCAGCTCACAACAATATGTCTCTCCAGCAGAACACTATGTGGGAGCATCAACAGATGATGTCGCGTCGTCAAGACGCAATGTGGGAGAACCAGCAGCGGATGCACCAGCGCCAGGACGCGATGTGGGACCACAACCAGCAGTTGTATGTTGAGGTCGGCGACATTCGTCAAGATGTACGTGGCTTGACTTCCCACCTCGAGGAGGTCTCTGAGAGCCAGGCGGCAATCCAATGGATGCAGGAGCAGATATGGCAGAGGCAAGAGGACTTCTATCGATTCGCATATCCACAGTTCCCACCCTATCCGCCGCCTCCACCACCTCAGCAGTGAGCATGTCAGTTGTTTTTTTTTCCCTTTTATTTTTATTTTGATGTTTTTGTTCTCTTTTCTGCATTGAGGACAATGTCAGAACTAAGTGTGGGGGAGAAGACTTGCAAACTCTCTGTATTTTGGTTCTAATTTGCACTGCATTTTAAGTTTTAAGGTTGCATGTTTATTTCTATTGGTTGTATGCATATTTAGTTCTACCATTATTTCTTATTCTAAAAAAAATGAAAAAAAATAGTTTTAGTTCTTGCATTATTAGGAATAGGTCTTTTTTCCCCATGTGGATGCCGTTTGTCCTCTATATTTTCTGTTGAGATTTATGCCCCATGATGTGCTTGGATTGTTGAAGCCTTTGATATATGTTTTCTATACTATTTGGTAGGCATGATTGATTAATAATTGAGCACATAAAATCTTGAATTTTTGGGTGATCTTGAAGTTCTAGACATGACCTGGTGAGCTTATTTTGGCCTATTCAGGACTACACTTTATTGAGTGCTCTTGCTTGTTGTGTGTACTCTCTCCAATTACTTCCTCTTTGACTTGCATTGAGATATCTTGTTCAAGCATGCATATTATGATTTCTACACATGACTTCAACATGATTGAGGCACCTTTATTAGCCCTATTTGACTCTTTTCCCACCTTATATATTATCCTCTGCTTGAAGCCAGTTTGAGCCTGATTGCCTATTCTTTTATAGCTCCACAAGAATTTTCCATAGCCAATGATAGCCTAACCCTATCCGGGAATTTAGGACTGGTTGGTAAATATCTATAGTGTGGATGATGGTTTGTAGTGGTGGATTGTATGTTGGAGGTGTATTTATGAGATATTTGATTCTTGCTAGCTTATTTATTACTTGGGACCTATGGAGGATAAAATTCACTTAGGGGTAAAAGTCAAGGAAAATCATTTGATATAGCATGAATGATTGAAAAAGAAAAAAAAAAAGAAAAGAAAAAAAAAGATTAAAAGGAATGAGTTGAGTATGGTTTCTAAAGTGTTATACTTGAGATTGGTGTTGTTTGGAATTATAGAGATTTGGTATGAGAAGTTATGAGTGGTTTTATAATTTGGTAGCTTCCGTAGTTCCCGGATTTTGAGCACCACATGACCAAAATTGTTCCATACCTTATATGTGCTACCTTGGCCCCATTACAACCCAATTGAAAGACCTCATGATTTTTGTTGTGTGTAGAGTCACCAGCGGTGGAGATTTAGAACACTGGTGCAAGGCTCTTGTAGCTAAGTTTTTGAAGATTGAGTTTTGAGCGTAAACATTTAAACCTAAACACTTGAGCGAGAGTGGAACACATCTCCTTTGTGAGGTCTAGAATGGATATGGTTGCCTGATTTCATTGATTATTCCAATTATGTGCTATGATGTTATTAATATTTTGTGTTTGCTAGTTTTCATGCACTTAAAGAATATTGAGGTGTGGATACATGAATTGCTATTCTGTGGGGCTGCAGATTTAAGTTTTCAATTGCTTGAGGACAAGCAAAGGTTCAAGTGTGGGGGAATTTGATAGAGCATATTTAGTATTTCATAATATATTGCATTTAGCATAATTTAGGTGTGAATATTGCATTTATTTAGTTGAATTTGCGTTTTCAGTTGTTGAGTTAGAAGAGGCGGAATCTACATGATTTTATGGTTTATTTCAGGAAAAGTAGATTGGAGGTGAAATGATATTGAAAAGAGCGTAAACAAGTTAAAGAAGTACTTAGGAGCTGCTGGAGACAAAAAGGAAGAAGCTCGAAAGAATCGCAGGCCGCCCCGCGACATTGCTGGCCACCCCGCGGCTCGAAGGAAGAAACGGAGAAGTTCGCAATCACCGGCCGCCCCGCGGCCCGTGCAGGGACTAAACTTCGATTTCGGATTTTTACTTAGGGTTTTATTATGTTATTTTGGGCCGAATTTCTCTAGACTATTTAAGGCTTTTCTAGTTATTCTTTCATTCACCTTATGCACTTTATTCCATTGTTGAGAGCGCCGTTGAGCATGAGCAACTAAACTCTCAAGGTTTCGCCTACAATTTGGATCTTTGATTGTTGAATTGTGACCTTAATCTAGTTTTTATTCCTATTGCAATGTTTTGACTTCCTTGTGCTTAATTGCTTGAATGTGTTTTATTCTCTCTGGCCTGATCAACTAGTTAGAGTAGATTCATTCAATTGATAGGGTTTTGCAGATTCCTCGTAGCGAACCTTAACCCCAAGTGGCAATCATATCCCTTTAGGACTCGTATAGGACTAATTGGATGTGTAGGAAGTTGAATACATGTTGAATATCGACTCGTAGCTTGATATTATGTGTACCTTGGTTAATTCATAATCTTAATGCTATCTCTAGGTTGAATCTTAACCGTGTTAGGGTTATTTAGAGATAAGGGTTGCTAGGACTCGTAGGACTAGTAATTTACATAAGATCTGGACAAGGACATTGATAGGAAAAGACAAGAACTAGAGGCTAAAACAAGGATCGAATTCATCAATCGAAGTGATAAATTGTATGTGAACCTATTTTCTCTCTACTGAATTCTACAACCTATTTACTTTGTTTGCTTGCTTCCGTTTTGATAAAAGGCGGACCTTTTTCACACCAAACCCCCCCAATTTCTCCTCTTAGCGATTAGAATTGACACTCGAATTGAATAGATTTCCCTGTGGATCGATCTCTTGCTTACACACTATACTAGTTGTGAGTTTGAGTATTCTTTGGCAAGAACAACGACAGGTTTTCCTCTTGTCACCTAGTTTAGTCTGAAAGGTTGTTTTCCATTCATCACCCTCTTTCATTCTAATTTGATGATAGCCACTCCTAAGATCTATTTTAGAGAATATAGAAGCTCCATGCAATTTATCTAGCATTTCATCTAAGCGTGGAATAGGATGACGATGTTTAACAGAACAGTAATGTTGTTAATAGCCCTATAATCTACACACATTCTTCATGTACCATCTTTCTTAGGGACTAATAACACGGGCACAACACTAGGACTTAAGCTTATTCGAATATAACCCTTATCCAACAGTTCCTGGACTTGGGTTTGGACTTCTTGGGTCTCAGTGGGATTCATACGATAAGCAGACCTATTAGGCAAGGCAGCCCCTGGAATAAGATCAATTTGATGCTCAATTCCTCTAATAGGGGGTAGACTTGCTAGTATGTCATCGGGAAACACATCTTTATACTCGTTAAGTAAAGCGAGTATGTTTGATGGGAGAGAAGCTTTAAGCTCTTCGCTCAACATATTCAAGCTCTTACAAAGACACGTAAGGATGGTTTCTCCATCCGCATAATCGCCTATGAAAATGTGCTTTTGGAAGCCAAGAACACACCCTTAGGCCGATTCTGAGGATCCACTTGGCTCGACTAAGCCTCCTTATCTAACTCACCTTTACTTACCTTGCCCTTCTCAATCTCGTTAGCCACTTGTGTAGGCGTCATAGGCTTGAGAATGACATTCTTTCCCTGAAAAGTAAAGGAGTATCTATTAGTAAACCCATCATGAATAACCTTATGATCAGATTGCCAAGGACGACCTAATAGAATATGACAAGCTTGCATGGGCACAATATCACATAAAACATCATCTTCATAATGTCCTAGTTTAATATGCACTTTAACTTGCCTATTTACTTTCAAGTTTCCACAATCATTCATCGAATGCAATTTATAAGGTCTAGGGTGTTGGACAGTAGATAGGTGTAATTTCTCAACCATTTCTTGACTAACTAGATTACAACAACTACCTTCATCGATGATCACATTAACAACCTTTTCTTTAACTATGCAGCGAGTATGAAATAAGTTTTCTCTTTGATTATCATCACAAGGTGTAGGAACAACACTTAAAACTCTCCTAACAATCAAAGACTCTCCATGTTCATATTCGACCCCATCATCATCATTATCATAACATAAAAGGTTGAGATTCTGATCATTCTCATTAGCATGCTAATCATGTTCATCACAAGAACTTTCATATTCATATTCTCCTAAGTGATTAATCATGAGAGTTTTCCTATTAGGGCAATCCTTGATATAATGACCTCTACCTTGACTTTTAAAGCATACAATATCTCTAGAACGAAGGGCAGAAGAGTTAGGAATACTCCCTTTGGGACCAGTAGATGTCCCAGACAATTCACGTCCAGTCCATGGACCTTTACCCTTGTCGAGGGGCTGCTGGGGCTATCGACATTCACTCCTCCCTTGAGGCTACTGAGCTCGCTCTCTAAAGCCCACATCCGAGCGCCCTTGGGGCTGTTGTGGCCGAGATTGGCGTCACCCTTGCTGTTGGCCACTCGACATTCTATTACCTTGGCTCTTGTAGCGTTGTCCATTTTCTACTTTAATTGCTAAATGTAACAAATCAGTAGGAGTAGTATAGGGAAAATAATCAATTTCATGAGCTAAAGTGGGATGCAAGATCCTAAGATATCTAGCATTAGTTTTCTCATGTGATTCTACAACATTAGCTCGAGCCATGGTTTCTTGCATAAGGTTAAAAGTTTCCTCAACAGTTTTATTACCATGCTTAAGGTTTTCTAATCTTTGTATAAGCTCTCTATCATAATGTTGAGGTACAAACCTATATATCATTAATGCTTTAAGTTGATCCCAAGAAGCAACAGGTGCATCAAGGGCTCTTCTTCTTTCCTTAACTAGATTATCCCACCAAATTAATGCAAAACCTTGAAATTCTAGGGAAGCTAGTTGTACTTTCTTAGCATCTGAGATATTATGACAATTCCAGATTTGATCCATTTTAATTTCCCAATCAATATAAGCATCTGGATCCTTCTTACCATCAAAAGGAGGAATTTTTACCTTAACCTTACCTATACCGTCGTCATCGTTGTACCTAGGTGCTCGATTAGGATTTCCTCTTTGATTCCGTCTTGGGTGTCGCTCCCAATACTCCTCTTCTTGGAAGTCGTCATCTTGCTCCGAGTAATAGAATTGTTCTTGGTAGCCGCGTCCTCTTCCCCTTCCTTGTCCTTGACCCTGCACATGAACATACTCATTATTCCTTTCATTTATCCCACCTCGTGGAGATTTGTTTTCATCAAATAAAGGATTATTCACATTAAGATTAGGGTTAGGGTTAGGGTTAGGATTAACGACTTCCCTTTCATCGCGAGGCGGTTCTTCACGCCTTTGCTCTTGCTGACCACCTATGATGTTGGAATCACTAGGCCTTGAACTCTCCAAAGCCGCCATCTTGGCTTGTAGTGCAGCCAAGGTTTCCGCAATAGTGGCCATATTGTTGACCACTGTATTGAACTGCTCGGGTGTCACGGTTGCACTCGAGTTACCCTCATTGATGGGGTTGTTCTCATTGTTAACCTAATTATTAGACATTGCAACAAAGAGAAAAGAAACAAGGAACTATGTTAAGATTAGTAAAATATAAACAGCTCACAGTTGTGTTTCGCTCACACTCCCTCTCTGATTGATATGTCATGCTTGCTAGGGCAATTCGCTTTGGGCAAATCAACAACCAAGCTAAAGAACTTAATAATCAAAGTATGCAATCAAGAGAATGAATGAAACAAACAGCAAGAAGTACTCGACAAGGGGCATGAGTACTCGACAAACTCAAAGAGAACACTTGATCAAGGAAATCAATGCTCGACAAGCTCAAAGCAAGCAACTCGATGTGGCTTTCAGGACCTGTTTTCGACAAGAGAATACTCGATATAGGGAAAGAGTACTCGACATAAGGCAGAAAACAAGCAAAGCAACTCGATCAGTGAAGGAGAGAACTCGACAATAGGCTGAGATCTCCTCGACACAAACACAACAACACTCGACAATGGGGAGAAGTACTCGACACAGCAAATAATCAACTCGACAAAGCTTTAAACAAAGAGAAATAAAATAAAAACTAAGAAAGAAGGGAAATTTACCTCTTTTTGATTGAAAACCTTTAAGTTAGGATTTTGTAGTTGCAAGGTAGGGTTTCATTTTTATTTTTTTTTGTGGAGGTATGTGTTTGGGATAGGGTTGTCGACTAAGGGCTGTAGAAATCACCAAAAGATGTCCTTGGAGCTTTCTTGCACTAGCAGAACAAACACTTTCCGTTTTTTTTTTTACTTACTTTTACCCCTAGTGAATTTTTTCCTCCTATGTCCAAAATAAATCTTTTTTTTTTTGAATTTTTCGAAACTGATTTCTTTTTTTTTTATAAACTAATGCAAGAAAGACTTAATGCAAGAGGAGGACTTGAAAATTTTGAAAACTAATGGTGAAAAGATAAATTTCAGCCCTAAAGATAAATAGATATAGACAACCCTTTTCATAAAATTGGAAAGTGGATCTATCTTATGCCTTAATAGATATTTTATAGATAAAATAAATTAAATCCACCAAAAATCAGAATTTATATAGGCAATAGATAATATGGAAATAGATATAGATAGATCAAATATTCCAAAGATAGAAAAGAACAACAAACTAGGGTTTTCTTCTTGTGTTATGTGATGTCGACCAAGCTGTGACTATGGGGCCAAGGGTATTTCCGCCGGCTTAGGTGATGCACAAGGGGATTGTGCACCACTTTGGTCGACTCCACGGTCTCGGCTAGGTTTTTTGTTTAGGCTATGCAACCACAAACAATCACAAACTCAAGATTAGTGCAAGAATCAATAAAGAATGCAAGAAGTAAATAACCAAACAAAAGACTAACTCTATTTTTGTGTTTTTGTGTTTAGGAAAAGAAAAAGACTCAATCTTGATGTCGGAAACCAAAGCTCTGATGCCAATTTGATACGGGGTTAGCCGTGAGATGGCCCGATCTTCGACAAGCAAGCAAGAAACTAAAGAACGGAAGCAAGAACTATCAAGACTCGATAAAAAAGCAAGAACGCAGCAAGAAAGACTCAGGATTTATGAAAGACTCGACACAAGAATCCCAAGAACTCGAGATCGACAAAACAAGAACAAGACTCGAATAAAAAGAAACAATGCAAGACTCGAAATTTAAGAACAAGAATTGAAAGACACGACCGATAAGAACTGAGTCGATCTATATAGAACAAGATAAAGACCTCAGGCCCACTAAGAGGGTAGGAACCAATACCAATGACTATATAACCCGCCTCTACAACCCTACACAACCAAGCGGACAACTTGGAGGCACAAGGAGGGGGCTCGTGGATACTAGGATCACCAAGTCTTGCGAAGTTAATGAACACAAAGCAAACCAAGCTGAAATCGATACCAATTCGTGAATGATGAGCAAAGCTCTAATCATCCAACAAACACTCAATGTGTTTCACACAATTTGAGAAGACTAATTCTATTCATAATGTTCCTTAATGTTTACAATAGAAGATGCGGCAATATATAGGCCTCAAGAGGCTGTTCTGGACGAAATCTCTAAGTAAAAGAGATAAAAGAGATTAAATAACGATTTAAAGGAATTAAATAAAATAACCTCTAAAGTTTCCTAAAATAGCTTTAAGTAAAATAATGCGAAAAATAGAAATAAGTTGGAGCCCCATCACTTGGGCTAATTCGGCAGCCCTTATGTTCAAGGTGGCTCTTCATCTTGAATCCCTATGCACATATAGGTCTTCAATGTAGGCTCGGGGAGTTGAACCTTGCTCGAGAACAAAGCATGACTCACAAAGTTGAATGAGTCTATCTGAAGCTTCTTAGCTCTAGCTCGAGTCATTGGTCCTTCTCCAAGAATGATAGGTGTGTTAGGTTGAGCTGTAGAAGATGGTCCCGCATCAAGTAGTCACCCTACTTCTACGGTCGGGGTGAGCCCGAAGGTAGCCATGTAGGGTTATGCATCAAAGGTATGATTTTTATATGCGATTTAATCTTCTATCCCTATTTGTGATTCTTTTGCGAAAGTAATAGGTGATCCTTATTTGTATTATTGAATCGAAAGTGATCTTAATATGAATTTGGATTAATCATTAAAAAGGATAGTAACAATTAGGATTTATGCGAAAGCCTTTATATTCTTAATTGTTATTGACAAAAGTTATTTGATGAGAAGGCATAATCTTTTATAACTTGGCATAATTTCTACATGGGTATTATTGTGGCATTGAAACCCTGATCTTGGAAGTCTTTTATCTTATTGATTTCAATCCAACCAAATCTGTGTTATTTCTGTTCATCATCCTCTCATCCATTCTTAATTCTTTGGATGTTCTTTTCCGACACAATTTTACATATTTACGCAATTTTCTATTCTTCACCTACAGTCGATTTCAACCACTGCTTGGTTGATATCGATTCACTAAGGTCGATATCGAGTGCCCTTCACTCGATTTCGACTCTGCTCGTTTTTCTGTGTGCAGGTCTGAAGATTTTGACTGAATTCAATCGTTATCGACCCACTTGAGTCGATATCAAGTGGTCTTCTAGTCGACAACAGGGCAGATTTTTAACCAGATTAGGTGAGCGCTGACACGCTTTCTCGTGGATTCTATCCTGAAACCTTACCACTACAGCGGGAGGGATTCTTGTATTTTATTTGCTTGGACAGGGAGTTGGTTAAGTTCGTTTATTTCATATTTATTTTACTTGACCAGTTTCCCTCATAACATCTTTAATAATATATTTGATTTGATGCATTCAACGTTTTTTTATGGTTGCAAATAAAAAAACTATATCATCAGTCATGACAACAGTAAGTAAAATCATAGATGTTTAAAATGTCTAACAATACAAAAGAAATTGATAGATTTATTCGAACCAACTAAGTTGAAATCCCTAAACATTCATATTGAACATCAACCAGATAGCTGCATACTAAAACCATAAATTCACCAAACACTAATGAAGCTCGTGAATTATAATGAAAGGATTTGTAGAAATTACTTGACAATGGAGATGTTGTAGATCTAAGGAAGAGAGAGGTTAAAGGTGGTGACTGATGAGAGTGACAGATGAAAGGATAGGAACAACAAGCGAGGAGGCAGAGGCGCTCATCCTTTTGGTACCGGAGATTTGAGGAAGAGAGAGGGGTCGAAGGTGCAAGAGATCTGACGAGCGCAAATGAGCAACACATCGGTGGCGTAAGGACGAGCTGTGCACAGGCGAACGGGCTGAGTCATGGCGGCATGGGGCTCTAGAGCAGGCGAAAGTCGTTGGCAATGTCCATTTTTGTGTCGTCTTTTTTAGTATATGATTTCAAATAGAACCTTTAGGAAAGAGAGGCGAGAGCCAACGAGGTGGAGAGGCGGAGAGGCGGGGTGGCGAGAACAAGAAAGGTAGAGAGCTTCTTTAATCAATCACTCATTGAAGAGAGAGATCCAAATAGGGATACGAGTAGAGAGGCGGTGGTTGTAGGGTTAGAAAGAAAGCCCTTAATTTTCTCGAGCCGAGAATTAAACCCGCCCAAGCATCATTTTTTTTTTCAACTTTTCACCAAAAAAAATTTTAAGATTTTTTTTTAAAAAAAAAGTGGATTATAGAATGTTAATGTTCCTCTTTCGTTTTACTATTTTTATTTATTTAATTTTTAAATTACTTAATTTAGCCACGACATTAGTTGTAGCAAATATTATCCAACTATGGAAAATTAGTAAAAACCAACTCAATTGCCACGACAAATTCATGTTGTTGCTACCATGAGTGGCTACTTCATGATTTTTTATTCAATGGCCAAGGCAACTACTGTCGTTGCTACCATGTGTGGCAAATTTAAATTTTTTGTAGGAATAGGTGTTTCTTATTGTATTTAGATAAGAGTTTTGCATGTGTTTTAGTCTACTTTAATATCTTGCTTGTGAAGTATTCGAATTCGGAATCTACGCGTTTTTAGTGTTTATTTTGCAGTTTTACATTCCGATATTGGATGGAATTTTAGAAGAGGTTAAAAGACATGTTTTAGAGCATATGGAGGCTGAGGAAAGAGCTACAAAGTGATGCGTTGCTATTCCTGATCGTTCGCTTGTGGGTTTGGAATCAAGAACGTCTTATGTTTGTCTCGATCTTGCAATATTGTTTGATTTCTTCTTGAATTAAGAACAAGGGTTGAGTTTGGAATAGATGCTAAGAAACGAACACAAGGGCGAAGCCACGAACAAAACACAACAGCGACAGAGATGGAGACGACAGAGGAATGTCGCGACCGCGACAAGGGTGCAGCGGCTGCCACCTAGGGGTTGGCGCGCGGGTACGCAGGGACGGTTCTCCGGATGGACAACGACGGTTGCTGCTTAGTTCTCACGACGGTTCTGCTGGTTCTTTCCTCGGTGTTTCTTTGGATTTGTGCTTGGGGTAATTGGATCGGATTCTTAATTGAATGAATGAATGTACGAACAAGAACTTGATAATAAGTAAGCAAAGGTTTTGGATTGAAGATTGAAGAACCCTTTAGCCAAAGGGTTTTCTTGAATTCTATAATTCAATCTCTGTTTCTCTAAAGTAAAGAATGTACATTAAATAGAAATTGCAGAGTCATTCTCTCCTTGCAAAGGATTGACATGACTAATTAAAAAATTAAAATAAAAACATAGAATCCTAGATGATAGATAAAAATCAAAGACTTAGTGATTAAGGAAAATCCCCTTAAGTTATTTTCCTTCTCCATATTTATTTCCTAAATGAATAAAACACTTTTAATAATAAAATAATCTTAAAATAATGAAAGAATCGGTCATCCCTTAATGTCACTCGATATCGACCAATGGGGGACTCGATATCGACTCCAGCACACTCGATGTCGACCCTTCATCCATGGTGGCGCCTTCTTCTTCATCTTGAGGAGGACATCATTCTCCATTTGCATACGACCTGTCCTCGAGTCGTCGCTAGGATCAAGATCGTTTTTTGACCCACGGAAGGCCATCTTGATCCGCATCACAAAGGAGCAGTGAAGCACAACGTTGAAGCAAAGAAGAGAATTGGACACTACATAGGGCGGCGCCCGCCGCTATCCCATGTTCAACGAGAGCAATTTGGATCCAAACATACTTATTTTATTATTATATTTCCTAGGGTTTGCACGTTCTATTTAAGGTTTTATTTTTTTCGTATTGAGAGACGGTGGATTGTTGTGAGACAATGAACACTTTTAAAGAGAAGATAGGTTTTTGGCCTATGAGTTGCTAAACTCATTGTTTCGCATGTGATTCGAAGACATGGTTGAATGGATTGTGAGGATTTGATTTGTAGTAGTTATTTATGAGTATATTTATCAGTTTGTGTCTATTGATAATATTTTTGTTCCTTTCTATTATTGATCGCCATGTTAGGAATTGCATCTAAGCTATGAATTCATTATTGTTTTCTTGATAGCAAACAAAGGTATTGGAGTAGTGATATTTCTATGTCTTTATAGTGGATTATTTCGATTGATCTAAGTCGTTAGATCTTGATTAGGGCCGATTAGGGTTGTTCCAATTGTGTCTTAATTTCATTGAATTGATATGCCAATTGTTCTTATAACCCGAGTGTTTAATCCTATTCTTTAGTAATATTGAATAAGGAGATTGTATCCTTGCGGATCCATCGACTTTAGTCAAGTCGGCATACGCTTAGAAATAACTATTGAATCAATCCTAGGACATTGAACCTCAACTATTGTTAGAGAATTATAGCCTTATTATCAATACTTTGCAATCATTATTTCTCTTTACTTCACTTTGTCATCAATTTGCAATAACTCATTACTTTTGTCATAAGAATCATCGTTAGAAACATTGCATAGCAATTGTTCTTCTCTGTGGGTTCGACTCCAGACTTCATCGCTATACTAGTTGTTGGTTTATCAATTCATTGATTTACTAATCTATTGGTTTGAGCTTTGAGTTAGGATATTATTACTATTTGACAAAGGGCGAAATTGCCAACGACGTTCACCCCGCACTACACAACGATAGCCATGTTCGTGGATTAATAAGTCGCTAAAGGAAGGTACTTTATCTTGTTCTACCTTGAGCTTCATCTTTAAATGGATGTTTAAAGAACTCATGTTGCGAAACTTAGGTAGTAATTATGGTTTCTATTCGAAAGTTTATTAACTATATTTGTGAAAAGGGTAGATGCAAGTAGATTTATTTATTGAAAGATTTATTTACCTATTTGCTGGATTTGGTGAAAGCCTTTTCTTTTATCGATAAAGTATTTGTCTTTAGCGATTTGTTGGTTTTACTTGCATGGTTATTGTCGTGGTAAACCTTGGCTTTGGAAGATTTTTCCCGTATTGTTTACATTCGTCTTTTGTCGTTCGTTGAGTCCTCAAAAAACTAACACCTTTGTTGCTTTTAGCTCATCCTTTGTTTCCATCCTCTCACTCTTTGATCTTCTTTGCCGACAGAATTTATTTTCTATTTTGTACTCAACATCGATTGCATTCCAATCAACATCGAGGCCATATATCGACTGATAGTTTTCTAAGTCAATCGATCCCTTGTTGCTAATGCTCGACATCGACTACTCTTGTCGATATCGATTGCTCGTTTTTATCTCTACTATTTATACTCGGGATCGACAGGCACAGCCGACATCGGCTATTTTCCAGTTGACGTCGAGTGACTTATGGTCGATTACAGAACGTGGTTTTTGGGATACTTTAGGATCCGCTGACATTCTTCTTCGTGGATCGAACCTGATTCCCTTCCATTATAGTGGGGGAGTCTTGAATTCATTTGATAGGCTAGAAGTTGCGATCTTGATTGTATTTCTTATTTTCATATTCCATTCTTCCCTACATAAAATTTTGGCGTCGTTGTCGGGGAAGCGATAATTCGCGTCCAAGGTAGTTTATCTCACGTTCTACTTTAGTGCAGCTTTATAGGTGTATGTGACGTGCTGATCGCACACCAGAGTTCAACGAATTAGATGAACCAGAACGCTACTTTCGTTACATTCTAGGTTATAAAGAGCCATGGCTGATCAGGAGACTCAGGCTCAGTAGATTTAGAGGGTTCAGAAGCAACTCGAAGTTGAAAGGGTGCGCGGTGATCGAGAGAAACAAGCAAGAAGGCAGTTTAAGGTACAAGTCAACCAGTATCCTACGATGGTTAAGCAATGCATGCACTCGACGTTGATCGTGCCTGAATCGGCTATTCTTATCCCTACCTCTAATTTTGAGATTAAAACTTCCTTCCTTTCTAAAATTAAAAGACATACTTTTGAAGAAAAATCGAATGAGTGCACTATGGCACATATAACGACTTTTGTTGACTTATGTAAAACTATTGCCGATGGGAAAATTCTGGAATATGTCAAACTAAAGACATTTCGTTGGCCTTTTGCAGGAAAAGCGTTGCAATGGTTTGAGAGCCTAACCCCACGATCACACGCCACATGGACAACGGTTAGGAACGTGATGCAGATCAAGATGGCCTCATGTGGGTCCAACAATGATCTTGATCCAGGCGAGCTCTCAAGATCGATTAGAGGGCTATTGACGGCAAAGAGTGTCGTCCTCAAGAGGAAAAAGAAGGCACCACCATGGCTTGAAGAAAAGATATTTTATTTTATTATTATTATTATTATTATTATTATTATTATTAGTTTTTAGATTCTTTCCGTATTTAGTAACTCCTATGTTAGTTGGAGCTATTTGTTGAATGTCTTATTTTTAGTAATACTTAGTTACGTGAATAAAGGTGGAAAAGGAAAGTCTATCATTTTAGATATTTTCCTTGACCACTAAGTATTATTAGGATTTATCTATGATTTATTTATTAGTATTATTAGGATTTAATATTTATTTATATAAGTCAAAACTCTATCTTTTACAAAGATAGAATTGGCATGCTTTGTTATTTAAATTCTTTTCTACCTTCAACAAAATCAGATTGAATATAGAATTGAAGAAACCCTTTGGCTAAAGGGTTCTTCGATTATCAATCCAAAAACGCTAGTTACTCTCGTCCAACCTTCACCGTTTCACACCCTTCCGATCAAAATTACGCTTCAATTTATTATATTCCATCACGACTTGCCAAACACAATTACTCAGTGGAGTCTTGGTTGAATTTGAGGAGGGTGATGTCACTAGGCCTAATCACCCTCACTATCGGCCGAATCGTGTAAGGTGGCCGCGACTTCAATTGCAATTGCACCCATATTGCCGTTCGTGGAGAGGAATTCAAGTTTGTTAATTAATTGCAAGTGACCGCAATTGTTCACTCAATTAGTTAACAAATTTGTTAATTAATTCAAGTTGTGTTTGCCGAGAGAGCGAGTTCAAGTCGGTGTTCCCGGAGGATTCTTGTAGCGTATGACCCACCGTTGGAAATCTCGTCGAGTCAGCTTCGCAAGAAAACTGAGTTGACTCAATTCTGAGGTCGGAGTCAACGGGAATATGCGAAACCAAATCATCGCACTGTGCTGTTTTCTGGGCAACGATTTCGACCTCCTCTTGGGTTGTGGCGTTGGTCTCAGAATCCACGACCTCCTCATTGGCGGGAGCAATAACAACCTCAGAAGATGTTGTGGAAGGTGGAGGAAAGCCTTGATGGTGGCGAGCAAGAGCGTCTGCAACCTAAGCCTCCCAATATCGGCGTGTATCCTCCTCCTCTCGAAGTCGTTCTTCCTCCTCTCGTCGTCGTGCCTCCTCAGCCTCTCTTTGTTGGAGAAGCCGAATCTGATGGCGTTGTCGTAGGTGCTGTCAACACCTCTGATCTTCGATCTCCGCTTGCCGTTGAAGGCAAAGGCGTCGCCTTTGAGCCTCTCGTTGTCACTCGATGGCTTGTTGTTGTTGCAAAGCTCGTGTCTGCAACTCTCGGCGTCGCCGTTGTTGTGTAGCTCGTTCCAAAGCAAAGAACTCAGTCAAGGGATCGGGATCATCATCCCAATCGCCTCAAATAACAAAAGACAAGAACTTGCGAAACCTACGGCTCTGAAGCCACTTGATACGTTTGGGATACCCGATCCTTCGCCTGTGGGCTCAGAATCAGGAACACCAGCCTGTTGAGGGCCCGATCTTGCAATTATTCTTGATATCCTCGATATTTACAAGTAATTACAATAAAAGACTTTGAACTATTGCGGAAGAAACGAAAACAAACAAATAAAAACTGAAACCAACAAAGGAAACAACGGCGGAAGCAAAGCAGCAGCGACCTCGGACACAGTTCTAGTCGACGTCGACTAGAACTGTGTTGAGCGCTCTTTCTCGTTTCTTGCTTGATTTGTCCTTGCTCGTCTGCTCCTTGACCTCAGACTTTCTGTAGTTAACTTCGATAACTTCGAGCTTTTCATCCTTTATCCGAATTGCTATCAATTGCCTCGATTTTTGCGAAATTAAACAGAAACTGGTGTAGACTCCATAATTTGGCAAATAAGCGTAACCTACATAGAATCTGTACTATTCTAACCCAAATGCATGAAATGTATACATAAATTGATATAAAAGTAAGTGTAAAACATGGCTAATTAGGCTCACAACACGTAGTAGACGATGTCCCTGTCAAGGTTGGGAAGTTCTTTGTTCTTGCGGATTTCATCGTGTTAGACATGCCAGAGGATCCTATTTGTCCTATCATCCTTGGTAGGCCTTCTTTCGCCACAGCAAACGCCAACATCAATGTGGGAAATTAAGGGATTTCTCACCTTCACCATAGGGAATGAGGTTATAGAGCGTGCAAACATGAGGAGGCCTTAACCAAGGCTGGGGCTGAGCATGAAGAGGAAGAAATTGAGGAAATACTGGCTACATACTCTAGCGAGGAAGAGTACTTCGATGATGCATTATCAGCTGAGTTGGAGGATCCAGTCGATGCTGAGCACATCCAATCGACATCAACTCCTTTACTCGATGTCGATAACACTCGCTTGATGTCGACTACTTCAGTAGAGCAGGTAAGTACTCCAAATCTCCTCGACGTCGACTGCTCTTGTCAATGCAGGTACCGATGCAATCAAGGATGAGGTTGTGTTGCTCAAACAATGATCTTGATTCTGGCAAGCTATCAAGATCGATTCGAGAGCTATTGAATGAAGAGTATGTCCTCCTCCAAAGGAAGAAGAACGCTCCACTATGGAAGAAGGTCCAAAGGAGCAAAGTGAGATTATACCCACGTTTTGATTCGTTCTTAATGGGTTGACAACATTTCGACGTCTTAGTAAAATGGGCCGTGAGGAGTCCATATTTATTGGATTGGTTCGTTCCATATCATGTTCGAACGAGGACGAAACGATCTACAACTTTTCTGTTGAAGTTTTCTCCAGAATCAACCTCAAGAATGGCCAATATTCATCATCTTTGCAGCTGTCACGGTTTGGAGGAATTTCTATATATTTACTTAATTAATTTCGATTTTTAACATTATATTTATTTAGGAATAATGTAAGTTAGAATAATATCTATTAGTTGACTTTTTAATTAATTGATATTATTTCTAATTATTTTCTTTTATATTTTATGCATTTAGGAAAATAAAGGTGGAAAGGAAAATATCTCTTCTATGATTTTCTTTAACCACTAAGCTAGCCTTTTATCTATCTTTTATCTAGGATCTATCTATCTTAGTTAGGAATCATCTACTTTAATATTTATTTATCTAGGTCAAAACTCTATCATTTGCAAGGAAGAATTGGCATGCTTGTTATTTAAACACATTATTCACATTCTATAAAATGAGATGGGAAAATTATATTGAAGAAATCTTCTTTGGCTAAAAAGGTTCTTCAATCCCTTCCATCCAAAAGCTTTTGCCTTTCGACATTCAAGTTATTGTTCGATCAATCATCCGATACCAACCCTAATCCCAAACACAACCCAAACAAAAAGAAGAAGAATCCTGCAGAACCGTCGCTGGATTAGAGAAACCGTCGCTACTGCAGAACCCTGAAACCGTCGCTGTCCTAGCTGCTGCAGCCGCAACATCCGTCGCTGCTGCACCTTTTCCGTCGTTGTTTCCTTTGCTATCTTTTGCCTTAGTTTTTATTTGTTTGCTTTTGCTTTCTGTCACATCAGTTTGAACTCTTATTGTAATTGATTGTAAACACCAAGAGAAGTTAAAGAATAATTGCAAGATCGGGACAAACTCAAGTCGTTGTTCTTGATTCCGAGCCCACATGCGAAGGATCGAGAATAGCAACGTATTAGGTACAGAAGCTCTCGACATCGACTGCACACAGCCGATGTCGACTACCCTTACAGCCCCATGCGATGTTGACAGGATTCATTCGCACTAGTAGAAAAATGGCTTTTGGCGACACTAAAATTACCACGGTTCCGTGTCTTGACGTGGTAAACTTGTAGAATTGTCAAAATTACCTCGGCTCTTGAATAACCGTAGTAAATTAGCACAACAATTTACCACAATTCCGTGTATTAACGTGGTAAATATGCAAGCATGTCAAAATGACCACGGTTCCGTAGTAATTATGCATCACAATTTACAACGGGTATGTTTCTTAGGTGGTACAATGGCAAGATAACCCCATAACTTCCTTCTTCCGTCGTCCGCCATAGATTCTTAGCCTAGGCGATTCTCCTTCCATGGGTTATCTCCATGTCCCTCCTCGGATTTCACCCCTCAATCGGTCTCTCTCGATCTGGTTCTCTCTCTCAAACTTCTTGCTCTCTCGCATCTTGAAGAACCGAAATTGGCATTTCAGGGCACCACCGATCGATAACCTCTCTTGTTCTTTGCTCTTGATCTTGGCCATACCATCTGTACTCGTTATTTGACTAAATTAATGCTGACACAGGTGACTCTCCCTCCCTTGAAGTCGAATTGAAGTTGTCGCTAACACATCCTCCTTGGACCCACGACGTCGACATCAATGTTCCAGAAGCGAACGAGAGCACGACCATCGACCCAAATATCTGCCTAGTTGCGAGCTTGCCTCGACTTCATTAAGCCTTAAAATTCCGGTGAGACACTCTAGTCTTAATCTAAATGTGTATATATTGAGATTTGCCATTGTTGATTGAATAGAACGTGCATTAACTGGAGTTGATATGTTGGTTTTGATTGCTTGGTGAATTGATTGAATTGATGAATTTGGTGCTAGCTAGCTTATGGATTATTGATTAGATAATTTAAGACTGAATTTTAGTACTTGGTTAAATTGATGCACATTAGGTGATTGATAAAATGTCCAAAGGGATTTCATTAGAATTTGATTTGGAAATGACTAGAATGAGTAGTTAACAAGCTTGAACATCATCTAGATAATGTTTAATTAGTATTTGTGGATTTAATATGAAATTGTTTGATGACTTATAGAGTTATTCTTTCTTTGATACGTGGTTTAAGTGAGAATTCTTTGAACTGAATAGGATATATCTTGATACGTGGTTAGTTGGAATTGTCAATCGTTTGCTAATACAAGGTATAATTTCCTTGAATACTTGATGCTCATTTAGAATTAATATTGATGAGGAATTTCAAGTGTTAACTTGGGTGAGAATGCCTACTCAAATTGTGATTGAAATTTGGGTTGATTGCTACTAATGTACATTAGCAATTAAAAAATGTATATTTCCAAGCTGCTCAATCACGAGTTACTTTATGTTTTAGCACAAGATTAGATAAAATTACATGTATAGCTAGGATAGTAGTTTCATTTAGAATTCTAACATCCATGTCAAAGGTATTTGTCTCTTTAAGGCTTGATTGTTGTCAGTTGCATATAACATAAGTACATTAGCTGAAATGATAATTATATAAATACTAAATGGCACCTAGATCTAAATGTTAAATATAAAATTGTATCTATAAATCATAGTCTTCTTGATTCATGATCCTCACTCTTGGCCATTGCACTAGTAGCAATCTAGTTTTGTAAGTATTTGTGATCATTGTTCACTCATGGATAGTCACTTACTGCTAACCAAAGCATGATGCTTGCCTTCCCTACTTAATAGACTATTGCAGCAATATATAGTAGCAAGCCTTCTCTATATGACCCTAGCAAATTAAAAATCTAGTATTATAAATCCTAACCATTTTACTTTGGCAGTTATGTTGTGATCCAGATATGCTTTTAATTTTGTATAAAGTTCATTTCTAGTTTTGTATAAAGTTCATCCTAACCATTTTACTTTTAATTTTGTACAAACATGGGTAAATTTGCCCATGTTTGTCCTTCAAAGTGTATTTAATAGGCTCCACAGTCCTTTTAGCACAAGATTTTTTCATGAAGTGGTAACTATTTGGATGCCTTGGTGTTATTATTTGCCTTTTATGAATCACCTGATCATTGGTGTATGGTTAGTTGTAATTGAATAACCCCTTTGTCCAGCCCTTTATTTTTATACATCTCAGAACATGTAAAATGTAGTTGTATTTTTTTGTTTGCTTACTTTTTAAAAGTAATAACGAAATTCGATCATTTCTTTATTGGAATGTTGTCACCGTATATTTTTAGGACAACTCAAGAAAGAGCGTCTCTTCGTGTAGTCCATCTGCTTTAAACTTGGCACCAATCAATTTATGTGTTAGTTTCTTTTGCAAATAGAAAATTATACTATTATTTTATTAAGCCTATTAGCTCAAATGGTAGAGCGATGTGTTTATACACAAAGATGTGGGTTCAAATCCCGCATAGGCTAATATAATAATCAACTAACAATTACCACAATACATATTTACTTCGGTTTGACAATTTACCACGGTTCAAAATACAATTACCACACGACACATTTACCACGGTTGACACATTTACCACGGTTCACAAGGCATACAACTACAGACAGATTTACCACGGGTGGACAGTTTTACCACGATTTTGTTCACTCTACCACATCCACTTTTACCTCGGTTCAGAACTGTGGTAAAGCTTGCACAAGGAACCGAGGTAAAACTGGCTTTCTGTATTAGTGTCGACATCGACTGACTCAGAACCGCAGATATGTACTAGGGCTGGACTTCCGGTCTATACCAGATCGGACTGGACCGGAATCTCCGTTCCGGTCCAAGAACGTTAGATCGAAATTTTTGGGGACATGGACCGCGGATCGGATCGGGACCGAGAAATATGGTCACGGGTTTTCCGGTTCGCGGACCGGAAAGTCCGATTGGACCGTTTAATGTCTCAACCCTGTTATTATTATATTTTTTTTACGCTTTGCAACAGCCCCAAATCTTTATTTGAACCCTTTACAGCAGCCCCCAATTAGTTTCATGGCTGAAATTTCGTGTTTAACCTACAAACAAGTGAAAAAAGATTGGCATTGCTGACACCTTACAACAATTTAACAGCTCTGGAAGTTTAGATGATAAAAATACACATGAGAAATTTAATAGATAGCTATGCTCAAATGCTCAATCATTCTCAAAACTCAAAACATTTTCCAAATTGAAATTTCTTAACCCTAGATTTAAAATCGAGATGAGATCTCAAATCTTAGGCTAGAATATTTATGATTTCTCCAAATCTATACTAAAATCGACATTAATTTGTCAAAATATACAAAACCTAGATCTAAAAGTGAAATTGAGAGACATGAACGTCACTTACCAGCGCCGAACGGAGAGACTGAGAGAGGGCTAGTGGCCTACTATCGCCGGAGGTGCCTGGTATGGCTTCTGGCGAAGGGTGATGTGTCGAATAAGAGTAACAGATAGAGGGACTGAGGAGCAAGAGAGCGGCAGCACTTGAGCGAGAGGCGGCGAGGTGAACCGGTGAAGGGTTGATGAAATGAAACGTGTACAAAAGGCACGCCTCACCTTTGTTTTTTTAATTATGGGGAATCCGGTCCAATTCCAGTGCGGACCGGAAATTCCGGTCTTATCCAAGGTTTGGACCGGAACCTGAAAATCCAAAAATCTTGGATCGTGGACCAGATCGTAATATTCCGGTCCAATCCAAAGACCGTAAATTCCGGCCTGGTCCCGGTTCGATTACGGCCCGATCTAAATTTTTCCCGGCCCTAGTATGCACTCATATTTTACTCGATGTCGACTGTACTGACTCGATGTCAACTAGTGTTCTGCAGCAGTGCAGCAACGTGTTCGATTCAACGTTGCCATCTATGTATGCTTGGTCAACGCCAACTCTTGTAGCTGATTTGGATGCTTCCATCATGAGGATTGAGATAGATTACCTATGAGAGATCATGAAGACGGAGGAAGTTAAGCCAATATTGATTCCACAAATCCCTTCTCCGGTGCTGAAGCCTTTAGCCGACACCATTAGGTATGAATTTCTTGGTCCTAACTCTACTTATCAAGTAATTATCAATGCTAAACTAACCACACAAGAAGTAGACAAGCTTATGGACGTCCTTTGTACCCATAGGAACGCTATTGGGTACTCTTTGGGGGGACATTAAAGGTAATTCACCCACTACTTGTATGGATATGATCCTCTAAGAGGATAATCACAGGGCAACCATCGAGCATAAGCGGAAGCTCAACCCCAACATGAAGGAGGTGGTGAAGAAGGAGATCTTGCACATGCTGGATGTAGGAATCATCTACCCTATCTTCGACGGAAAGTGGGTGAGCTCAGTCCATGCGGTTCCCAAGAAGGGTGGAATTACCGTTGAGGAGAATGAGAAGGGAGAGCTTGTGCCAAAGTGTTGTGAGCTGAGTCTGCCATGTTTTACAGTAACTTTTATATCGATTTCTGCATACATTTCATTCATTTGGGCTAAGATAGTACAAAACCTATGTAGTTTATGTTTATTTGCCAAATTATGGAATCTACACCAGTTTCTGTTTAAATCGCAGATTTTGAGGCATTTTACAGCGATTCTACAGAAATTCAGGAAAGCTCGGAAAACCACTACAGAAGTCCAAGGTCAAAGAAGCAACGGAACCAATCGAATCGAGCCGAGGAACCAGACTACTTGATCTCGAGTAGACCTTACTCGATCTAGACAAGCATGTCCGAGCAGCAGCCTTGGTCGACAGAGCCTGATCGAGAAAGCCAGACCAACCCAGCTCCAGAGACTACTCGATCTCGACAAGACCCTAGTCGAGATCGACGAAGACCAGCGCCACACCCGGAGTCCTCGAGGAGAAAGCTGATCGAGAAGTCGAGGACGAGAAGCCGAGCTCACTCTACTCGATCTCGACAAGCCTTGGTCGAGATCGACAAGCTACCTAGAGCAACTCCCAGACCTTGCCGAGGAGGAGTCCTCGACACCACCACGGAGAGCCATCCTCGACCAACTCTACTCGATCTCGACAAGCCCTAGTCGAGATCGACGAGCCCCTGAGTCCAGATCCGAGCTTTCCGAGTAGAGCCACTCGAGGAGACCTAGTCGATGACCCATTCCTACTCGACATTGACAAGGGTTACTCAAGGTCGACGAGCGTCAGGAGCCAAGTCCGAGCCACATCGAGCAGAGCTAGCTGGGAAGTCCAGTCGACGATCAAACCTACTCGAGGTCGACGAAGCCTTGTCGAGGTCGAGTAGCCCAGTGTCTAGAAACGCGTCGACGAGTGCCTGTCCGAGTAGAGTTGGGATTCCTTGGGGCCGAAGGAGGAAGATTCTATCCAAATCCATCAAGTTCTATCTATGGAAGACGCAATCTATCAAGACATGAAGACTTACCTAATTAGATTTATCTTTTCCCTTTTAGATTTAATTCCTTAAAGCATTTTATTTATCTTTAAGTATTTTAGATAAAGTTTTAGATATAGATAGATATTTCTTTCCTAGATTAGCTAGGGAAATAAGGCTATAAATAAGGCCCTAGGGGCTCAGTTTTATTCATTCCAATTCAGACACAATTAGTTAGTTCCACAGAGAAGTTTAGGAGTTCTAAGGTTTTTAGGGTTTTGGCTTTCAGCGAAAGTTGATTGCCGGGATTGTAAAGGCTTTGAATTTAGTTAATGCAAGTTTCCTTTTATACATCAATATCTGTTATTGCAATGAGGCGTGAGTAGTCCACCCACTTCTTGGGCTGGGGTGAGCCCGACGGTGGTCATGTGGGGCGATGCGATAAAGGTCAGATCTTTTTGTGCGATTCATCTTCTTTCCCTATGAGCATGATTCTTTTGCGAGAGTTGAAGGTGATCCTTGTTTGTGTTATTGAAGCGAAAGTGATCTTAATGCAACTTGGATTAATTATGTGAAAAAGGGTTAGTAACAATTAGGGTTTATGCGAAAGCCTCTATATGCCTATTTGTTAATGACGAAAGTTATTTGATGGAAAGCATGATCTTTTGTGCCTTTGTGTGTTACTTTGCATGGTTATCGTTGTGGTGTTGAAACCCTGGCTTTGGAAGTCTTTTAGCATATTGATTTATTTTCATCAAAAATCTGAATTTTGTTCGAGATTCTGCAAATTTATATTTTATGTCTTTCTTGTCGACATAGAGTAGATTTTCGTCGATCTCGGGTCGAGCCTTAGTCGAGATCGAGTAGGCCCAGTCTAGGTCGAGTGAAGCTTCTGTTCTTTTTTCGATTTTCAGTTTCTGTTTCTGCATGCCCTAGTCGATCTCGAGTAAGGTTGGTCGAGATCGAGTTGCCCTTGCCGGGTTTGCCTGTCTGCTGTGATTTCTGAGTTGTTGTTGTCGACTGCTGTGGTCGATCTCGAGTAAGCTGTTGTTGAGATCGACGAGCCCTTTGCTTTGCTTTTAGTTTCTGCTTTGCTTTTTATTTTCTGTTTTGCTTCGTTCTTTGCTTTTGTTTTTTTCTGCTCTTGTTTCTGTCTTTCTGCTGCCTTGTCTGTGAGAATTTAGCGCTACCTGAGAACTGCTGATGTGCTTCCTCGTGGATTCGATCCTGACTTTTCTCTTACTACAACGGGAGGAAGTCTTGTATTTATTTGCTGAGACAGGGAAGTCAATCTGAACTATATTTCATATTAATTTCATACTTGACACATTATCCTGCAACAACAAATTGGCGCAGTTGCCGGGGAAGCAATCATTCGCGCCTTAGGTAGTCATTTCTCACTGTTTCTTTGAGTTACTTTTCAGGTGTATGCGCCGTTCTGGTCAAACACCTGAGTTTGACGCCTTAGACGAACTGGAACGCCTATTTCACATCTGAGCTAAACTACAAAGAGGCATGGCAGCTGCGGAGACACAGGAATAGCTGGTCGCTAGGCTTACCAGGGAATTGGCCGCAAAGGATATTGCTATCGCCGCTAAGGATGCTGCTATCGCCGCTGAGAGAGCAGCAAGGGAACAAGCACAGGCTGAGCTTGCCCAATATCCAACCACGGCAGAGGACTACATGCACCCAACTCTCGTCGTGCCTGAATCGGCGATTCTAATCCCTGGTAACTCTTTTGAAATTCGCACTCAATTTCTTATAGAGCTTAAAAATAATGCCTTTTATGGTAGATTTAATGAGTGTCCTCTTGAACATATTACAAACTTTTCTGACATGTGTCGTACTATTGCTGAAGGTACAACCCTGGAATATGTCAAGATGAAATCTTTTCGCTGGTCTCTCGCTGGGCCTGCACTGAAATGGCTGGAAGGGCTGAAAGCAAGATCACTCACAACCTGGGCCCAAGTAGAGCAAGAGTTTCTGAACAAATTCTTCCCACCCGCCAAAACAGCACATCTCTGCCAGAGAATCACCGCCTTCAAACAGAAGCAAGGGGAACCACTGGCAAAGGCATGGGAGCGCTACAAGGAACTTCTGCGATCTTGCCCTACTCATGGACAGCCACCCTACGTCATTCAAGAGATCTTCTTCAACTCTCTTGATCAAGTCACTAAGGACAGAATCAACCATTATACTCGCTATGAGTATCTGACAATGCCGCCAAGTAACGCATGGGGTGTGCTAGAGAAACTCACCAACTACGACAACAAGTATGGGTCTACTTCAACTTCTGAAGAGCACCCATACGCCAGGCCAGCACCATCCATGCCCCTATATGACCCACCTAAGGAAATTGATCCTGATGTTAGGGAGCAGTACTACAGAGACAAGAATAAGAAGCTCATCAAGCAAGTAAAGTATCTCTCTGTCAACCAGCCCTGCATTGAATACGGATCACAAAGGCAAACCACTCCTGAGTGCCCACACGCAGAACAAGTCAGGATGGCAGAGCATCATGAGGATATAGCTTACGCAGGGGGTCCCAGTCGCTACATGGGGGACCAAAGGTTTCAGCAACCACAATGGAACCAAGGTGTCCCTAGGAATCCCCCGCCCTACAGAGCTCTAGGACATCTGGAAAGGGAGCAGAAAAAGGATGATATACAGACAGTCCTGGAGGAAATACGGAGGAACCACTCAGAAACTAGGCAATCTTTCAACTCCGTCTATACTCAGATGCAAGGTGTCAACTCTAGGCTTGGGGAAATTGATATCTGGCGGAAATCAGTTGATACACAGATTGGTCAGCTAGCAGCAAGAATCCCCAGACAGTCAGGGTCACTTCCAAGATCTTCAGAACCAAATCCTAAGGGAAAGACTGGACACATCGCTGCTATAAAACTCAGAAGCGGCCATCAACTGCAAGAGCTAGAGGTCGGAAAGCAGCAGAATGACGAGGAACAGCAAGTCGACCTCGACAAACCTGTGGTCGATCTCGACGAAGGCCTCGTCGATCTCGAGGAGAATCTGCAAAAATCTTCGTCTGCACCACACAGCAACTCGACTGAGCCCAATCTGGTCGATGTCGACAAGACTGTAGTCGATGTCGAGGAGCCTCTCGTCGACATAGAGCAGCCTGCAGCACCTCCGACGTCTGTTCTGGCTCCGACTCATAAAAAGAAGTTGCCTTTCCCCACAAAATCTCTAAAGGACCCAGCAGAAAAGAAATTTCAGCGCTTCATCAAGATGCTTCAGAAACTCAACGTCACTATCCCCTTCACAGAAGCTCTCAATGAAATGCCATCCTATGTCAAGTTCCTGAAGGAGATTCTGAGCAAAAAGCGATCAATGGCTGAAATCACAGAGGAGTGCAGCCACTTGGACATATTGGAGAAGAGGCCGGATCCAGGTAAGTTTGTTATAACTATTGGATTTGGTCCATACAAAATTAATGCCCTATGTGATCTTGGAGCTAGTGTGAGTATAATGTCTTTAACGATTTGGTCCAAGATTAAGATAGGTGCCCTAGAGCCTGTGGATGCTAGACTTTACATGGCCAACAACACGGTGGTCATTCCAACAGGCATGGTAGACAACGTCCCAGTACAAGTAGGTAAATTCTTTGTCCCTGCTGATTTTCTAGTTGTTGATATGCAAGAAGATCCTGCTTGTCCAATTATTCTAGGGAGACCCTTCTTGGCGACGGTGGATGCCAACATAAGCGTAAGGAAAGGAGTGCTCACCTTCAACATCAGCGATGAGGTAATTGAGTATTCCTTTAATAAAACTGAAAGGCATACAGGTCCAATGGAAGAGGTCAAATCTATCTCAGCTGGCTACATCACCTGCGGGGAACCCAAGGTCAGAAATATGACCCCTGAGGAGCTGGAAAAGAGGGACATGGAGGCCCAGGTGGAGGAGATCATGGCAATCCTCAAGGAGAACACAGAGAATCCAATCGACACAGACCAAGGTAAGTCGTTGTGGATAAATTATTTTTTGGATGCCTTGACAGGGACTAAGTATGGGGTCAAGATCGACCAAGACTCCTCGACATCGAGGACCCTAGTCGACCTCGACCAGACCAAAGAGACTCCACCAGCACCAGCATCGTCGAGCAGTGAACCAGACAAACGAGGCTCGTCAATCTCGACTAGACTTGTCGAGGTCGACCACCACTCGATGGCCTCGGCTTCCTCCTCCTCGATGTTGACAATACCGGAGCCAGGAGCCTCGTCGATCTCGACCAGCCTTGTCGAGATCGACCACCACCCGACTCCACCAGAGCCCTCTTCCTCGACGTTGCAGCCACCAGGAGCGGAGCCCTACTCGAGATCGAGTAGGCTACTCGAGGTCGACAAGCCTCCTTCGTCGACTTCTGCCTCTTCGACCAGACCACCACCAGAAACTGCAGCCTCGTCGAGATCGACTAGCCCTAGTCGAGATCGACCAAACACAGTGGTTCCCGATTCCGTCTCTACGAAGGTAAGCCAAGGTATGGATCTTTCTTCTCCTATTTCCATTAAAGATTTATCTATACATGGGAGAGGTATGCCTTGGTATGTGCGATTGTGCAGGATTTCCAATGATGAGCCCAAGGAGTATGAAGTTGGAGACAAGCTCTATGTCTCTAAATCAAAGGATCATTGGTTTCCCAACAAATTCAACAAGAAGCGGATGGGACCATTCGTGGTAAACAAGATCCATTCTGGAGGATTGCAGCTGATGGACAAGAATGGAATCTTATTTGAGGCCCAAGCTACATGGGCCCTGCAGATGCCACCTTGAGCATTAATGGAAAGTCGGCCTAGCGACTATAAAATCTAGAGCATGTACATAGACTTTTTAGGACTTTTTGAGACTTTGTTGTTTTTGTTTTGGTTTTGAACATTTCTTTTGTTTTGTTGTTTCTGTTGGAGAGTAAATTTTCGTGGATTTCAAAAAAAAATTCATGATGTTACAAAACAGTCGACATCTTCTTACATAATGAGAAATGTGAGGAATTTGATAAATTTCATTAAAGTCAAGATGAGACTTTGTAATTCAAATATATGAAAGGGGAGGCCCATCAGCCCAACAACCGATCAGCCCATCACTTAGCAGTTCTAACTGCTTCAAATTGCAGTTAAGAATAAAAGGAAAAAACTGCTGCAAAAACACGTTAAAAAATGTGTGGTACAATTGATGTGCAGTACGTGGGTGAGGCAAAGTAACCTCCCTATTTCACACTATAAAAGTACTACAAGTCTGTAATTGCAGGGGCTTTTCCTTTCTTTCTTTTTAGGGTCGGCTATTCAACTGCACACAAAAACTGATAAAAGAAAGCAGTTGGCTGCTTCCGACCGACCTGCTTTTCTCCTACTGAATTCTTCTGCCTGACTTTCTTCCTCTTCCCAAATTGCACCTGCAAACACAAATACACACTCAGCAAACAAATCCAACAATAAAGCTACTGGAGCAAAGAAGAAGAAGGAAACAAGGTAGATTTCATGGCTCTCGAAATCCCCCTTTGCAAAGCATTGAGCTTTAGTAAGGGTTTGGGTTTTGGAATCATAAATTGGCCTAGAAGAGCCCGATCGATGCAGGAAGTCGATCCTCGGAATCCCCTCTTATAAAGCATTGAGCTTTAAGAAAGGGTTTGGGTTCCGGGATCATCGAATCGCCCTAAAAGAGATTCGTCCTAAATCAGGGTGAAACTCTGGCGAAATTTTCACTCAAATTAGTCCTCTAAAAAAAACGCTAACTAAGCAAACAAAGGAAGCAGTATCAACCCTTCCTTAAATTCAACAGAGGACCACAAAGTTTATGTTTCTTCATTCAAAAAGAAAATAGGTTTTGCAGAGGCAATCACACAATCTCCAAACCAAAAATCTGAGGCACAACCTTTCCAAAAATCCAATGGCTGTCCAAGGCGGTTAATAAAATAAGTTCAATTCGGAAACAAACAAAATAAAGGAAAAAACCGATTGAAATTGAATATTTTTGAAACAGATTCAGAAATTAGACACCTGAGATGCAAAGGGAAATCTGAAATTGGGACTTATAATCACCCAAATATCACAGATTTGAGGTTGGAATTGACCAAAAGAAAACCCCTAGAATATACCCGGTTGGAGAAGCCGCGGTTGGGATACCTCGAGCCCTTTCCGGATTGTCGACCTTCATTCGCCTAACCCTTCCGTTTCAGCTGTCGAACTCCGTTCCCGAACTGTGCGTGAGGAAGCGACTGCTGTTGAGGGAGGCAAGTGTCTTCTCTTATTGTTCTGAGACAGCGACTTGATTCACGAACAGAAGTGGGAAATGTAACCGAGGTGATTGGTGATAAGTTGGACAGTTGGGCTCAATAAAAGAAAAATAATGAAATGGGATTTAATTGGGCTTAGCCCATTCCCTCTTTAAAAGAAAGAAACAAGGAATCATCAGCTGCCTTTTACATACATATATACTCCGGAATATATATATGTGTGTACATCTTGCGGCATGTTTCAAGGGAAATTGTAGTTAATTGCAAAACCAACCCACAAAAATATAAGAATTACAATTGACACAAATTAAGAATTCGAGTTTGGTAAAACATAAAATCAAACTCGTCAAATATTCTTTGTCAATTAATTCTAGTGGGTTAATCTCAAACCGGCTTCAATAAAAACGGAGTCAAAATCTTAAATCGAGTTTAACCAAATATAAACTCGGTCCTGGTAGAACTACGTAAAGACTTGACACCGTAAAACCGGCTACGTAGGTAACCCGATATTAAATCCTAAAAATATATCGGGTACAGTCGTCCGCCTCTAAATTCTCTTTAAATAAATATGAGGTCAAAACAAAACAAACAAATTGGTTCGGAAGGAACTACGAGTGATTTGATTCTCTTCCAAGAGATACGTAGGAAACCCGGTACAAAGCTATAGCTCATCGGGTTCAATCACACGGTCCTCAAACAATCAAATTTGTTTTCATTCAGAACTACGTATAGACTTGATACTCTTTTACGAGTTACGTAGGAAATTCGGTATAAAATTTTAGATACGCCGAATTCAGTCACCGGTTACCAATTAAATCAAATTTGTTCTAGAAAAGAACTACGTAAAGATTTGACGCCGTAAAAATGGCTACGTAGGTAACCCGATATTAAATCTCAAAATATGTCGGGTACAGTCATCAATCCCTAAATTCAATTTTAAAATGAAAATGGGGTTAAAATTAAATATAAATTAAACACACATGATTTTCCGTGTAAGTGATAGCCGTTAAGTCGAGAAACCCTTCCAAGAAGGTGTGCTCGATTTATTCGGATGATACACGAGAAAATCTCATGCATATGATAGTGTGATTTATGTTAGGGCTACCCTTCCGAGAAGGTGGGTCCCAATACGATCCAATGATGCATGAAAACCTTTAAGGGGGTAAAACACACAAACTCAAACACTCTGAACTACGTGAGGCTTGATTCTCTTCCAAGAGATACGTAGGCAACCCGCTAAAATTCGGGTGCAGCCCAAATCACCAAAAACACCAAAATCTTGGTATCGATATGACTTCGAATCAAGAGGATAACCAAAAGGGGTCGAACTCAAATATTATAAATTAAATAAAATGTGTTGTACAATTATATCGCGCATTTTTGTCCAACATATTTTTGGCACGCCCAGTGGGACCCTTTTTGCCTTTTCATCTCTTAGTTGTATCTATACTAATACATGGTCACCTCTTTTGAAAGGTACAAATGGCACCAAAAGTGATTGTCAACTTCAACGAGCTTCCAGCAACCTTCATCATCAAAGGAGACCGCTGGATCAAGAAAAGATCATATGAAGCTCACTGTGATATCACCCGGGATTCGATGTCTTCAACGATCCCTGTCAACAACATCTTTGGGGCTCTTCAAGCTCTAGAGAACAAGACTGTCGTCAAGTGGGTGTCGAAGTCTCCTGCAACGCTTTCAAGGGATGGGGGCATGAAGCCTGAAGCCCTTCCATGGCATGGGGGCAGGAAGCTCAAGATCACCCGAATCGGCGACAACAAGCTTAATAACCAACCCATCTGCAACAAGCTCAAAATGCAGGAGGGTGGTTACCACGGCACAAAGCCCACTAATGAAGTTGCTCAAAGGCCCATCATTCATGTCATAAAAAAGAATGAGGGGGCAGTCGCAAATTCCGCACCACCCGTCTCTATTGCCAAGAAGGCAAGCAAATTCATGAAAAGAAGGGGACGCAAGTGTGGATCTCAACGTGACAAGACAAGACCTCGCTTTGTGCTAGCTCGTTCATCAACTTTAGAGCGAGCCAGTGCAACCCTTGCAAAAGATCTTCTTAGATCGCAAGGGGCAGAAGAAATTCCACAAGTGGCTTCTCCAAGTCGGATCCTCATTGGGTCTATGTTCATTTATCCGAGAGAGGTTGTACAAGTCAACATGACCTCATATTCGGAAGAGATGGAACCCATGGCCACAAAGGTTAAGCCTTCAAGAGCCAAGAAGGGCAAGGAGGTTCAACAAATATGTCAAGTCTCCAAAGTGGATGCAAGAGAGAAAGACCAGTTGGAGCTAACGAGTTCAAATGCTTCAATGGTTAAATCTCAAGCAAACATCTCACATGATGGAACATATGTGATGCTGGTATTGACTACCAGCACATCAAGTATCGAAGAGCAGCTTCAAGAGTTGCAAAGGAAGCTTGATGAAAAAGATGCTCAAATTGCATCACTCCTCGCTCAAATAAATATTCAAGCTCAAGCAAATAGACAAGAGCAATCAAGGCCAAATGGTGAAGGGTCAAGCGGTGGCACATCGATCACTCCACAAGAAATCAAAGAGATGATCGCTCAAGGGATTAAAGAAGCTTATGCATCACAAAATCTAAAGGTGTTTCGATATAGAAAGCCATATCCAGCACGCTATGATTCGATGCCATTTCCCCCGGGCTACCAAAGACCGAGCTTTGAAAAGTTCGATGGCCTTCACGGTTCACCCCACGAGCACCTAGCTCATTTTTATTCTGCTTGTGGTGAAACCGCCTTAAACGATGCCTTATTAATCAGGCAATTCGTCCAATCTTTGAAGGGATCGGCATTCACTTGGTACACTCAACTTCAACCAGGGTCAATTCAAACATGGGACGATCTACAAAAAGAGTTTCTAGCTCAATTTGTGAGCTCGAAAGCAAGAGTTTCCATTCTGGACATTGCAAACACCTATCAAAGGTCTAATGAGCTCGCCAATGACTTCATCGCCAGGTGGAGGAGCATGAAAATCCAATGCCATGAAAAGTTAAGTGAACATGCATGTGTTCAAATGTGCACAAACAACTTAATACCGGAATTAGCGGTACATGTTGGAAGTGCCGAGCCTCGTTCATTTAATGATTTGGTATCTAAAGCGTGTAATGTTGAAAAACAACTAGCACAGGGATCCAAATGGCCTCAAGATAGTGAGGCTAACACAACCGAGGGCGATGAGGTACAAGATGAAGATGAGTCCATGGCGACTTTCGTCAAACCTGATCGAGAACTCGTTAACAAAAATGGTTCCCAAGCTCAAACAAAAGAGAAAGCCAAGGAACCAGCCAATAGACTCACCCTTCATGAAAGAAGGCAAAAGAAATATCCTTTTGACAATGATGATGTGCAAGGGATATTCGATGAATTGGTTAGTGCTAAACTTTTAACACTCCCGGAGCCAAAAAGGCCAAAACAAGTTGGTATGACGAGTGATCCAAAATATTGCTCCTACCACCTGCTTGTTAGTCATCCAACCAAGGATTGCTACGTCTTCAAAGACATCATAGAGGAGATGATTAACAAAGGAGAAATTGAAATCGAGGGGGTAACATCCTCAACTCAAACAGCTTCATCAAATACCATTTCAACGGTAGATGTGGCAGAGTGCACTCCCTCGCTCCAAGTGTCTTCTCAAACAGAAAAGACATCTGCTATGGCTATTGAGGTTGGGGGCAGCCCCATAGTTTCATTGCCTTTTAAAGCATTGGTGAAAGATGACAATTCAAAAGAAGAGTCATTGAATGGAAAAGACATCGCTCAATGTTGTATGGTCTCATGAACCAAAATGAACCAAAATTGAATATTTTTGAAACAGATTCAGAAATTAGACACCTGAGATGCAAAGGGAAATCTGAAATTGGGACTTATAATCACCCAAATATCACAGATTTGAGGTTGGAATTGACCAAAAGAAAACCCCTAGAATATACCCGGTTGGAGAAGCCGCGGTTGGGATACCTCGAGCCCTTTCCGGATTGTCGACCTTCATTCGCCTAACCCTTCCGTTTCAGCTGTCGAACTCCGTTCCCGAACTGTGCGTGAGGAAGCGACTGCTGTTGAGGGAGGCAAGTGTCTTCTCTTATTGTTCTGAGACAGCGACTTGATTCACGAACAGAAGTGGGAAATGTAACCGAGGTGATTGGTGATAAGTTGGACAGTTGGGCTCAATAAAAGAAAAATAATGAAATGGGATTTAATTGGGCTTAGCCCATTCCCTCTTTAAAAGAAAGAAACAAGGAATCATCAGCTGCCTTTTACATACATATATACTCCGGAATATATATATGTGTGTACATCTTGCGGCATGTTTCAAGGGAAATTGTAGTTAATTGCAAAACCAACCCACAAAAATATAAGAATTACAATTGACACAAATTAAGAATTCGAGTTTGGTAAAACATAAAATCAAACTCGTCAAATATTCTTTGTCAATTAATTCTAGTGGGTTAATCTCAAACCGGCTTCAATAAAAACGGAGTCAAAATCTTAAATCGAGTTTAACCAAATATAAACTCGGTCCTGGTAGAACTACGTAAAGACTTGACACCGTAAAACCGGCTACGTAGGTAACCCGATATTAAATCCTAAAAATATATCGGGTACAGTCGTCCGCCTCTAAATTCTCTTTAAATAAATATGAGGTCAAAACAAAACAAACAAATTGGTTCGGAAGGAACTACGAGTGATTTGATTCTCTTCCAAGAGATACGTAGGAAATCCGGTACAAAGCTATAGCTCATCGGGTTCAATCACACGGTCCTCAAACAATCAAATTTGTTTTCATTCAGAACTACGTATAGACTTGATACTCTTTTACGAGTTACGTAGGAAATTCGGTATAAAATTTTAGATACGCCGAATTCAGTCACCGGTTACCAATTAAATCAAATTTGTTCTAGAAAAGAACTACGTAAAGATTTGACGCCGTAAAAACGGCTACGTAGGTAACCCGATATTAAATCTCAAAATATGTCGGGTACAGTCGTCAATCCCTAAATTCAATTTTAAAATGAAAATGGGGTTAAAATTAAATATAAATTAAACACACATGATTTTCCGTGTAAGTGATAGCCGTTAAGTCGAGAAACCCTTCCAAGAAGGTGTGCTCGATTTATTCGGATGATACACGAGAAAATCTCATGCATATGATAGTGTGATTTATGTTAGGGCTACCCTTCCGAGAAGGTGGGTCCCAATACGATCCAATGATGCATGAAAACCTTTAAGGGGGTAAAACACACAAACTCAAACACTCTGAACTACGTGAGGCTTGATTCTCTTCCAAGAGATACGTAGGCAACCCGCTAAAATTCGGGTGCAGCCCAAATCACCAAAAACACCAAAATCTTGGTATCGATATGACTTCGAATCAAGAGGATAACCAAAAGGGGTCGAACTCAAATATTATAAATTAAATAAAATGTGTTGTACAATTATATCGCGCATTTTTGTCCAACAATTTCTATTATGGGTATATGTCTTCTACTTTTCAGGTCAATGGATAGAACCAAGTCTTACTCGGCCAGGAGGTGCTCCATTCGAAATTTTGAGGCTCTGCACATCTATCTTGTGAGTTTCTTTCTGTACCCTTACCTTGTTTTTATACAGTGAGGCCACTGTAATATTTAAGTATGGGGTGGGGGGAAGAGCTTACTTTGTGCATATTTGATTTATTTGACATTACTTGTGCATTATTTCTTTGAATTACTACATGGCTATTTTGGAATGCATTATTGATTGCATTATTGATTTATGTGCTTATATGCATGTTTTCCAAAGTTTGAATAAATGACCCCCATTTGAAATTTTTGATTAATGTCAAGTTTGAAAAAATGACCCCCATTTGAAATTTTTTATTAATGTCATGGAAGTTTAATATTGAACTCGACGATGCAAAATTGGATTCATTAGAGATATAGCATGAAATTGCCTAGTAAAGGGAAGTCACAATGAAGTGCATTATTTTCTTGAAAACCATGAAAGGAGGTAAAATTTGAAATTTCTTTTGACATGTTGCATGATAAAATGATGGAGGACTTTATATTTCCATATAATGCTCATATGTTTATAATCCTATCCTTACCTATGCTTTTGCATCACAAAAGCCATAATACGCCTTATTTCAAATATTGCTCCACATGATCTAAAAAATTGCCATTCTTTACCTTATCCGGGGATTATGTTGAGAATGATGTTACATTATGGAGATGTCATATGGTTTTTATGTTGTTGTGTTCATTATTGGAGTTTGGAAGGAAATTGTTTGAATTATATGGAAAATTTAATGAGTGAAAGAAAATCCAATCACCTCAGGAGATAAAGGTAGATTGACCCTGCTCTCTGAGATAATAGTTTGGAGAGATGGGACACATTGTGAGGAATCCAAAGCACTAAGTATTCGGGGCCATTCATGACACCCATGTTTGCGACTCGCGAGAAGGCAGTGCTGAGGTTAGAGAGGTAAAAGCATTATTATTGATAAAAGCATTATGAAAGGTGATGAATCAAATGGAGAAAGTATGTGGAAATTCAGGTTGGAAAGTACTCCATTTCCCCGGATCAAAAGCACCACATTGCCAAAAAATTGCCCACCTTTAGCCTTTTTATCTATCTACTCCTTATTGAGCTTAAATTAAAGTCTTCTTGATTATCAATGCTTTGTCATGAATGAATTATGTTTTGCATGACCCTCCTTTTGTGAGTAGATGTTGCTTTTACATATTTGGACATGCAAAATGTAGTTGTAATTGAATAACCCCTTTGTCCAGCCCTTTATTTTTATACATCTCATAACATGTAAAATGTAGTTGTAATTTTTTGTTTGCTTGCTTTTTAAAAGTAATAACGAAATTCGATCATTTCTTTATTGGAATGTTGTCACCGTATATTTTTAGGACAACTCAAGAAAGAGCGTCTCTTCGTGTAGTCCATCTGCTTTAAACTTGGCACCAATCAATTTATGTGTTAGTTTCTTTTGCAAATAGAAAATTATACTATTATTTTATTAAGCCTATTAGCTCAAATGGTAGAGCGATGTGTTTATACACAAAGATGTGGGTTCAAATCCCGCATAGGCTAATATAATAATCAACTAACAATTACCACAATACATATTTACTTCGGTTTGACAATTTACCACGGTTCAAAATACAATTACCACACGACACATTTACCACGGTTGACACATTTACCACGGTTCACAAGGCATACAACTACAGACAGATTTACCACGGGTGGACAGTTTTACCACGGTTTTGTTCACTCTACCACATCCACTTTTACCTCGGTTCAGAACTGTGGTAAAGCTTGCACAAAGAACCGAGGTAAAACTGGCTTTCTGTACTAGTGTCGACATCGACTGACTCAGAACCGCAGATATGCACTAAGGCTGGACTTCCGGTCTAGACCAGATCGGAATCTCCGGTCCGGTCCAAGAACGTTAGATCGGAATTTTTGGGGACATGGACCGCGGATCGAATCGGGACCGAGAAATATGGTCACGGGTTTTCCGGTTCGCGGACCGGAAAGACCGATTGGACCGTTTAATGTCTCAACCCTGTTATTATTATATTTTTTTTACGCTTTGCAACAGCCCCAAATCTTTATTTGAACCCTTTACAGCAGCCCCCAATTAGTTTCATAGCTGAAATTTCGTGTTTAACCTACAAACAAGTGAAAAAAGATTGGCATTGGTGACACCTTACAACAATTTAACAGCTCTGGATGTTTAGATGATAAAAATACACATGAGAAATTTAATAGATAGCTATGCTCAAATGCTCAATCATTCTCAAAACTCAAAACATTTTCCAAATTGAAATTTCTTAACCCTAGATTTAAAATCGAGATGAGATCTCAAATCTTAGGCTAGAATATTTATGATTTCTCCAAATCTATACTAAAATCGACATTAATTTGTCAAAATATACAAAACCTAGATCTAAAAGTGAAATTGAGAGACATGAACGTCACTTACCAGCGCCGAACGGAGAGACTGAGAGAGGGCTAGTGGCCTACTATCGCCGGAGGTGCCTGGTATGGCTTTTGGCGAAGGGTGATGTGTCGAATAAGAGTAACAGATAGAGGGACTGAGGAGCAAGAGAGCGGCAGCACTTGAGCGAGAGGCGGCGAGGTGAACCGGTGAAGGGTTGATGAAATGAAACGTGTACAAAAGGCACGCCTCACCTTTTTTTTTTAATTATGGGGAATCCGGTCCAATTCCAGTGCGGACCGGAAATTCCGGTCTTATCCAAGGTTTGGACCGGAACCTGAAAATCCAAAAATCTTGGATCGTGGACCAGATCGTAATATTTCGGTCCAATCCAAAGACCGTAAATTCCGGCCTGGTCCCGGTTCGATTACGGTCCGATCTAAATTTTCCCCAGCCCTAGTATGCACTCATATTTTACTCGATGTCGACTGTACTGACTCGATGTCAACTAGTTTTCTGCAGCAGTGCAGCAACGTGTTCGATTCAACGTTGTCATCTATGTATGCTTGGTCAACGCCAACTCTTGTAGCTGATTTGGATGCTTCCATCATGAGGATTGAGACAGATTACCTATGAGAGATCATGAGGACGGAGGAAGTTAAGCCAATATTGATTCCACAAATCCCTTCTCCGGTGCTGAAGCCTTTAGCCGACACCATTAGGTATGAATTTCTTGGTCCTAACTCTACTTATCAAGTAATTATCAATGCTACACTAACCACACAAGAAGTAGACAAGCTTATGGACGTCCTTTGTACCCATAGGAAGGCTATTGGGTACTCTTTGGGGGGAAATTAAAGGTAATTCACCCACTACTTGTATGGATATGATCCTCTAAGAGGATAATCACAGGGCAACCATCGAGCATAAGCGGAAGCTCAACCCCAACATGAAGAAGTTGGTGAAGAAGGAGATCATGCACATGCTAGATGTAGGAATCATCTACCCTATCTTCGACGGAAAGTGGGTGAGCTCAGTCCATGCGGTTCCCAAGAAGGGTGGAATTACCGTTGAGGAGAATGAGAAGGGAGAGCTTGTGCCAAAGTGTTGTGAGCTAAGTCTGCCATGTAGTTTATGTTTATTTGCCAAATTATGGAATCTACACCAGTTTCTGTTTAAATCGCAGATTTCGAGGCATTTTACAGCGATTCTACAGAAGGTCAGGAAAGCTCGGAAAACCACTACAAAAGTCCAAGGTCAAAGAAGCAACGGAACCAGTCGAATCGAGCCGAGGAACCAGACTACTCGATCTCGAGTAGACCTTACTCGATCTAGACGAGCATGTCCGAGCAGCAGCCTTGGTCGACAGAGCCTGATCGAGAAAGCCAGACCAACCCAGCTCCGGAGACTACTCGATCTCGACAAGACCCTAGTCGAGATCGACGAAGACCAGCGCCACACCCGGAGTCCTCGAGGAGAAAGCTGATCGAGAAATCGAGGACGAGAAGCCGAGCGCACTCTACTCGATCTCGACAAGCCTTGGTCGAGATCGACAAGCCACCCAGAGCAACTCCGAGACCTTGCCGAGGAGGAGTCCTCGACACCACCACGGAGAGCCATCCTCGACCAACTCTACTCGATCTCGACAAGCCCTAGTCGAGATCGACGAGCCCCTGAGTCCAGATCCGAGCTTGCCGAGTAGAGCCACTCGAGGAGACCTAGTCGATGACCCATTCCTACTCGACATTGACAAGGGTTACTCGAGGTCGACGAGTGTCAGGAGCCAAGTCCGAGCCACATCGAGCAGAGCTACCCGGGAAGTCCAGTCGACGATCAAACCTACTCGAGGTCGACGAAGCCTTGTCGAGGTCGAGTAGCCCAGTGTCTAGAAACGCGTCGACGAGTGCCTGTCCGAGTAGAGTTGGGATTCCTTGAGGCCGAAGGAGGAAGATTCTATCCAAATCCATCAAGTTCTATCTATGGAAGACGCAATCTATCAAGACATGAAGACTTACCTAATTAGATTTATCTTTTCCCTTTTAGATTTAATTCCTTAAAGCATTTTATTTATCTTTAAGTATTTTAGATAAAGTTTTAGATATAGATAGATATTTCTTTCCTAGATTAGCTAGGGAAATAAGGCTATAAATAAGGCCCTAGGGGCTCAGTTTTATTCATTCCAATTCAGACACAATTAGTTAGTTCCACAGAGAAGTTTAGGAGTTCTAAGGTTTTTAGGGTTTTGGCTTTCAGCGAAAGTTGATTGCCGGGATTGTAAAGGCTTTGAATTTAGTTAATGCAAGTTTCCTTTTATACATCAATATCTGTTATTGCAATGAGGCGTGAGTAGTCCACCCACTTCTTGGGCTGGGGTGAGCCCGACGGTGGTCATGTGGGGCGATGCGATAAAGGTCAGATCTTTTTGTGCGATTCATCTTCTTTCCCTATGAGCATGATTCTTTTGCGAGAGTTGAAGGTGATCCTTGTTTGTGTTATTGAAGCGAAAGTGATCTTAATGCAACTTGGATTAATTATGTGAAAAAGGGTTAGTAACAATTAGGGTTTATGCGAAAGCCTCTATATGCCTATTTGTTAATGACGAAAGTTATTTGATGGAAAGCATGATCTTTTGTGCCTTTGTGTGTTACTTTGCATGGTTATCGTTGTGGTGTTGAAACCCTGGCTTTGGAAGTCTTTTAGCATATTGATTTATTTTCATCAAAAATCTGAATTTTGTTCGAGATTCTGCAAATTTATATTTTATGTCTTTCTTGTCGACATAGAGTAGATTTTCGTCGATCTCGGGTCGAGCCTTAGTCGAGATCGAGTAGGCCCAGTCTAGGTCGAGTGAAGCTTCTGTTCTTTTGTCGATTTTCAGTTTCTGTTTCTGCATGCCCTAGTCGATCTCGAGTAAGGTTGGTCGAGATCGAGTTGCCCTTGCCGGGTTTGCCTGTCTGCTGTGATTTCTGAGTTGTTGTTGTCGACTGCTGTGGTCGATCTCGAGTAAGCTGTTGTTGAGATCGACGAGCCCTTTGCTTTGCTTTTAGTTTCTGCTTTGCTTTTTATTTTCTGTTTTGCTTCGTTCTTTGCTTTTGTTTTTTTATGCTCTTGTTTCTGTCTTTCTGCTGCCTTGTCTGTGAGAATTTACAGCTACCTGAGAACTGCTGACGTGCTTCCTCGTGGATTCGATCCTGACTTTTCTCTTACTACAACGGGAGGAAGTCTTGTATTTATTTGCTGAGACAGGGAAGTCAATCTGAACTATATTTCATATTTATTTCATACTTGACACATCCTCCTGCAAACAACACAAAGCGAATCACTACTTGTTGGTGGATGTGCATAGATTATAGGAAGATTAACACCGCCACTAGGAATGATCACTTTCCTCTTCCATTCATTGACTATGTACTAGAGAGGTTAGCGGAACATGATTTTTTTTTTACCTGGATAGATATTCTGGTTTTTGGCAGGTCCCAATTCATCCTGGCGATCAAGAGAAGACCACCTTCACATGTCCCTATGGGACTTTTGCATATATGAGGATGTCATTTGTGATCTGCAACGTCCCCTCTACCATTTCAAAGGATTATGATGGTCATCTTCTCTAACACCATAGAGGACATTGTGGAGGTATTTATGGATGATTTCTCTATATATGGTACTACATTCGATATTTGTCTTTTTAACCTTCGCAGGGTACTCGAGCGATGTGAGGAGACAAACTTGGTTATCAACTAGGACAACTGCCACTTCATGGTAAGAGAAGGGATCGTGCTAGGACACAAGGTTTCCAAGAGAGGCATTGAGGTGGACAGGGTCAAGATAGAACTAGTGAAGAAGTTTCCCCCACCTTCATCTATCAAGGAAATAAGGAGCTTCCTAGGTCACACAGGTTTCTATAGAAGGTTTATTTAAGATTTTTTAAGATTGCAAAACCCTTACGTAACTAACTTATGAAGGATGTTAAGTTTGAGTTTTCCAGGGAATGTCTTGAAGTTTTCCATGATGTGCGCTTAATTTTCCATGTTTTGCATCTACTTTTACTTCGATTTCTGTCTATATGTTATACTTTTATATTGGGAAAGCATGAGATTTATGTAGTTTATGTTTATTTGCAATATATGGATGTCTACACAAGTTTCTGTTTTATTTCGCATAAATCGGACGCACTTTGGAGCTTAAAGGAAAGTCATGAAAACATTTGAGAAGCTAAGGAAGAGCATAGGATGGTGCAGCTAGAGAAAATGCCACTTTTGACCATTCATCATTCTGAATCAACTTTCTGATGTCTTTATGAGAGTTGTATCCCTCGAAAAGAATTTTCCAATGCATATTTATATGCGTCAATTGGACGAACGAGGACTCGGAAGCAAGGAGGTCGATATCGACCTAGAAAAGTCGATATTGAGTAGGAATGTTGAGCCAAAAATCAACCAGTAATGTTAGGACATCGAGCTGAGGAAAGAAAAAGTCGATATCGACTACATTGGGTCGATATCGAGTGAAGGTCTGGTCGATTCCTACTCCAGAGGGCGAGATCGAGTGAATTGAAGAATAGAGGTTGATATCGACTGAACATGGTCGATATCGAGTGACCACTAGAGGTCGATTTCGAGCCAATATGAGCCTGAATTCCGAGGTGGATTGCTTTCATTGGAAGGAAAGATCTTATATCCACTTGGAGGATTGTTTATCTACATTAGTATTTCCCTAAATTACCTAGAGGGATTTCTAATTATTTTATTTATTTATCAATGTTTTATCTTAGGAAATAGACAGATAGATTTAGATAATATATAGTTGTACTTTCCTAGATTAGCTAGGGTTGAGCACTATAAATAAAGCCCTAAGGGGATGGTTTTTATTAATTCAAATCCACAAGCAATTGTGCACCCATAGAGTAGAGATAGAGAGAGAGTTGGCCGATTGGAGTTGGAAGAGTTGAGAGACGTTTTGGCTTTGTTCGGTTGTAAGTACTCTTTTTAGTTTAATGCAATTAGTTATTTCCTTTATGTTATTGATGTTTGTTATGATGAGAAACGAGTAGTCTCCCTACTTCTAGGATCGTGGTGAGCCCGACGGTAGCCATGTAGGGTTATGCATCAAAGGTATGATTTTTATATGCGATTTCATCTTCTATCCTTGATTTGCATGATTATTCTACAATAGTAGTAGGTGATCCTTATTTGTGTTATTGAAGGGAATGTGATCTTAATGCGAATTTGGATTAATTATGTGAAAAGGGTTAGTAACACTTAGGATTTATGCGAAAGCCTCTATATTCTTAATTGTTAATGACGAAATTTATTTGATGAAAAGGCATGATCTTTTATACATTTGCATGATTCTTACATGGTTATTATTGTGGCGTTGAAACCCCGATCTTGGAATTCTTTTATCTTATTGAATTCAATCCTACAAACTGTGTTTATTTCTATTCACATATCTTCTCATCCATCCTTTTTGTTCTTTGGACTTTCTTTTCCGACTTTATTTACTTATTTTTATGCAAATTTTGAGTTTTCTGCACACCAGTCGATTTCGACCAACACTGGTCGATATCGAGTTGCCTAAGGTCAATATCGAGTACTTGTGCTCGATTTTGACTCTTCTGTTTTTGTTTGTGCAGGTCTGAAGAAGAAGTCGATATCGAGTCAATCTACTGGTCGATTACAAGGGCTTTCAAGGAACTGATTAGGCGAGCACTGACACGCTTCCTCATGGATACGATCCTGATTCCCTTCCACTATAACGGGAGAAAGTCTTGTAATTTTATTTGCGCAGTTCAGGGATTTGTTTGCATTTAGTCTATAATTCTTTAACCAATTCTTCCTCTTAACAGGGCACGGACGCATTTTGATGAATCCGATTTAAAGAGAAGTTACTTAAGCAAGAAGTACAAGATCTTTTATCTTACCTTATGAGACTCTATCCTTATGGTTGAATGTTTATTTACCTTAGGGAATTTACTTATTTACATATTGTTTTGTTAATTCCAATTGTACTAGGATTAGGATTACTTTCCTGGGCTAGCTAGGATTATGGTGGGAGACGAACATCGTTGGCACGTACTTTCGCCCCTTGTCAAATAGTAATAATATCCAAACTCAAACACAAAACCAATAGATTGGGCAATCAATCACTTGATAAACCAAATAACCACTAGTATAGCGATGAAGTCCGGTGTCGAACCCACATGGAGAAGCGATTTCCTATTCAATAACTCTAAGCAAAGATTCTTATGACAAAGCAATGATTTGTAGCAAGTAACAAAGATGTAAAAGTAACTAGATTTATGAATGGAAAGTAAATTGATATCAAAGTAGAAAGAACATTTCATTTGTAATTCTCTGACAATGGTTGGAATTCATGGTCCTCGGAGTGATCTACTAATTATACATATTCATAGGTCTACTTGACTAAGGTTGAGAGATCTGCAGAGATTCACTTATCTTATTCAATATCACTAAAGAATAGGATTAAGGACTCAAGTAATCAAGACCAATTGGCACATTGACTCAACGCAATTAAGACTAATAGGCGTATACCGAACTCAGTCCTAATCAAATATCCTCAACATTGATCAATTGAAATCATCCACTGCAAAGAAAAAGAAACATTACTATCTCAATACCTTTGTTTGCTATCGAGAAAACAACAACGAACTCATAGCTAAGATGCAATTCCTAACATGGTGATCAAGTATAAAAAGGTACACAAATATGATAATTAAGCACAAGATGATAACTATAAATATGAATAGCTAAATAGAATCAAATCCTCACATGCAATCCAACAACCATGTCCTCGAATCACAGGCGAAACTATGAGTTTATCAATTCATAGGCCAATTCTCTCTCTCTCTCTCTCTCTCTCTCTCTCTCTCTCTCTCTCTCTCTCTCTCTCTCTCTCTCTAATTGTGTTCATAGTGTACACAATAATCAACCACACGGCGAATAGAACTGAAATAACCTAATAAAGCCTCTCATATATCGAGTCGGCCAAACCCTAATAGGAACAGAATAAAATAATAGGAAATAATGTCTTCGGATCCAAAATCGCAATTACTGGAAATCGGCCCACGACGGGCGCCGTGCAAATGGCGGAGGGCGCCGCCTATGCAGTGTCCAACTTTCCTCGATTGTCTTCAATAAACTTCAATGGTGTGCTTCCTTCCTCCTCTCTAGCTTCCTCCTTAGCCTCCATATGCTCCAAAACATGTCTATTAAGCTCTTCCAAAGCCCATTCAAGGTCGGAATGTAATTCTGAAGAATAAACATTAAAAAGGCGTAGATTCCGAACTCGAATACTTCACAAGCAATATACACAACTAGACTCAAACAATAGCAAAACCACTACCTAATTGCAATAAGAAACATCTATAATGCCTATATGAAATACGCATTATCAAATCCCCCCACACTTAACTCTTGCTTGTACTCAAGCAAGCATAAAGCAAAACATCATCTACGCATCCCACAGGAAATTCTTTCATAACTTTACTCATCAAAAGCAACATCATCAATAGAACAAATATAACCAAACGTATGAATATCATAACATATATATATATATATATATATATATATATATATATATATATATATATATATATATATATGGGATCAAGTTACTTGCATGCTCAAAAATCCAACCTTACCAAGGATAAAATGTGTATCTCTTACTCTCATGTGTTTATGCTTTAAGTATACACTCACCTCAATTCTATATACAAGCATCAAATTAAATATTAACATTTATATCACAAAATCTCCACCGGATACGTCAATGCAAAAATAAAGACATCAAGAGGACTTTTGGTCAATGGAAACCTTCATAGAAGATTCCATTCGGCGGGGTTGTAAGGGGGCTTGGTAGAAACATAAGGGAAATGAGTTGTATTTTGTCATGTGGTGCAATAAATTCCGGGAAAACAAGATTCCAAAACTCCCAACATAACACAAACCAACTCAATAACATCAAGCTCACAAATGCACAACATCTCTCAATATCATCAAAAACTCCAAAATCATCTCATCATCTCACTAGGGTTGGGATTCCGGTTTGAACCGCATCGGACCGGACTGGAATTTTTAGAAACATGGACCGTGGATCGGACTGGGACCGACAAATATGGTCCCGGGTTTTCAGGTCCAGGGACCAGAAAGACCGGTTGGCCCGGTTATTCATTCAGTCCCATTTTTTTTTTTTTGGGTTTCTTTTTTTAAGTTTAGATAAAATATAGATTTTTAAAAAAAAAATCAAATAAGGAGTATTAAAATACCTACTCAACAAATATAAACAGTAGCTAAATTAGTCAATGAGAAACCCCAAAGAGAGCACCGTTTTGATGATCTACTCATCTCTTGTAATCACTCTAGTCGTCCTCATTTTTTGTTCCAATTCAGGCTGGTCATTGGTGTACCGAACTGAGAGAGAGAAAGGAGCAACTAAGAGGGCCGGGGGCTGGTCATTGGTGTACTGAACAATCAACACATAGAGAGAGAAAGGAGCAACTGAGCGAGGGCGGGCAGCGAAATGAAGGAAACGCGTACCCTCTTCTTTAGGTTTTTTTTAAGATATGGTTTCAGTCCAATTCCGATCCGGACCGGAAATTCCGGTCTGGTCCCGGGTTTGGACCAGAACCCGGAAATCAAAATATCTTGAACCGTGGACAATGTTGTAATATTCCGGTCCGATCCAAAGACCGTAAATTTCGATCTAGTCCCTGTCCGATTCCGGTCCGATCCACATTTTGTCCAGCCCTACATCTCACATATCATGAAATCTCAACACCCAACCAATATAACTTCTAACCAAAAAAATCTAATTCTTCCTCATTATGAAAAAATAAAATAAATGGCTCTTTCTATCTTCTTTTCTGGAAGCAACTAATAAAAATAAAGGGTTTGAATGAAGCAAATGACTAACCAATTACTGTGAATGCGGGGTCTGGACTCTGGAGTCGAGATCGCTGATTGATGTCATGAAATATCCGTGCCCAGGGCTTCAGGAGACATGTATGTATCTCTTCTATCTTCTTTTCTGGAATCAACTAATGCTCATGCAGTCTACAAAAACTTCTCAAATGCTGATCTTCCATACTCGTCAAGCCACTGTCAAGGATCACATGTCAAAGGTGGGCAGCACCACGGCGGCCAGTGATAGTCGGACGGAGGTCGAGAGCGGATGAGGAGGGCCTGGGACCAAGAGGGCGATGGTGAATCCCAGAAGAAGAAGGCTCCTGGCGTCGAGGTCGAAGGCGGCCAGCCGGAGTTGTGATACTAGGCGTCGATGTCGAAGATGGGCGGCGTCGTAGCGGCCGGAGATAGTCGGACGAATGTAGAGAGTAGACGATGAAGGCCTGAGACGAGGAGGGCGATGGCTTACTGCGTAAAATAAAAATAAAGCTTTATTTCAGATGTGAATGGAAAAATAAAAATACGATCAAATAAGAAGTCGAACCCGGGCTTTTCTTTAAAATCAATTCTATATGATGGTAAAATCGATATATTTTTAAAACATTAATATAAGAATATGTGATTAAGACAACGTTTTAGATACAATTATAAAAATCTCAAAAATTGTCTAGATATAAAAAATGATAGAATCTTATGTTCAATTATGATCCTACATATGATTATAATAATCTCAAAAAATGTCTTTTACAAGATATTTAAAATATTTTTACTTTAAATATAATAAATTTTCATTATATTTGATTAGTCTATAATAAATTTTGTTTATTTTTCCAAATTTTCATCCTTAAATGTTTATGATTTCAGATAATTTAAATAATATAAATATATTAACTTAATTTTTTTTCCATCCATATGGTGAATATTACAATTATATGATTCGAATATGCGATCATGAATCTTCGTTCAATGCGATCTATAATCATGATTAAAACAATTTTGTGTCATGCAAATCTAATTTGTGTCATGAGTGTTTATATCTGGTTTTTAACTCAACCAAACAGAATCGAAATAGATTAAGCTAACCGATAATCATGACCTTTGGTCTTTTTTTCCTATAAATATAATATAAACTTTAGACAACTTCTTATTTTAACTTTATGAAGTTTTCATATCTCATGCAATAGATACGTATTACACATATTCACTCATAAATAGTATTATATATTTTTTTAATTTGTCTAAAAAGAAAATTGATAGAATATATGGATAGATAAAAAAAAATTAGTTTGGGACCATATACATAGATGGATAGAGATTGAGTTTAGTAAATAAGATTATATTAAAAAAATATATAAAATAAATGGATGGATAAAAATTAAGGAGAGAATTAATATAAATTAATTATTTATATCTAATGAAATTGCGTAAAATCTTGTAAAATATATTCATATCTAATGGAATTGGATAAAGTAAATATTGATAACATCATTTAATTAGTATGACCATGTAATATATTAATAAATTTATTATCTTCTAAAAATATGTTCATGTATAGCGAAAATAGGTATAATCTTATCTTATATAATAGTCCTTCAAATTGGTTAATACTCCGTATCTTCTAAAAATATATCTATATCCAATGAAATTGGGTCAAATTTTATCTTATTCATATATAGATATATTGATTAAATAGAGTTAGAATAAAAATTTATCTTATGCATATATAGATATATTGATTAAATAGAGTTAGAACAAAATTTTATCTTATACATATTTTGATTATTACAATGAAATTGTCATGTGTCTCAGAAGACTTCTCATTTATTATATATATAATTGATTGATTGATGTGTGAGTCAATAATAACAATTTCAATCAAAGTCTGGACCATGGTTCTAACTTTAAACTTTTTTTTTTCTTTCAAAACGTCTTATATGTATTTAACCATGATTATATACATATTCATTGTCTTCATAAATTCAAAGACACCCAAAAAACGACGACTCTCATTGATCAATAACCTTTGTCCACCTAAAAAAATCTCAAATGATTAGCAATATATGCGACATTTTATAAATTTTTGTCTACATGGTGCCTCTTAATGTGCATAACATAGTTCTTTAGAACGTGGTCTAATGATCAGAGGTGAAATTGAACTTGTAAAAAGATCATTAATTTTATTCTAATCTCGGATATTTTAAAAATCTTGTTTAAAAATAATTTAAATTTTGTTAATATATTTTAGACTATTTATTGATGTTTTTAGGTTAAAGAATAACGATATATATTTATTTTATTACAAAAATATATAATTATAAAAAGTTAGTTATTGTGGATTTTTTTTTCGGTAAGGACTTGTATTTAATTTGTCGATCTACTCCTATTTGCTAAAAAGGATATAAATTCTTACAATTTTACATTTTTTTAAATTAAACTTATTAGTAGTATTTAATTGGTTAGTACATGAACACGTTGATACTTCACCATTATTTTAATATTAACATGTTAATAAACTTTTATTATGAAAATATATGTTGTAGAAAAATAAAAAAAAATTACGTTATAAAATAATCAATATTTTAATTATTCATAATTTTTAAATATAACAAAATTTTAGAAATGTTTTAATATAGGCCTATAGAGTATAAAAATAAATTTTTTTTTTTTTATATGAATTTATTCTCGAAATACATTACACTGATACCGCTGAAAACCTAATCTTTTAGCCCTCCATTTTCGGATCTCAGTTCCTCTCTCTCGCCTCGTGTTTCTGTAGCCTCCTTCCCCGCCTCCCCGATACCTCTTCTCGTCCCTTCTCCGTCGGAACGCTAACTGACATCTTCTCCCCTGTTGGAAATCGCTACAATGGGGAACCGAGATATGTCGCCCATCCCGTCTCGCGCTTTCTCTGAACCGATATCACCCACCGCCTAATTGCCATCGCCACACCTCTACTATAGGCCTCATTCGACACCTCGTCGCGAGCCTTCTCCGCTACCCCTGATTGGCTTCAATTTGCCTTCATCCAAGGGATTCCGAATTTTCCTGACTTTGATTTCGATCCAATAAGTTCACCTTGTTGCTTAATATCTGATCCTCTGATTTAATGGAAGAGGGTCAGCGTTGAATTAGATTTTATAAAATTGCTCATATTTTATTTTTGATTGTGTTGTTTGTTGCCTGCATCTCTATCATAAGATTTGGTTGTTCAATCATCTTTCCTCTGTTGAGATTGAATTGAATCTGCTATTAAAATGTCGATTGGGCGAGTACTTGCTTGAATCTTATCCCTAACTAAAAAAGTTTCATCATATACGAAATTTCGAATGTCCCGGATACCGAATAAAAGATCATAATTCCTGTAACTAAAACCATTACTCCAACTATGAATGTTTTTTTCTGTAGAATTTATACTTGTATTGTCAATAGAATCAAGATTGCCCATTGATTTACTTAGCTCACACCTATGTTCTAACTCTTCCTTATACAACATCGAATTAAACCAAAAGTTTCGTAAGGGGACTGAAGCAGGCTACCATGAGACAAAAGATCTTCTTTCTAAAGAGATTCGATTCGGAACTCTTATATATCCAAGGTCCATAATTTCAGAGGTTTTCCCTGACTTTGTCCGTGTAAACAAACAATTCGAAATACCTCGACTTTTTTAGAACAGGTCTGAGTCAAATAGCAATGATTCGAAGCACTTCTTTTTACACTATTTCGGAAACCCAAGGACTCAATCGTATGGATATGGAAAATACAGGATTTCCAACCCTAGCAGGAAAAGGAGGGAAACGGATACTCAATTTAATGTGAGTAAACAGAATTCCATAATTTTTTTTTCAACCTCTTTATTCTTTTTGCTACGCTTCCTTTTATACCCTTTCTAAAAATCTCTTGTATTAGGTCGTAAATCTCAATTACTGATAATATGAATGGTTCGAAAAGAACATCCCAAGAAAATCCTACCCTGTCGAAAAAAAGTGGGGACTAATTAACAAGGGGATTCACTACAAATACAACTTTAGCTCATTATTGCAGAGATAATGGCCTACTTCTTCACATCCACCGCGCAATGCATGCAGTTATTGATAGACAGAAAAATCACGGTATGCACTTCCGTGTACTAGCTAAAGTCTTACGTCTTTTCGGTGGGGATCATATTCAATTTCTTGATCTAGAGTATGCTGCTATCCATAGCTAAAGTGAATGACTATCAGGAACGAAGTAATCCTTTACTTTTTTAGCAAAAAAAAATTAAAATAGAAAAAATGGAATCGCAAATTTTTTTATTATTCTTGCTGTCCAACTGTATTAAGAGAGCTACACTGCATGGTAATTTATTTTCGTAATAAAAAAAAGGATAGGACGAGATATCTATTTCATCCCTCTTACTAACTGGAATCAAAGAATTAGTCGATCTGTTCCGCCCAAAATGGGAATGAGCTAGGGTTATGAACTTATAATCTGGAATCTGATGATCGAGTCTTGTCTAATCAGACCGCGAATTACAAATGTCTGGAAAAGTTCTATTGCAATTTCACGAGGCAATCCACATCGATGACCTCAACAGAAAACTGAAGAGTAATGGCAGCAAGTGATTGAGTTCAGTAGTTCCTCATATAAAATTATTGACTCTAGTAGTTAGAACTTCGATTGGATAACCAAAAGGGAGTCGAACTATTAGTCATTGTGGAGAAATTACTTGAGTCTACAAAGTAACGACTGTCTTTGATCGGATATTCGACCAATATTTGATTGTATAATTCAGTATGAAAATAAAAAGTGGCAAAAAATCTTATGTTCAGTAACCCCCGGCCAAGATTCTAATCGACTGTCTCTCCATTTCTTTTACAGAAAAAGATCAAATGTGAAAAGAAAGAATATAGGTATATGTGTGATAGATAATGATCTACCTTGGTTATATAATCTAGTTGTTATTGTTATTCCATTCCGTTTTTTTATGAATGAATTATGGAGGGTAACCAAAGAATATGTCTTTTTATTCCTACATGCTATATTAATAAGACTCCCCCGGCCACGGGGGTCATTGCATATTTTGCTTGTGCTTAACCTTTCCCAATCCTACTCGAAATCATAATCATAAGAAAATTTGTATCAAAATGTAGTCTAAGTGCATTTATTGGATTGGGTCATTAAAAAAAGAATTTGGGGTAAGAATCCCCTTTTGACTATACACCCCGGATTTCACTATTATTAGTGAACAAGAATGGAAGAATTCCTTCATATTCATAGAGATAGGGGATATAATTCACATGGATATAGTAAGTCTCGCTTGGGCTGCTTTAATGGTAGTCTTTACTTTTTCCCTTTCACTCGTAGTATGGGGAAGAAGTGGACTTTAGAAGTCCTATTAATGTAATTGCGGTAAGTAATCAAACTTTATGCATTGTTTTATAGATCATTTTACAAAGCGTTTTATTTGAACTTTAACTTTTAAAATGAGAATAATGTCAATCAAACAGTTTTTCAATGATTCCCAGTATTTCGGAAGGGGATAAGGGTGGGGGTCATAAGACATTTTTCTTTTCAAAAATTATATATTTCGCCGCAGGGCTCTTATCAGACTTATATAGGGATAATGAGTAACAACAGACCACTTTTTCTTATTTGTATTTGATTTGTTTGCCTCTTTAAAGTAAAGAAAAAGGTGTTCTGTTACTAAGCGGATGCATACTTCTAGGGTACGTAAAGAACATATACACAGTGGTTGTTCAACAAGATACTACGCATAATAAAATCTTGTTCCGGGCGAGTCACATATTGTGTACTCACCTCTTGCTTTATTATTGTATAAATTGGATTTATACTTTATCGACATCGACTCATTTCATATCGTGATTCAAGTGTTACAAATTGGTAGGGTTTATTGCTCCTTTTCTAAATTTGAAGAAGTTCCTCCAATCCCTTCTGTTATCGACTCAATCAAGAACTTCTTTGGAATGCGAAAAAAAGATTCAAGATTACTGTCTTTTTTTTCTTAAATGGGCGCGCCCGCGCTGCCCAGATACTTTTTACATATTTTCTAATAGGATAGTATGGTAGAAAGAAATATATCAATCTTTCTACCATATTATCAAAAATCTCACAGAAGATTGTTGATTCTAGCCTGCATATTTAATTGAAGATTAAAGAAACAAAATTTGAATCCTTTGGTTATTTATTAAATCATTCTCATTGAGAAAGACATAAGAAGTCAAGTTTCATTCAAATTAATTGTTTTGGCTGACCGTTTTTACATATATGATAAGTAAAAAAGCTATAGGAACTAGAATGAAGAGTGCAGTAGCAATAAAAGCGAGAATATTTACTTCCATAATCTAATTGGTTTTTACTTCGCAATAACTTGGGATTTAATCCCATAGAGATAATAAAAATTTAGACTGTAAATTCAACGTGATGAATTACATCTTGATGATATTGAATCGCATCAATATTATGAATAATAATATCTGGGCTATCAAATCACTTCGTCGTCGCGAATTGAATAGTATAACATAGGACGATCCTTTATCCATACTCAATAAAAAATAGAATACGTAATCGAATCAAGAAATCTTTTTTTTTTATTATTCTTTTCCATTCTATTCTTTCTCCAACCTGCCGTCTTCTTTGGACAATCAACGAATGAAATATCATCTGATCGTTTTCCACTTACATTGCATTGACCCCATAAAAAATAACAACAATAGAAGTCAAATGAAAGGGGGGAGGGGGTTAAACTCGAAACTCCTTTTTTTATGATATAATTTTCTTACAAGAAAAAGAAATATGTGAAATAGCCAAATTCCGGTTCCATTTTGTAGTGTACAAGACAAGAATTATAGTTGTGTTTGTGCTCCCGAAAAACGTCTGAGCCTCTATCTATCCCATTAAATAGAAGCAATAAATGAAAAGACCAGACGCAGTACGCTATCCCTTTGAATCTGGAATATGATGTTACCATTAATTGGACTAAGAAAAGTCTATCTTTCTTCCCACCAATCGGTACTAGTTGAAGTACCGAAAATTGATCTATTCGTTTGGGTTTGATGAGAAATAACGAAAAAAGAAAAAAATCCATAAGGTTGAATGACTGAAATTCTATTCATTTCGTTGTACCTCTTTTGCCATAAAATGCAAATGAATAAATGAGTTGATGTGTTTATTTGATCCGTCGGGACTGACGGGGCTCGAACCCGCAACTTCCGCCTTGACAGGGCGGTGCTCTGACCAATTGAACTACAATCCCAAGAAATTAGGTATACCGCATCAATACTTTACTTTTAGGATTGAATTCAAACCTTTTTTTTTTCGGGTTGTAACAGAAACACGGGTTAGATAGTGATATCGGCACGGCTCTGCACGTTCTTTTGAATGATAGCGACACAAATTACATGACAAGTGATATTTTCCCTAATTGAAAATCAATTGATAATCAATCTTTCGATAAAAAAGATTTCTTTTTTCGTTTCCTTAAGACTTTCTTTATATTTACAAATAATGATATCAATCTCGATCATTATATTATCTAGTTATCTAGATCCGAATTTTTTGTTCCAAATCGAGCAGGTAGATATATAGAAAAATGGAATTCTTTTATTCCCACATATCATAGTTCGGGAAGACAAAAATTTGCATTTCACGGTCTTTGAGCGAATTATTGGGCCGAGCTGGATTTGAACCAGCGTAGACATATTGCCAACGAATTTACAGTTCGTCCCCATTAACCGCTCGGGCATCGACCCAGGAAAAACCAATTCCATTTTCAATGTTAGGCTTATTGATGATGCACGCTCAACTTCCTTTTTTTTTATAGTACCCTACCCCCAGGGGAAGTGGAATCCCCGCTGCCTCCTTGAAAGAGAGATGTCCTGAACCGCTAGACGATGGGGGCATACGTGTCAGACCGCCATCATACTATAAGCATAGTATCAGCAGTTTTTCAAAATTGTCAATAGAGTCAATCGAATGTAAGAATATGATTCGCTCCAAGGGATCCTTCTGGCCTGCACTATTCCGTAGAGTTTTTTGGTTCGTCATTCCTATTTATGAATCCTTAATTCTAACCGACATTCCATTTGATTCGACATAGAAAGGCATTCCCATTATACATATTATATATTTCTTTTGATTAGTTATTAGAATATATTCTAATTTCAAAACGTCAAAATGAATACAAAATCGAAATACAATATGAAATCAAAAGAAATAGTTTTGATTAAATATCTAGTTTCTTATAACTAGAACTAAATAGGAGGGGGAAGGTTTGTGGAATGGTTTATACACCACACCCCAAAATCAAAATACAACTTTCAACTCCCCTTCTTCAACTTTATTGATTCATTCGTTTTGATTTTGAAAAGAAAGGTGCCTTCGTAATAAACCAGAAAAGCAAAATCCGCGATCCATCAAATTTTGGAAATTTTGTTTTTTTTATTAATTAAGGGGACAAATCGAACTTCTCCAGCACATAAGTTAATGAAATATCTTGGATCTATGTCGAACCGGTAGGTATATATATAAAGTTCTTTTTATTCTGATAGGTATCATCGAGTTAAGAAAAGAAGAACGAGGGTCGGCTTGGTTCATTGAAGTGATAGTTTAAAAAGATCAAAAAATCATTAGTCGCTATGAATTTACTTGATTCTATAGTACAGTCTATAATAACTTATTATATTATGTAATATAGGGAGATAGCTTATCCGCATAGCAACTCATTCGGGAATTCTGTTAGTTAAAGGGGCCCTTTAACTCAGTGGTAGAGTAACGCCATGGTAAGGCGTAAGTCATCGGTTCAAATCCGATAAGGGGCTTTTTACTTTTTTTCATCAAACCCGAATCCATATTTGAACATAGAATGGATTTGCTTCTTACTTTTTTTAAACAAAAAAAGGAAACAACAGTATAATAGAAGTAATATACGTTCGAGTAGTTGAACATTTATTCATTAGACTGGACATTTTTTGAAGTATAATAGTGATATAAGTATAAAGAGAAGTCGTCTATTGAATCACTCAATATACCTATTTTTTTTTTCAATTATTTCAACCTAGTCCATTGGAAAAATTATAAAGAAACAAATAAAAATGGAAAAGTAAGCAGACCTGACCTATTGAATCAGGACTATATCCGCTATTCTGATAATCAAATTAGATCGAGATGAAATTGGAACGGCTGACCCCCTTTTCTTTCATTTCTTTGGACTGCGCACTAATTTGTCGATATTTCCGATTCTATTTTTGTATTCCTAGATATCTCATAAAAATCAATTTGCTATACCATGCCTTCTCTATGAAGTAAGGGAAGGTGTGGATTTGAAATCACAGCAAAAACCCCTTTTCGCTATCTTTTTTTTATTCCAGAGGAGGATTAATATTAATATTCTATTTATAGAATAAGATTTAGATAGATCTATTAGATTAGATCGACGCATCTCATATTTTTGTTTCGACAATGTGATGGAAAATACATGCGAGAAAAAACTTGAATTTGGGGTCTCTTAGTCTTTTTTTGATTGTATTGAATGTCTTTAAGTTAGAAGTTAGGGAAAAATAGTCATTCTCTCTTTTTCTGACTCAAAAAAGTAAATAGCAAAATTTTAATTATTTTATCAACCCACGAAAATCAAAAGAGATACTCTGAATTGATTCATCTAAAAAAAGAAGGGGAAATCAGGAAGAAAAAAATAGATTAGAATAGAATTCTCTAATGAGATCTCTATTTGATTGATGAGACATAAGACAATTCGTGGGTCAGGCACTTAGTCAGACTAGTTAAAGAATAATTGAATTGAGCTTCTGGATTTAATTTACCTTTAAATAAAGTAAATTAAAATTTATGAAGCCATAAAGTTTCTCTTCGAAACCCAGTGTAAGAGTCAATGTACGAGAAAAAATCATACAAAAATGATCGAATCCTCGGACTCCGTGCTATGAGGTGTTCGGAAATGGTTGAAATAGTTGAATAGGAGGATCACTATGACTATAGCCCTTGGTAAATTTACCAAAGATGAAAATGATTTATTTGATATTATGGATGACTGGTTACGGAGGGACCGTTTTGTTTTTGTAGGTTGGTCCGTCCTATTGCTCTTTCCTTGTGCATATTTCGCTTTAGGAGGTTGGTTTACAGGTACAACCTTTGTAACTTCATGGTATACGCACGGTTTGGCCAGTTCCTATTTGGAAGGCTGCAATTTCTTAACCGCATCAGTTTCTACTCCTGCTAATAGTTTAGCACACTCTTTGTTGTTACTATGGGGCCCTGAAGCACAAGGAGATTTTACCCGTTGGTGTCCACTAGGTGGCCTGTGGACTTTTGTTGCTCTTCATGGCGCTTTCGGACTAATAGGTTTTATGTTGCGTCAATTCGAACTTGCTCGATCTGTTCAATTGCGACCTTATAATGCAATCGCATTCTCTAGTCCAATTGTCGTTTTTGTTTATGTGTTTCTAATTTATCCACTAGTTCAGTCTGGTTGGTTCTTTGCGCCTAGTTTTGGTGTAGCGGCTATATTTCGATTCATCCTCTTTTTTCAAGGGTTTCATAATTGGACGTTGAATCCATTTCATATGATGGGAGTGGCTGGTGTATTGGGCGCCGCTCTACTATGCCCTATTCACGGTGCTACCGTAGAAAATACTTTATTTGAAGACGGTGATGGTGCAAATACATTCCGGGCTTTTAACCCAACCCAGGCTGAAGAAACTTATTCAATGGTTACTGCTAACCGCTTTTGGTCCCAAATCTTTGGGGTTGCTTTTTCCAATAAACGTTGGTTACATTTCTTTATGTTATTTGTACCAATAACCGGTTTATGGATGAGTGCTCTTGGGGTAGTTGGTCTGGCTTTGAACCTACGCGCCTATGACTTCGTTTCCCAGGAAATCCGTGCCGCAGAAGATCCCGAATTTAAGACTTTCTACACAAAAAATATTCTCTTAAACGAGGGTATTCGCGCTTGGATGGCGCCTCAAGATCAGCCTCATGAAAACCTTATATTCCCTGAGGAGGTTCTACCACGTGGAAACACTCTTTAATGGAACTTTCGCATTAGCCAGTCGTGACCAAGAAACCACCGGTTTCGCTTGGTGGGCCGGAAATGCCCGACTTATCAATTTATCCGGTAAACTACTCGGAGCTCATGTAGCTCATGCCGGATTAATCGTATTCTGGGTTGGAGCAATGAACCTTTTTGAAGTGGCTCATTTCGTACCAGAAAAGCCAATGTATGAAAAGGGATTAATTTTACTTCCCCACCTAGCTACTCTTGGTTGGGGGGTAGGCCCTGGTGGGGAAGTTATAGACACTTTTCCATACTTTGTATCGGGAGTACTTCCCTTAATTTCCTCGGCCGTATTAGGCTTTGGCGGGATTTATCATGCACTTCTGGGCCCTGAGACTCTTGAGGAATCTTTTCCATTCTTCGGTTATGTATGGAAAGATAGAAATAAAATGACCACAATTTTGGGCATTCACTTAATCTTGTTAGGTCTAGGAGCTTTTCTTCTACTATTCAAAGCTCCTTATTTTGGGGGAGTATATGATACCTGGGCTCCAGAGGGAGATGTAAGAAAAATTACTAACTTGACTCTTAGCCCGAGTATTATATTTGGTTATTTACTAAAATCTCCTTTTGGAGGAGAAGGATGGATTGTTAGTGTGGACGATTTGGAAGATATAATCGGAGGGCATGTATGGTTAGGTTCCATTTGTATACTTGGCGGAATCTGGCATATATTAACTAAACCCTTTGCATGGGCTCAACGCGCACTTGTGTGGTCTGGAGAGGCTTATTTGTCTTATAGTTTGGCTGCTTTATCTGTCTTCGGGTTCATTGCTTGTTGCTTTGTCTGGTTCAATAATGCCGCTTATCCTAGTGAGTTTTACGGTCCACCTGGACCAGAAGCTTCTCAAGCTCAAGCATTTACTTTTCTAGTTCGAGACCAACATCTTGGGGCTAACGTGGGATCCGCCGAAGGACCTACTGGTTTAGGTAAGTATCTAATGCGTTCCCCAACCGGAGAAGTCATTTTTGGAGGAGAAACTATGCGTTTTTGGGATTTGCGTCCTCCTTGGTTAGAACCTCTAAGGGGTCCAAATGGGTTGGACTTGAGTCGATTGAAAAAAGACATACAACCGTGGCAAGAACGACGTTCCGCGGAATATATGACCCATGCTCCCTTAGGGTCCTTAAATTCTGTGCGGGGCGTGGCTACCGAGATAAATGCAGTCAATTACGTCTCTCCTAGAAGTTGGTTAGCTACTTCTCATTTCGTTCTAGGCTTCTTCCTATTCGTAGGTCATTTGTGGCACGCGGGAAGGGCTCATGCAGCTGCAGCAGGATTTGAAAAAGGAATTGATCGTGATTTTGAACCTGTTCTTTCGATGACCCCTCTTTACTGAGACAAGAGATCCAATGCTTCAAGTAGGAACCCCTTGGATCCCATCATACATATTGTGATCGGGTCCTACTTGAAGATAAGTCCCCTTTTCTTTTTTAACTTTTGTTTTTCAAATCAGATAAATTATAGCATATAAGAATTTACTAGAATAACTAGAACTAAAAAAATTCTTTTCTGGCTCGGCTAGGGTGAGCTAGCCGAGCCATTCCCTTTATTTGAGTGTATCGGGACGGCCAAAACCAATAAAAAAAAAAGGAAATCAATCTATTCAACGATCAAAAGGAGAGAGAGGGATTCGAACCCTCGATAGTTTTTAGAACTATACCGGTTTTCAAGACCGGAGCTATCAACCATTCAACCATCTCTCCAAAAGACAATTTCTATTTTATTTTGATTCCCCCGAATAGAACATGGTCGTGGGGGTTGATACCATTACTATCTATAGAGAAATCTCAGGGGTGAAGAAGTCAAACAATTCCCCGCAACTCAAATAAAGCAGTAAAGGTTGGTAATAAGTCATAGTATATAGAAGCAATTCATAGTAAAAAGGAATCCCTATATGATACATTTTTTTTGTTGATAGAGGGATTAAATGGTATAGTTGGTAGTTTGGAGGATTA